>CAWUFW010004335.1:650000-1250000 GCA_963921515.1 Calotriton arnoldi | reverse complement strand
CTTTCTTTTCTTTAATCCTATGGTTTGGAGCTTTTTACCTGTGGCTCTCTGCTCTTTTCATTGCCGTCTTGCTTCAGGAGTAGGCATTCTCTCGCTTTTGCGGGGTTGCTTCTCAGTGTACTGTTCTGCTCTTTTCATTCACTTCATCTGGTGCAGACTTTCTGTCGTCTGCCTCAGTCTTACTTTTATAAGTCAATTTCCCTCAGGGGTGACATTCACTTCGCTGTTGCGGAATGGCTTCTCAGGGTATGGCTCTGCTCTTTCCTTTTCAACGCCTTTCCGTCGACCGTGCTTTTCACTGTCGTTCATGGTGCTTTTTCTTTTTTATTCGCACACTGTTCCCATATTTTCACAGTTTTGCTGGGGGCTCCGCGTTGTGGCGCGGAAAAGTTCCTCCGAAGAAAACTGACGTCAGCGCGCCGGGGGGGTCCTATATGGCTCCACTGACGTCATCTCCGGGGATGACGTCAGGGCGGAGCCAGGCGGCGCCGCCCCCCGGCGCGCAGAGGTACTGCTACGCAAAATTTTCCGGATCCAGTCTGACGCCTGGGGATATTCTAAGTTAAGGAATCTGCGGCTAGACAACGTCTCTACCAGATACATCGTTACCGAAGGTAAGTAACTCGTACGTTAAGAAAAGGTAGCACTCTCTTAGGTTTAAAGGTGATGAGTATATAGCAGTCTCAGGAGCTCAGTGTCACTGTTGTCCTTATATATCAGTGATTGTTGTCATTGTAGCTGTTCTGTGCCCACTGTTGTTGTCCAGTTGTAGTCTTGCGTCTCTTTCTGTTGCCAGTCCTGGTGTCTTGCCTTCAAAATCTGGCTGCTCTACCTCTTTCACGTGAATATTCTCTGCACAAAATGTGGGAGGAATTTTATCCCAGAAAGAAATAATATTACACCCCACTAAATTCAAAACCTGTGACTTAGATCTATATTTATTTGCGTATTAGTTATTATATAACGCTAAGGAAGGGTATTTCTCATGGCTGCTTAAGATCTCAGTCCACAACCTCCATCATCGCTCCCAGTTCACGCTGTGGGTCCTGGTGATGTCCCAGGCCATCTAAATAGCAGCTACAGTTATTTGAAGGAGAGACTTAAAAGCATGCGTCCCAATGCCCCATTTATGCTGCATTCCAGCGTAACTCCTAGGGAGTTGTGGGGAAACTGTTACCCAAAGTTACACAGGCCATTCTAGGCTAGACTCCTCCCTGCCGTCCTTCGTATTTGTGCCAACTCAAGAAGGGAGCGAGTGCATGCAGTGCTTCTAGAGTAGCCGCTCTGTTGCTCACAAGGATCTGCAGATGGGGAAAGAAGAACGTATAGGCATATGTAGAGGGGATCACTGGAAGGCCCCTATGTACTACCCCTTCGCCAATTGTGTAGTGGTCCTTGCGATGGCCGTTCACACAGATGTGAGGTATTTTAATTTACTTTTGTTTGTGTGAAATAATTTTTTTCAATCCTCAAGTTGGAAGATCCCAAGATTCATATTTTATGAACGTGTGGCACGTGCAGCAAATCATACCAGAATTAAAGCAATTAGCAAGAGCCCCTACTGAAGTCTGAGGAGGGGGGATCTGAAGTATTTCTAACCTAAATGTGGGGGATAATCTGGGGTCCCTAAGGTGAATGGTGCTTTGTGGGCTTCCTTTGACCAGAATATCAGTGGTGTACAGGACCCTGATCTGTTTTAACAAAGTTCGCCAGTCATGGCCATCCTTTGAGAGAGTTGGTGGGCGTCAGAGGGGGTCACAGATTCGAAGACTGAACTTTGCTTTCTCTCCACAGGGGGAGAAGTCCTTCTTCCTGCAGCCTGGAGAGAGCTTAGAGTCTGGGATCCAGGATGTGTACATCCTCTCTGAAGATGAAGGTTTGGTGCTGAAGGCCCTCCAGCTCCTGGAAGATACAGATGAAGTGAGTGATGCTGTCCTCTTATCGGAGGCAGTAGGACAACTATACCAGTGTACTGACCTATTTACTAGGTTTAAATAAACCTAGTCTATTTATGCATTCTTTCATCCTAAATTAACATAACGTCATTAGTGTGTTCTGGAACGCTGCTCACATAGAATTTTTTTTTCATTTATCAATAATGTTTTTTTAAAGAATATTCTGCAAACACCACGACTCCAGATCCTCTGTCTTAAGATAATTTCCTATGAAAAAAACTGCTTGGACAGGTTATTTGAACTGTACATACCTGTGTCAATGTATTGCTTCAATGCTGAGCACAGTTGTTTGGCTGCCAGTCCAGAATATTTTAGCTTTGCAGAAGCTTTCTTCTCTCTCAAAAGATAGACCAACTTTATATTTTTAAATAAACATGTTTTTTTTTTAAACCAGAGACGCATGCCGCACATATTACTAGTACAAAATCTCCACTTCCAATCCTCAGATGGGAAAGAAAGTTGCTTCCATGTACCTGAAGTTGCCCAGCATTGGTATCATTTATAGATTCACGTGCTTTGAATGCTCCACATTACCAGACTGGGAGTATTTCACCCATTTCATAAAGGTAGTATTAGAAACCATCCTAAAACATCATTACTGTGAGAAGCTATCCACTTGATTTTAGCTGTTTTCTGTTGATCCAATGAGTGACTGAAACTTTAGCCTTATCCTCGGAGTCAATGCTAAAATGTAGAAGCAACAATAACATAAACAGTTCCTTTGTTTTATGGTTAGAGGTTTGAGTAGGATGTGCAACTATATGAAATTTACCTACACTGCAGAAGTGTACTTACAAGAAAGTAATTTTTGCTTTTCGTATTGGATCTTTCATTGATAGGCTTGTTGTAAATAGAACACAATTCAGAGTTTGACTGCGAAGGTGGAGATAGCGAGACTTCAATAGAACCGTGTCTTCAACACAACCTTCCCCACTTGTTTCTCTGCTCTGCTAGCGATACCTAAGCTGTAATGCCTGATGAACGAGTACTTACATGAAAACAGTGGTTCTTAAGGAAACAGTCATAAAATAAATTATCTTAAATTGTAGGGATCCCCTTTTTAATCAACCAGAATCCGGAGTATCTTAAGAAGCAGACATTACTCTTAGTAATGATGAATGACCATAACCGCAGTTCCAATCACAACAAGATAATTTTATTTTGTTGTGAGCTGAATGTAGAAAAGCACATTTGCAAGGTGCTACAGCAGTGCAAACCAGTGCAGTAATTGTGGCTTGTGAGTGACAGAATAGAAAAACATACACAGACAAAAATAGAAGGTTTTTGGCTCTTCAGTGATGAATCACGTAGAAGAGCATTATGAATTGAAATTTTAGTGCTCTATGTTTGCATCAGAACAAAAAACACAGTTCAGAATGTAAGTTAAGTCACTGTTTTGACCCCGGCAAGTAATTTAGTGCTCCATGTTTACATCTGAACAAAAAACACTGTACACAACTTAAGTCAATGTTTTGACTGGCGAGGTATTTTAAGCAGGGTCTTTGTTGTAAAGACACACTCTATGTTCTGAATTCCAGCTCGTGCCCGGTGTTCTAGTCTCTAACTGTCTCTCTAGAGACATTACCATGGAGACTAGAACACCGGGCACGAGCTGGAATTCAGAACATAGCAAACATAGCAAAGCAAACTATTACAACAGTCTTCATCAGGACTACATTCAAAATACAATTTTGAGTAGCATCATTATTCAGGTCAAATCAGGTAAGTGCAAGATGAGTGACTGAGTGTGTAATTGAAAAGTAGTGCGGGGAGTCACTGTGGCGATCGATCTGTAAGACACTTTGGCGCTAGAGCTGGTTCAGGGCTCAGTTTCTTGTGCAGTGCTCAAAGTAACTGCTTTGCAAATTTCCTTTAGCAATACATTTGCATGGTGGTTTGCCATCAGTCATCCCTCGAGTTGAGTTTATTGTGAGCATATTTAGCAAGCCTCTGTTAGTGCTACTATTGAATTTAGTACATGAAACAATCCATCTTGTTGTCCCATGTTTTAACAGAGCTTGTCTTTTTCTAATGACTAAAGGGCAAAAGCGGTTTTGATGACTCCAAAGTTTATCAATGAAGTACTTGAGCGTCCTCTTTACATGCAATATGTGCAACACATTTACTAATGGTAAATGAGGTTTGAGCTGAAACTACAGGCAGTAGAATCAACTAGATGATATAAAAATGTTTAAATTCCTTAGAATGAAGTATGGACTAGTTAAAGAACCCAGTTACACCGTAACAAACCTAGTGATATATTTGCACCATAAAATGATTGAATTTCCCTGACTTCTTCTTCTGTGGAAGCTGAAAAGGCTCCGATTTGAGTTTTATTACCTCTGTATTTATTTCCCAAGACAGCTGTATGGGAGGGTGCCAGTTTGTTAGCTTCCTAAAGTGTTGACAAGGGAAGCTGAAAATGATTGTTTTCTTTGGTACCTTTGTGTGACCTTGAGGTTCACTTTCATCGATCACAGTAATGTGTCAGTGTTGGCGACATGTAAGAAGCAAGATAATGGCTAGTGGCGTAAAACATGTAAAGGGTGTTATTTGCTTCCACCATTTGTAAAGCAACCTCTTGCTGAACATTCATTTGACTGTCTCAACACCCTTGTTCAATCCGAAGGAATGTATTGGTCAACTTACTCTGAGGTTGTAGGAGTGCGGCCGCCTGCATGGTGGACCCTTACAATGAGGATAAACTGTTAGAACAGATAGTAATTGTGAAGCACTGTCACAGTTATTGGGCCCTAACTTGACATTCAGAGAAGCTCCACTTAGTATATTAGCTCTGGCTGGATCAGACTGAAGCTGTTAGGGTCATCTTGCAACATGAGTCCTGATTTTGATCACTCAACGAATTTGGAAAGGAAGTATGTGTATAAAGCAATCGGAGTCTCAGCTTTTTTACTTTTGTACCTGGAATTAAAGTGAGATGACAGCTTACAGAAACTTATCTATTCTATTTTTAGTTTTGTTCCTGGTTTTTCTTTTTCCTCTTTAGAAATTTCAGTAATGAGTTTGCCTTACGCCTTTCAAGAAGTGTCCATTGTGCAAAGTTTGTTTCTGCTTTTGGATTGCTGCCCGATTGTCATGCTTTGCTTAGTAAGTGGCCTATTCATAAGATGGTTTATACAGTATCCAGGGCCGGAGGAGATGAAACATAGGTTTGGTTTGTTAGTCCTGACATCTTGAGACATTTGCAGATTTGAACATAAATTCTGTTAAAAGCAGGATGTGGTTTAGATGTTCTAGTCCGTAGCTACAATCTGAGCATGCTGGCGACTTTTCTTGGGATAAGTTGGCAGGGTATCCCCAGATGTGGTTCCCTTGCTCACTTTGCCACTGGATTCAAGCTAGCCTGGCTGAGGAGGGGTGTTAACCCGAAACCGGTCCCAGGATGCTTCTTTCCGGTCCTGGGAAGACCTGGCTTGGCAGTTCGGGCTTGACTGTTCCCATGAAGGACAGGGTCAAGACTGATTTGCATATGGCTGGGTCTGAACTGGGGTGGCAAAGTGAGCTAAAGAACGATGATGGATTCAACCCAGATCTGTGACTGAGGGTGAGTGTCTGAAAAGTTTCAGCGCTCCGTCCATCATCTCCTTGTGTTTGACTTTTCTTGGGATATACAAAACTTTTGTAGAAGGGAAGATGTTGCTGTTTGCATAAAGAATAGTTTGTGATTTAGTCAATTGGTCTGCACTTTGTCAGAGCAGATGATTTATGGACACAGAACACTTTTCTTTGTTTCGAATGGCAGCATCATTTCTTTAGCAGTCTTTTCCTGTAGCCATTGCTTCATCATGGCTTTAGCACCAGTTTGCTAAGATTTATTCTAGATATCGTGACCAAGAGTGGTTCTAGGCTTAGACAAGGGAGATCCTTGGAGGATTTTCAGATTTTAGAGCCTCCATCCAAGTGAGGTCATTGAGACGATTGTACTTAATGTTTTCCATGGCAGTAGAAGCAACCTCCTTCCACTGTTCAAAGCGGTCCTTGATCAAAGCCGTTCTTGTCACATCTGCTTCAAACAGAGAAGATGGAAGTTGCCATCTCAGACAAAAAAATAACTTTTCACTAGAGGGCGATGGGAGCAGATGTGCCTGAGAGGAGAGATCTTTCTAGGATTTTCTGGTACTAGACAGGAGGACTAGTCTTTGGGGAAGGGATTGCACAAAGAGAGAGAGGAAGTCCAGTGAGTCTCAAATCTCCACAATACACATTACAATAGGACTCAGTCAAGAGAGTCTGAACCGCAGCTTGACCTGACAGTAATGAAATGTTGTCTAGTAGTGTTGTCAACATTTAGAAAATATTCTTTAGATTCGTCAAAAGTGGCCTCCGTGCAGAAGTTCGACTGAGTACACTCAGGAGAAAAGAGGATCTAAAATGGCCTCCAGTACTCATGTTAAGGTCTATCTACTAATTTTCTGAGATGGAAAACAAAGCATTCAGATGGGCTATTTAATTTGAGCCGTTTTGGTGCTATTCCTGCAACTTTATCAATGTACCAAAGATATCCTCGAAGTATCCAAAGCCAGAGAAACCACACGTTTTTATCCGTCCATGAAACATTAAAGGTAGAGTCTGCAGAGAATGGAACCTCTTACCTTGCAGGTTACATAGAGCTCTCGCAACATGCACATTAAGTCGGTGAGCAATCTTACCATTATTGCCCATCCAGATATAGGTATAGCTGGAAAATATTAGTGTTCCCTTAGTTGGTTGAGACTGCACTAGGCATTAACCCCTTTGTTGTTGTTGTTGTTATTATTATTATTATTATCATTAATAATATGTTTTGCACAGGATGGCAATGAGATTCAGCGCAAGCCCGGAGACCGGTGGATGATCCGTGGGCCGGTTGAGTATGTGCCGCCTGTGGAGGTAGAAGTGCTACTGACCCGAGAGGCCATCCCACTCGATGAGAACGAGGGAATCTACGTGCGGGATATTAAAACCGGCAAGGTGAGAGACAGCAAGGGGATGTATTTTTTTGGGTGGGAGAAATAAAATTAGGGTGGAGGGAGGAGGATCTGGAGTATAGTCTACAAAGCTTCACAAATGAAGACTGATGTTTGTCATCTCTGTAGTGTATGTACACAGAAAGATTTGCCTGAGGAGAGCATTGGCATTGTTTCGACTCTGGTATCTCTAAGGATAAGAAGAGTGTACACTTAGGTGCTCTGGCAGCAGAATGTTTCCACACCCTATTCAGTATACAGTAAATACTACCCTGATCTTCCTTTAGTGGGTCTTTGTCTGCTCAATGTCTATTTTTGATTCTCTTAAATCAATGAATTTCCCATGGGGAGTCTGCTTGAGGAATCTAAAAAGATTAATCAAACAGCAACATCACTAAAAAGGCTTCAAAGGAAACGGGGAAAATAATAGCTGTACAGAAGATCGCTATGGCAGGGAAGCCTGTGACAAGGCCCAGGTCACGCAGCATTTAGCGCATCTAAGGTATATCCTCGTGCTCTGAGAGAACAGGAAATTTTCTGAAGGGATGGATATTTACTGTATCCAGATGGGTGGAATGTGCAATTAGAGGTGGGAAATTTGTTGTAGGCTGATGCATGGCACAGCGTAACCAACAGGTGCCTATAGAAATTATGGTGAGAAAAGAGAAACACAATATGAAGCTTAATAAACTTAACATATAAAATCCAAATGTTTTTTAAAAGAATAGGCATAAGAAGTAGTAAGCAGAGCTGGGATCAGGAGGGTAGAGGGAAAGGAAGTGAAAGACAGATGGGAAGCAACAAACTTAAATTGGGGAGTAAACTCTCAGCAACAGCGAGTTGTCTAAGCTGAGTAAGCAATAGGCCAAGTCTGCACAAAGATGGGAGGTGAAGTTCTACAAGAATTGTTACCCTTCTTCAGGCACTGGCTGATATTAAAGCATTCCTTCTGCTAAACGAGTTGGTGGTACAATTATGGACAAATAAATGCTTCTAAAACTCCAGAACTATTTTCCATACTTGTAATTAAAAATAAAATGCCTTCTAATAATCCTAGACCCTAAAAAGTATAAAAATATTTTAGCTGGTATGTTAGTTTACTTTTGGAACTTGACATTACTGGTGGACTTGAAGTACAATGCGAGTCTCAATAATAAAGGAACAGAAAAATGCAAAGATTTTGAAAGAACTCAACTGCTACCAACAGTTACCTCAAACATTTAGTTATCAGTCTAATGGAGGGAAAAGTTAACCCAGGCTTCTATAAATTGAGATTAGGGACAAAATATAAAGAAAAAACATAGTTAGACTGGGTAACGGGGCAGGGCCAACCATGAGGGTCCATCAGGTTGTAGAATCACCATACACACTGGTTAGCAGAGGGGACAAGAGAACTGCCTATGATCAAGCGGAAGCATTTTTATAAAAGACTCACTCACTACTCTAACTGTACTGGGCCCTTTACGATTAGTCAACTCGCATCACTGCACTTTACCACAGAGGTGATGGTCCTCTGATAGTGAGGGGTGGGAATCAGGGTATCCAAAACCACGTTGGCCACCCATTGAGGACCATTAATGGCAGCCAACTCATAAATTTGAAATAAGATTCAAATACACCATTCTCAATATCATGCTATAGAAATAAAATATCACTATGGCAGCATAGTTTAAAGAATAAACATCAGGACACAATAACAGACTTGGGCAAAATTAGATAATTAGGTTATTGTATTAGTTATCCAAAATCAATGCATATACGTATCTTTTTAAGCATTCCAGTCAAGAATCCTACAACATGTAGTATGAGACCACACATTTAGTCGAAGTTTCCAATCCAGAAGAGGATGGTTTACAAAGTTACATATTCCTACCACCATTGCAAGGCAGAAGGATGGTTTGTTTCTTCTTAACAGCATTCAAAAAGTTCTAAACAAAGGGAAAGGAATCGGATTTTGTTTTTCATTTTCTTGTAATCCTTTATTAACAAACACATAGCATACAGGTTGACACGATAAGGGCCTTGACATGCACATTGCAGTGTGTACAAATTGAATAATCAACTGCTTCATAAGCCCCACATCTTCAGCGCACAATGAAGAATAAAGAAGAAACAAAAACGAGGAAACAAGAACAAATGGCACCTCACGATGACGGGAATAACAGAGACGCTATGAAACAGGAAAAGAAGTCCGTCATATTCATGTCCCATTGGGTCATCTTGTCCCAAGTGTTAATTCCGGGCCTGGCAGCGACTCCTTTCTAATGTTGCTGAACTGATGTTCGAGAATCCTCTGGTGTTCGATATTTAGCCATTAGTTATCTATTGTGTCTGGACCCTTTATGACATGTAACAAGGACGGTTATTTGCTGGGGTGGACTTGTGTCTGAATTGCTTCGCCTGTTGCGGATAGGAGAGCCCCTTTATGGAGTAGGAACTCTTTGACCCTCTATAGATTTTAAGTACTCCTGCAATGGTTCCCATATGTCTCTAGGGCGGGACGTCGGTGGCATCAGCTCCCAGTAATACGAAAGTTGGTCGCAGCAGTAAACCGCGTCCATAAGCCAGTCCTTCTCTTTAGGTAATCTTCGACTGCCCCATACCATAGCTACTCTACACTTTGCTAGAAGCAAGAGCATCGCCACCAATCTGCGTGTTGCGGGTGGCACCTCTTTGACGAACCCTGGGAGGCCGAGTCGCGATGTACCTGCTAGCCGACACTTTGCCATAGTCTGAATAGTCGCAATCACTGCGGCCCAATACCTTGCAACCTCCGGGCAGGCCCATGCCAGATGAAAGAAATCTTGCCCCTAGGGCACCACATCTGGGACAATTCTCGGTATCTGTTAGCCCTAATTTGTGCAGCTGCATTGGGGTACGATATAGGCGGTGTAAGAAATTGAAGTGTATTAGCCTATGCCGGTTGTTTGGAGATAGACCGCCTAATTGCCCACAGCAGAAGTTCCAGTGTGCGTTAGTGAACTCTGGGCCAAGGTCTGTTTCCCAGTGGGATCGCGTGTGCATTGCTGTCTTTGGCATATGCTTATGTACTCCAGAGTAGAGCCGAGTTATTAATTTCCGAGCTGTGGGTGTATTAAGCATCTGCTCTAGTAGAGGTAGCGTCTGCGGTGGCGCTGGGAATGCGGGGCTCTGATTGCGACACGTGGCTCTAATTTGGTAATAGAGCAGCGTGTCTGCTGCATTCGTCTGGTGTGTGTCAGCAGATGTGGGTGCTGGGAGGAACTCGCCAGCCGGGTTCAAGTCCGTGAACCTGTGTAGGTTCAGTCGCTGCGCCCTTCTCTGCGCGCCGGCTTCTCGGAGAGGGGGCATCATTGGGTTGTCACGAAGTGGAATAGATGGGGCATATAATTGTGGGGTTCCTACCCTCTTTCTTATTCCCTGCCAGGCCCATTGGACACTTTCCACTGTGTTTATTTCTCCATGTGGAGCTTTGTACGGGGCGTAGAAAGCAGTGTCAAGGGGAAGAGGGGCTGCAAGAGCTTGTTCAATCACCACATGTGGTTGATATGGGGTGGGGTGTATCCAGAAATGTAAAAATTGGGCCTGTGTGCATAGGGCGTATAGTTCCAGGACAGGTGCACCCAGCCCACCCTGTGTGAGGGGCAGAGTGAGAACCTGAAAGGAATCAGATTTAAAGTCCACGAAGAGCGAGTCCATAGGCATGGGCTAAAAGGTAAAATGGGATAAATCTGGGTGCAAACCAGACAGTTCAAGATGGTTAAGCAGGCAAGATCATTAGCAAAGGGCAAAAACATAGGGTATTAAATCAGGTTGTCAGCTAAGAAAGATTCAGTCAGTTCGCAAAGAGCAGCAGCATCAGCAAAGGTAGTCCAAAAATAAGAGCCAAGAGGATGGTTTTTAAATCATAGAAAAAGCATGAGTCTGAGAGTTCCAAAAAGCATTCTCCACGCATAAGGGGAAAAGGAAAAAGGAGTGCGCCGTCCTACCCCTCCCTTGGGGTCTCCTCTTTTATAGTCTTTATGAAGTTGCATATAACCAGTCATCACACCACAATGGTCAGATCATTCTGTGGTCGCTCTTCTGATCATATGGTAAAAAATGTTGATACTCCATCCTGGTTTCCCATACTTGTCATGAGAAACGAGTGTCCTTTCCATTTCCACAGGTTATTTGACAAAATAAATTAACATTGTTTCATTCCTTGGTGTCTGTACAGGGGTTAGGTTCTCACCAATTCACTCCACAGTGAACACTAAAAGAATGTACTTAGTTGTGCAAAATGTTGCATACGGAGAACAGAAAAAGCAACATTTGAAGAAACGTGAAAAGTCCGTTATTGAGCTATGAAAATCATGCAGTTTAGGAAAAAACATGAATAAATGTATTTAAAGCCAACATTCCTTTTTAAATGAAATAAACTCATAATTAGGATCAAACATTTCATGCAAAGAAATGATGGCAATGCTTGTCATTGTATTATCACATAGAAATCTTGTGGATGGCCTACTTCCACAAAGTTCATCATTCATATATGTAAATTATGCTTAAATTTCATTTTTACTAAAATTGTTTTAACATATTTATGATCCTAATATTGTCTAGTAATACTACTGAAAATTTCAGCTATGTAACTATTTCTCATAAATTGCACTATTTTCTTTTTCATGATACATTACAATGAAAGGCAATAGAAAGGCTAAGTCACATAATTAGAATTGCATTATTTTCTCGGTAAAAGTATAATTTTTCATAAGCCATCAGTTATAACACCCTGTTAGTAAATATTTTAATCTTTTTGTTTTTAATTTTCTCTGTTGCTGTATATTCAAGCACACTTTTATGGTGCCATACAAACGAATGAAGGACAGGGCTTTTGGCTCCACAGGGGTGACCTCCAAAGCCCTGTGAATGATCTAATGCACACTCTGTAGCTTATAGACTGTTTGAGAAAGAGTGCGAGACGAAAGGATACAGCCTGTGATTTTGCATAGAACCTTCACTTAACTTTGGTCATTTGCTCACCTCTGAGGTTTTGCCGACATGTATGTTTGTCTGAAAATATAAGTTCTCTGCTAGTATTTAACCCAGGTATTTATCTTCATTAGACACAATCTCTGTGTCTTACCCCCCATCCCTTTTGTTTCTATAGTTTATCTTCATTAACCGATGATACTGAGGCAAGCCTAAAGCTGTATGTGCATCTGAGGTACCTCCAAATTCAGAATGATCTGCTCTGTTCTTGGAAAGACTAGATCGCACCTCTACCTATTTGGTATTCAGGTTAAGTAACCAACATTTTGCCCCAGTGGCACCTATTGGTATTATTTGCCAGGATGGCTGATCTCAGTGCCAGGGCACACTTTCTAGAAGTGATCCTCCCTTCAAGATCTTAACATAACCACATTATCTAAGTATGGAAGGGGTATTCCTTAACTGTAGGGTCACCATCCTGAACTGGTAGTGGCACGCTAAGGTGGAAAACGCGATATCTGCTTGAGTGTTGGAGACTATCTCAGAAGTTGAGATCATTTTGAAATTAGACAAGCTGTGTGAAGATTTTCTGAATGTGAATGCAAGAGGAGAGGTAGGAGAGGATGAGAGAAAAGGTTAAATGGTTTCGAAATTAGTAGATGGCAGAGAGTTAATAATAGATTTGAAAATCTCAAAAAGTATTTTAGTACTGTGGTTGGCAGATTCAATTTAGAATCTGATGGATATTCATTTAGATTGAATTTTCTTTTTACAATATCTGCTGGCCATATGAAGTATTTTAAGTGAGCCTTAGAAGGTTTAAGTCACCAAGAGCGTTCAGACAATCCAAGTAGTTACTTATCCTTATGAAGTTTCTTGGTATACCATGACACTAATGTCCTATTATTGATTCTTTTTGTTTGTAAGTGGCGTAGTCTCAGCAATGTTCCGATTCATAGCATCATTTAATAGGTTGCTGGCGATATTCCATTGATCTACAGGGAACCAGGAAGAATTTTTACAGGTCTGGAAGCAAGATTGTTCCTGTTAATATTCCTTAAATCAAAAAGTTATATTTTCGGGTTCACAACAAGTGACGAGCCTTTAATGTGAATGGGTGTAACACAGTGTTGAGTTAGACTGCTTTTATACAGATAGAAGGCAAACAGGGAATACCAGCTTTCTTAAGGGTTTTCCCAAAAGGGTTGAAGTCCACAACAAAATGTGTTTGTTGATCAACCCGAATTGGGATGATATGTAGAACAAGGAGGTAATGAGTAGCTGCTGTAGAAATTCTCCTGTTTTTGTATTTTCTATTTCCCTGCACATTCAAGTGAATTCTATATATTTAATATACGAGGTGCCTCATTGACAGATGGTCACTTTTACCACCCAAAACCCTTACTTTCAGTGACCGTTGGCTTCACAGCAATGTTATTGGTAGATATATAAACATGATTTATACAACTGCATTGGGTAAGTAATGCTGGCGAAAACATTAAAAGAATTTCAAATTATTTAATTGTGCAGGGGCAACAAGTGTTCTTCAGAGCTCATGGCCCAAATAGATGCAAGCAATGAACTTTAGAGCACCTTGGATCAGTACAAATTAAAAAGATTCAACTATTTCTTCATATGGTCATATCAATTTGGCAGAAAGCTAGCTCTTGGTCTTGAAAGAGTCCTTTTTGTAAATTGTTGTAAATCCATTCGGTAGTTTTGGGGATATTAAAGAAAAAAGATTTGTGGAGGGTCCGCAGATTCAACAGATCTCCTGGTGAGATCTGAGTGGCTACCAACACTTCAACCAGGAAGTGTTGGCAGCCATCTTCGGACTCAGGACTCGGACTGAATCCCCCAAAAAATGGGGAAAAACCCGAAAGAGGGCAGGGTAGGAATACCCTTACCCACCCTCCCAGGCCTGGTGGTGGGGTCCCACAATGTTTTTTAAATGTAAAAAAAAAAATTTTGCTGCAAATTCGTGAGGAATTTTTTTAACAAATTTTGGACGAGGGGGGCGCACGCGGCCCCCTCCCTGGACCACTTTCTGCCCCGAAGACCACCACCCCCAGGGCATGGCTGATATTTCCCCTCCTGGGTCGATTTGTGCATCAGGGACCGCACCTCCAGTGGCGCCAGGCCATGCAAAAAAAGGAGGAGGGGGCACACGGTCTGGAGCCCACCCCTCAGGGCCCGGCCGTGCTTCCAAATGGGAGGGGGCAGCATAGCCCCTCTCCTGTAGCCAATAATAGCCCTGGGGACTCCATCCCCGATGGCTGGCTCCAGCTGTGTCCTGGGGCACCCACCCCTAGGACATAGTGGTTTCCCTGCCAGCACTGGTGCGGGCAGAGAAACCTGTGTTTGTGCTCACTTGGTGAAAGCAACTTCAAAGCTCCCACCAAGCGAGTGTAAACACTACGTCCACTCCTAGAGGGTGGGAGCAGGAAAAATGCTCCTGCCCGCTAGGAGCAGATTTTTCATCTGTTACAGAGAAACCGATTTTAAAAAATAGCTCCTGCCCGAGGGCGCATCATGTTTTGCTGCTCCCAGCAGGCGGGAGCAATGCCGGCTGGGGCATTGGGGCTCCCCTGCGGCCTTCTACAAAAAGTAAGTAGGTGCCCTGGATGGGCTCAAGGGCACCCAGTCTTCACTGGCCAGGCCCCGCGGGGTTGGAGACCCTGGGGCCAATTTTGGTCCAGGGAGGGGGGGCTACTTGCCCCCCTCCCCATTGATAATGTGGTCTGTCCCTGGGGCTGCATCCATCCTTCCCCTTATAAATATGGCTAGGCCCTGGAAGATAGGGTCCCCGGGATGAGAAATTGGCACCGGGAGGGGGGCTATGTTCCCCTCCCCATTTACAATAAGGCGGGGCCCTAGGAGAAAGAAAAATGGGACGGGCCCTGGGGAATGGGGTCCCTGGGGCTGAAATCATCCTGGGGAGGGGGCTGCATGCCCCCCTCGCAGGTTGGCTGCCTTTGTGGGGGGTTGGCCGCAGTGCATGGACACAGTCCAGGCTCTGTGGCCAACTCAACACTGTTAAAAAAAACCAACTAGAAACTCACTAAAAAAAACAGGTTACAGGGACGTTATAGTTTGGAAATAGAATTTTAAAAATCTTAGAAATTCACTCAAAAAATCAAAGGTTACAAGGACATGATAGGTTCAGAATTTAAACACACGAAACCATAGAAATTCACAGTTATAGTTAGTTATCTCAAGAAACTATAACTCGTGCTTGAGGGTAAAGGGTAACTATAACTTGTGCCCTCGCCATGCACTGCTAATTACCCCACATATTACATCAGTAATGACCTCTTCTATGAAATAATATCACTGCCACGTTTGCAGTAAAATTGATGAGAAAACTTTGCATGGCGGGGTGTGAGTTATAGTTACCTTAGGGTATCAGTTATAGTTTCTTGAGATAGCTCTAACTATAGCACTGAATTTCTATAGTTTTTCGTGTGTAAATTCTTAACCTAACTATAAAGACCTGTAGCCTTTGGGTTTTTTGTGTGAATTCCTAAGGTTTGTTAAATTCATTTTTCCTAACTATATCGTCCCTGTAACCATCGTTTTTCCCCCACTGATATATATATATATATATATATATATATGCACACACACACACAGATACATGTGTGTGTGTATAGATTTTATATATATATATGCTTTACACTTACTTGCAAAATACTTAATTTGCGTGGTAAAGGCATGCATAGTAATGGCTTGCTTAGTTCCATCATACATCCCTTTCTCTTGTAACAGGTACCAAACGTTGATAGGATTAAATTAAAAAAACTACTTACCCTGGGTATCCGTTCTCCCAGGGACATTTTTAGAATACTGTTGTAAAATTGAATTCTGAAGCATACCAGTAACATTGAGCAAAATTGAAAAATGGCAAGGAAACTTTTCAGTGGTGATAAGGATTCGATGAATTTTATAGTTAGTGCCATGTTTGCAATTTCCACATGCCCAATAACTGGGAATGCGGGTTTCCGCATGCCCATCAACATGCGTTCCAGTTTCTATATTGCTTGTAACAGGAACAAACATCCTCCAAATGCCCGGTGCCAGGTAGTGCCAGTTTTCACATGAGCAACAGTAGATAAAGTGAACCTCCTTATACCCATCAACGGGTAATTCCAATCCCTACATGCCCAGGAGTAGGTAAGGACTGCTTTCACGTGCTCAGCAAGAGGTTTGCCAGAAAATGACATGCTTGGCAAAGTGTAATTCCGCCTTCCAACTGCCCAGAAATAGGTATGATTGCTTCCCTATGCCAAGCACCAGGCAACTCAAGCCTACGCATGCTCAGAAGCAGATGTCCAGTTGCATGTATTCTAGCCTCCACATTCACAGCAACATGCATAAACACCCGCCCCATGTAGCAAGTTCAAACAGATTCCACATGCTAAGCTAGACGCTATGCAATCTCCATATGCAGGCTTTTAACATTTCCAGAAGCAGGTATGCCAGCGACCATATGTCTAGCAATGGGGCTGACTTGTTCCCAGCATCATATATCCCTGGTTGAAGGGCTCCAAAAGTGTCCGCTTGAAATATTGAGTCTGGAATATTCAGTAATAATATTGATTTGCTCCCAAATTATCAGCTTTGAATATTACATGCAGATTTATTCGATTTGCCCCAATATGTCACTCTGCAATATTCCCTAATATTATCCACTTGACTATATATTATAAAAGTAAGACGCATTATTTCAGTTCTATAATTCAATAATGACATTGTTTCCAGATTTTCATCTAAATATATCGGGTATTCCATTTATTATTTGCAGTAAACAAAGTTTTTATTTGAGGGAAAAGCAAGCAGCAAAAGCTTGTAAATGTATTTTCATTACTGAAGTACAAATATGTAATTGTTCCCAACAGTGTGATATAACAAATATGTGAACGTTATAATGTTGGTTTTGCAACCATCTCTGTATATCTTATTTACAGCCTGCATTCTGTAGTAGTATACTTCAACCCTTTATGTGAGCAGAAGGTGCTGTGCAATGTTCTGTTACTAGAGGGCATGACCAATAAGAGTAAGATGAAGACTGGAGAATCAAGAAATACATTAATTTTGAAACAACATAATGAAAATACTGGAGAGGAGCTCTTTGGCGCTGTTAAATGTAGAATTCATATTGGGGCAACACGTCTTTGTCACTGTAAACCAATAAGTGGGAAATTAAAGTTAATATATTAAAGAGAGGCAAGCATTATCCATTAGTCTGGAGTCACACTGTCACCATCTTCTGCACATATCATTGGTGACCAGGAGCAGATAAAGGTGTTGTTGTAAGCTTGCCTTTGGGTGTCGGAGCTAGGCGGTTAATAGGAGCACCATGAGGTTGTATTTTCATTTGATGGTAATTGGAATGTAATCCACAGTAGCACTGTGGCAGTATACCTGCTATAATCACATGAGCTTGTTTCCACAGCTTTAATGAGACCTTTATGCAGAAAGTGTGGTGTCTCCAATGATGCCCTGCACCGGGGTGAGGAATGGGGATAGAAAATGTTATGCCCAACCCCAGGTGTTCTACTGGCTGAATGAGTATTGGTGCCCTGGACAGATGATGTTGTTCAAGTTATTTTTCATGGAGATCATGAGATCTGAGGCTTCGTCTTTAAAGCCTGGGTTTGAGCCAAATATTTTTTTTTAACTATTGCAATAATATCTTGTGATTTGTTCTGTCTATTTTGGCGAAGAATTTTAAAGCCAGAAGGGAATAAATGGTCAAAGGTAGCAAAAGAATAATTGCAGGTTTCCACAATAAATTATAATTTGATATTATGGCTGTAGATATGATCTCCTGTTTGTAAGTGATCTGCGCCGGTTGATCGGGGCGTGAAAATCATTTATTTTATTTTAGTGATTTTGATTATTACTTTAGTTTGTTTGGGATTTGAGTGATTTAGGAGTGTGATATTTTCTGAATGATGACTGTGCTATGATTTTCTGTTTGATAGTCTGGAATGGTTTGTAGTTTTTGTGATCTTGCTTGTTTTGGAATATCAAAATCTGATAGGATGTTCCAGTTCTTTTGGATAATTTGCTTCACTTTGTTGGTTTTCGGGTTATAGGTCAGAACACATGTCAGTGGGGTTTTGTTATTGTTATTATTTTTGGGTGCTAGGAGTGTTTCACATGGAATGTACAAAGCTCTTTTCAAAGCCGTTTTTGTCATTTTCTTAGGATAGCCTCTGTCTATGAATTTACCAACCAGGATGTTTGCGTTCTTAAAATAGTCATCCTTATTGGTATAATACCTCCTAATATGGAGGAATTACCCAAACAGGAGATTTTCCTTTAATGTTCTATGATTCCATACCGACCCTGCAACCAGCTTCTAACGGACTTCGTCGAACTTTTCCGCCTGGATCACCAAATATGCCGACAGTCACCCCCATCAAGCCCCACAAGACCATCAGATCCACCAAACAAGCCCGCTAGTACACACCAGTACTCAGGACCACACAATGCAACTGCAAACGTCTAGATAGACGATGGCACACCAACAAAGACCTCTCGACCAAGCCACCTTCAAGGCAGACCTCAACAAATACCATTTACTCCTGAAAGACACAAGAAAACACGCCCTGGCACACCGCATCAAAGCCTGCTCCAGCCACAACAAGGAACTCTTCAACATCGTCAGAGAGTTCTCCTGCCCGTCAGCCACCGAATACGCTATTCCCCCCCTCCCCCCCCCCCATCCCAGGAACTCTGCAACACCCTGATGGACTAATTCCACAACAAGATATCCAACATCTACAGCAACTTTGAACCCCAACCCACCGACCTCCACAGCCTACTCTCTCCAATGAACATCACCGACACCTCTCCGCATGGGAACAGCTCACCACAAAGGACACCACGGACATCATGAACCTCTATCCACTCAGGAGCACCCATGAACCCTTTTCCCCCACCACTTCTTCAACCCTGGAAGTAAGGAAATCAGCGCCAAACTCACCTCCATCCTCAATGCATCCATCACCGCGGTCGCATTCCCCGAGCAATGGAAACACACAAATGTCAGAGCCCTTCTGAAGAAACCCTCTGCCGACCCCACCGAATTCCAAGAACTACTGACCCATCCTTCTGCTCCCCTTCCCCACCAAAGTCCTCGAAGGCCATCAACTCACCAAACTCCTAGAGAATTGGACTCATCCCAGACTGGCTTCCGCTCCAACCACTTCACAGAGACCGCCCTGATCGCCACCACAGACAGCATCAGAACCCTCCTCGACCGGGGTGACACAGTGACCATGATACTCCTCGACCTCTCAGCAGCGTTCAACATAGTATCCCAACACACCCTCATCAGGAGGCTCTGCCACATCGGCATCCAGGGAAACCCCTTCAGATGGATTTCATCCTTCCTCACAGGGCGGACCCAAATAATCTGCCCACCCCCCTTCATGTCAAGATCCTAGAGCAGAGGTCTTCAAACTTTTTTAGGTTGAGCCCCCCAAGCTGAATTTTTTTTAGATGTCGGGGCCCCCCCACTACCTGACAGAAATTTCTGGAATCTGGTACACTACATAATCGACCGCCATTCGCATATCCCAGGCCATATCCAGGAAATAATGTTAAACACAGTAAGAGTGTTTAGTAAACTGCAGGTTTGTGAGTGGGTGTGGTTAAATGACAGAGGCTTAAGTTCAAATCAAAATTTTCCAAGATAAAATGTGCGCAAATTGTTTTTACTAGGGTTCTACTTATGCAGTTGAGTCATTATGGGACAGTGTTATCTGGAGCAGCCCAGTCACCTCGTAAGTAATTACCCTCAAGTCAGGCAAATACCTACCAACCTCTAAATAAACATTTTGAATGGAAGTGAGCCACTCAGTCCCAGGACTGTTTTTTGCACCTTCTCAAATTGTTGAGTGTTACCAATGCAATTGAGGTGGCGTCATCCCTTCCTGTGATGTCATGTGACACCAATGCGCATTGCTTATTCTTATTACTCCCCCCACTTGTTTTTTTAGGACTTGTGTCCTGAGTGGGGGTTTAGGACACATGTCAGGCTTATGTTTAAAAAAATAGAACTAATAAAAACTGAATGATGTTGCCTATTTTACTTCAGAGCAACGTTGTCTGACAGACTTTGTGGTGATCAAATGGATCTGGGTCCAGCTGCACAGTGAACTGGCAGCATTGCAGTGCATGTAAATGCAGCGGCGGCCGGCGCAGGTAAGCGCGGTGCGGCGGGGGTTGGGAAGGCGACAGAATAGGTCAAATGAAATAAATAAATTAAACCTATTCTGTTCCCCCGCACCGCTCCACTGCCCCATCACGCTTACCTGCACCAGCCACAACTGATCTGTGAGCCTCCAGGGAGTGGGTCTAGGAAGAGAGTAGAAAAGATTGTTAGAGGCTGAAAGGGTTTACGGTGGATGCCAAAGGCAGTGCTTAATTAATTTAAAAAAAAGTGCAGGGGCCAAAGCTTTTATTACGTCACTTGCCAGGACAGCTGTATACCAGGACTGCCGGGTCTTGAACAAACCAACACACGTCTCCTCCTTCCTCCACCCTGTTTTTCCTGCCTCTGTCTCATTCTTGCAGGTGGTTTTTCATCTCTGCTTTATCCCTTTGTCTCTGTTTTCGCAGCTTTCTTGTCCTTTTTCTTTTCCCCTATTCTGCTTTGCTTGCTCTATCTTGCTATTGGCCAAATTTGGATGCTGAAAAAGAATTCTTGGTCCCTAAAAATGAGTACAGGGGGCCACCACCTGCCACCGCCGATATAAAGGAAGCGCTGGCCACATGTGGAGTCAGGTCAGGAATGGACTGATTGGAAGCACTATTCGTAAGATCGCCCTTTGCCCCAGAACCCTCGGCCCAGTCGCCACAGCCGCCTATGCGCTGCAATGTTAATCATGTTGTCATTTGTGTCCATTGCCCTTATGCTTCCGATTGTATTGCTATATAATTGTATGCCGCATAAAGTGCAAACATTATTCAGTCAGACGACAAGTGGCGCTTTACAGTGATCCTAAAGTAAAAAATAAATATAAGGCGTGAGTTGCGTACATTTCTAGAAAGCCTTCCGTTCAACACAGGCATGAGAAGGCTGCCAAAATTTCCCATCATAAAACGCTCTCTTCTGCCTTTTCGCAAGACTGGAGACACCCAACCTTGCAAGCACTTTGTTGCGGGATCACGATGAAGAGTCTATTTGGGAGCAAAATGCGACAGCAGCAAATTGTGCGAACTAGCCAAGCTTGCAATTCACATAATTGCCCATTTGCTGCTGGCACAAAATGAGCAACATCCTGTGATTCTGGGCAAATCACTTAATCACCTCGTGCCTAACAACAATGAATGTGTCCTTGTGTAACGAAACTGGTGCTCATGTAAAGCTCTCTGATATCTTCGGGTCTAGTTCACGCTATATAAAAACTCAAAAAACAAAAAACAAAATTGTCCCCTAAGCCATTTGTTTTCAGCCTATTATACAGAAATATCTGTCTTAAAATTGTTCTCCACCATGTGCTCTGAACTGTGGAGGAGTGAGTGGACCCAGTGCAACTACCAGCTGGCACTGCAACCAGGTGTAAATTGCAAACAGTGAGGTGCCTGCTCCTCATCACTTGCAATATGCTGTAGACCACGGAGGAGAGATCCATTATACTTGTTTTTCCAGTGATGGTGAACCATATCAGATATAAACATAGTTTGGGTATGTGCCGTGGAGAATTACATTTTTGCTTACATCTCCAAAAGAGCTGAATGAAAATTCACCAAACCAAGAACTGAATGAACACTGAATGGTCGAAAAACTGCTTCGCCATTAAAATTTTATGAACTTTCAATTTAGTGGTTTTGGAGTTATGCCCGGCAAATCTTTCCTATGAAAAACCCCATGTTAATTTGAGGAAGTGAAACGTTTTGCACCCCCACCCCATTATAATATCTGAGCCATTTGAGCATCTGCCCACTGAATGCTGTTTACCCATGGCTTAGAGCAAACTGCTCAAAGGAAAAAGTTATTATTAACTGTACAAAATATGAATTCCTATGAAGTGAGTTGCCAAACCAACCTGCAGAGAACATGATGTATTAAACAAGCATGAAAAATGGCTACTATAAATCTGCACTTTTATAATTTTGAAATAAAACCGTGAGTGTATGGCATGCTCATACATAAGCAATTTAAAGAGCAACTTTGCCTCCTTTTTGTGAAGAACTAACTTTCCCGGGATGGTTAATTCCGAGAGCTGACATTTTTCAGCTGCAGTGGGAGGCACGGAGTCTTTTGTTCTGTGAAACCGAAAGCGAATTGCTCGTGGTTTTCTTTCAAATTACAGAAGTATGGGCATGTCGTGCCCCATCGATTGGGACAGTGGGAAACAAACTAAGGTGAGATTTTAGGGTGGCGTGTGCACCCCCCCTGAGAAGGTGTTGCGCCCCCCCCTGGGGGGGCGCGCCCCACAGTTTGAAGAACTGTGTCCTAGAGCATCATCTTCGACATCCCGCAAAGTTCATCCCTCAGCTCCACCCTGTTCAACACCTACATGACGCCCCTGGCCAACATTGTCAGAAGCCATGGCATCAACATAATCTCCTAAGCAGATGACAGCCAGCTCATCCTCTCGCTTTCAGAAGACCCCTCCACCACCAGGACCAATTTCTACAACTGCGTAACAAATGTCGCCAGCTGGATGAATACCAACTGCCTGAAGCGCAACATGGACAAGACCGAAGTGCTGATCTTCAGAAACAACACCTCCACGTGGAACAAAGCCTGGTGACCTTCCAAACTCGGACCCACATCCTCAGCGACCAATCACGCTTGCAACCTTGGCATCATCCTAGACAGCAAACTCGCCATGAAACACCAGATCAACGCAGTCACCTCTGCCTGCTTCCACACCCTTTGCATACTCCGAAAGAACTTCAGATGGCTCACCGTCGACACAAGGAAAAGTCATCCAAGCTCTAGTCACCAGCCGATTCGACTACGGCAATGCTCTCTATGCAGGAATCTCCACCCAACTCCTAAAGAGACTCCGGACCATTCAGAACTCAGCTGCAAGACTCATCCTGGACTTCACCCCAGGAACCTCCACAGGCGCCTCGTCCAGAAAGAGATGCCAACTCAAGATGCTGACACACGCCTACAAAGCCCTCCACGACCAAGGACCAGCATACATCAACCACCAAGTGAACTACCACCAACCCTCCAGACATCTGCGCTCTGCCGCCCTCGCACACTCCCCTCGCATCCATCGAAGCTGCAGAGGAGGCCGCTCCTTCTCCTACCTCGCCACCAAATCTTGGAATGACCTTCCCCTCCACCTCCGAACATCACCATTGGTCACGGAATTCAGAAAGGGACTCAATGCATGGCTCTTCGACTAACAGCACCAGGATCCCAGTGCCTGGATACCCTCATGAGTGATTAGCCGCGCTCTACAAATCCTGATATGATTTGAATCCCGATTTGAGGATGTCCACTTGAAAATGTGTATAAACCGACCGCTCGTTTGTCTTTTCTTACTTCGATCCAGAGATCGAGGAAATTGACTCTGAGTCATGCATCATAGTGAATCTTAAACCCTTAGTCCTTTAGTTTTTGAAGGAGAAAAAGTTGTTTTTCTAACACATGGGGGCCAATACAACCAAGAATTTGGTATGGGGTTGGATTCTAGAAGTCATAACCTCTGTGATCACGGTAATTGCTTCATCCTGGGGGATGTTGGTATACAATGCTTCAGTATCAGAGGTCACAAGGATATCTATAGTGTTATCAAACAAAGACCCCTCTATTTTGTTAATAACGTCCATGTAGTCTCTGTTGTATGCACAAATGGTTTTAGAAAGGTGTATGTACATTGGGCTAGAGGCTCAAGAAGGGAACCGCAAGCTGAAATAGTCGGTCTCCCTGTGGGGGTTCATAGTATCCTTATATACTGTATGGATCAGATGGTCAAATATATTTGCTTACATATTTTCCCAAAACACATCATCCCATATGTAGTGAGAAAGATGCAGCAAGCACCAATGAGGCTAATTCTCATTGCTCCTGTTAGAAATGGGGTCTCTAGTTGGCAGTGGTTTGCACCCTGTTCAAGTAGGGACCCTCACTCTAGTCAGGGTAAGAAAGTCACACAGCTAAGATAGCCCCTGCTTACCAGCCCCTTGGTAGCTTGGCACGAGCAGTCAGGCTTATCTCAGAGGCAATGTGTAAAGCATTTGTACATACACACACACAGTAACACAGTAAAAACACTACCAAATGAGTCCACACCCATTTAGAAAAATTGCCAATATTTATCTGAATACAACAAGACCAAAACGACAAAAATCCAACATGCACAAGTCAAGATATCACTTTTCAAAGATTAAATAAGTTCAGTCCATAGAAATCTATGGATGGGGTTCTTTTAGCCCAAAGTGCCTTGGATGTGTCAAAACTCAAAGATGCAGGGTAGGTGAGGCGCCGGAAAAGCAAAGCGATGTGTTGGTTCCTTACTCCCAGGGGGGGTGATGCGTCTTTTCCTTACTGCCAGGGGAGGTGATGCGTCGGTTCCTTACTGTCAGTGGAGATGTGTCAGTTCCTTACTGGAAGAGGAGGTGATGCTTCGATCTCCGGACATGCGGCCTCCATTCCTTACTGCAGTGTGGTGTAGATGAAGAGTCGACGCCCAGGGATGATGCGTCGAAAATCCAGATGCGCTGCATTGTTGCGACAGCGGCGATGCAGGCGCTGCGTCGATTTTCTAGCTGCTAGCAGGTGCTGCTTCAGAGTCGGAGCGGATGTCACGGACGTCGATGACATGATGCTCGGGACTCATATGGTTTTTCTGATGTGCTGCGACAATGAACTGGGGCTGCGGTAAAAGCCATGGTCGATGCGCCGATCGGGAACCACGCAATGGTGCAGGCAGCGACGATGCATCAATCTTCATTGATAAAACAGCGCTGGGAGTTTAGACGTGGATTTTCTCCTTACATCACCAGATTCTACTTCCAAGGGCCCAATAACTGGATTTGGCAAGTCAGGACTCTTAGCAGAAGAGCCGAGGCACTGGCAGGTGAAGTCTTTGATGGCCCTGAGACTTCTTATAAGGTGGCAAGTACACACAAGCCCTTGGAGAACCTTGGAAGCAGGGTGTAGAAAGCAAAGCCCAGTCCTTTCACTCACAGGACAGAAGCAGTAAGCAGCAGGCCAGCACAACAAAGCAGCAGGCAGAGTGGCAGTCCCTCCTACAGCATCCAGCTCTTCTTCCTGGCAGAATGTCCTCAGTCCAGAAGTGTTCTGATTTGGGGGTGTCAGAGGTCCAATACTTCTACCCCTTTCTACCTTGAAGTAGGGAAACTTTAAAGAAAGTGTTTGTAGTGCACAAGACCTTGCCTTTCCCTGACCACTCCAGACACACTACAGGAGGGTGGAGACAGCTTTGTGTGAGGACATGCACAACCCAATTCAGGTATCAGTGACAACTCCTCCTACCACTCTAGCTCAGGAAGGTCCATCAGTGATGGGCCATCAGGATTAGCAAGGCACACCTCAGCTCCCTTAGTATGACTGCCTAGAGTGAATGCTCAGGAGCCCACTGTCAACCAACACAGACAGGGATTCTACAGACGGCAGAGGCACAGAATGGTTAAGCAAGAAAAGGCCCACTTTCTAAAAGTGGCATTTTCAAACACACAATTTAAAAACCGACTTCACCAAAAGATGTATTTTTAAATTATGAGTTCAGAGACCCCAAACTCCAAATCTGTATCTGCTACCAATAGGAAATGACACTTCAACGATATTTCAAGACAATCCCCATGTTACCCTATGGGAGAGACAGTCCTTGGAATAGTGAAATACAAAATAAGCAGTATTTCACAATTAGGACATGTAAAACACACCAGTACATGTCCTACTTTTTAAATACACTGCACCCTTAGGGGTGCCTTACATGTAGTAAAACAGAAGGTTTGGGCCTGGCAAGTGGGTGCACTTGCCAGGTCGAAATGGCGGTTTAAAACTGCACACAGACACTGCAGTGGCAGGTCTGAGACATGTTTGCAGGGCTACTCATGTGGGTGGGACAATCAGTGTTGCAGGCACACTTGTAGCATTTGATTTACAGGTCCTAAGCACACCTGGTGCGCTTTACTAGGGACTTACTAGGAAATCAAATATGCCAATCATGGATAAATCAATCACCAATATAATTTACACAGGGAGCCCTTGCACTTTAGCAATGGTTAGCAGTGGTAAAGGCCCAGAATCCTAAAACCAGCAAAACCGAAATGCAGCACACATTCAAAACCAGGAGGTCAGAAGCAAAAAGACAGGGGAAATCACGCCAAAAGATGCCAGGTCTAACATCTCCCAACTAGGCTCGGCAGCTGTGGAACGCTCTGCTGCTAGAGATGTCCCTCCAATCCTATGAAAATGTACCACAGTGCCCAGATCTTCTCATGCTGCATCAAAACTAGTTGCTCCACTCCTATCTCCATCACTCAGTCTTGCCACTTGATGCCTGAAGTCCTAGAATTTGGACACTTACACCACTCTGAAGATTGCATGCAAATCCTTAAGGAAGAAAGAGCTCCACTACACGGGGATGCTAGGTCGATAAATGAAAAAGATTTGTCAATTACTGTAACAGTAGTAACAAGCAGCCCTTAGCAGCCACAGTACATGACATCCTCAGTTTAACCTACAAAAATGAGGACTCGCTTTCTCTTAAATAAGGTGCAATTGGCTGCTGTTGCAGCTTAGCTGTGAAACAGGGAACACCAGTCCATCTTCAAAATCCCTGTTAGAGCAATAGTTGGGCTCAAAAGGGTCATCCCACCTCGAATGCTACCAGTCCCTCCATGGGACTTTAGCATTGTACTTACACGACTTATGAGGCCCCCATTTGGTAGATTATGAATTGCATTCAGATGTGCTATGCTGAAGCCAAACGCACACTAAACTTTGTGCTAGGGCACGTACAACTGGGGGAAAAAAGGAGCCACCATAGCTTTTCTAGGCAACATCTCACTTGCAGACATGTGTGACCCTGTGACGCGTCCTGCTATCTGCATATTCACTAAGCATTAATGTGTGGGCATTCACACTGACAAGTACCTAAAGTTCGAGAAACTACTAAAAAGTCTCTTCCAGATGCCTTCCATTACTACATGCAAGACACCACTTTAAGCATATGGGTACTGCTCTTCAGGCTATGCACAACATGTGATCGATCACAACACATGGCGCAAATGGAAAACGTTACTAACCTCGAACATATAGTCTGCTGGTTGTAGTGTTGTAGATTCACCTCCCAGAATGCGAGCTCACAGTACGACATCAAACAATCACTCCAGGCTCTGTCTTCTTAATATGCATATTCCTCTACCAACACACATGCACTTTACTGCTTTTCATCTCTATACCTATTCTTCCCCTTGTCGGAAAAATACAATCTAAAGTTGGAGTATGTGCCCTGATGCATTGTAGGGTGCAGGGGGCTGCCACAAGTTTCCTAAAAACTGAAACCTCTTCTTCAAAGAAAAAACACTCCACATGTGCAACACTGGAGAACAGGAGCATACACTGCATGTGAATTTAAAGGCCTACCAACTGCAAACCATGGTTTACAGGTCAGTGTTATTTTCCTTAATCTAGGTGTAATTAGAGCAATGTTTCCCACCTGTGAGTCGCGACCCACTGGTTGGTCGCAGCCATTTTTTAGTAGGTGATGAAAGTTCGAGCAATAAATAAAGAAGCCTTTGAACTCTGTGTTTATCTTTCATATTTGGTGCTTCACAGACAGAGGTCAAATGACAGGCTGTGTGTCTTCTGACGAATTTCTCCTTATGGGATTGGTGTTTACTTTTCTTTCCCCGACTGCAAAATGACAGGAGTTAAAGTAAATTATGTGACAATCTTGCTGGAGTACTGGAAAGTGTGATATTATTTTTTTGCACCAAACAACAAAATGTAGATGTATGTAAATGAACTGTTTTCATTCAGCAACTAGGAAGAGGAAAAATGAAGCACTTTTTTTGTAGTTCTGAAGTTTGCTGGAAACAGATTCTAGTAGGATCAAGACAAATCAAGACACTTTACTTCTTGATTCTCAAATGATAAATATTCACACAACCCCTATTTTCACACATTATCATTTGTGTGCCATCTAATTTTATCAGGAAAACAGTGTCTGTGCAAAGTTAGTGGCCACTTCAATAGAACAATGCTGTCTGTAAATGATGGTACACTACCACACTATCCTTTAGTTACATAAAACAATCACCCGTCTCATGTCCATTAAAGTTAAGTGAGTCGCGAAAGTTTGTCGTTCTAGAAAGTGGGTCGTGGTTGTAAAACGTTTGGGAACCAAGATACTAGTGCGTAATTGATGAATTTGGAATCGGTACGAAGGGACGGAGAGTTTTTTCATTGTTGAATATTACGTGCTGAGTGTCCTTATAGGTGACTGATGAGCTTCTTATTGAAAACATGTGCTTGTAGTTACTTTCTCAGTTGTTGAAGCAATGATGCGAGTCTGTTCTGCAGCCAGATGTTGTTCCATATCTTGGGTACGCATATTGCCCTATTGTGATTTTGATTTCTTTAGCCTGGTAGACCAATGGTGACTGCTTTGTAGGCAATACCACAGGTTTTTAAGATAGTGGGGCTTGTGAAAGCAGCCATTGGAGATCCATCAGTGTAGGAGTAGTGTGGTCATATTTCTTTTGCGTTTTGATGAGTCGAGTGGTAGTGTGAAAGTCGCTGTTCTGATGGCTAATGTGAGGCATGCATGCCAGTAAGTATGACGTTGCCAACATCCGGGATGCTAGAGGCCAAGCGCTTGGTTGGGTGTTATAAAGTGTGAGACTGAGTTAGGATTTTGTTCTGCAAGCAACCATGAGCTTATACCAGGTTGTCTAGGATTTCGTATCTGCGTGCTTTATGGGTGGGCTGAGGCAGTAGTTTACTAGATTTCCTAAATCAGGGATTCCTTTATTCAAGAGCTGGATTATCTGTTGAGTTTTGAGTGTGCGGAGGAATGTTCCTTTTTTGAGAGATGTTCTAAAAATATTCATTTGTAGGAATGATGCTTCTCGGGAGAGGACATCAGTGGCAGACTGCGTCATGTTTGTTCTTGATCAAGAGTGGTTTGAAAGTAGTTGATTTGAGAATGTTGCCTGGTGGCATAGAAAGGTGGTTAGTGGTCGGCTTGGTGATGTTTATGTGGTGACTCCAACATGTCTGTTTTCTCTAAAGAAACAGATTGATTGTGTTGCATTTGTCAACTGAGTGTAGTGTGGGAGGGTTTGAAGAGGATTAATGCAATATTTAACAACTTTGAGAGGGGGTCATTTGTTGGGAGGTTTTTGTGATGTCCTCTTGTGTTAAATGGCTTTGCTCGTGAGGAGCGGAGAGCTTCAGTTGTTAGATTGGTTAATTATTTTATTTTGTAAATTTCTTTTTTCATGTTTGTGTGCAGTCAGTGTATATTAGAATGTGAATGGCTTTGGTTTCGTGATGTAGAGCTTTTTTTGCATCAAGTTTGGCTTTTAAGATGGTGTTAGGTGAAATCAGGAGTATGTTGACATTGGTTATGGGAGTGTTTGAGGTTGCTAGGGTAATTAGATCTTGTTTAAAAGTGTAGGTGTGGAAATATCTGAAGAAACTGTTGCTTTATGTTTTAAGTTGATTTCAGTGGGATGGATCATGTGAGGTAGGGAGACTGGGATGGTACATTGGTCTATTCAGTCAACGGGTGTTGGGGAATGGCAGTTGAGTAAATGCATGTTTGATGTTCAAGTTAATAAAGTGGCCAAAAACACTGCTTTCATTTTTTTGGTGGTTGAGTCACTGGAGCGGTTGAAGCCTTAGTGAATGATTGATGGACTGATTGTGTGTGGTGGAAATTAGATGGTTTAAATAGCCAAGAGAAAAATGACCAGCTAGTAGCGCCAGGGATTTGATGTTTGTGGTTCAAAGGAAGATGCAAGGTCACAAAGAATTGTGGGTTGGTGCAAGGCCACCGGTCCAGTGTGTGAAGTTGATGTATTGTATGTTGTAGCCTGAAGATACAAGGACATCTAGAACATATGTGGATGTAGAAGTGAGACATATTCCCATGATGAAGATTGCTTCAGGGTCTAAAGTATAGTATCTGTTCTATTCTGCTGTCATATAAGAGTTGATGTGAGCTTTTGTGTGTGGCTGTTGGATTGGAGTTGTGCGTGTTGTATTGTGCTTGCGTAGTTGTATGAGTGTGGAGTTTAAGCAGTTGACTCTGGAAGCAAGCACATGATGGTAGCTTAACTCTAGCACAGGAAGCATATTTCCTGACCCTCATGGGACCAGACTTGAAGTTGCTCTTGTGTTCCTGTGCCCGTCAGAGACCCAAGCGATGATTCTGTGAGAGTCCAGCAGATGAAGGTTGCCTAGGTGGGAAGACTATTATTGGCCAAGGAGATGTCAGAGACTAGTATGCTTAAGTCCTAATGAGGCATTATCCTGTCTTAGTCATGTTTCCCCTGTATGCCATGCCAACTTTGCATAGGAGCTTGTTGGGGTTCTTAGGGGTTATGCAAAAATTGGTAAACTGTGACTGTCAAGCTAAAATACAAAGTGCCTTGAAATTGTACTTGAAAAGCTGCAGTATTTCTGTTTTTGACACCCTACTTCTCTGATCTACACACGGCAGGTGAGGGCAGTCATTGGACAGACCTACATGCTCACCCAGGATGAAGAGTTGTGGGAGAAGGAGCTGCCCCGCAATGTGGAAGTCCTTTTGGCCTCTTCCAAGGACCCAGTGGCAGACCGCTCTGACCGTTCAAAAGACCCAGCACATCCTGATGTTCGTGACAAGACCAGGGCTGTCTGTTACCGGGTGCCACATAATGCCGCTATTCAGGTGTACGACTACCGTGAGAAGAAGTCCAGGTGAGACCCGAGGGAGGGAGCGTCTACAGAAAAATCAGATTGCTAGGCCAGTTTAACATTTCACAAGAGACACTTCTGATAGGCACCATCCGTGCCTCGCGTGCCCTTTCTCCATTGGTCCCAGGGATCACTTCGTGGATCTCTCTTGTTAAAAGCAGGTGACCTCAAACCCAAAATGTGTTATATAATCAAAAGCAGCAGGTTTCAGATATTAATGCCTATTAATGGCCAACTACTGTAACAATTAGTGTCTTCCTTGATGCTCATAAGACTAAGTGATGATTCATAAGTAAGGAGTTAATGTCTCGAGTGATTAACATATATCTTGAATTAATAGTGACAAGGTAACATTACCATGGTTCATTCTAAGTTGGATTGGGCCAGCGGTCGCATATTCAAGGTCAAGCTCCTTCCAGCCCCGCCCCCAATATTCCACTTGGCAAACTTCTTTTTATGCTACTTTGTTTGTTTCTCCTTTTTCTGCTCTGTGCGCTGGAAACAGTTGTGTTTGTGTTGCCCACGTAATAAGACAACTTAACAAAAGAAACGCTACCCTTTTTCTCTCCTGTGGTACAGGGTTGTGTTTGGCCCTGAACTGGTCATCCTAGGCCCCGATGAGCAATTCACTGTCATCAGCCTGTCTGGAGACAAGCCGAAACGCCCCAACGTCATCAAGTCTATCTGTCTGCTGCTGGGGCCTGATTTCTTCACTGACATCATCAACATCGAAACAGCTGACCATGCCCGGCTGCAGATCCAGCTGTCTTACAATTGGTGAGAGGAGGCAGTTGGGAACCAAAGAATAGGACCACAGTTCCAGCTATCTTGCTTATGCGGAGTCATAGAGGAGTTTGGTGGCTGAAAGGGTGTGCACAGCGGTGCAATGGGGGATGAGGGGTGAGGTAGCAAGCCTTTTGTGAATGAATCAAACTGTATGAGTGAAGTAGTTGTTGCCATTGTGATGTCTTACAGCTGGTGGTTGAGACGGCACAGGTTACAGGGTGCTTGGTGTTTATTTTAAGAACTCGTTAATACAGGGAATCATATCTCTGATGCATTTTTCATCCTTCTTTTATCCCCTGCTGTGTTGTCTGTCACAGGCACTTTGAGGTGAATGAGAAGTCCAGTGCTGCCGATGCTATCAAGCTCTTCAGTGTACCGGACTTTGTGGGTGATGCCTGCAAAGCCATCGCCTCCCGCATTCGTGGCGCCGTCGCCTCTGTCCAGTTTGACGACTTCCACAAGGTTTGTGTGCGGGACAGTCAGGAGGATGTGTGTAGTAGAATGTGACCATGGCTCTCTTCCTGAACATGTGCAAGTTTCCAGCAGTCTCTTTTATCCTTACTTTGAGCCACAGATCCCATGCTCCTTCTTTCCAATAGATATCTGTTCCAGATTGCCTCACAAAATTCTTCACATTGTTTAAATCTCCTTTGAATATTACCTTAAAAAGCTATTGACATGACAAACCCAGTGCTTAATTTGTAAAAGAATAAGTGCCGAGCCCATATTTTTGCTCAGAAGCCTATGGTTGGCGCTACTGAATGTCTCCATGCTGAATACAAATGCTGCATAGTCTTGATTCCACCTCATGCCTCTTTAATCCACCACCATACATTCTCTGCACTTTATCTCACTCTTCAGGTTCCTTATTTCTCCCTTTGTCCCAATCTTTCACTTACTCCTTCTTTCCTACTTGTTTTTTCTTCTCCCTCTTGCTGTGGGTCAAAGTCTGATGAGGAAAAATATGTGGCAGTCCCCAAAAATGAGTGATGGTGAGCCCCACCTGCAACCATCTTCTCATATTAAGCACTGGACAAGACCCCTGCAAACCAGAACCCTGAAGCAGCTGCCTGACCCTCCAAGTTACCGTACCATATTAGAGCGAGATCTTCAGTCAATGAGTATATCAAGCACGGGCATTAGTGTATGAGTAGGGTGACTTGTCAGTGGTTAATCATCAAGCAGTCAAATTAGAATTAAAATGACTAATAGTCAATCTATACTTTGTACTTTACTTACATTTCTGTCACCGCTGTGGACTGGCCATGGGGAAAATTGAGAGATATCCAGAAAGGTGGTTGTCTTGACTAGTGCAGTATCATCTGCTATGGTCTCCCGATCAAACTCCTTGCCCTGCTCCAAAGCCGAGAACCAGGGAGCCAGAATGTGCATCAACCTTCATTAGCGGGACTACATCAGACGAGGCCTTGTGTCCATCCATAAAACATAGTAGGGCAAGGGCTCTACTTACATGGACAAAAGGACTCCTTATTATGTCCCAACCAGAGCCTTTATTCAACACCGGTCATCTGATAACTAACCATGAAAGAAACTAAATCACTGAGGTAGGGCACTTGTGGACCAGGACCAAAACTCTGGCCTTACACTAAACTTGAGATCCTAACCAAACCAAAAGAAATTCAGGAAACACTAGAAAACAGAGCTACTCCGATTTGTTTTCAACTGAATTCTATAGTGAAAAGATCACGTTTAAAGAATATTAACCATGGTCGTTCAAACTGCCCGATTGGCTGTGAGCTTTCCCTTCATTTCATCAACCTGTATTTCCCTTCTGTGAAGTGCTTCGAGGGAACCAAAAGGTGATGCACAGCGCTTTATTTAATTTCTAATAAATATATTAAAACTACATGTGTTCTTCTTCATGGTAAGTTACAAGTAAGTAATGCTGAGCACTCTGTGTTTAGATTAAGATCATTGCGTCCCTTACTTAAACAGTATTTCAGAAGAGGGCATTCACCTAATCAGAAGCAATAAAGTAGATTAGCTGGACAATATGGTTATAGGAGGTGGCATGAAACTTTCTCCTTGGTTACACTCTCTAAGTTGGATAGATCTGTAAATTTCAGCTCTATTGCAATCTGTGGTCTTTTTTTCACTTTTCGTTTTGCATTTGTTTTAAACTGCAATTTTGTAGAACGAGACACGTTTCAGATTTTGATAATTCTCATACTTTGATGCAGCAGCTCTCCTTGTCTTAGCAGGATGTCTTTGTCGGTTTTAAAGGGGGGGGAGGGAGTGCAGTGGTCTGGCCTGCCTGTGCTCCCACATTAAGATGGGACCTAGTTCCAAGCTAGGGTCTGTGTTGTAATGGTTAGATCAAAGTTTCCATTGAAAATGCATTTTCTGTTTTCTTAATAACTTTGGCGTCATTTGTCAAATGTTTCATGCAGCTGTGTCACGTGGGTGCAAAAAAAGAGTGGGGGAGGAAAAAGTTACATTACCCATTTGAACTCCCATAGGAATCTTAGCTTTCTGCTACAGAAAAAAATGTGTAAACAGGATTACACCAAACTTGGCATGAAAGTAGAAATTTATTCATGGAAGTGCCCTTGCTAGGTTTGGTGTAAATCCACTCAACCGTTTTTGAGAAATTAGTGCACAAAATTGTTTCGGGAAGGCCCGAAATTCACCTGGGCTGTTAATTCTTGGATGGTCTAAAAACCCGGTTTGCGGACCATCCATGGAACAAAATTAAAAAACATAATTGGATTTGATTGAATAAGGGATTTTTTCCCTAACATCCATTTCGGGTCGAATGACCCAATGCTGTCTGATTGGTGAGCTGCAAATTGGAAAAAAAATGTTGAGGCTGCAATTGCAGGAAGCAGGTACCCTGTCCTGTGGCCTGAAAATAAAAATAAAGGGCGTAGGGTGAGCTTCCCTGTACATACTGGCTTAGGTAGAGGGCTGTAAAAGGACCTCTTTATTCTAAAATAAAAAAATAATTCCCATTTTTGGTGCAGGGTTCATGGACTCTGAGGCTGAGTTTGTGGCCCCTAAGGCCTGCGAACCCAAAGCAAGGGGTCTTGGACTCTTGTTCTCTCTCCCATGGGGTTTATTAAATTGGTACCTAGCCTACTTTCCCCACAATGTGTGAAGTTTAGGTGCCCGAACCTGCAAACCCGACAGCAGGGTCTGCAAACCATTAACGATGGGGGGGAAATAGTAGGCCCTGTGGCTAGCCTTACTGTGCAGCAGATCAGGCTGTGTGCAGAGGCAGTTTGCGGCAGGGAACAATTGGACGTGATATATGACAGAAAAAAACTGACATTTATTGAAAAAAGCAAGTTATGATTATGATGCAGTACTTCATTATATGTATATCAAAAAGTAACAACACCTAAAAGTACAACATCATTAAATAACAATCCGTCAAACCAATAAACAATACTATAATCATCTCATTGATAGTGTTAATTACAATGCTATATCTAATCTGACTTCAGACCTGTATGATCATTGTTGACGTTTGTAATTGCATCTAGGGTGAGATGATGAGCATTGCATTTGGTGTGCAACTTATGGTTTGGATGGCTGTCTTGCAAGTTATGGATTACTGAACGAACCATAACTTCAGTGTTTTTCAGTTTTATTTCATAACAATAGCTTTACTTTTACTGTTCTTCCAAATGTTTTTACACACTTGGACACCCTAAGTGGGAGAATACTCAAGGAGGATATTGATCTCTTTCCTACCCCCATTTCGCGAGTCTCTTTGAAGCTAAACCATGTTAATCTTGTCCGTCTTCCCCCACTTCCTTCGTAGTGGCCATTAAGGATTGTCCCTCCCTTTCCACATTGCTGAGAGGTATCAAAGCAGCAGCTGTATGATCGTTTTCTTCTATATCTCCACTTACACCATAAGTGGTGGAAAGCCGTACCCCAGAAACAATTCCAGGCTAGTCTACACTTCTTGGCAGTGAGGGGTGTATCTGTTCTGCCCAGGTTGTATCCTCTGCACCTTGTAGGGCTAGCTGTGAGATGGGCCCCAGTGCTAAGACAGGATGATTCTGAATTTCTGCTACTTGTCAGTATGAGGATTACAGCACTACTTCTAATTGAGGCTGATTCTGCCCTCCTCAGTTGCAGTCTCTGATTCCACCACCTTTCTGCCCACAGAACTCAAGCCGCATCATCCGCTCAGCAGTCTTTGGCTTTGATGACAACATGAAAGTGCGTGACATCTTCAAGTTTCCCCAGAACAACATGAACATCACAAGTGTGGACATCCAGTCTGTGGAACCCGTGGACCAGCGTACTCGGGATTCACTGCAGAAGAGCGTGCAGCTGGCTATTGAGATTACCACAAATTCACAGGAGGCCACCGCCAAGTAGGGAAAGATAGAGGGCATAATGATACACAGGGGATACATAGTCACTGGAGGAGCCCCGCATAGAGGGACATCCTTGAGTACTAGGGAGAAGTGCAGGTAGGCAATAAGCACCAACACACAAGGGACTAGCCGCAGAACAGTATGGAGCTGGCCATCTCTAGCACCTCGAACTTCCCAAAAGCCACAGCCAAGTACAGAGAGGATCAGGAGTATACAGAAACACAGATACACACATATATGCCACATGGGAGTGAGTGTGTGTGTGTGTGCGCGTGTACGCACACACAAATGCACATCAGTTCTGATGCGGCACATAAGGGTTGAGTAGCTGTGCATGATAATTGGGCTGCAATAGATTCTGCAACTAGTAGAGGTGAATAACACTTCTAATGGGGCTTCTGCTGTGTACAGAATAGCATGAAGGACACATAGACCCCACAGGGATTCATTGGATACCTATAGTAAGCGAATGGCAATACACTGGGATGTCACTGCAGTACTGTTTGCGTCTAGCCATAATGATGACCAGAAACTCTGAGAGGGTAACTGTCCGGTACAGCAGACAACCGGTTGGGAGCTAGTCTGTTATGAAAAAGGCACAGTTTGAGGCAACATCAGGTACTTGGGGATGCACACGGGGTGGGTTCCAGCATATTCAGGACTTGATTCTGAAAAGCTTAGACATCAAGGCCACCACACTCTAGTAGGAGGTGGGAAATAAGAAATGCCCTGGTCAAGGAGTGGAACTGACATGGACCCAGAACCAAGGTGCTCTCTTCCACATAGACACTATCTGGCAAAGTTGTGTGCTATGTATTGGCTGGAATGGACTGCCTGATGGCGATCTCAGTTGCCCAAAGAAGGAGTCCCCTCCTGAACCTTTATTGCCCCTTTAGGTGTATGATATAGTCCCATAGTCTATAGAGTGAGGAATGCAAAAATCTGTTGAGGTACACCTCGCAATGTCCCCTTAATAATCTCTTACTGACCCCTTGTAGAAGTGTCTGGCTAAGACCACCTCCACTAGACTTTACTTCTTCCCTTTGACAGGCATGAAGCTGAGCGACTTGAGCAAGAGGCTCGTGGACGCCTGGAGCGCCAGAAGATCACAGACCAGGCCGAAGCTGAGAGAGCTAGAACGGAGCTCCTGGAGCTCGAGGCACTGAGGTATGTGAGGGACTGCCAGGGCTGGGATGAGACGCAATGTGGTAAGAAGGGCTGCGTTTTGTGTCTGTGTTTTCGTGGTTTCCTTGTCCTGATGTCATGCCATGTTTCGTGTGTGTGATATCATGTGGTCCCTTCTTGGTCCTTTCTGTGTTCTGAAGTCATGTCTTGTTATGGTTCTTTGAGAGATGTCTTGTGATTCCTCAGGATTGTGTCAGGTGGAACTAGTATGGTGCACCGACTTACATGTCTGATCAAATAGCTTCTATACTGATTTACATAGTAATAAATATTTCCGCATATGTACTGCCTGCCTTCAGTGATCTCTACCTCCGTCTATCCATCGTCACATGTAAGAAGAGGCAGCTGTTATTGAGTACAATAACAGAGGGAGTGATGCCTCTTCGGGTGTAGTAAAGATCATATGATACGGGTGCAAGTCGTTGGGGAACAATGAATGTTTTGCTTGTAATGTAAGACATGGAATTTTGCAGTTGTTTGAAAGGTCAGTGAGGACTTTGGGTTTCCATTAGGGCTTTTAAGAGCAGTGGGTTAGGGGAAGGTCTTAGGGTGCGCTCACTAAAAGAAGTGATGGGATTTGTGGTGCGACCAAACTTGGATAAAGTACATATTAAGATCACAGAAATCCAACCAGAGGTTAAACCAGCATTGGCAAAGCCAATAGATCTCGCCTATGGGCGTCGGCAAGCTTTTAGCATTGGCAAACGGGGGCGAGGAGGGAGAAACGCAGACGAGGGGGGAGAAGAAACTGGGGCGGCGGAGGAGAAACCAGGTCGGGTGGAAGGGAAGAAGAATAACCATTGCGTTATGTCTTTTAGCAAAAGGCGAAAATGTAATATTAATGCGTATTATAGGTTTGAAGGGCTGGGACAGCGTCCGTATTACAGCAAGTCCTGCTTCACGTGCAGGTAACTGCCATTGGCCCATGTTCACGTTTATAAAGATTGTGGAAAGCCCTTTAGAACAAGCATTTGCAATGCAATAGGTCTCGCATTTATGAGAGACCTATTTATGAGAGTTTGAGCTACTAGCATTGTAAATGACTATGCCTTTTATTTATGCCTTTTATTTATGTGTTGTTTGTAAAATAAATAAAAGGTATTGTCATTTACAATGCCAATAGCTTAAACTCTCACAAATGTGAGACCTATTGCATTGCTAATGCGTGCTATAACATTTAAAAAAAGCGTTAGGAGAGAGCGTGTCCTGCCTGCAGCAGGCAGGAAAAAGCTATTTGAGAAAATAGTGCTCTGAGGCTGTAATTAAAGCCTATCGAGTAACAACACACGTAACAGGAGGTGTCGCCATGGGAGGTTACCAAGCCTTTTGACCAATAAACAGTCACAATTTACAGTGGACAATGACACAAGCCAATGAAAAATATGGGCAGAGAGTGGGCGAAGCTTCAAGTCCCTACCTCAATACAGCATGCCCAGGCTCGACCTAACCAAGCCTCTCTGAAAGTCAGCAGGAGCTGAACACAGACAGCAATCTCATTCGTACTAGAAGTGTTTTAGCATTTGGTTGCATTGTCCAGGAATAAATCTGAAGTGTATGTTTTCATTTCTTCATAAGATAATGTTCCTCAATAGGTTAAACATGTACTGACTTCTGACCTGGAAGCAGTCTTGCCGGTCTGTCTGAGTCCCTGCCTTACTGTGCTTGTGAAAGAGAGAGGACGTCGTAGCACAGACCCCAGCCTCAATTTCCACCTGGAAATGTTCAAGGCCCCTGGCCGGGCTGAGCGCCATGCCCACTGAACTACTATGATGAGCCTTCCTCTTCTACTGCTGAAAAATAACTTTTGGTTACATTTAAGGCATTTTCATCCCACTTAAATTATTCTTAATTTTTTTTTATACCGATCCATTTTTTACTTTAAATTAATTTATATTTTTTCCCAATTGCTTCTATTTTTCCATATTGTTTAGCTGTATTTATTGAATATGCTTGTTTACAAATGTTGTATTTGTGTGTATTTGTGTTCCTTATTGCGTACATTTTGCATTCAATTTAAGTACGTCCTGCATCTTTCAGTATCTCTTACTCAGTTAACCCGCTGAGCTGTGTTGGGCTGCACAGGATAAACAAGGGTGCCTGATAGAGCTTTTTAGACCTACCTGTTTCAGTGAATCACTGGTTTGCATAGTTCGTAATCTCTTTTGCGATGAATTAAACTGCTGACTTGTCTTTCACTCCATTTCAGACAATGATTCGATCACATTTGTAACGAGAACAAGTCTGAGCAGGGAAGGTGCCTTTGGTTAAAAAGCCAAGACTGGCTGAAGGTGCCACGCTTTGCACAGAGACACTTGGCTGCTTTGCAAAGAGTATGTGATGGGTGCAGTCTTCAGAACACAATAGGTGTAGGCAGTCACTACAGGAAGGCAGGGGAGAGCTTTAACACAAGGAGCCCGTTCGAGAGTTCTGACTTCACCAACACTTTTTCAGCGGATCTCACGCAACCCTAGTTATTTGAATGACTCAAAACTCTTACATGTTGCATAAGAAATTTACAACTAGCTCATTTTACTTACTCCATATCCTAGCTTCCCTCATCAAACAGCTTTGTTTACACAGCTATGTCCACATCATGAGGTTAGGGCCTGGACACATGAACTTGCCCCGCGGCCAATGAGGCTGACTCTAGGCATATGAACTTGGATATAAGTCTATGAGCCAAGACTTGGGTACCCGAGTAACAGTACTAACATATGGGGCTGGATCTGGGTATTTGAGGCTGGACCAGGAATCAAGTCTAAGCCTGGCCCCGTACTGTGGAATCTGGCCTAGGACATCTGTACCCGAGTATATGGCACTGTATTTGGGTTTGTGAAGGTGTGCCTTGGTATAAGAGGCTGAGTTGGGCAATATAAGACTGAAGCTAGTCATTTGAGTCTATGCAAGGACATATGTACCAGGCAAATGATAGCTGATCCCTGGCATAAGGTGGTTGCACATTGGTTGGCACTTAAAATAACATTTATGCAATTCAGTAGGAAATTTCAGCTATTCTTTTATTTTATGAGTTTCAATATTTCTTTATTTCGACTATGCCTTTTCTTGCGATTTCAGATGCACTGAAGGCAATGTACTGTCACTTGCCGTGATGTCAGAGGACATCCGATGGCATGCCCATTATTCCAATTAATACAATACATATAAATATCACCTACATAACGTGCATTCAAAGTGGAGGTTTATGTTCAGTGCAAGTTTCCGCAACCAGTTTTTAAAAATGTTATATTTTAAACAGGTTTTGCTAATTTTCCACCTACTTCCCACTCTCCTGTCTGCAAATATTACTTAAATATTTTCACTATCTTCACAGCACCTCGAAGTGTGACAATAGTCGTCAGAAACAAAAGTGTAGCTTGCGCTGTAAATTGTGGGATACATTTATTCCATAAATGTGGAATTTACCAAACTGATAAATCCATGTCCAGTTATGTTTTTTTTAATGAGCATTTTCATGCAATATTAGCTCGTTTGCGAACGCAACTTGAATCTAAAACATGGCCCCACGTCACCTTTCCACCTGGGAGCAGGTATATGAAAAGCTATGCAGTACCTGGGTCTGCCCTGAGCACTGGCACGGCTCCCTCGTCCCCAGGAATATCATATGCGCTGAGTGCATTCTTGTACATATTACCCGCTGTGATGTTCCAAGTCCGTTCTTGTACGAGCCTCTCCTGTTACCAGCGACACACGGGGCGCATGCCTGGGCTGACGTGTGTTCCACGTTTTCGTGCAACGCATCAAAGAGGCCGTGGCTTGTGTAAACAGAACGTATAAACTCAGATTAAACGATTCCTCGGCTTGGTAATTCTATCTAGAGGGGAGACCAGAGGGTGGCAAGAGGACACGAGAAGCAGTGCTTGAAATGGAAAAATAGAAGTGCAGGTACTCTGTACCAGAGTACCTGCTTGTTTCTGAGAACTGCTGGTACTCTCCAATTAAAAGTATAGCATTTCTCTTGAAAAGTGCCTGTACTCTCCCTCTCAAAATAAAAAAGTGCCGGTACTCCGTACCAGACAGTACTGGCCCATTTAAAGCACTGACGAGCAGGGGGATGGGGGAATGGGGGGGGAGACAGATGCAGGGAGAGGAAGAGAGACGGGGGCGAATTGCATGAAAGCGAGAGTAACTGTGGCATAGGGTATAGGAAAACAGCGTGATGACGACAGGGGGGTATTAAAGAGAGAAAGAGAGAGAGATGTATTATCTTTCTCCCTCTCTCCACATATGCTCCTTTCTTTTTACCTCTCTTTCAGTCACTTTTTTCTCATCTCTCTCTCTTTCTCTCCCTCGCTCTCCAGCTCAATAAAGAAAAAGTACACGTGCCGTGTAACAACCAAGTAAAGGGGCCAGTAGCCATGGGAGGATACAAATGACAACATGGCCATACTAAAGATGGACTAACAAGCCTATTAAGGAATCAGACGCTAGCATTTATGAAGAGCAAAGAGACAAGCCAATGAAAAATGTGGGTGGGGCTTCTCCTCAGTACTCTACCTACAACAGATCGCCAGAGCAGTACTTGCGCGCTGGCTCAGGCTCGACCTAAAAAGGAGGAGATACCACGTGACTGCACGCGCTTAGTGAATGCGCAAGTTCCCTTTAGTAATAAGAGAAGATGCCACATTATTACGCCTCAAAGGATGGAAGGTGTGGGGCAATGTCAGTAACACAGCAAGTCCTGCTTGTTATGCTAACTGCCACGAAAACCAAAAAGACAACATTCAAATTTAAAATAAAATAAGCCAAGGTAAACGAAGTAAACTCAAGGAGAGGAAATGAAAGAAAATGCGAGTTTACAAACAAAAAATACTATGTGTGTTTATAAACTAAAGAGGCCATCAGATGAGCGCGTTTTAGTCGGAAAGTCAAGAATTTTTAAGAGTACGTAATATGTGCCACGTGCTGCTAGGTAAAGGAAGTTAGCTACAAGTAGATGCTTGTCAAACTTTAAAAAAAAAAAAGGTTTAGGGTCGGATACGCATGGAGTTAACACCAGTGACTATCTTGTTTGCAATCTTCCTTTTCACTGTTTCCCTTTGAAACTATTCTAAGTACTTGTCCATATGACAAAGCAGCCTACTCCCCAGCCGCAGCCTACTACCCAAGCCGCAGCCTACTACCCAAGCACAGCCTGCGATTGTTCTGCCTCGTCACAGCTGGGCTGTCTCCATTCTGCAGCCCCCATAAAAAATTGTGAAAGAGTTGTGAATGATTCACATTAAAGTGAGATAAAAATAACAAACAAAAAAGCTTACTGACACACGCCTGTTGACTAAAACCTCCTGCTGCACTCCACAACACCAAATGTAACTAGCATTGGTATGCATCGGTTTCGCCTTGGTAATGAATAAAGAGCTGTTTTCATCAGTCAACGGCCGGGAGAAGGAAAGATCTCCCTGACAGATAACACGGGAGTGGCGAGAATGTGGCGCAGCGGTCAAAGCTGCTGACTTGATAGCTGGGGATCCAGGTTCGGTTCGAGGAGTCTCAGCGGCGCAAGGCAACATCCTGTGATTCTATGCTGATCACTTAATCTCACTGGGGGATAAATTGTTATATAAATATTCTGCAATAGTAAAAGGCAAAACTTTATGAAAATATAGTTCCACCAAAGCGGATGTTAACAGTATTTCGGCGACGGGAAACTTCTAAGAGAAGCAGACGAGGAACAAGCATTGGTAAATGCAAGAAAATATGCTACAGCCAATAGAAATGTCTGTGCAGGTGAAACCTAATTACAAAAGGACTGTGTTTTATAAAATGTAATCTACGTCTGCTAGGCACAAAATGAAAAGCCTTTAGACTCCAAGTGACAATATGAAACTGATTACAATTTCAAATTTTAAAAACCTCACCAGTTGCCTGTGCATGTTTTAAACATTTAACAATTACATTTTGTTTTAAAAGCTACAAAGCGGAGAGGCTGTAGCGTAACGGCTATAGGGGCCGAAATTGAAGCTGGTGAACTGGGTTTGCGTATCGGTGGGAGGCTTAACATCCTGTGATTCTGGGCAAAAAACGTAATCTCTCTGTGCCTCCCAAATGAATGTGTCCGTGTTTCAGGTAAAGCGCTCAGATACCTTCGGGTTGAGGCTCAGTGCGTTTTGTTTTAGCGCCCATCTGACGGGCTAGTGTTGTACAAATAACTCCCCAACATGTTTAAATACAAAAAATGTGATGCCCTTTAGCAAGTACATGAGATGCCATGTTACTGCATATTAAAGGCTGGAAGGGCTGGAACAGTGTCAATAGCACAGCAAGTCCTGCTTCACGTGCAGATAACTGCCACTGACCCAGTAGACTTATATAAATATTGCGGAAAACCCTTTAGGAAAAGGAGGAGATAGCACTGGACTACACAGGCTTTGTGAATGCGCAAGTGCCCTTTACTAATAAAAGACGATGGCACATTATTACTCCTCAAAGGATGGAAGGTGTAGGGCAAGGTCATTAGCAAGGCAAGTACTGCTTGATTGATATGCTATTAACTGCCACTGGCCCAATAGCCTTACCTAACCATTCCGGAAAGCCTTTAACGTAACGGCTAAAGCGGCCAAACTTAAAGCTAGTGAACCGGGTTTGAGTATTGGCGAGCGGCTAAACATCATGTAATTCTGGGCAAAACAAACTCTCTGTACCTAAAAAAGGAATGTGTCCATGTTTAATGTAAAGTGCTCTGATACCTTCGTATTAAGGCTGAGCACATTTTGTTTTATCATATATCTGACGGAATCGTGCTGTAGGAAAGATACATCATCCAATATGAATATAAACCTTAAACCAAATATAAAGATGAAAAATGTAGTACCCTTTAGTAATAACAAAAGATGCCACATTGTTACGTCTCAAAGAATGGAAGGTGTGGGACAATGTTGGTAGCACTGCAAGTCCTGCTTGTTGTGCTACTAACTGCTACTGGCACAATAGCCTTTCATAACCATTACGGAAATCATTTATAATAGTGGCTAAAGCGGTCGGACTTAAAGCTCGGGAACCGGAATGGAGTATCAGTGGGAGGCTCAACATCTTATGATTCTGGACAAATTACTTCATCTTCCTATGCCTCCCCCCCAAAAATGTGTCCGTCTGTAATGTAAAGCGCTCTGAAACCTTTGGGTTCAGGCGGAGCGCGTTTTGTTATAGCGAACATCAAACAGGATTGTGTTGTTTGATAGATAGATATCCAATATACGAAACAACTCACCAACATGTTTTAATACAAAAAATGTGGTGGCCTTTAGCAAAAAGGGGGGGGGGGATACCATATTACTGCGTATAAAAGGCTGTAAGGACAGGGACAGTATCAATTGCACAGCAAGTCCTTCTTCATGTGCAGCTAACTGCCACTGGCCCAGTAGCCTTTCATAACCATTATGGAAAAACATTTGGCAAAAGGAGAAGATGCCATATTACTGCGTATGAATGGGTGGAAGGGCTGGGACAGTGTCAATAGCACAGCAAGTCCTACTTCACATGTAGGTAACTACCATTGGCCCCGTAGCCTTCTATAACCATTGCGGAAAGCCAGTTAGCAAAAGGAGGAGATACCACGTTATTGCATCTGAAAGGCTGGAAAGTCTGGGACATTGTCAGTGGCATGGGAACTCCTGCTTAACGTGCAACTAGCACTGGCCCAGTAGCCTTTTAGAAGCATTACAGAAAATCAGGGAGTTCATACCTAAAGCGTAGCTCAACATCCTATCATTCTGGGCAAATCACAATCTCTCTGTGCCTACCAAATGAGCGTGTCCGTGTTTAATGTAAAGCGCACAGATACCTTCAGGTTGAGGCTGAGTGTGTTTCGTTTTAGCGCAGTTCTTGGCACCTGATGGCAGAGATCTTTACACATAGGGTTAAAGTGCATCTCCGGAGCTTTGGTATGAAGCCTTGTGTATACAAGCCTGGTCAGCAGCCATAAACAACAAACCTCCATTACTATGAGAACTAGAGCCAGACGCCCCTCAGCCTCCTTAAAAAAAGCACTATCGAAACATGAGTGCCAAAGGCTGATATGGGTTTTCCTGCAGTGCTGAGACAGGAAGAGACAGTGCTGAGCAGGGCGCCGTAGGGGGGCTGGGTGGGATGCAAGCTCAGCTGACCGGGATATGGGGCTTCTAGAATTTAACTCCGACAGCCTGAAATGCCTCACGGAGAAGACACTTCTAAAGGGAAACAAAATGGTCAGCCCTGCCAACTACAATCCTAAACCCTCACGAGCCGAGGCAAACAAAAACCAAATAAGCGCGTTTTAGCCAGAAAGCAAAACACGAGCCGAGGCAAACGAAAACCAGATAAGCGCATTTTAGTTGGCAAAGCAATAAAACACAAGCTGAGACAAAACAAAACCAGACAAGCGCGTTATAGTCCAAAAGGCAAAAATAACTACAAACCGTAAACCCGGACAGAGGCAAACGAAAAAAATAGTGCGCACAAAAAAACATAAATAACGAAAAGAGTAAGACCACATGTAATAGGGGCAGGCTCCATGGGAGGGATCGAAACACCAAAAGGAAGGACTAATGAAACCAGTTCGCCAAAGAAAAGCACACATTTATGAAGGGCATTAACAGGAACGAATGAAAAGCTATCGTCGCGCTCGAAGCCCACAGAGTAGATGCAGCATGTTTCGTAGAGACCGCGCATGCGCTGCCTAGGCGAGACCTAAAAAGTTTAGGAATGATTGTACAATGGAGTTTAACTGCCACCCCGAAATAGAATAGTAGAGTAGACCAATGGTTAACAACACAAACCCTTGCTCATGTAGCAGCAATACTCACCATCAGCTCACAAAAGAGAGTCACCCAACAGATGTCTAAATCTGACTTGTGCTGTTCCAAGAAAATTGCAAACTCCAAGATGAGAGAGTAATAGGATTTACAAGGGCACATCTGACTAGCTGAGGCATTTAAAGGGAGGTTGCCACAAATCGAATGCTCGTAAAGATTGTAAAATACCAGTAAAAACCAAGAACATGCCCTGAACTGATTTGAAGAGAAGGGTGTGTGTATACCAACTGGTCTCAGAGCAGTATGTGATTATTAGATTAGCAGTCACAGGTGCTGCGACTGATTTACAGTACCAGTGCAAAAACAGTTGCAGAAAAACTCAGGTGAATACACTTTTAATTAGAAAGCAAAGCTGTGAAAAGGAAAACAGAGCTCCATATTAAACAGCTGTAATGTACTGTACAAAAACACAGTAGAAACTGCCAGAGGATTATCTGAACAATATTGCAGAGAAAAAACTACAAAACAACATCCAAGCAAATCAGACATAGAAAGAATCGTCACTGCAGCGGGCATGGGATACTAAGTATTGGATAAGCCAGCTGGTATGGAGTAAGGAAAGCTGTATTGATTAAGGACTGAGTGACAGGGAATCCAGAAAACAGCAGAAGGGGCCCTGCAGAACAACTATGAAGTAACTTTTGAAGGAATGAGCTAGTAGTCCATTATATCAGTGCTAATACATGAACATAGGGAAAATCGTAAGCAAGAGATCAGATCTAAGTCTGATCTCAGGTAATCCAGTGATAGCCCAACACCTGCCTCTGCTCACAATTGAGATCTCTACCTCTTCATACGGTCAACGTACAGGCTGTGACTTAGCACACAGAGGAAACCTGAGACCATGGGAAAAGGCAGGAATAAAAAAGACCCTGCAAGAGTGAGCTAAAGAGACAGGAAGTGTAGGGTGCTGGAAGAAAGACACATGGGGAATGAAAACTAGGCAACCTTGGTCTCTGGCGGCCCCTGCATTCAGCTGCGCCAGTTCCGAGCTCCTAAGTAAAACTTGTATCCCATGCGCTTATTTATTTTGCAAATTCAGCACTGATTCAGTTGCTAGATCATGAAGACAAATTTCGGTGCAGAATTAGCCATTTTCATTATCACCTAGAGTGCCAAACATTCCCACCAAGTAAATGTAACAGTAGAGTGCAATAGCTATTGGCCTCAACCTTGGATCCTAACAACAGCTACACATAAACTGGACTAGAGAACAGCATCTTCCCTGACATGAAGTATAACAGTGTAAGTCCGTTTTTTTTAGGTAGGTACTCTTCCATAGTATCTGTTTGCTATTGAGAAGTGCTAAAACTATTACACCCCTATTAAGAACTGCTGGTACTGTCCCTTTGAAATCAAATAAGTACAGGTATGTGGTACCTGCCCATTTAGAACAATGTCTCTCATGATATACAAGCTGTAGTCTCACATTTGTTATGGTTCTGTACCTGTTCTTATCCATACTTCTTCATTACAGCACTCGGGTGGAGAGCACAGGAGCCGCAAAGGCTGAGGCTGAGTCCAAGGCTGAGGCTGCAAAGATTGAGGGTGAAGGTGCAGTTTTGCAAGCCAAGCTGAAGGCTGAAGCCATGGCCATAGAGACGGTAAGTGCGGGCAAAGCGCCTGGGACAAAGTGTAACAGGCGATGAGTGAGAGTAGAAGCATGACAGTAGAGATGGTGAGGGAAGGCAGCAAGCAAGGGTAAAGGGTTATATTGATAATAAGTGAAAGTATAGACATTAAAGGCCAGAGAAGACCACTAAGGGTGAAGCAATCATTTTAAAGGGTCATAGAGCTGGTGAGCTCCCGCAACAGAGAATTGTAGTGATTATTCTTCACAATACTTCTGTTATGGACTTAAATGCTATGTATTAATCTACAGTCTGGAGGAAGGTCTGGAACTGTTGATTATAGTAAAAAAATGAAATAAAAAAATGAAGATGTACGCCTACTCTGGGGCACGGTCCATCAGTAAATAGACCTACAGTGCTGCACACAACCCAACTCCACCTTTACATTTATTTTTCTGCCATAGAGTATGCTTTAGGGATAACCAGTGCTGAAAAAAATGTGGATGCCTTTGAAAAATTGGGAAATAGTTACGGACTGATGTGGGGGGGATAGGAGAGGGGGATGGACATAGTGAAGGGCATATCATCTGAGAAGGAATGTGAACATTTTAAGATTCCTCAGAGTGTAATTCCATCTATGTCAAGGAAAACTCAGTGTGCCACAAAGAACGGTACATTGTAATAAAGACAATCATTGCGTTTGCAGTTTAGTCTAACAGTAAACCACATTAGGATCTTGCACAGGAATTGCTAGTTGCTCCAGCATAAGGCATGTTTCGACTTTGCAAGTAAATGTGGCCAGCTCTTGTCGCCATGGCATCTGGTCAAGACTTGGGTTTCAAGGCATTTGAGGAGATCATTAAGTATTTGAATGTGAGAAGGGAGGCATCTCATGTCCTGACTCAAAGAGTGGAGCAAGTGGAGCAGTGAGTAACTCTTACAAAGGGAGAACGAAACTCTGAGCTTTTGGCCGTGACAGGTATCAAAATCCTGCATGTGGTTAAATTCACTATCTGACACAAGTGTCAGTTAAGATACATGGCCTTATCTAGTTCTCATTACACATAGAGATAGCGGATTTTCTTTTTTTTTAAATTCCGCTAACTAATGAGAAATGGAAAACAGTATTATATAAAAATACAAACTAAAACTTTCTATAGAATAATTAACAATATATAGTGAAAGGAGTAAAACGTATTCTAATATTCATTTTGTTAAAATTCAAATTTCTATTTTGAATGAATGACATAAAAAAAGCAGAAAAGGTAATGCACCGGGCCATTGCCAAAATGGCGACTGAGTAACAAACAATACTTATTTCACAAATCTAAGTAACCCTGCAGTACCTGGGAATCTACCAGAATTAAGTAGAAAGAGAACCAGTTTCTAGTGGTTGTAATTGTGGATGCTGTGCTTGTTGTCTGGAAACTGCACAACAAATGGTTTTTCGACAGCGAATGAGCAGCATTTTCACAGAAATGTTCTTGAGATTAGAGTTATACAGTTGTCATTTATGGTAATTTGAGCCAAATCTCAAATGGTAGGTTGTGGGAATTCTTGCATGCAATATTATCGCCACATGAAGTTAAAGAACTTTGGAAATTGGCATTCAAGCAGAAGATATGCTGCATATCCGAGCTCCGTCCATGCATAGTCTATGACCTAATGGACACCGAGAGGTCGACCAGCAACAATAAGTAGAGTAAATTCAGAGAATGGCGAATGCTACAGGTAGCTCTGCTTACCACAATGCAGCACTAGGAATTCCAAAGATTTGCAGGAAGTACTGGCAACCTAGGCCGCTGAGGTAAGTATTTCCCTATCCTGATCACAAAAATGCTTGAATGCTTTTTCTCTAGTCCTCTTGATTCCTGCTAGTCACCAAGATACAACCAAACAGGTGAAAAAGATGGAAAAGGAGCTTCCAGGTGTGCAAAGGCTCATTCGTTTCAACCATCCATCCTTTACCACCTGGAGTTCCACAGGGCTCATCTTTGAGCCCTACTCTTTTTAATCTGTACGTATGCCCCCTAGCAGAAATTGAACGGTCACATGGACTTGCCTCAGTGTCATATGCTGATGACCCTCAAATCATCATGGCCCTTACTCCCTATGTCAGCCGAACCTCCACTCAACTCTGTTCATGCCTTAAAGAGGTCACAGACTGGATGTCTGCAAGCAATCTGAAACTTAACGGCGACAAAACAGAGGTACTTGTGATCGGAAACACTAGATCAAGATGGATGGAACTGGCTTGGCCAGAACAATTTGGAGAATTACCTAAGCCTGCCCAAGCAGTAAAAAGTCTAAGATTGTGGATAGATGATAAGCTCACGATGGAAACACAGGCAAGAAAACATGCAGGATCTTGTTTTTGCATTCTTGGATCCCGTTACCACAATCCACTAGGAGGATAGTGGTGCAGGGTCTTATAAACTTACGTTTGGATTATGGGAACTCACTTTACTTAGGGAGTCCAAAATATGTGATAAAAAGACTCCAAATGGTCCAGAACGCAGCAGCCTGAGTCCTTCACAAAATACCTAAATCCCAATCAACCAGACCAGCCTTAGTAGCCCTTCACTGGCTTCCAGTTCAAAAGAGAATTCTTTTTAAGGCTCTCTGCATCGCACATCGGGCCATCAATGGGAAAGGCCCGCTTATCATCTGGAACTTACTTACCTGCTACGTTCCAGGGAGGTCTCTTCAATCAAGTAGTCAAGGGCTCACGTCGGTGCCCAAGGTTGTATTGTATTGTATTGTATTGTATGAACACTTATAAAGCGCACTGTAACCCTACGGGCATCCTGGCGCGAGAGAGCGAGAAGTGCTGCCTGCTCCTTTGCATATCTTGTTCTCAAGCTCTTGATCTCCCTCCTCCCTCCCTTAGAAGTCAGATGCCGGCGTCAGAAAACTTCTTTAAACCCACTAGCACCGGACGCCCTTAGGCCCCCTTCCTTCTTTAACACACAAGAGGCTGGAGTCAAGAACAGGGCTTTTTATTGCTCAATTCGTTTTAAGTCCCAGTACTTCGCGACATAAAGAGAGGGGGAGGGGGGTAATAGGTTGTTCTGGGGGAGAGTCCACCAAAGGCACCGTAGTCGTTGTCCCTGGTCTTCTATGGGAAAAGGCAGAGGAAGTAGCTGCCATTGTTGTCCCTCGTTTCCATTGTTGCGGCGTTGGGATGCTCCTCCACAACCAGGGGGTGGGGGGGGGGGGACCGGTAAAGCAACAAAGGACAGGATCAAGATATTGTCCTTTAAGTAACTCACACAAAAAAACAAAAGGGGGAGGGTTTTGTGCGCGCCCTTCACCAGTGCCCTGTTGGGTGTTGTGCCTCTGTGAGGAAATACACTGGTGCTTTCACGAAGGCGCGGCCCGTAAACCCGCCCACCAGCCCTTTAGTGAAGATAAGGGTGTACGTTGCACTTGCCTGGACCCACGACCCTCCAGGGCCATGGGAAGGAGAATCTCAGCCTCCTCTTCCCTTGTGGGAGCACTGGACTGGAGGGCGTTGCTCCGTGAGCGGTTTCCGGCGTAGACCTCGTCTTCCTTGCAGGGATAAACACCGTTGTCCTCCAGCACGTCTGCTTCTTCGCGTAGTCTGTCGATCCTCAGGATACTTCTGTGTTCTTCTCTCTCGTTCTCCTCTCTCTCCGCTTCCGTCAATGACTTTCTCTTATGTGGCCCAGCTCCGCCTTCTTCCATTCCGATTGCTGGCGTGTGTCCTTCTGCCTGATGCGCTGGAAGGCTACCCTCACTTCCGGTGTCGGGTAACTCGGCCACCATATTGGGAATCTCGCGACCGTTCGCTGCGAGAGCCTCCGGTCGCTCACACACACCTTTTCTGAAGCAGGGGCTCTAGCTATATAGGTTCATGCAGGTATTCCAAAGAGATTGTTGCAGTAAGCGCTGGGAGGCCCGGTCGGGTAGCTATGCGCTATATAAAAACAACTTTAATTGAATTGAAATGATCTTCTTAGCCCCCGTTTGGGGATGGGTACTTATGATTCGCTGACATCCTACACATGTTCGTTCAACATCCGCTCAAACTCAGGATACATCCCTAGTTATTGATGAGAGCAGGCATCATCTCCTCTACAGCCAAGTACCCACAAACCTGAAAGCATGGTTTCTGAGTTCATGGAATTACAGCATTTAGAAATCACTGATAAATGCTGAATGCTACTACCTACAGCCTGGGCCGCCTTGATAATGAAGACTCACATTATGATATAGAATTATCTTCTAGCTGCTTTCATGTTAACAACTCCTAATGGAGCCAGATATGAAATAGTTATTTTTTAAAAATGCAGTTGGTGGTGGTGTCATGATTAAGAAAGCAGTGAGGAAAGCGGTTTATCCTCAGAGAGGATATCAATAGTGTATGAATTTATTATTCATCAACTGCGGCCTTCATAGAATAGTCACATCTTATAAACTTTTCCCAATGCTGTTGATGTTAACAGGGGATTAATTTATTCACCTGGAAAACAGTCTTTATAATTCTATGCGCTCAGTCTTTCACAGATAAAGTGGTACGTAGGATAAAACCTAGATTCATCCTAAATACTCTTCCTGAATTTCCCAGTAATCAGTCTTTGTTTTCCAAAACCCTTCATTTCTGATGGGTACCCCAGTGCCCTGGAGGTTGAATAGTCCCTTTAATATTATTTAGAAGAAAGATGCAGCTAGTTGCTGACTTTGAGTCTAAGGGCCAAGGTGTGTCAAACCTAGAATATCCAGATGGATCTCAAAATGTACTGCTGCCTGCCACTGTAAAGCCAACAGAACTTTTCAAGAAGAATTAACTGCACACAATGTATGCACAGTAGCAAACTGGTAGATGGCATGTACACTAACCAGTGCACTAATGTTTGGATTCCCAGTTATGGATGAACGCAAGAATGGGGCATGTGGTTTAGCTGAATCCATTTCGCTAAGGTGAGGCTCACTTCTACATCTTTAGGGAAGCAACTTGTCTCTTACATTTTGGCTTTTATGAGATCAGAAATTTCTTAGAGGTCAGAACAGATTGAGGAAGATGAACGTCACAGATAAACAGGTAAATACATGTCCCTCTGACTCTGCTCTAGTTGTGTATACCACCTGCAAGTAGGGTTGTGCTCAAGTCACAGCGACAACCAGCTGCCTGATGAGAGCAAGAAGATGGATGCACCCGGCAAGAGAGTGGCGGTTACTCAGTGGCACTTAGCCAACTCTGTGGAGGTCCTCGCCTGCTACAATAGAGGTTAGTGGAAGAAAATGCAGTTGCTGGTGAATCATCTTCCTTAGGAGTTCAGGAAATTGGGGGAGGAGATCGTGTCTGAGGGCAAAACCATCTCTAACCCTACCATCCTTGTCACCCTCGATGCTGCAGAGACAGCCTCCCAAGGGTCAACATCAGCATCCTTCTTAGATGCCATGCCTGGCTCCGTATCTTGAGATTTAAGCCAGAGGTTCGACAGCATCTCTTCAACCTGCCCTTTGATGGGGAATACCTATTTGGGCCTCAGGTTGATGAGATGCCCGAGAAGATTAAGAAGAACACAGACGTTGCAAAATCAATGGGTGCCCTTCCAACTCCAGCTTCCAGAGGTTCCTCTCAGAGGATAGCAGCCTCGAGGAGCGACCAAGGCCACTTTCCATGATCCCACCTGCTCATACCAGAGGCAGCAGCAGTGTTTTCACTGGCAAGTGGGCAGGGACAACAACAACAAGGGCAGGGGGGGGAGGGCAGCTCCGGCAAAGGAAAGGGGCCTCTATCTCTTAGCACTGACGTGCCATTTCCCACCCACGATCATATGTCACCTGTTGTGGGGAGATTGCATCATTTACTCTCCCGCTGGGAGGAAATCACATCGGATCAGAGGGTACTTGCAGTAGTTTTCCATGGCTACTGCCTGGAGCTTCTCACAACCCCTCCCAACATTCCACCCTGCACACATTCCCTCAGCAAAGAACATTTAAGCCTTCTAGATGAAGAGCTACAGACGCTCTTCCACAAGAGAACCGTAGGAAGAATAACCCCTCATCGCTGTGGCAAGGGTGTCCACTCACTTTACTTCCTCATCCCCAAGAAGGACGGCTCATTTAGGCCATCAGTCTTGGACCTCAGGTACCTCAATCAATACATACGGTCAGAATAATTCCATATGAGAACCCTGCAGGATGTCATCCCTTCTTTTCTGACAAGGCTAGTGCATGGTGGCACTAGACCTTAAGGATGCCTGCTTTCACATCCCCATCCATCTCATCCACCTGCGCCTCCTTTGTGGTAAGGGATCATCATTACCAATTCAAAGTGCTTCTCTTTGGGGTTACTACAGCTACAAGAGTCACCACAAAATGCCTATCTGTGGTAGCGCTCATGTAAGGAAGAGGCATCCACATTTTCCACTTCCCGTCAATTGGCTGATCAAGAGGGATGTCGAGCAACAATGCCTAGCTCACACCCAAGCTGTGATCTCCCTGCTTTATGGCCTAGGATTTACTATAAATAACACCAAGTCTCACCTATAAGCCCTGCAGGTCGAGCCCTTCCTGGGATCTGTACTCAGTGCAGTCACAGGCAAACCCTACCCCTACTAGCAGTGTGTGTTGGCATTCCAGCAGCGCCTACTTCTTTCTCAGCCCATTCATCAAGTCACAGCCAGAACTGTTGTGCGTCTTCAGTGATGGAACAGCAACAACCAGTTGCAGGGCAGGCATTTCTCAGACACTGTTCCTCAAGCCACCATTACCACGGACACCACTCTTGCCGGCTGGTGGTACATATTAACCATATGACAATACATGGGACAATACATGGATGTGTCAGCCCACCCCCATTACCAGGGGATGCATCTCAACTATATTGAAGTCCTGACCATACGCCTCACTCTTAAGGCTTTCCATCAAATCTTTAGGGGGCAAGGTAGTCCTAATCAAGAAAGGCAACATGACTTTCATGCAGGGCGACACTCTCCCTCCTACTCTCAGCACTAGAGCAGGAGACCTGGCATTTCCCTGAGTCGCCACCGCATGCACCTTCTAGCAGAGTACCTTCCGGGAGTAGACAACGATCTCGCAAACCCACTCAGCAGAATGCATCAATAAGTCAAAGAGTGGGAACTCAAAAAAAAAAAAAAGTCCTACTACAGTATTTACAACATTGGTGCGCCCCTCAGCGACCTGTTTGCTACTCCCGAAAATGCCCAAACTTCGCCTCTAGGTTCCACACCTGCAGTCCATGGGCAATGAACTATGGGTGAACTGGTCAGGGATATTGGCCTATGCTTTTCTACCTCTCCCACTGCTACCATACATGGTACAGAAGATGCAGCAGACATCCCTAAAGCTTATCCTAATGGCCCCCACATGGGTCAGACAGCCCTGGTACTTGACACCCTTGAGCTGTCCATCAACCACCATGTGAAGCTCCACAACGGACCAGACCTTCCTACTAGGTAACAAGGCCAGATTAGGCACCCAGACCCCAGGCAGCTCAATCTAGCGATTTGGCTCCTGAGGTCCTAAAGTTTGGCTACCTGCGCCTCCTGCAGGAATGCAGAGACATGCTGGGTGAATCTCATAGGCCTACCCCGCTGGCCTGCAATGCAGCAAAGTGGAATAGGATCACCCACAGTTGCATCTCCAATCACCTGGACCCTCTTATACCTAGTGACCAGGACATAATTTGTTATCTTCTCCATCTACAAAAGTCCGGCCTAGTCTACCCTTCTGTATGGCTACATCTAGCTCTCATGGCCGCATACATGCAGAATAGAGAACACCCCTCCCTCTTTCGCATCCCAGTAATCAAAGCCTTTACCGAGAATCAACTTTTCTAGTGTCCACCTGCCCCTGTGTGGAACTTAAACGTAGTCCTTACCAAGCACATATGTTTGCCATTTGTGCCCCTTCCATTGATGTCCTTTGCAGATCCTCTTGTTGATGGTTGCTTTCCTCATAGCCATAACCTCTTTCCGACGCATTAAAGAGTTGCATCCCTCACACTTCAAGAACCCTTCATTCAGATTCACAGAGACAGGTTCATTCTCAGAACCAATCCAAAGTTCCTCCTCGGAGTGGTTTCCGCTTTCCACCTCAGACTATAGAGCTGCTAGTCTTTTTCCCTCAATCTAATTCAGTAGCGGAGAGAGCCCTCCATACTCTAGATGTTAAACGTGGTCCTACGCATTACATCGAGAGGACCAAGCCCTTTCACAGGTTCGATCAGCTGTTTGTAGCCTTCTCAAAACCTTACAAAGGCCACCCTATTTCTAAGGCCAGTATTACCAAATGGATAGTAGGGTGCGTGCACACTTACTACCTTAAAGCAAAAAGAGCCCTCCTCATTACTGCCAGGGTGCATTGTACATGTAAGAAAGCAACAACCATTGCCTTTTTTGGTAGTATCCAGACAGTCTTAAGGACCTTATTTCAGACATCTGCATCACCCACACTCTAATCACTGCTTGAAGGTAGTACTGCTTTATAGTCCATGCAGATCATGTGTATCTACAGCAACACATGCTACAAACATAAAATGTTAGTTACCCTGGAAGAATCTGTTTGTAACATGTAGTGTTGTAGATTCACATGCACCCACCCTTCTCTTCAAAAGCGTATGGCACTACTTGCAGATCTCTTCTTTTATCATGTAACTTAGTTTCACGATACACATGGTGCACCATACTGCTTTCACTGGCCCCTCCATACTCACTCTTACCCGCTCTGCAAAAAAACAATCTAACATGGAGTCTGTGCCCATGCGCCCTGCTCACAAAGTGTGGAGTTACAATGCATCTCCTGGCTTGAAAGCCTTCTTAAAAGAAAAGCAACTTGCAAACGTCCGTGCCCAACACTAGGTGAGAGGAGCATGCAGAGCGTTTGCATCTACAGCTATACACTACGAACCGATGCTTACAGGGCGAGTAACATTTTCCTTTTCCCACGGGAGGGCAGAGAACCCGTCAGTGGAAGCAAAATGCCTAGATAGGGGAAGATGAGTGAGGAGGGCAAGCACAGGTGTAAAGTTTCACAGAGAGGTGACCCCTAGATGAAGGTGAGGCACAGAGGAAGAAAGGAAAGGTGCACCCAAGACACAGAACTAGAGAGAGAAACACTATCTAATAGGACATAGAGTTAGTGGAAAAGAGGAGTGACTGTGGCAAATGGTCAGATTGAAAGGAGCCAATCACCGGCCTTATTCACTTGATTGAGTTCTTATATCACTGGTGCTTCATGCATCCTCATATATTATTGACCTTCCTATAGAACGCGGAGATGGAGCGCCTTAAAAAGGCCCGGGACCTGGAGCTGATTTACGTCAAGGAACAGAACAAACTTGAAGTGGAGAAGGCTCAGCTCCTGGCTGCCCTAGAGATCAAGAAGTTCCAAGATATGACGGCAGCCATCGGAGCTTCCACTATCCGTGACATTGCGTTGGCTGGGCCCGAGCTACAGGTAAGCTGGAGAGCCTTCTGTGTTGTCAGAGCTTGACAAAATTGTTGCTTTATGATTGAGCTACAACCATATATACGACTGGAGGCTGGACGGAAAGTCTGGAAGTTGTGAGATATATTTTTTAAGGTGTCTGAAATGCTGGTAATTCTGGTAAAATGTCTATCACAGGTCAGTCCAAAGCCGAGTCCTACAAACCTGTCCGAGGCACATCCTCCCGGAAAATGTTTCCAATTAATCTTTCTAGTCTAACTTCCTGAAAGCACTTCTGCCTCGAACTATGTTGCAACTTCTCACAGTTCTCTAATAATTCAAATTTTGTGAATAAAAATGTTTTAGTGAAGGGGCACAAGTGAACATGGTTGTAATTTCGAACCGTTAACAAATATAATCTTTGGAATTCTCACTGCGATTATTATTCCGCATTATTCATCTTTAGACAAAGCATCACAAATTCAAAATCAGTTTGTTTGTGTGGGACATTTCTAAATTCTGACGCCACAACTTGAGGAAATGTTAAATTTAGAATGTGTAAGTAGGTATTGATAGAATCTCAGTATGCAGCTGAGAAGTGTTTAATTTGGTGTGGTATCCTGTGTCCCCATTCTCTGTATGTTTGAGATGGTGTCCGGAATGCTGAAAATGAATCGTAATAGAATGTTGGTGTGTGGTGTGGAGAGGTACAGTTGAAGGGAGGATGAACTGCTGACAGGACCTACCTGCTGTTCAGTGCTTTAAATGGGCCGGTACTGTCTAGTACTGAGCACCGGCACTTTTTTATTTGAAGAGGGAGAGCACAGGCACTTCTCAGGAGAAATTTAATACTTTTAATTGGAGAGTACTGGCACTTCTCAGAAACAAGCAAGTACTCTGGTGCAGAGTACCTGCACTTCTATTTTTCCATTTCAAGCACTGCTGCTGTTGCTGTAACCTAAGGACATGACGAAAAACAAAATGTATCTCCTACCGGAGTGGCCTCAGTCACTTGTATGAAGACCCTGACTTCCGACAGAAACATTTGTCCTCTACGATGTTTCATTTGGTGATAATCATGATAGATTTTTAGAAATGTGAAATGTGGCAAGTAATCACCCACGTCTAAATATTTGCGGAATTAAAATGTGGGACATAGGGAAAGTTTATTTTGAGGTTTACAAAGTGTAAATCCAGGAATTACTACAATTTATTTGTGGAATTATTGCACTGTAAACATGTGAAATTTGAATGTAACAATTGTAGAGTTTTAAATTCTTGAATGGTTACATTTGGGAAATGTGGACAACAAGGTGCTTGATTTTGAGAATACAGCATTTCAAGTTTGACAATTTCAAATTAAAATGTACAGCAAGTGAAATGTCACAGAATTCAACTGTGATAACTTTGAGAATTAAACATTTTGTAGTTTTGCATTTTACACTGGAACTCAGAAATTCTAAATACACATAATATTTTCATTTTCCTCTGCAGGTGAAACTTCTCCAAGGCCTGGGGCTTAAATCCACACTCATAACAGATGGGTCAACCCCCATCAACCTTTTCACCACAGCTAATGGCATGCTGGGATTGCTCCCCAAATCCATCCGGGATGATTCGGAGTGACTAGTTGGAACTGGGCATTGTGAGCTTGGAGGAGCCATCACCACTTTGCAGGTAGCCAGGGTACATGAGAGGAGCACCATTGCACCCCCCACTCTTCAAGGTTCCTCGTCCCCTCCTCTGCTTTGCTCCATTTCAACTATGTGCCCCCCTTGGCAATAAGTGCTCAAGTCTGCTGTCTCCTCTGTCTTGGACTTGTGTGGTGGATAAAGCATCACCACCTTCCTACTGTTTATACTACCACAGGCCCAGTGTCTATTGACACTCATGCATTCAACTATCAACACCTTGGCTGAGAGTCTTCTCTTCTATAAGACCCTGTTCATGTCTCTGCCGACAAACACCACTGTTAGACAGGATTTTGCCACACTTGGTTTGTATTTAACGTGGTGATCAGCCTGTGTGCCTTAAAATACTACGAATAAAACGATCTCTTAAACAACATGCTGTGTAGTCTGTTTGTGTCAGAATTGAGGGAAGTGTGCTACATAACAGAGTAGAATGTTCCATAATTGTGAGGTTTCAGGGCTCTTATAGTTGCACCCCCTGACTGAGTGCAACTGAAGTCACAACCTAGGAGGGAAAGCAGAGTATTGATTTTGCAGTAACAGTTCCTGGACAAGGGTATGAGATCTGCTGCAGAGCTTCTCATGTACCTGTGACTTCACAACTGTTCTAAAGATGTAACTAGCACTGTGACATCAGCACACCAGCCTTCCCTACTGTGAGGTCACCAGTTAAGCCAAGGTCTTCAAGTATATACTGCAGTGGTACGGCCCGGAACTGATACTGCGCAGGCATTGGAGTATGGTTCAGCCTCTTGCGAACTCGGGTACAGTGCAGACCCTCCTGAGTTCAGTGGGAAGGGGAATGTGGGAAGAGGCTCTAAGGAGTACTTCAGTTTTGGAACCAGCTGTACAAAAGACCATTGGATCATACTTTGAGGGCTTATTCCATCTGCGTCACAGCTGGACATGCACGGTGAGATGTGAGGACTGGTTAACAAATTCATTTATTTGAATACATTATAGGACAGTGCTAAAAAGTGAATTGCCTTGAGTTACTGTTGCGTGCTGTGTTTGCAAAATTTGAACTGTGTTCCATGGAGAGTGCTGCAGTTTACACAACATTCAGTGTTGTCCTCAGTCAAAAGCAAAGCCAGACTGGGATATCATGGAACTGAATTGTCATGGGGGTTCCCCCAGTATTTTCAACTGCCCCTCTCAACCGGATATCTAGGCCTTAAATATTAGGACCTTGTCACAACTCCTTAATAGAGTGAAAACCAAATTTCTAATGAAAAGCCAGATATCCAGCTACAATGTGTATTTACAAAAATATATATTTTTTAACAAACTCCCAAACATACATAAATCTACTGTGTACAGGAGCATAACTCTTTTTTTCCATGAGAATTTTTCCAAATGTACCGCACCAAATTTGTAATCTTTGGTCACCCCAAACCCATTGAGAACCTACACATGTCTCAGACTACAGATGTGAGTGAAGCCTTGGTAGGGATATGCTCCTGCGTGAGAAAGACTGAAAGAACTACCATCTTTGTGAGTAAACAATTGCCGAAAATCGAACAAATGTCATGATCAACGTGTTCTCCCTGCCAGACCACCCTTGCTTTCTCACTGGGAGGCAGGTCTGATTTGCAGTAGTAGATACCTTAGTACATAATAAGAAAGTATTATTTTTCACATTTTCCAATTTGAAAGTTCAAACGAACAGTTTACCACAAACACTGACTCTGCTACAATTCAGTGATCTGTGCTGATATTACATAATTGACTGTACAGACTATACTTAGGAAAATCCATATATGTTTGGCATTTCTACACTCCAGACATTCGAGGTATTGTTTCCTTGGTTACTGCCCTGGGATTTCAGAAATGCTAGTAACATTTGTTAAAAAATGAGATAATCTTCAAATATTTTATTACATCTTCAGAGAGCACTGAGATATTAGTACACAGGTTACACCAATACATTGCCCTGAATGTTTACAATGAATTTGGACAGCATAGTAACAGTTGATTCACACAGTTGAAAACAAATGTAGCAAAGACCAATAATGAAGTGGTATTCTCCATGTAATGTTAGTGTCTTTTTTTTTTTTTTTCTCCGAAACTGACAAGAAATTTTGTACATTTATGTCAGCGTAGCCACATTGTATTGTTAAGAGCATAAACATTTGTAAAAGTATGCCAGGGCATCCAACATCTGTTTGGCCAGATCAACTTTGTCAAGGCTTCAATAGAATTCTGAAATAAAGTTAGATATATTGCACTGAGAGTTAATAATCCAGCCGCCTGTTGGCTGCAATCAAATGTATGCTGTTCCAAAGAGTGCACAGATATTACCTACAGCCCATGTCCTATGGTATACCATAGTTGGTCAATCAGAAGTTTTATGCAGTGTTGCAGATGGTTTAAAGGTGTAGGCAATAGGAACAAGTCTAAGGGCCTGATTTAGATCTTTGGGGATCGGGTCCCCCTGTGGCTTTTTCGGCGGTCTTTCCACCCGCCTACTTGGCGTTCCGCCCTATTTCGATGTTGGCTATTTCATAGACGAAAGACCGTCTCTTTCCCGCCATCCCTGCCAGGAAATCTCGACTGCGTTGATGGCGGGATAGCCAAAAGATGCTGTCGGAGGGAGGACCGCCAGTTTCTCCACTGGGCCAATCACAATATGCCTACCTGCCAACGCCACTGTGGCGGGGAAACCTCCACACCTGAGTTGGCGGAATGGAACCTAAATAAGGCAGAAACTCCCCTTTACTCACCTTCTCACTTCCTGTACTGCCATGGGCCCGATTCTACACGTCATACCTCTGCTGCTGATGGTTGATCATGATGCAAATCAATACCGTAGTCGCCGGAACTGAAGGTAACCTCCTCCATTACCTGTTACCTTTTTCACTTGGCTGTTCACATATGCTCAGAACTCGTTCATTATTAAATTACTCACACAAGCAGTGGCATACCAATGTGCAATGCATATGTCTCTAATGTTGGCATTTAAGAAATTTAAAGTAACACACCTGTATAACCATATTGTGTTCATAAATGTGATACCAGCTGCCTTCCAAAAAAAGGACATGTGCACAAAAAAGGATATCAAATCAAAAACTCACCACAAAGGTGTGTGTAAATAAAGTACGAAAACTGTCATACTAAAAACATATGCATCACACATCATTGGGATAAGTGCAATGTAACCTCATGTAGAAATTGCAATAGACAAGCTGTGACCCTCACATCATAGATTACCTTGAAAATCAATGGCAGTCCCAAATTTGAAGCACTCTACATATTCATCCATGTAATATTTCCCCTTGTCTAGTGCAAGTCCTGTATTGTATACAATTTCAATTTGCACATAATATTACAAGGTGCAATGCATATGTGTACATATTTATTGTAGGAAGCTGGATCATTATATGGTATACCAAAAAGAGGTATACCGTGCAAAGGGTCCAGGTAATCACGAGTGGACAGGGGGTTGCTCAAGCAATCCCAAGGTGCTCTTCTAGGGGATAGTGTGGTCGAGCAGCCTTAGCCTTGTCTGAGAGAAGTGTTAGACATCTGCAAAATACACATTTTTAAATTACACAAGATATAGCATACCAATGTGCAATGCATATGGTTCTAATGTTGATATTAAGAAATGTAAAGTAACACACCTGTATAACCACATTGTGTTCATAAATTTGGTGCCAGCTGCCTTCCAAAAAAAGGACACTTGCACAAAAAAAGATATTAAATCAAAAACTCATGAATTTAGCAATCCCAAGGTTCTCTTCTAGGGGGCAGTGTGGTCGAGCAGCCTTAGGCTGGTCGGAGAGGAGTGTTAGACATCTGCAAAATAAACACCCAGTCTATAAATGATGCACACGACTCAATAAGATCTACACCAATTTATAAAAATAACACAGATCTTAATATATATTTAGGCACCAGAATCAATATGATCAGGTAAGTATGTTTTGAAATAGAAATACTTTTAAGTTTTCAAAAGTCGACACTGTTCAATTTTCAGAGTCTGTAATGTTATCCTATGGGAGGAAAAGCAAATATGGCATACAGGTAGAGTACAGCAACTTACGAGACCAATCTCCTGGACTCAAGGGGAGTACGCACAAGGCAGCACCAAGAGGTCATACCGGGTGGCGCTGGGGCGGCCGGGTGTAGACAATGCAATACAGCGCTGGGTGCCAAATGTTGGTCTGTGGGGGATCGCTCTTTGTGAAAAGAGACGGCAGATTTGGACTGGGAGGCCAGTCTGACTGAAAAAACAGAGAGGCTCAGGCCTCACGAAGCTCGGGGACACCTTTGTCCTCTTTTCCATGAGCCTGGGGCAGAGGTACTTCGAGGCATCGGGTTTTCGTCACCGGGGACACTCACGGTTGAGGTGGCCAGCACACAGAGACTGCAGGCGGCATCAGGAAGTCCAGAGGGCAAGTCCAACGTGGGCTTAGTCTCTGAAGGGTCGGGGAACCACGTTGGCACCGTTGGCCCACTTCAGCTCGGGCTAGGAAGCTCAGGTGCAGTGGTGCTTTCAAGTGTCAGGTTTTGGCGGTCCAGAGTCCTCACAGGTCTCTTGAAGTGGCTGAGGATGCAGGGAAGCAGCTCCACTGCTCCATGGGAGTTCCTGGATCTTGGGTAAATTGCTGGCAGGTCTCTCAAGCTTTGGAAACACAGCAGCTGCAGGACAAGTTGTCTTTGGTGCAACTGTCGAAGTCAACAGACAGGCCGGCAGGGTTGGCGCCAAGTCAGTTGCTGGTCTTCTGTTCTTGCTTATTGCGACCCTTAACTTCCTTCTTCTTTCAGGTTGGCAGAATGGCGATTCTCCAATTAACATACAGAGAGAAAATCTTGATTTCATTAAAGACAACGGAGGCTAACATTATGCAATAACTTTTATTGCTGCCCCAACATGCAGCCCTTTAAAGAACATGTATTACATCACAAGTAAAACATTCCATAGAACTTTAAAAACATAACATAGTAACAGTGTAGCTAGGCATCATCCTCTTAAGGCTGCGACGAAAAGTTACACTCATCCGAATAAACTTGTTGAATTGATGGTATTGCTTGATGAAGAAAGAAACTTCATAACGAAGAATTGTCTGGAAAAAATAGAAAAAGGTGATAACCACAAAAAATATTCAAAATTTTAAAATTCAAGTAAAATAAGCATTGCAAAGGCAACAAAGTATCCATAACATACATATAAAATATCAAATTGAATATAGAATTTACTTATTCACTTAAAATAATATAACATCTCTCCACATGGGCGTGGAGGGTGGGATAATGTTAGCCTCCGTTGTCTTTAATGAAATCAAGATTCTCTCTGTATGTTAATTGGAGAATCGCCATTTCATTACAAGACCGGAGGCTACCATTATGCAAGTTTAAAGCTATTTAACGCCATACTGCTCACGTGCTCCACCGGTTTAAGATAAAAACTTGCAAAGGTAGAAGCACTAGACCAGTCTGCCGCTTTAAGTATATCTGAAAGCGTACCACCAGCCCAAAAGACTTTGCTGGCCATTGCACCTCTTGAAGAGTGTGCTCCAAATTTAGTTAAATCCACTCCAGCTTCAGACATAATGGTTCTTACCCATCTGGAGATAGTAGCTGCAGATATAGCTTTATAAGGCTTGACAAAAGAAATCAGCAATTGATTTTCACCAACTGGTCTAAAAACAGACGTAACACTTTCGTAAGCTTTCAAACAATTAACGACGCAGAGTTTTTTACAATCATTAGAATAAGGATAAACAATACTCTGACTTGTCTTGGTTCTTCTACAAATGTCAAAATGGACCCCGTCTGGGGAAAAAAATCTGTTGCATATTTCTAATGCTCTAACATCAGATACTCTTCTGAAGGATATAAGGCAGAAAAGAGTAGCTAATTTCATAGACAACTGTTTTCTTGATAGTAAAGGGTTGTCAGGCCAAGACATAAATAAGTCAAAAATAAGATTGACGTTCCATAAGGATTGATATCTATCCCTAGGAGGGTGTTTAAGTCTTATCCCTTTCATTACTCTGCGGATTAAAGGATCGCTACCAACTGAAAAACCATTAATCAGTGAGTGTCCGGACGAAATTCCTGATCTATAACAGTTAACAGTTCGATAGCAAAGGCCTGATCAAAATAACTCCGCTAAGAAATTAGCTATATAAATTATAGGAGCATCCATGAGATCCAAATCTTGTTCCATGCACCAACCAGACCATTTTTTCCATACACCAGTGTATCTTTTTCTTGTCCCTGGTGCCCATGACTCATCCAGTAGGCTTTTAGCCTCTCCTGAAAGGCCTGAGTATCTGCTTGATCACCTGAAATCCTCCAAACAAGAAGGTTCATGTTCCCTTCTACTAAGAGAGGATGTTGCTCCCCTTCTTGTCCTAGGAGAAGGTCTAAATTCCCCGGAATTAAACGTGGGAAATCTATTGCTAGTTCCAGAACCCCGGGAAACCATACCTGTGTATCCTAAAAGGGAGTTACCAAAATTATCTTGTAATTCTCTCTCCGTATTTTCAATAATACCCTCTGAATTAGAGCGAAAGGAGGAAAAGCATAACAGTTCCCCATGTCCCAGGTTTGAAGTAGAGCATCTACTCCCATCGCTTTGGGGTCTGGTCTCCAGCTGAAGTAGTCTTCTACTTGATATGTTAATCTGCTGGCGAACAGATCCACTTGGATGGGGCCCCATAGGTTCTGAATCTTTTGAAAAACTTTGGGATTCAGTTTCCAGTCGCTTGAGTCCCTTAGGAACCTTGAGTTCCAATCTGCTCTTATGTTCTGGTGACCAGGAATGAGCTCTGCTTTTAGTAAAATTTTCTGTGTCCAGCAAAAATACCAAATTTCCTTGGCCATATTGGCAAGTGTTCTGGACCTTGCGCCCCCTAGGCGATTGATATAGGACACGGCTGTGAAGTTGTCCAGTCTCAAGAGAACTACGCTGTTCTTTATGGATGACTTGAAGCTCCTCAGTGCGTTCAAACCAGCCATCATCTCTAGACCATTTATGTGAAGTAGACGTTCCTCCTGAGACCATTTCCCTCCAGTCTCTGTCAAATCTATTCTCGCACCCCAACCTAGGTTGCTTGCGTCTGTTTCTACTATGAAATCTGGGACATTCCCGAAGATTGCCTTGCCATTCCAACTGTCCAGATTGTTCCACCACCACAGGAGATACTCTTGTGCTTCTTGAGACAAGGGGACCTTGTCTGAGTACCATAGTCCTTTCCTTAAACCCAAGGAATTTAATCTCTGGAGGGCCCTGTAGTGTAAAGGACCTGGTGAAACAGCTTGGATAGAAGAGGACAGAAGGCCTACCACTCTTGCTAAGGATCTTAGGCTCAGAGTATCCTTTGAAAGGACATAAGCTACTTCTTTCTTTATTTTGGTCAATTTTTTTAATGGTAATTGTAATTGGCTCGTGATGGTATTCACCTGAAAACCTAAGAACTCTAGATTCTGAGTAGGAGTTGTTACAGACTTTTCTGTGTTGACAATGAATCCTAGTCCCTCTAAGAGGTCTATTGTCCATTTCATGTGTATTAGTAATTTCTCCTGACTCTGTGACATTATCAGCATATCGTCTTGGTAGATTATAATCCGGGCACCCCTTTTCCTTAGAAAGGCTACTACTGGTCTTAGAACTTTGGTGAAGCACCAAGGAGCTGATGAGAGGCCAAAGAGAAGACAGCAGAACTCGTAAGTTGTGCCCTTCCATGAGAACCTTAAATATTTCTGTGAGTTGTAATCCATTGGTATTGTGAAATAAGCATCCTTGAGATCCAATTTCACAAGCCAATCTTTCTCTTGTAGGGTGTCTCTCAAAAGATGGATACCCTCCATCTTGAAGTGTCTGTAAACTAAACAAGCATTCTGTTGTTTTAGGTTTATGATTAGGCCTGGGCGTTGAACTCCGCTCGCGGAGTTTTCTGCACTCCGCGGAGCTCGCGGAGTGCAAGAAAACCCCGCTTCGCGTAGTGCAGCGGAGTTTTTTCCCCGCTAACGCTCGCGAACGGTAAGTTCGCGAGCGCGAGCTGCCGCTCGGGTAGAATTTCTACCCGAGCAGCAGAAAGACCAGCGCGAACAGCAGTTCGCACTACACTCCGCCACTTGCGGAACTTTGCGGAGTTTTTTTGTAACTTCGCGAAGTTCCACATAGCAAGACTCCGTGAACTATGCCCAGGCTTATTTATGACTGGTCTCCACCCCTTGTCCTTTTTCTTTACTAAAAAGATTGTGCTCATGAAACCGTCCCTTGTGTTTCTCACTTGGCGAATGGCACCTTTCTGTAACATTTGGATCACCTCCAGTTCTACCAAATTTGATTGTTCTTGATCTAGGATGAACTCTCTGGGTGGGTGTGTTTGATAAGGTGTGTGGGTGAAATCGATCTTGAAACCACTTACGATATTGAGTATCCATGGGCCATTTGTTATTAAACGCCAGTTTTGGCAGAAAAATCGTAATCTTCCCCCTACCTTTACATGGGAAGAACCAAGAGGAATAGGAACTCTTACCTTGGTTTCCACCTCCCTGGAATCTGCCTCTGCCGCCACGTGATCGTGTACCTTGGTCTCTTTGGGGGAAGAAGGTATTGCTGCCACGGTATTGTCTTCCAAAGCCTCTTGGGTTAGTTGGGTAAAACTGGGACCTTTGATGTCCGCGGCTGGCAGTCAGTCCCATCCTGCCAGCCCTGGCGAAAACTCTACCTCCAAACATGCGCCTCATGTTGGATTGAGCCCTGCTGAAGGCTGAGAAAGTTGAAACATATGTCCCTAGGGTTTTAATAAAGCTTTCTCCAAAGAGTAAACCATTGGAGTCACCCTTAAGGTCTTTATTGGCGAGGTCTGAAAGTTTAGGATTAATCCTCATAAGTATGGCCCTTCTACGCTCAGCCGAAAGGCCAGCGTTTGCATTGCCCAAGAGACATTATGCGGGTTGACTCCAGCCACGTAGTAGGTCAACATCTACATGTGTACCCTTCAGAGAAGCTTCTTCTGCCAGATCGAGGATTCTTGCGAGTGGACCCAAAATATCCAGGACCTTGTCCTGGCATTGTTTGAGGCAACGCTCTACTCCTTTCCTATGATCCTTGCCTGTTTTAAATAAAAAAAGTAATGAGTTCTGGATCCAAATTTGGGGTCATCCCAGCTTTATCATCTAGGAAGGGTCTAGGGTACTCTGCCCTCATCAAGTTTCGCATTTCCTTCTCGAGGGAACTGCGGATCCAATGTTTGATGAATTTTGAAACGTGGTCCATAGGCCACCAGTCTGAACCCCTTGGGTGAGTGATCTGGTTAGGATTGAACATTTCCACCCCTGTAGGGTCTTTAATGGCTTTTGAGCTAGAGCCTTGCTCAAGGTCTTCATCAAGAAGATCATTATCTAAATCTTCTAGGGGATCAAAAATATACTCATCCTCCTCGTCCTCATTTGGGTAAGTTTCATAGGAGTAGGTTTCTCTTCCAGCTGGCAAGCCGGGGTCCTTTGAGCCATGAAGGTCACTTGTTTTTTTTGTGCCGCGATGGACACCTGGGCTTATTGCGCCAATAAGGCTGCTCTTGCTAATTGTACCGCTATGGGTACCAAGGTCACTTGTAGCGCACAGGCTACCTGATGCTTCATCTCTGTCTTTTGTAGCGCGCTGGCTACCATTAATAAGTGTAAGATTAGACATATGTTTTGTTTTCTTTATAACCTTACCTCCTTTTCTGATGGGAGTCTCATACTCTGAAAGGGATATTAGGTCCTCTTCAGAGTAGTCCCTTTTTCTCTTGCTGAGAGCTGCCTCCACCGCCTCTTTCAGGGAGGATTTAAATTCCTTTTCCAGGAAATTTAATAGCACTCTTTCATTGAGGGGTATGCTTGGAGTCCCCTTGGCCTCAATGTCAGACATGGTGTTTTCAAGTTGGTAAAATAAAGCTTGTTGGTTTAAATCTAACTAATTAAATATTAGTAGATATAAAAAATATAAGAGGTTGTATAAAATAGCCTTTTCTCCCCTTTTTTAATTTTTTTTTAAATAAAGTAACCAGTTGCAGGAAAAAAACGTTCTCAACTCTCAGCCAAGCCTCTTTCAATTGTCAAAAAAACGACAGTTATGTGGCTCGAGCTAGGTTGGTTACCGTGGTAACAAAGCTATTGAGGGAGTCCTTTCTCTCTTATGCTTAAAAATTATAGGAGTTATGGGAGTCCTTTCTCCCTTTTGCTTCAATTTTGTTCCCCGTCACTTCCCCAGCGCTGTGCTGTCTGGGGAAGCGAGGGAACTAAAAGGATTGCCGTTGGGGAGCTGGGGAAGCCGGGGGCGGAGTCGCGTCCGTCCCTGGCCTCCGTAGCCAGCCCCGTGTCAAACTCCCAACTCGTCTCTCTCTGATGGGGGAGAGAGACCTTTGCGGCGCGGTGTGTGGAGCTGGGAAGGTCAGGGGCAAGTGCCGCCCGTCTCCTGACCTCCGCACTCGGCTCAGTGTTGGTTTACCGCTCCGCAAGGGGGAGAGAGAAGGACTTCAGCTAAGGCACCGCGGGCATGGGAGTGGCCCAGGAGAGGCCCGTGTCACCCTCTGTGGTGTCCGTGAACTGTCAATCGTTCCCCATGTCAGGGGGACTAGCCACTCCTCGGGAGAGCTCAGAGATGCCGAGAAAGTCGCGAGGGAGGTGATCGTGAAGGTCCGTTCCCTCAAGTTTCAATTTTTGTAAATATAGAACCCAGGAAGAAAAATCTCGACAATTAAATTACCTGAACATGCATAATACACAGCACAATTAAATTATTACTCAATCATGTTTAAAACATAATCATGAGCTTAATTAGAGAAGCGCTTAAAACGTTTAAATCAAAGCAAGTAGTGAATAGAAACCCGACCAGAAATTGGAGGGGTCACTACCCAACAAGGAAGAGAGCACTTACCGTGCGAACCTAAAAGAAATAAATGTTAAACAATAAAAAATTATATCAGCATTGGAGCTATAAGTTACAGTGTACTTAACTGAGAGGAGCAGCCAATAAAAGAGGAGATGCCTAGCTACACTGTTACTATGTTATGTTTTTAAAGTTCTATGGAATGTTTTACTTGTGATGTAATACATGTTCTTTAAAGGGCTGCATGTTGGGGCAGCAATAAAAGTTATTGCATAATGGTAGCCTCCGGTCTTGTAATGAAATCTGCATTTCTGGTGCCAGGGGCTTTCCGAAATGCTAAATTTAGGGGAATTAAGGGAGTGTAGGTTAGTAGCCAATGGGCTACCTACCCTTGGGGTCACTATGCCCCTTATATGACCACTTCTCTAGGAAGTGGGCATAACCCTTTCCCAGAATTCCTAAGTTTGCCATCACAAAGATGGCAGACTCTGAAATTTCGTCTTCACTTCAGGTAGCCCACCTTAGGGGTGGAACTAGTCTGAAGGTAAACATGCCTCTCTGACTATTAATTTTCCTGCCTGTCCAGGCTCCAAATGGGCCCTGGACAGAGGGGGTCAGCATCCTCTCATGTGAGGGAAACCAGATACACATACCAAAGTAGGTGGGCTCTTTGAAGCTCCTTGCCTTGGAATGCTAATTCGCCCTGTGGAGGGGGTGTAAACACCCTCTGCCCGAGCAGACTTTGTTCCTAACCTCCTGAGAGCAAAGGCCCTCACCCTTGGGGGTCAGAAACTCATCTGGGGTGGCTAGCTGGCTAAGGCAAGTCAGTGAGTCACCAGTAGTTGGTAGGTTTCAAGGGGGCACCTCTAAGGTGCCCTCTGGGTGCATGTATTAATAAATCCAACTCTGGAATCAGTGTGGGTTTGTTAATACAAGATGTTTGATACCAAACATCCCCGGTTTCAGTGAAGTTATCTTATAGCTGGGGAACTCGTTTTTACCAGTGTCCAGCACATGTTTTAAAATGGTTTCCCTGATCACTTGTACTGGCAGTAGAGGAACTGACCAGCACAGGGACATATCTGCTCATGCAGTTATGCCCACACATGTAGTATAGTGCACCGTAATCAAGATAAGTAGAGAGGGGCCCTTGAATCTAAGGGGACAGGGCATCGTACAAGACTATCAACTCAAAAAGAATCTCCCCTTGGGGTTCAATCAGTAATACAACTACTTTAGGCTTTCACACCTCTCAACCTCATATAGCACTTTGTTTCAACCTCGAATTTCACTAAGGTTGAACACCACACCAATATGCAATTGATAAGATCTTTAATGCTACAATTAACAAAGATCACATCCAATATAGAAAGTGGTTTTAAGAATGTATCTAAAAATCACAAAGTGAGTCCTGTAGGTTTTTTTAAAAACTATAGCAGCAATTAAAAAAAATATGAATTACATTTATTAAAAAACAAGCAAATCTTTTTTTTAAATAAACAATCATGGACAATAAATCACAAAAATGTGCAGATAGGGAAGAACATATCAGACAACCACACAAGTCTTTACGATTACTAATCTGTTTTGGTCATTGTTGAGGACACAAAGTATTTCCAGATAGCCAACATCTACTGTGTCCCAATGCCTGCCCCATTTAGTTCCACTTGTGCATTGATGTGTTTCGGTGGATTCCAAACCCTTAGAATCACCTTCTTCAGGACAAATTGATTTCTCCCACAGACATTTATTTAAAAATAAGTTGCTCGTATATAATAGCAAACCCAAGGTTACAGCATTGAAATAATTTCTTTTAGCACTTAAAATATATAATTATACCTATATACTTGGATTCAAAATTTCGCTATTTCCATTAAAGATCTCCCCACCGACACAGGACAAGTATCCCCACCGTTAGTGAACTGGGGTCATCTGCTATATTCATTCCAAGGGCATACACGCATCCAGTACTCGTGTGTTTTCCCAAGAATTCCAAACATGCCGGCATCATGATCGGTCAACATACCCATCGTCTCTGCTCTCTGCTTTAATCGCACGTTACACATGACAAACTCATTAATGGCAACACCACTCATCTCCCAGACGTGTCAGCAACACAATTCTGTGCTCCAGGGCATGCAACCATCCAATGATAGTGGCTCAGCCCAAGTATGTCATACAACCTGATGCCATAATCCATCAGCATGCCCATCATCTCCACTTTTCGTTATATCACAGATTGCATTTTCATCTTACATAACACTCACCAGGCTTCCTGGTATATGGGTTAATTTCCTATATTTTCTAACGAATCCCATTCCAGCCCATGGATGCTAGTCCGGTGTGGTCCTGGAAAGAGTCAATGGGTAGAAGAGGAGGGCTGCTGCAAGAGAGGTACAGAAGGGGAAATTGATTCAGTTCTAACCTTTCCTATCCGTGCCAGTTCCCCGGGCCCATAGTGTGCCCCTGACCTTACCTCTCAGGCCTGGTGGTCCTCAGTGGTCGTTCCTTCTAATACAGGGTAGTTCAATCATCCGAATCGCCCAATCCTTCCTCTCTGTTAAACTCCAACCTGCTCCTTCAGTCAACAGGAGGAAGGGCTCCTTATGCCTAAAACCCTTTGCACAAAAAAGAGGGATGCTTTGTTATGGACCCCTACTTATCTGCACAATAAGTCGCTCAATTAAAAAGGCCATTTGCACATTGTAGGGACACATGTTATAATCCTCTGAATGTCTACCCAATTTGTGGCTCACTTAACTCCGATAAGCTAGCACATTCTCATGTGCACCAGTGTAGATTTTAAATTATTTAAATTATTATTGGAGCTGGGCGCCAAGATCATCGCCTATGCCGATGACACCCAGCTCCTCTTCACTTGGAGCAAAAATGACTCATCCCCAGCTCAAGCTAGAGCCTGTCTTTCGGCCGTTTTTCAATGGCTCCTTTTTGCACATCTCAAGTGCAATGAGGATAAGTCCGAAATACTCTTGTACGGGACCTTTCCCTCTCAGTTTAAGGAATCACTCTGGCCGGCCGAATATCCTCTACCCAATTCTGAAGGCCAGCCAGTGAAAAATTTAGGGATTTGGTTCAATGAAGATCTTAGGTTCACCACCCAGATCAAAAAGCTAGCAGGACAATGCTTCGGCACCCTAAGATCACTTAGGACATTTCTTCCTTTTCTGCCTAGGGCTGCCAAAGAAATGGTCACCCGCGCCCTGATACTGTCGCGAATTGATTACGCGAACGCCCTTTATATTGGCCTACCTGGGTATCAGTTGAGGAAACTGCAGGTAATACAGAACACTGCGGCAAGGTCTCTACTGAACATCCCAGGAAGATCAAGCATAAGGCAACATCTGCATGATCTTCACTGGCTGCCGGTGGCTGAAAGGGTTAGGTTCAAGGCCCTTACCCTGGTGCACGCAGCCTTGCACCATTCGGGCCCAGTATATCTCAGGAACCGGTTTAAGTTGTATGTGCCCCCAAGACAACTGCGCTCTACGGCACAGTTTCTGGCGGTGATTCCGCGTTTTCGCCTCGTGAGAATGGGCGGTAGCTCCCTGGCCTATAAGGCAGCAGTGGCCTGGAACGCACTCCCCTTTGAACTTCGCTGCATACAAGATGCAAAGCTTTTCAGGAAACGGCTGAAAACGCTGCTTTTCGTATAATAATCTCCTTAGTTGACCCTCCGCTCACTTGCAAGGTACCGCGCCGGGACACTCCTGAGTAGCCGTGCGCGATATAAATGCATATAACATAACATAACATTGGCTTTGTCCTTGGAAATGACCTCCATCCCATATGCATAACGACTGGATATTATTTGCCAGTCCTAACGGCTGGTTCCCCCGCTGAGTTTTGGTGTGTGTCATATGGTTATTTTGGCATCCACACCCTTCCTGTAGTGATCACACCCCATTGCGCTAACTGGTGGCCCTACTACTAGTATATCCACCGTCCAATTGCCCATTACTACAATTACACGTCCTCATCCTCTCACCTTCCAAACTTTGGGACCCGTCTACCGTCCTCTCATGAACATGTTTTAATAAATACCTCAGCTACTCCTAATGGTATTTAAATACTCTCTTCTAATATGCAGGTCACAAGTTGTACCTCTATTTCGGGAGGTGTCCAAGATTGGATGCCGCCATCTTTGACTCTATCTTTCCTCACACAAATGTGTAGAAAAGCCAACTATACAAGGATACCTCTCCATTTTGATCCTGAAACGGATTGTAATAATTCAATAAATGTGCCCAATCCATGCTCATGTATTACACCTAAACCTGCTATCCTCCTGGTCATATCAGGATGTTTTAATGTTCTGTAGAGCAGTAGAATTTCCCAACATTGTATAGAACATCCTGAACCCAGTGCATTTCCAGTCAAAATCACATCAAATACCAGGCAAAAAGTGGGGGTGACCATGTCCAAAAGAGGCACTTTCCTACACTTATTGGTAATCAAGGTGAAATAAACACACTAGTAGTAAAATATCCTTAAATATTGTCTCAACATCTATTTGTTGGTGCAAGTGTCCACTACTATGTTGAATGGCTGCACCTAAATTCAAATGACCAGCACATACCATGTGAACCAGTGTATGCACTTAACATAGTAGACATGTAAAAAGTATGCAGTACTCCCTGTCATCATGCTAAAGAAAAATATGTATGACACATTTTACACTGAAACATTGCTAGCAATCAAACAATTGCTAAGGAAGATAATGCCAGGAAAAATGTGATCAAATCATCAAGTATGTATTAATGCCACAAATTGAGATACAGCTCTCAAAATAAGAATAGAACCAAATGGCAGTCCATAAGTCCAAACATCACCTCTGTTGTACAGTGGCACATATCCTGCCTCCAAATATACTACCAAGGGGAACCTCCTCAGGAAGGGGCATCAAGTAAGCAGACCAGGCACCTCCAAAACTTACATGGGAGGGTATGGGCTTCTGGGGGGGGGGCAAGGAGGGGTGCTTGCCCCCCACCCCCATATCACTCGTCACAGGGTCGCTCACCGGCTGCCTGGCAGCGGCAGCCTGGTGGATTTACAAAGTGCAGCGTAACACTACCCTGCCATGGTGTTACGCTGCCCTAGCACTATTAGTATGGCGCCTTTGCGCCAATAACAGTCTGGGTCACAGGTGGATGGATCCTGGCGGCAGCCAGCTTTCAGTGGTAGCCTACCACTGTCATTGGTTGCTGAGCGCTACACTACCAATGAGATCTGCCTCACGTGTCCCGATCTGCGCCCCACCTCAGTCCACCATTGCACCAAAAACAGTCCGGCAGCTACCACTGTCATTGAGGGCCACCTCACGTATCTCGACTCCAGAGTCGGACCAATCATGGTCCGACCTCCGCTCCGTCACCACCAGTTCACCCGCCCACAGCCCCAAGCATAGTGCGCAGGCTCGGCCCTCAGAGGAGTTCAGACAGAGAAGAAAAAGCAGCATGTGTTGTGCGCTGTGGCAGCACTCTGCACAACAGGCCCCCCATTCTGTTCACTCACTGGCTCATAGAGATTTTTGGCCACCGACCTGCTGCAGCTTAACAAACTTCCAGTTCCTTATCCTGTATGTCATAGTTTGCTGCCTCAGGCATTTGGCAATTTGAAAGTTAAGCTAATAGGCTGTGCTTGAGCAAATCACCATGACACGATGTTTCATGGCAAGGGGTGTGTATGGCTATTATGGCCCCTAACTTAAGCTGTGTGATAAGATAGAGTGACAGAATGAAGAAGGGAGTAAAAGAGAAAGATAAGGCAGGGCAAGGGTGAGAGAGAGCAAGCGAGAGAAAGGAAAATAGAGAGACAAAGGAGCATGGATGGAAAAAGAAAGATGGGGAGAGAGAAGGAGCACATGATAGAAAAAATAAGAGACAATAAAGTGCGACAGCGAGAAAGAACAAAGGAGGAAGAAATAGAGAGACTCAATGGCTAAAGAAAGAGTGGGCAAGAGAGAGTAATTAAGAGAGAGAAACCGTCGAGAAGTGTTATGAGTATGACGGGGTCAGCATTTGCCACGTCATAGTAGTGCTTCTGCTTTTTTTTACTTTCAGCTGTTTTTAAAAAGAGGTCACCTCAGGTTGGGCCGTTTAGAAACGATACCCTGCGCTATTGGGGAAAAAACAAGGAGAAGCAGTGAAAAGCAAGGGAAAGCACTCAGAAAAACAGGGGAAAGGAAAAAGAAAGCATTAAAAAACAAGGCAAAAGGGGTCACGGCGCGCGGCAATCCAAGATGGCCGCCTAACATCGGAACTCCGCGGACCGCCGGACATCGAGGATAATTACGAGCGTTTTCACGGCTCATTACCTCCTAGAAATGTCATTTTCCTGAATCGGAGGTTTGGCTCTCCTAGGGGCTGCGTTTATTTTTTGGAACTGAACAATATAGAGGGGAAATTCGGCAGGGGACGTTTTCAGTCAGGTAATAGCCGCCATTTTAGATGTTTTACCTGCTGTTTCCCCCTCATCTTTTTACCTCACGCGATGCTCTGGAGAGCCTTTTGATACCTTTTATGGCATATTTGGGTGTTTACTTCACCATTATGTTGCCTTTTAATACAGGCAATATTCATTTACGGACTCATTCCTGCTTTGGATGCCATTTGGAAACGTTGCGACTGGATATGGTGATGGAGTCGTCCAGTCCACGCACCGCTATTTTTTGAGTCTCATGTTATCTCTTCGGTCATCACTTTATTGCCTTACATCTACTATACTTTTTTCTTGAATTGTGAGCGTGTTTCAGAGACTGCGCTACTTGTTTACTGTGAGGGATATATTGAGTGTCGCTGACGAATATTGCTGGGCTTTCCTTTGTCCACTTGGGATGTACTTTCTTACATATCTACGCTGCACATAATCTACGCAGATCTAGTGCTGGTGTTAGAGCGTCTCCTCTGTTGATGGAGCGTCCCCTCCGTGGATGTCCCTCTCTATATCTCTCAAGCATATCCTCCTGTGCTGAAGCGGCTTTGTAATATTGTGCTCACACTCGACGTGGTTCGTCTGAGACCTCTGTTTCATGGGTAGGAGTAAACGTGCACTACGTCACACTCATAATTTGAAAGTGAATGCCTCTGATCTCCCTGGAACCTACTGCATTGCTTCAAATAGATTCTCTTGTTTATCTGAATACTCATCACATAGTGAGGGCTCCTATACGTCAGATTCATTTGCAGATATGGCTTCCAAGGGTTCGTTGCCTTCGTCTGCTGGCAAGAGACTGAAGCAGGATCCTCCTTCACCTCCCAAGGCAACTTCCCCGGTATCCTTGGACATGGTTCTTGAGGAGATTCGTGCTATCAGACCATTTGTGGAGGAGACGAATACTCGTTTGCAGTCAATGGATGCCAAGTGGACCTCTATGGACTCTCGGGTAACTGTGGTGGAGCAACAACTTATTCAGGTGCAGGATGCACCCACAAGAATTTCTTCTTTGGAGAGGGAAGTCTCAAAGCTTCGAAAGGCCTCTGAAGACTTGGAAAACAGGAATCGTCGTAATAACCTACGAGTGTATGGTTTGCCTGAAGGTCTTGAGGGGGACGACCCTGTTACCTTCTTCACTTCCTTTCTTCCACAACTCTTGAATCTTCCACCTTCAGTTAACCTGAACTTACAACGAGCTCATAGACTGGGTCCTCGTCTCTCTTCCACTTCGGCGCCATCCAAGCCTCGAGGAGTGATCATTCTTTTTCTACAATTTACTGATCTTCTGAGGGTCCTTACCGCCGCTAAATCTAGGAAGGATCTATCCTGGCAAGGCTCAAGAATTTTTATTTCCCAAGATCTTGCTTCGGCCACAGCTAGACGACGCAAGGAGTTTTTGGACCTTCGACCACCGCTACGCTCCATGGGAGCTAGATATGGATTGTTTCATCCCTGTATTTTCAAAGTTACTTTCCTCAACAAAACTTCTACCTTCGAAAATCCTGTTGATCTTAGAGGATTTATCCAGTCTCATACTCACGTCTCAATGGAGTCTACTCCTTCTACTTCAGCAACATGACTGTTGTGCTTTTTCTTTTGTATCTTTTGCAGTGATGACATTGTTATAACTAATTTTTTCTCTACTTTCCTTATAGAAATCGTTTGTATTGATGGTGCTTAATTTTTATCTTCCTTTGCAGGTTTCAATGATATTCATTCTTCTTGACTATCAATACCCTACCGCTCCTTCTCTTTTGTGATGTTTGGGTATGTCTGGTGGGTTGCGGTGTCCTCCCCGTTGGGCGTGCTGTCCTCTGTTGTCCGTCGCCGTCTCATCCCTTTTGTGTTCCCCGTAAGGTACGTATTACAGTCGTCATTTCGACATGTACTGTCTACTTTTGCTGTTAATCTTCCTTTCCTTTTTTTCTCTTTTTCTTCTTGTATACTCCCCTTGCTCTTTCCTAGAGTCTTTCTTCTTTCTTACTGTTAATTGGTTCCGTTTCGCTTTTTCCTTCTTATTTCCTAGCTCTTTATCATGTTCTCTTTCTTGTCTTATCATTAGTGTTGCATGTTCAATTTGTTATGTAATGTTGACAGCTCAATGTTCAAAGTTGTTTCATGGAATGTGAAAGGTGTTAATAGCCCAATTAAGAGACAGAGAATTCTCTCCCACTTGGCCTCTTACAACCCAGATTTGTTTTTTTACAGGAGACCCATCTTTCAGAAGCTGAGGCGTTAAAGTTGAAGAAGGGTTGGGTGGGTGGGGTTTTGGTATTACCCACTTCTAACAAGAAAAATGGTGTGATTGTTTTATGGCATAAGAGATTGAAAGTGATTTCGCAAGAAAATGACTCTGAAGGTAGATGGGTGCTGGCTAAGCTATTAATTAATAATACCTCTTTAACTATTTTTAATGTATATGGTCCGACTCATCCTGATTGCTCCTTTTGGCCTTTGATTACCCAAAAATGCATACAATATAGGGATGATCTGTTTATTTTAGGAGGAGATTGCAACCAGGTTGTTGACCCCTTTTTGATCGTAAATCGCAAACACGTTTTGTGCCCCATAAGACACATAAGCACTTTCTTAACACTATCTCTCAGGTTCACTTAGTAGACGCATGGAGGCTCACACATCCTGATTCTCTAGACTTTTCTTTTTCTCTCCTCCTCATAACTCTCTTTCTCGTATCGACTATCTCTTTCTATCTAAACCTCTATCTCAAAACTTGCTATCCTCCTCTATTGAACCTATTGTTATATCGGATCATGCTCCAATTCTCATAAACCTAGATTTACTCCCCTCTCACCCTATTTCTTCCCGCTGGCGCTTTAATAACTCTCTCCTTCTTGACTCTACTTTTTCTCCCTCTTTCACGACTTTTGCTGAGGAATTCTTCAACTTAAATAGTACCCCCGATATTTTACCACATATATTATGGGACTCATTTAAAGCTACAGCACGAGGATTCATAATAGATTTTGCAGCCAAAAGAAAGAAGCGTTTTCGTCAACAAAGTAAAGACGCCCTACTAAAGATTAAATCATTGGAACACCAGTTTTACACTTCATCGACGGACTCTATTTTGCCAGTTCTAATCCGTGCCAAGTTAGATTTTAATAGAACCACAACAGATAACGCTGCTTCAATACTGTTACGTAGCAGTGCTAGATATTACGGAGGTCGAAATAAAATGGGCAAACTCTTAGCAAATTACCTTAAATCCCGTAAAGAACGCACTATCATAGATATGGTTTACACCTCTGATGGCTCTTCTGTTCATAAAAATGAGGATATTCTTAACGAATTTATGCTTTTTATAAGGATCTCTATACACCTGACTCTCCACCTTCTTCTTCCCTTATTCAGTCTTACCTGGACGCTCTCCCGATCCCGTCCAATGATCATCTTAATCTTTCACAATTGGAGACAGATCTTTCTCTTCAGGAATTATCCTCGCTTTATCCTCTTTAAAGAAGGGTAAATCACCTGGGCCGGATGGCTATTCTGTTGAATTTTACTTGCATTTTTCTAATCTTTTACTTCCTAGACTTTTACATCTTTTTCATTCTTTTCCCCTTGCTGAAGGGAATTTGGGATCTTTTCAGGAGGCCACAATTTGTCTCATTCACAAAGAAGGACGTGACCCTAAATCCTGCAAGAATTACCGGCCGATTTCATTACTGAATGTAGACTATAAATTATTTGCCAAATCACTTGCTTTGCGCTTGGACTCTCTTATGCCACACTTGGTGGGTAAGGAACAATGTGGCTTTGTGAAGGGTAGGTTAACTTCAGACAACTCTCGCCTTTTGCTAAATGTCCTCAATAAAATTCCTGCTCCTTCCTCTCCCTTGGCTGCTATCTCTATTGATGCAGAGAAGGCATTTGATAGAGTTGACTGGGCTTTTTTATTAGCTTCTCTGAAATGGCATGGATTCGGCCCTAAATTAATCTCGCTTATCTCTCTACTGTACACTGCTCCTAGAGCCTCTGTTTTAGTCAACGGTTCCATTTCCTCTTATTTTCCCCTTCGTCGTGGGGTTCGTCAGGGTTGTCCGCTCTCCCCTCTTCTTTTCATTTTGGCCCTTGAGCCCTTTTTATCCTCAATTCGTAATAATGATTTAATCTCTGGGTTTCCCTATGGTGATCACAATTTAAAACTTTCCGCTTATGCTGACGATATTCTTCTTTTTATCTCCAATCCGCAGACTTCTATTCCTCCCTTATTACATGAATTTAACGCCTTTTCTCTCGTTTCCGGATATAAAATCAACTCTGATAAAACAGAAATTTTACCTCTCACGAAATCCTGTCTTCCACACTTCTTTTCGGCCACGGGATTTGCTTGGTCTCCGGTTAAAATTTAATATTTAGGTATACTATTTTCTAACTCCATCTCCTCTTCTGTTAAATTAAATATGAATGCGGTTATTGCTCGGATAGATAATTTACTTTCCTCTTGGAATCCTTTATTCCTTTCTTGGTGGGGTCGGTTGGACTCCATTAAAATGATGATAACCCCTATCTTAATATACACTCTTTCCATGCTTCCAGTTCATATTCCCGTCTGTTATTTTAAAAAAATTGACTCCCTGCTCTCTTGATTTCTTTGGAATGGTAAGAGATCCAGGATCTCCTTATCTGCCCTTCGTAAGATAAAATCTAATGGAGGTGTTAATTTCCCTGATTTTCGTCTCTATCACAAAGCCTTTTGCCTTCGTCAGGCTGCGAAATGGCTCCTAGAGGGTCAATCTTCCTTTACTCCTTTATGGTGCAATATTGAACGCATTCTAATTTCTCCCTTCTCTTTTACGGAACTCTTAGCTTTTTCGGTTAAGATACCTCTTACCTCTCTCCCTTTATTTAAGCACACTTGTGCGATTCTAAAACCTCTATTTCATAAGGATACCTTTTCCAGGAAGTCTTTTAGACACCCCATTATGGCATAATTCTCATATTACCATTAATAATAGACCTATCTTTTGGAGATCCTGGAGAATTAGGGGAATAATCTGGGTTAAAGATCTTTTGATGGTTTAGAGCCATGCTCATTTCCCCAATTTTAACTCAGGTTTCATTGTCCTCGTTCCTTTCTTCAAAGATTTTCCACTCTCATGGCTGTTATTCTTGACTCATTTTATTCGCTTCCCTCTGTCCCTTTGCCTTTGGCTCAAAACCCTCTTCGTAAAATTCTTCTTTCTTTTCCTAAAGCCTCTCTTATTTACAAATTCTTTCTTTCTCCCTCAATTGATCGTCCTAAATTCAAGGTGGAAATTGCTTGGGAAGCTGATCTCGCGTGTGAATGGACTATTAATTTTTGGGATAAACTTTGGTCTCGCTCCCTAAAAATTTCTCGCTCTGCTTCTCTCACTCAATCTATGTTCTTTCTATATCATAGACTTTATCTTTCCCCTATCTCTATTGCTAGGTTTACACATTCTACTGATACTAAATGCTGGTCCTGTGGCTCATCTAATGCTGACCTCTGTCATCTTCTTTTTCTATGCCCTCCTGTTGCTATCTTCTGGGAAAAAGTTTGGACCTACATTTCTCGCATATTTGATACACGTATTCCCTTATCTCTCCCTCTTCTTTTTGCAGGCAGTCTATTTCAGTCCTTAGATATTCCCTTACATATGCATGGCCTCTTTGATCTTATGATAGCCTTAGCTTTCCAACACATAACACTAAATTGGAAATCACTCTCACGGCTCTCTATTCAGCACTGGTGGAATAGCCTTTGTCATTTTCATCGACTGGATGTTGCCTTTGCCTCTTCCTGTAAGCCAATAATTGACAGAGAACTGTTCTGGAACCCACTTACTACCTATCTAGATAAATTAGCAATGTTAAAAGGAAAATCTCGTGTAAATGCTGAAAATTTTAAGCCTCCTTAGACATAATATTTTCTCTGTTTCTTGTTCATATTTTAATTATTATGTTGACTCCTATTCGCACATCATGAAGATTGTTTTTTCTCTTCTTTTCTAGCTCGATATGCAACTTTGTAAAACATTTACCATATGAAAGACTGTTTTCCCTTATCTTCCACCTACTCCCCTTCCATTTTCCTCCCTCTTGTTCCCCTTTCTACCTTTCATTCCCCTTCCCTCCCTTAATATACAAATACCCTTAAACAGCTTTCTCCTTTGAATCTACTGTTAGCTTTTTATCCTTGCATATATTATTTTGTTGGTCACTTGTGTTTTGCTGACCTCTGTATTGTTATGAAATATTTAAATAAAGCTTTTCAAACACAAAAAAAAAAAACAAGGCAAAAGCAGGAGAAAGCACTCAGAAAAAGGGGAAGGAAGGAAAAAAACAGGAAAAAACGAGGCAAAAGCAGGAGAAAACACTCAGAAAAACAGGAGGAAGGAAAAAGCAGTAAAAAACAGGGCAAAAGCAGGAGAAAGCACTCAGAAAAACGGGGAGCGGAAGGAGAAAGCAGTAAAAAACGGGGCAAAAGCAAGAGAAAGCACTCAGAAACACAGGGGGAGAGGAAGGAAAAAGCAGTAAAAAACAAGGCAAAAGCATGAGAAAGGACTCAGAAAATGGGGGGGAGGAAGGAGAAAACAGTAAAAAAAAACAAGGCAAAAGCAGACAAAAACAGTGGGTTTATATCTTGAGCCACCATGGGGTGGGGGGGGTTATTTGATTATCTTGTGTTGTGGGGTTATACCTGGGAATATATCTGGTGAATGATATGGATGCCATCCAGTGCCAAGGCAAGTGCTGGGGGTTTATAGCTGCTGCTGTGGTAAGCAGGTGCAATCTGGTTCTGTGGGAGCAATCTAGTGCTCTGGCAACTGCTTTGCGTGCAGTCTGGTGCTGTGGCAAGTGAAATCTGGTACTGCAGTGTGTGTGTGTGTATATATATTTATATATATATATAGTGTGTGTGTGTATATATATAAATAGTGTGTGTATATATACCCACACACATACGCTTTTCCTTTTTCAAGTTTCTATTACAACATACAGGGCTGTATTCAATAAATAGTGCATTGTAGGTGAGTTATTTGAAGTTCACAAATCTCATCTTACCAATATAACTATGCATTATGCAAGGAAAGCTTGGTTCTGCTTTGCAGGAGAAATTTAAAGAGATTTTTCAACTCCCTGTAGCTCATCTACAGCTCACAGTTTATTCAATACACCCAGCCTGGTGATGAGAAGAGTATTTAATGATCCCCATTTCTTTTTAAAAATGGACATCCGCAAATTAATTTCATCTTGAAAATTGAATGATTTAGAATCTGAAAAGGAAGCAAGAAAAGAATCTAGACATGGTGAACAGGGGGCTGAAGAACCAAGCACAAGCGGTTCTGCAGGTCCAGTTTCCCTCAAACAGAATGTAGCCATGATGTTGATGCTCCTGTAAATTATTTTGGATTGTATTTTAATTAATCCAAAAAATGAACATATGATTTTAAATACAATCTACTAATAAATACGTATACCCCTGCAGAAAAGTATGATTTCAAGAAGGATTCAGGTGGACCACGCTGTTTCCGTCATGTATGGATTAATCAATATTCACCATGGCTTAGCTACTCTCCACAACTGAAAAGTGCGATTTGCAAGTATTGCACACTTTTTCCACGGCCAGTTCATCGTGGGACACAAGGAGCATTCATAACTACACCTTTCTCTAAATATAAAGACTTCCATGAAAGTGCATGCAACCATGTTTCATCTTCTTGGCATAAAAACGCACAAGTGGATGCAACTCACTTTTTGGCAATCAGAAACCGGAAACAAGTATTGTTTGCCAAATAGCGCTGTGAAAAGGCAAGCTGAAGAAAATCAGAAAATGTTATTTCAAATTTGGTCACTATCTTATTTTGTGGCACACATGACATTGCTTTACGCGGGGAAAAAAGTACAACCGGAAACGCGCATTGAAGCAGGAGATGTGGTCCTAAAGAACCATCTGGAAAATGCAACAGTTAATGCACGTTATACATCAGTCCGAGTTGAAAAGGAATTGATTAAATTATGTGAAGAAACATTAAGAGAAGATCTAGTATCCTTGGTCAGTATGTGAAATGGATTTTCAATCATTGCTGATGAAAGTGCAGACATGTCCGGAAAAGAACAGAATGTCACTTGGAGTACGTTTTGTAGACACAAGTAGCACCGTATCTGTCATCAGGGAAGAATTTCTTGGATTTGCTACCTTAAAAGAAATGGATGCTATGTCAATTGCAAATATGATTATGGATATATGTTCTAAATTTGGATTAAACTTAGAAAACCTCCATGGCCAATGATAGGATGGCTTCTCTACAATGGCAGGAAAGGAAGTTGGCGTTGAAGTCATAATAAAGAGAAAATATCCTAAGGCTGCTTTTGCTCGTTCTGCTGCACATATACTTAATTTGGCTGTTAATGAACTGAATGCTGTTTCTGATATAGAGAATTCTATTGGCACAGTGAAAGCCATTATCAAGTTTTTTCCATTAGAGTCCAAAAAGATCTCTTATATTCAATCTGCCATTGCTGAGTGAAACACGATGGACAGCAAAATACAAAAGCATTAGAATTTTTAGCTCGAACTTTGAAGAGATTTTTAAGCAATTAAGCTTACTGGTTACTACAACATCAGGGAAAACACGTCAGGATGCATATATATTGCAATGTTCCTCAAGCACAGTGAGGTTTTTCTTCTGCTTGTCCATAATTTCAAATTACTCATCAAGATTGGAATCTGTAAGCCAGGCTCTCCAAGCTGTTCAGCTTGATATCCTCAAGGTGTGTAATCACATGCAAAACCTTCTGACTGTGTTCCGTGATCAGAGGCAAAAAGCAGAAGAGCAATTTAAGGAATTTTTTTTCAAATGTTCAAACAATGGCAGAAAAAGTGAACATCAAACTTTGTGTTCCTAGACAGTGTGGCCGGCAAGTATTTTGTTCTAATTTTATTTGCTCTTCTGTGGAAGAATACTGTTGCAAGTCTATCTATGTGACATTGCATCATTAGAAAGCCAGTTTGGCAATGAAAACAAGAAAAAATTCAGTCTGTTCTCTCTTCACCCAAAACACATGGCAAAAATGACACTTGAGCAATATAAATACCAGATTACAAACATCAGAGAAATTGGAAACCGAAGCAGTCAGATTGTTTGAGATCTGATCAACGAAGGATGAGTTGTTTGACAATGGATTTCTGGATTTGCTAAACCACACAGATTTATTTCCATCAGTCCAGCAAGCAATTCTCATTGCTCTCACATTACCAGTGACCACTTGTACAGTGGTAAGGTCTTTCAGCACAATGAGAAGTGTGAAAACCTGGCTGAGGTCGACCATGGCAGATGATCGCTTATCAGGTTTGTGCATACTGAGCATACATCGAGCAAAAATTGATGAAAACAAACAACCGATTGAAAAAGTAATTGATAAATTTGCACAAGACCACAGACGTTTACAGTTCCTTTTTCGAGATCACTAACCACAGTGAACAAAAACTGTATAAAACAACTAACTGAAAAATGTGATTGTTAAATTTGACCAAGAGGGTAGATGTTTGCAGTTCCTAACCTGCAACATTTATCCAGTTTACGTTTATATGTTTTATTTTCCAATTTGGATGAGAACAGTTGTTGTTTTATTTAAGTTAATTTATTTAATTTTATTTATTTTAATATATTTAAGTTAATAAGTTTTCAAAATAAATTCATTTGTCATATATTTATAATTGTCATTCGTTTGTGCATGTTAACACCAAATGCAGATTCTACATGGATTCGTTTTTTTTTATATTTCAGTTATAGTGCCTTGATCAAGTATGTATGAATAATGTAGTGCATTCACTAGTGTAAACATAAAAACAGATTCGAAAATGCTAATCAGACAATGGCAGCGTAATCCTTCCATTAAGCTTTTGCATCAGGTTTCTCAACCCTTTGCATGCCTGTGCTTTCACACACAACAATATTTTTTTATATTGACCAAGAAATCTTGTTATGCAGAGTGAAGCAACGTACAACATTTTTCTTTTATCCTGAATTTAAACAAAAAGAGTGAAAAGGGTACAAAAGGATTTTCATGCAAAGGAAAATAATTTAACAATGACATAATATTGTTCAAAAATAGTGCACAATCCTTGCTAAATGCAATATGTCAGAAAGGTGACGGTCATGCCCATTATTTTTTAGGTCTCGCGCCTAGCGTTGCAGTGCGCAGTGCTGCTCGCGCAGCGAGACCTTAGAAAGGGCTTCTGAAAACGACCCACACGCTCGTGCGTGTGGTTTGGTTTTCAGAAGCCCACATTAACTGGAGCGTGCGTTTTTTTAAAAACGGCACGCGATTGGGCAAAGGCGGGCGCATGTCCCGCCTTCGCTCCTCCCATTCCCGACGGTGGCCAGAACGCGCAGCTGCGCGCGTTCGCCTCGCTGTCGCTGCCGCGCTCCCTCCCCCGCTCCTCTGTGGTGCGCGCGCATTTACCCAGAGTAAGTACAAGAATATCCCGGATGTCCATTATTGTCAAGTGCTTTAATTCGACTGCATCGGGGACCCCACTAGAGATCTTGTGCACACAGTAATGCGATGGGCTAGACACTTCATACACCAGGTGAGCAATACACTAACAGAGGTACAGGCACATCGCTAATGACCAGAAATTGCTACTTTTCATCATTGACCAGAAATTGCTACTTTTCGACGTCTCCGCCCTTCCTGTGACCGCGGTGCAGTCTGGGAGTGTGAGCTTACGTGCGGCCTTTTTGTGTCTACTTGCTGGTGGCTGCGTCTTGCCTGTTCTGTGTATGCCCCTTCTCTGCAGTACTCGGCCCGTGGACGACATGGGGCGGAAGAAGAAGAAGCAGCTCAAGCCTTGGTGCTGGTATCCTTTGTTCGGTGCATGCGGCAGTAGGGGATCACGCGGGGTTGGGAGCGCATATTGGGTAGGGAATTTACTTGTGTGAGGGGCAGCGGTGCGGAATGGAGGCACAGTGTTTGATGAGGGAAGGTCTCTTTGTTTTAATGATAAGAAGGATCGCCGCGTTTAGGAGACTGCTCTGTGTAAGCTGGGTGTACTTACTGGTAGCAGCGAGTATGACTGTTTAGGGTCTTCGTGGTTGCAGGAACATTGTGGGTGTTAAGGAGGCGGCGCTTAAGGTGTGACCTGGTGAAAGGAGCAGAAGCTGTGTAAGAAGGCTGCGGGGTGTTGTAAGTTGTGGTCTCGTGGGTGCTTTGTAGATTGGGAACCATGTGTATGTTGGGATTGGTTTGCTGGGTGAAACATGTTGGTCTCCAGATAGGTCGTTTTACCATATGTTCTCCTAACATCCTCCCTTTTGCGGTTCTCAACCGATTTAAGCTTATCTGTGAAATACGTGAACTCCACCCATGTTAATACTGTTCACTTTCTTGGTACTCAAACACTGCCATGTTCTCTTCAGGGTACTCTTGACTACCCCTTGCTGGTGTCAAGAATTCCCCCTGTCCAATCCTTGGTGGCTATCTCCGACTACTTTAATTTCAACGACTTCTGGGAAGAACCCCTCCTAGCCTCAAATGTATAATCTGTTATTGCACACACAATTTTGTACAGTATGTCCCCGTACCCAGTCCTCCATGCCTGTGCCCAGGCAAATAAAAGGAGAATGTCCGTTAGTTGGATGCAAGGAAAGGACTTGGTATATGTGTAAGAGGCTAAAAGGTTCTGGTGCAGGCTGGGGGCTTTGTGTTTTTATGTGGTTCTTGGATGTAAGGCAGGAGAAGTCTCGCTGGCTGCAAGAAGTGGGATCAGATTCAGGTGTTGGACAGAGAAAAGTGCTTTTCTGTGCGAGTAGTGCATGTGCCGCTGCTGTACATAGGGCACGTAGCTTTCTGATTGTTAAGGTGGGCCTGCTGTGTTGTGCGCCCCTTAGTTTCTTCATGCCAGAAAGTATTTACTTGAGTATGGCAGTGTACGTCACCTAGTTAACATTACATTTGGGTCTGTTAATGCTCCCATTAATCCCGTAGTGATGATGGTGCAATATGGTACCTGCAAGGCCACTTGAATTATGCAACAGGAAAGGAGCCAATTATGTTGCAGGATTGACTAAATTATGGAACACAGCAAAGCACATTATGTTTGTGATGGTATTGCTACATTAGTTTATCATTTGTACATGTTAATACTGCATGGACAAAGGTTTTACACCATTAGTACCAGTTTAACACGTGACTACAGCCATAAGCAACAGAGACCAGTCAACATTTGAGAAAGGGCCATCCAATGCGCAGCAACAGTTGCCGCAGCTTTTTTAATTAACTTTTGACCTGTTTCAGCTAGAATCTACATTTCTGCTGAAATCTGCAGATTGTGCAGCAGATGATGCGTTATGTGGCAAAGGAGGCAACCCATAATTGTGCAGGAAACTGCACTGCCGCAGAATTGTATCATTAGCGTGGCCCTGGGTACCATCCCTTTCCACCAATATTTGCATTGACATCGTGGTGCAAACACACATGGGATACATCTTTTGATATTTGTCACATGTATGACTTTCAGGTATAATTAGGGTTCCCAGTTTTATGGTATTTTGTGTTTGCCATTTCTACATATTTGTTTTTGCTAATTGTGTATATATACATTTATTCATATTTAGTTTGGGTTTTGTGAATAAATGGAAGTTGAAACTAGTATATTTCTACATTTATGTAACCAATAAATGTGCCTACATGCTTGAACGCCTGGTGGGTTTTAATGATATGACCACCCACAAATGATAAATCAATGCACGTATATGAAAACATGAACATTTTAGTATCAAGGTTGTGCAGATCTACTAAAAATACCTTTTTTAACCCCTTACCTGTCAATCTGCACTGCTATTGAACAAGCAGTCATGATGGACAGTATTTAGAATCACTCAAAAGAATCCAATTTCTGTTTTTATCCACATTTAAAAATGGTTGTCTGTCTGTATCTGCAAAAAATAGAAATTAGGGAGCCTTTGGTATAAAGTAACGGGAGACCAGGAACCCCTTTTCCTGGGGTTAGATACACAGTTAATAAAGCAGTGGAGGCAGGGGTTAAAGTAATTTTTGCTCATGAATTTGTTTCTAGTTCAAGTCTGCTGAACTCACTGTTTTTGTACTTATTTTGTAACTTGGAGTCTTTGTAATTTGGGGGTCTTGTCTAGTGTCTCAGAGAATTTAATTTTTGCCGTAAAAATCACTTTTGCCTAGTCTGCATGTCCTTTAGTATAGAAAATAGTCAGGTGTAATATGTATACTGGTGACGTTTCTGTAGCCTGTCTGGGGATTCTGTCTTGCGTAAGGTGTCTGATTGTCTGTTAGAATGCATGTTGGGCATAGTGTGTGTTCTGTGATGACCTGAGCTTTTGCCTAAAAAGTGATACCTAGTTTATCTTTGTGGCAAAGGAACCTTCGTCAGAGTCCTGCGTTTCTATGCGATAGAAACCCGAACTTCAAAAACAGGAATGTAATGAAGGCAAAGGGAGATTTCAATGTAGTGCTGGTTTTGTTTCTATCAGAAAGCAAGATGAGAGCTACAGTACAGTCCTGCGTTTCTTTCTACGCGCATGCAAAGCAGGACTGTAATAAAGGTAGGTTAGCCCTCTCATCATCCTTTCCATTAGAAACAAAAGCAGGACTATATAGAAGTCTACTTTGTTATAATTACAGTCCTGTTTTTGTCTCTATGAGAACTGAAGTTCGGGATGCAAGGCAGTCTTCAATATAGTTACACGTTTCTTTAGATGTCACAAAAACAAGAGGATTATAACAAATCCTCTCTTGCCATTTGACTTTCCTTTCACATACAAAGAACAGGACTAAAACACGGGGAAAAGAGTCTTCAATGCAGTTCTGATTTCATGTCTACACTGCACTTTGTCTTGCTTTAATGAGCCACACAAGCGTGCACATATGCACAATTGTGCATGAGGTTTTTGTATGAGTTAGCACATAAGCCCCAGAACTATTGCCGCTCACAATGCTTGTTCCATTTGGAGGTTTTTCTTTTTATTAATCATCGGTGTATTAATCCAGTTGGGTGATATAAAGAGATCAAAATACACCTCTCCCAGAATGCACTGATCTGTAAAGGTCCAGGACTGAGGGTATGGTGTACGGCTAACCTGGAAAAATTTGACAACTGCAGGTGTGGTAATGTGTGCTGTATTCGATCTGTGCCCTGTCATAATAAGCAAACCTGGCACCAATTTAATCAGTAACACTGACACCATGAATAGCCCTGGCAAACTGGAATAGCTCTACTGGTATAAATGGTAGGTTAAGTTCAGGATAATGGAGGGAGCAGGGTGAAATAAGTAGTGATGCTGTCGATGTTTGTCTAGGAGAGGGAACAACATACCTTGGTCTTTTCCACTACCATGTGAAAAACCCACTGTTGAGTTAGATGCACCATGATGGAGTAATTGGCAGTGCAAGACTGGTATACGTGCTCAGGGCACATGGATACATCATAGAACCATTTCCAAAGGCGTGTCCCAGGAGCAGGAGACTAAATTCAAGGGTCTCTCCCCAGCCACTTCTGGTCTCCTCTTTTGAATCATGGACTGGTGGACGTAGCTGTCACTTATCACTTAGGGAGCAGTGTGCTATATAGTTAAACATGCATGTTGGCACAGCTTTCACTGCACTCTTATACATCAGTAGGATCCTTCATCCTGCTTCAAGGCACACTGCTTTTATTTATGTTTTGGTTTTGAAACCTAAATAAAACGCATTGTCATTTACAATGCCAATAGCTTAAACTTGTTACTCTTGCCTTGCTCCCTACTTCCTTCCTCCTCCTCACCATCCTTTGCTATCCCTTCCCAACTTTCTCTATCCTTTTTACTCTTGCCTTGCCCCCTACTTCCTTCCTTCCCCCTCACCATCTTTTGCTATCCCTTCCCAACATTCTCTATCCTTTTTACTCTTACTTTTCCCCCTACTTCCTTCCTCGCCCTCACCATCTTTTGCTATCCCTTCCCACCAAACAGATGTGCACTCCCGGCTGCTCGGGCAAATCTGGGCATCTCATCCAGACCACATCTGGAAAAATAGCAAGGAGAAATAGGGGATGGACAGACACTTTTGTTTTTTAGTGGCTAGCATTCATCCCTCATTTTGGATTAATATTCACACAAAAGGATGTTTGCACTCATCTGTGGGCAAACCAAAGCGAATCCCAAGTAGTAATTGTAATAATGCATTATCAATATTTAGTCCGGTCTAAATAATCATGAATTATTACAATTACTACTTGGGATTAGGTTCTGAGCCACAGATCATCCATCACTTGCTGTTGTTGATAAGAATCTTACAGTTCCTAAAACCTTGGTAGAACAGTAAAACAAAGCAGACCGGCTACCTCACCAGGCTCAGGCCCTCACAAGTTAAAGGTGGGAGTTACCTCTAAACCCCCACCAACAGCCCCCCATCTTTATTGTGGTTTAAAAAAACGGAACATTCCAAAACCTCAATATAGGAAACTTATTGTAGGTTTGTATATCTGTGAATGCCTGTAAGACTATCTGACATGGCATAATTGTTGTTTTCCACAAAGAGTGGTTCTACTACGCAATAAGAAAACGAGCATTTGCTATGCAATAGGTGTCGCATTTGCGAGAGTTTGAGCTATTGGCATTGTAAATACCAATGCCTTTTATTTCTGTATTTTACAAACCTGCAAGCGGTGCGTAAACAGGCACTTTGTACTTGCAGTCGTTGCTTACGAGAAGCAACGCTGGCAGTAACTATGCCTCTTTTACTGCCAGCCTTCTTTTTCGTAAGCAAGGACTATAAGTACAAGGGCGTGTTTATGCACCGCATACAGCTTTTCGAAACACATAAATAAAAAGCATTGTCGTTTACAATGGCAATAGCTCAAACTCTTGCAAATGCAACACCAATAGCTCAAACTTTAATAATGCGAGACCTATTGCATTGCAAATGCTTGTTGGTACTGTCGTCGTGTAAGTCACCCGAATGATAAAAAGACCTGCTCATAGAGTTATATATCAAATGTCTCTGTTAGATTAGAGCAGTGATCTTCAATAGAATTGTAGCTTTTTTTGGCGATCTTGTAAGGCGGGCTCCTGAGATTTGTAGTCAATGCGTTTCAGCCTGGTTGTTCTAGGCCTCTTCAGGACTTGGCAAGGATGTGTATCAATACTTAAAGAGATGAATTGAGATTATACAGTTTAAGGGTCTACATGACCCATGTATACCTTAATATCAATCTATGTGGTGTAAATAAAGAAGTGAATGAGTGAAGCACACATGCATGGCACGCACTGTACAGTGTCTTGTAAGGCATAAAAATATATATGCGATTTAAAAACCAAGATGCAGTCAAAGTTGCCCCACAGCTGAGTGACTACAGAAACTGCTATCAGGCATTTGCACCAGGGTGTCTGAATGACATAAAACTGTATATATATGGTTTAATAACACCAAAGGAGTGCACCGGCCTATGTCTAGACAGTATGCAAAAAGCAATGCATGCTGCTGTGCATTAGAGCTGTAATCCCAGATGTTAGGATGCAGGGTTACCATCCGTTGTGTGAAACTCTGGATTACCGGAATAATTCCACAACGATGCTCATTAGAGCATATGATTCCACAAGGATGCTCACCTGAGTGTATGGAATGAGAACGCAGGCTAAAAGTAAAGACAAAGCACAACCTAAATACAAAAAACAGGGTCACTTGTTGATAGACTGTAGTGACACTCCGCAAGTCACATTGGAACTTATTTGAGGCTGTAACTCAGGTTCCTGTGGGGGGCTCACGCCTCTTAGCACGGCTTGGTGAGTGTGGTCGCGTCCGCGATCCTCGAGACGACCCCAGCCTTCTCTTCTGGATCAGTCTCGGGACGGTTGCCAATGAGGGAAAGATTCGCCCGCAGTGGAAAGAAAAGTATTCAGCTGTGCGGCGTGAGCCGAATGCGGAGATTTATCTGCTGTTTCTGAATTGGTGTGTTATCCTCCTCCCTGGTTGTGTGAGACTCTGATCACAGATCTCTTCAGTTTTTCACTCATCATCCTCTTTGTGCCATACACATGTGGATCATATAGTGCCCATTCACCACTCCATGCTACCTTCACCCGCTGTATGGAAAACAGTCTAACATGGAGTAGATGTCTATGCGCATTGCCAACTGAGGGAGGATTCACTTAACCTTGTGACTCAAAAGGCTTCTCCAAAGAAAACTTTCAAATGTCCAGGCCCAACCATGGATGGGAGGAGTATGCAGAGCATGTGAATCTACAGCACTACACACTACAAACAGATGCTTATAGGGTAAGTAACATTTTCCTTACATGCAAAGAGTGCCCACCCAAGGACCCAGATCAAGGCTCGACCAATTGGCAACATCAATATGCTCAGGAGAAATTGCACTGAAAGGTGTATTTTCCATGCAGAATTACAAGATATGGAGCACAGATTTATAGGTAGGGGTTATCCGACTTGCATATTAGAAAATACTAGACATAATATTCCTCAGAAATGAAGGAAGGACCTACTCAAAGCTAGAGCACAAAGAAGACCAAATAACAAGAGACTGTCACTGCTGCATTTAATAGGAATAGTCTTGAGATATACATAATTCTGAAAAAACATTGGGAAATCATGGCCTGGAATCTCAGTCTTCAACAGGTTACACATGTCAAACCCTCCATTATTTACAAAAACTGGAGTATTATTAGAAATTTGGTTTGCCATAGTTATTTTGTCCAAATAGGAAATCCCTCAACTTGGCTATCCAGCCCACCACCATAATTTAATATATGTGGGCACTGCATTGTTTGCAGTTTTGTGGTCAGTAAACGTGAAGCCTTTGTGTACAACACAAAGAGGAGTTACCAGATGCAGAACTTTATTCACTATAATTCTAATTCTTTATATGCATCACTCTTTACTAAGGGAAACTCGTATATGTTGGTAAAAGAGAGTATTCCAGAACATCTACTTGCAATATTGGAGGACGATGCAAGATATCTGTTGGCAGAACATACAAAATTACCGTCACAAGAGAGACCCTCCTCTTTTCACCTTTGAATTGCACTTTAAGCAAAAAGCATTCAAAAGCCCGATGGATTGCAAAACTTGGAGACGTGGAAAAAAGTCTTAACCGAGAGAGAGAACTCCATTATGTATTGGGAACGTGAAGCTATTACTTAGGACTGTTAGAGGTGCAATGAACAACAAATCCTGATGACAGTTTTACTGCATTATGATGACTGGGGTCTCTATTCTTCACTATGGTTTTGTTAACTACTTTCTTCTCATTTCTTGTCCCACTTTTTTCTCATGACCTTATTTTTCACTTATAAAAATTGTACTCTTCCTAGTAGAACTGACCACAAATAAACAAGTGTCAGTTGTGACACACTAGATATTAATCTTATAGGTAGAAGGGTTGTGCAGTAAGGTAAGAGAGGTGACAAGCATTAGAGTTCCAGGGAAAGGAATGTGCTCCAATAGGAGCAAGTGCCCTCACACACCCGGGTGGGTGTCATGCTTCACCATTGGGCTAGCTCCTCGTCAGGCCGACGCTGCAATGTCCGACGGGTACCCACTAGGGGGCTCTTTGCCGTAGATCTTTTTCCTAGCCATCTGATGAAGTGGGGGTGTGTGGGCTCGAATGGTGTGTGTAGAGTGGTAATTAAGAGTGGGTTAAAATAGGTAAGGTGAGCCATCTACAGTATTGTATCGGTTATTTAATGCAATGTTCTCAAAACCATAAAACCTAAAACAAAAACAAAAAAGAATTGATGCATGTCACTTACACCTTCCCACTTTTTTTACCTTCGACTTTTTTACTAAAATTACTAATTAATATAGTACTAGTGACATTTGTTTGGGTCCCCCATTCACAACTGACCTCGAATCCTCTTTCTTCTTTTGAACTTGCTTGTGTTTCTTTAAATCCTTAAGTGGCAGAGATCCCATCAGACACCACTTACAGTGCCAAGGACCTACTGTCGTGTAGTTCCTATAGTACCCCTGCAGGACCTGCGCGTTTGGATAACATATACTGTGGGCTTGGTGTTAGACTGACTCTGTGCACCCCCACCGCATATGTTAGCCTGGTTTGCATTAACTAGCTCACAGTGCCACTAGAATCTCCTCTTAAAACCAGCTAAAACGTGAGTTTTAAAAAGACTATAAAAAGTTAAAAATGTTAAAAAATAGCTATTTCTAAGTTACCACTTGAAAAAGTCAATTCTGTCCCATTTATAAAAGTTGCATCACTATAAGCTGAAGAAGGCCATGCTTTTCCAAGCGAAAGTGTCAATTTAGGAAATGTTCCAAATTTTGTTCGTTTATTTATGAAACGAAAGGGAGAAGCCGAATTCTTTCCTAGGACGCGATGAGCCAATTCAAGATTAAGTGTCCTGACTGGGAGATACCGCATTATCGGTGTTAGCTACTGCAGACGACAAATCCAACGCTTCACAGAGAACGTCAATCGCACATAGATGGAATTCGGCACTGCCAACAGTCATTGCTGCGGCAGCTTGTGCGGCAGTTGTTACCTCGGTGCCTGTGGAGGAGCCACCTAACCCAGCAGGAGCAAACGGCACCTGTGGATTCTCAAGGAATGCATTCATCAGAATTGGAAGACGCTGGGGACAACGCAGAGCATGGGCCTTTAGGGGGTCCAGCATAGCATCTAGGTCCAGTGGCATATCCGATGGAAACGTTAGACATAGATCCAACGTGCATTCTTCTCCACAGAACAGGCATCGAAGAACAGGTAAGATGCAGTCCACCCAGACTGGTCTAAATGATAGAAACCAAGAGGCGTTCAGTTCTCTTAGGCAAGATATGCCCAGAAGCTGCACCATGCGTTCACGATATTTCCGTTCCATGAGCGTGTTCGCCATTTCCTCGGAAATGGGGCCGTCCATTGCGTAGCAGTAATATCACAATCAGGACTCCTGCAATTAGAAACAGGATAAGCGGGAGACCTCCAAAGACGCGTCCCAATACGGAGTGTATATAATTTGGGATTACTCCGAGGACTGTCTGAAAGGTGCTTAATAGTCCTGACCCTATGGTCTTAAATAAGTGTACAACATCCTCAATGGATTGTTTACAAGTATCGAGTGTTCCTAGTCTAAACTTAATGTACAATGTGTGCGCCATTGGTGGTTGAATCTGTTCCATGTATGCTTCCTTGGCTGGGACAACTTTACAAGACAAGAAAGCCTCTACCAGCCCCCCCAGAACTCACTTTTTGGTGATTGTTTTTAACTCTCTTATCCCAGAACGCCGCTTTGACTATACCCCTTGTGTCTGCCCCCATTGAAGATTAGTCCACTTAAGCCCAGGTCACATCGTTGCAATTTGACATGTTTTAGCCAGAGGAGAAGAAGAGCGTTTTTATGGGACATGATGTCCTCCAGAGCTAGTCTGTAGTGGAAAAACTCAGGCATCGACCACAGCCTAACCCAATAGAAAAGTGGTTTTAGCACTGGTAAGTCACCCACTCTTTTTAATCCTGTGTCATAGAAAAGTGGGAGGGTGGGTGTACTCTGCTGGAGGCTAAATAGAGATCTCAAAACATTGTTTTCCTTAGATATCAGGCCTTTGGTGTTAGAAGGCCCCCCAACTTCAGCACCATATAAAGCAGCTGCCTGTGCCTTTGCCCTATATCCCTCAATAGCTGGGGATGCAGACCTTGGGGTAGTTGCCCTGTACTTCATGATGATGGCAGTAGCAGAGTGTAAACGATCTGCTTCGCTCTTATCCAACTGGGCTTTCTATGCCCTGGCTCTTATCAATACTAATTCCCAGGTAGTCTAATGTACCTACTACCTGGAGGGGTTCCCCGTTCAGCTGAAAGTTCCCTCCGTGTGATTTGTGTGGGTTAAACACCATGATCTTTGTTTTGGAGGTGTTCACCTCCAGCCCGTGGATGGAACAGAACTCCTGAAATTTATTCAGAAGATCTTGGAGCCCCGATTGAGTACTGGAAAGCAGAAGAGTGTCGTCTGCAAATAGAAGCACTGGAGTGGAGCGACCATCTAGTTTGGAAGAGTCATTTATGCACTCACCTAAAAATGAAACCACGCCATTTATATAGAGTGAAAAAAGCGTGGGCGCGAGTACACACCCCTGCCTTACTCCATGCTGTACTGGAATTAAATCAGTCAGATCACCACCCCGACCCCATCTAACCTGTGCTGTGGTATTGCTATGGAGTCTTATAAGAAAATTCGGCAAAGATGTATCAATGCCCATAGCAACCAAAGTGGACCAAAGGTGCTGCCTTGGGACCAAGTCAAAGGCTGCCATGAGGTCCACAAAGGCTAAGTAGAGATGGTCCCTAGAAAGCCTATAGTACATAGATGTTATGAGGTTGAACCGAAAGACTTGGTCCACTGCGCTGACCCCAGCACGGAAACCCGCCTGGAAAGATGTCAAGATGTTTGCCTCATCTATCCAGGCCCGTATTCTGGCCAGGATCTGGCGGCAAAAAATCTTCTGCAAGTTATCCAAAAGACTGATGGGTTGGTAATTGTTTGGGGAACCTCTAGCTCCCTTTTTGAAGATTGGAATAATCTCAGCATTTTTCCAAGAGCTGGGATCTGTCCACCTGCCAGTATATCATTTGAAAGTTCATTGATGTAGGGGCCCCACAACTGAGGTTCTAAGCAAAACAGATCCCCCGGAATTCTGTCAGGACCCAGAGCCTTCCCAGAGGGCATATCTACAATTGCTCTAAGCATTTCATCAAGCAAAACTGCAACGGGGAACTCACGTAAACAGATACCTGATCCTGGGGTCGATATTCAGGGATGTCCAGGCCTGAATTAGGAATAGCATAATTGTTTGAGAAATGACCGACCCATTGTTGGGGTTGTATTGAAAGTTCTAATGGGCTAACAGAATGTGGGCAACCATGCCAAAATGTCTGTGAGTGGTTGTTACAGGATGCCTCAACTAAGGCTAGCCAATCTTGCACCCAAGCCTTTGTTTAGAACTTTTTGTTCGTCCGGACTGAGGGGTATATTCACGAGAACGTGCGATAACTATCGCCAACGTTAGTCATCGCCAGAAAAGTTAACGCCGCCAAACCTGTTTTACATCGCCATGTTAGCGTGGTATTCTCAAGCCTGCGCTACATGGCGATAATAACAGTGAACGGCGGAGAAAACAGGCGACAACACCATCGCAATGGCGATAGTCATTCCTGCGTTAGCAGGCGATACCTGTGGATCGCCACATCAGCGCCAGAAAACTCACATCTCAACCCAGGCGATATCGCATTGCTCTGTAAACAGAGGCCCTTTCCCCGACCTCTGTACCCCCGCTCTATTGAAAGACCCTGCCAGCCAGCACCTACAAGTGATAGATGAAAATGCAATCACGGGTGAATGCTGAGGGGTTGGCAGGTTATTAGAAAAAGATTAATATTCCGTTTTTCGGCAACAAACACCTAAAGCAGCTGTTTCTGAAACGTGGACTAGTTATGCACCAACGAGCACGGCATTGTTTGTTTACTCCTTCTGGGTCTGCCCTGGCTGGCATTGTGTATTCGGTTGGCAACAGAAGGCAAATATGGCGGGGGGGCTGGGGGTTGTGGCGGTGGGTGTCGTGACCCTCATGGGTATCGGAGCTGCATGATCATTGCCTCCATGGCATCTGTGGGTCTTCAGGTGTGGCTCTTGGCTGGGCTCACTTTCATGCTGTGGGTAGTCGTCCTGCTTAGCACCAGCAAAAGGCAGGTGTAAAATCCCTGGTGCTACAGCGGGTTATCCCCTGTTTTTGCTTCGCTTCGCAGATCTGGCAGTTCGTTGTGAATGTGGTGTTGTGGTTTTCTCGTGTGTTTTTGCACGGGAACGCCTCCTCTGCATCTCATTAGTGTTAGTTGGTGGTGTCCACCGTAGAGATAAATTTGGGGGCAGTTATCGCGGGAATACTGGTGTTGTCTGCAGTTTGCACCAGCTTGTGAATGGAGTGTTAAATTTATCTCCACTTTTGCTGCGTTATGGTGGAGATAAATCGGAGTTAACTCCTTGTGAATATGCCCCTGAGTGTTGTTCTGTCTTCCTCCCATTGGACTCGTCTGTTTCCTCTCCGTCCAGACGAGTCCAATGGGAGGAAGACAGAACCAACGTGAATACCAGGAGCCAGACCAGAGGCCAGCAACCCAGCACGAGCCTGATACGGGACTAGTGGTGAACCTCTCAGATACAACACTCAGTCCGGACGAACAAAAAGTTCTAAACAAAAGCTTGGGTTTTGTGCCCACGGCCTTTCTAGCCAAATTCCGGCTGAGATGTGAACTCAGTGAGTTTTTCCGCAAAGTGAGGATCAAAGCATTTTTTGCAGCTACACAGGAACCTGAGAAAGACACCAGCTACACTAACCTCCGACTTAAATCTACTTTTTGCCCCCCAACGTCACTTCTGCCCTCGGAGGTAGTCACGTTTGAGGAAGCAGTGACCAAAGAAGTGGAAAAACTACAACCGAGGATGAACGTTTTTAACAATCTAAGTAAGAGGGAACAAGAGGCTCTGAAAAACTTGAGCATGAGGGATGACATCATGGTAAAACCGGCCGACAAAGGCGGAACCACGGTAATACAAAATACCAGTTCATACCGAGAAGCATGCCTGACCCTTCTGTCAGATGGACGACACTACAAGAAGATCCAGAGAGACCCCATGAACCGTCTCAAGAAAACCATTGAGACCCTCACAAAAGAAGCCCTAGAAGACAAATGGATTACTAAGAAGGAACACGATTTCCTGAACTCTGAAGACCCTAGGATACCCCTATTCTATACGATACCAAAAATCCACAAAGGGAAAATTCCACCGCCAGGAAGGCCCATTGTATCGGGGATCGGGTCCCTTTTGGAACCCCTATCCAAATATACGGATTGGTTCTTGAGACCCCTAGTGACCAAAATCAAATCCTATGTCCAGGACACAAAACACCTGCTCAACATCTTGACAGACACAGAATATGATCCTAAACATAACATCATGATGTGCCTGGACGTAGAAGCTCTCTATACTAGTATTCCACAACAGGAGAGCCTACGAGTCATCGAACAACTACTACACAAGGAAGAATGGCAGTGGGAGGCACCTGTAAATTGGATCATAAAATTGATGCACCTTGCCCTTACTGAGAATTTCTTTAAATTCGAAGACCAGATGTTCCTCCAAGTCCATGGGACTTCCATGGGCAGTACGTTCGCGCCAAGTATAGCGTGCCTGTACATGAGCCACTTCGAGGAGGAACACATCTGGTCAGCGAACCCATTCTCAGACAAAATCCAGAAATGGGTTAGGTACATAGATGACATCCTGATCATCTGGACCTTAATAGCATCACTGACTTTACCCTCTGGATAAACAACCTCAATCCACATTTGCGGTTCACACTAACATTCAGTAGTGAACAAGTTTCATTTCTGGACATAAATATCATCGCAAGGGAAGGCAGGCTAGTGAGTTCGTTATACACGAAACCTACTGATAGGAACAGCCTGTTACATTTTGACAGTGCACATCCATGGGCCCTGAGGGAGAATCTACCGGTTGGACAATTTCTCAGGGTCCGTAGGAACTGCACGGACCTGAATGATTTCCGCAAGGAGGCGGATAAATTAAGTGTGAAATTACAGCAGAAAGCATACCCCAAGAACATCATTGATAGGGCACGCAAGAGATCCAGGAATACTCCTAGAGCTGCTCTACTAGAGACCAATCAAAAACCAGAATCGAATACATTGATCTGTGTCACAACATATAACTCTTCATTGAATGAGATTAAAAAGATCATAAATAAAAAATGGTCCATTCTGACATCAAATACACTCACATTTGAGAAACCGATGTTCTCCTTCAAGAGAAACAGGTGTCTTAGAGACTCCCTGGTCCACACAGATGTATTTAAATCTAAAACCACCTCTCAGTTGACACTGTGGAACCAACCTCCCGTCATGGGCCACTATCCCTGCGGCACATGTGTGGTATGCCCGTTCACCGAGCATACAAAGCACATTAACCTAGGATTAGGTTACCCGTGGGAACAACGGGCACATACTAATTGTAATTCAGAACATGTGGTGTACCTCATCACGTGCCCCTGCCAGCTCATGTACGTGGGCATGACAAACCGGAAGGTGAAGGTCCGCATTAGCGAGCACCGCAGTACAATCAGACGGGCCATAACTGCAACTAAACTAACATCGCATTACTTGGAAAAGAACCATACTGACAAAGATCTGAAATGGACAGTTATTGAAAAACTCAAGGGTGCAGGCAACATGGCGAAAAGACTCCTTGAACGTGAACAATGCTGGGTGTACCGTCTGAGGACACATGAAAGGGGCCTGAATGATTCAATTCCATGGAATCACTTGAATCAAAAATAGGGGAAATGAATGACCCGTGATTAACCTCACCATCTCATTCATGAGTGGGTCTGGGCAAATCTGATAATATTCATTACGACATCAATTACAAACAACACGATACGTCATGTAAACTGACCTTCTCACACAACTTATAAGGGATAGTTTTATGTACCCTCCAGTTCAAATACGCGAGTGTATTGCACATCATACCCACCCACATGATGTCTCTAACCCATGTTAAGACCCGTGATATTCGAATGACATTAACTGAAACTTGCAAAATGTAGGATAGACCAACATTTGTATACAAAACGTCATGTGACGATATCAATAAAGTTTTTGCAATCCTCCTGTTGTGGCTGGTTGGCATCTAAAAAACAGACCTTAAATTCACTCACCCCCTGGGTGGTCTAAGAGTAACCATTGCCATACCCGAAAAAATCACACACTGATAGTAATGACAATCACAGTTTCTAACCCAGAGCGGTTCTTTTATATAAAAGAAAGTTGCATTCCCAATAAAGTTGCAATTTGAATTGAGGAGAACAACATGAACATATCGCAGTTCAGGCTCAATTTATTTTCTGGGAACGCAGATCACTATATCCGCCATCCATTCGCCACCAATTAAAGCGTATAAGGATTGATATAGGAATCCTAAGTGCCATAAATATTTCACTTTTAACCGCAATGCGGGTATAAGAATTTAGACGGAGCACTGGACTACATGTCCCATCTCCCCCGGACGCATCACGGTAACGTGGACTATGTCCGGTCACGTGGTATTCGTTTCGCGGGAACCGCCCCCGGTACGAGGCTCACCGCGTCTTCCTGCTCCCTTCATATACGGACGACAGACATGGACCAGGGCGAAAGCCCGGGGATGCAGGTCTAAGTAGGTTCGTACGCGGGGCAGGACCCTTGACGATGTAAGTAGTGTATGCTGCAACTTTCGTGACACATCGGTTACAGGTATGCGGGGCATTGACAATCAATATGGAAATTTTAAAAGGCTCATGCACGCCTGCTTTTTCTCCTTGTCTCCCATATTTTTACGCCGCAACTCGCTACGGGCATTTCAACATGATATTCAGTGTGTGACTAGAGGGCTACCCCTCCGACTGCAACTCCCCGTGATGCTATACCTCTCCCAAGACGGGGTAAGGGAGAGAGGAATGTATATCAAGTGTAAATGCACTATGAATGTGAGATTAATGTTCTGTGTGGTTTGATGTGAGTGTCACGTTGGTGTTTTTAGCGCAACTACATATACACCAATATAGAATAGATTTAGAATGCGATGTATGTCGCCACTGCACGATATACAACACAAATTGACACGGTATAATTGATTAAGAAGAGATAACGAAGTGTGCATATGACACTTTTTGATGGCTTATAATCACCCATCCTGATGGATGAGCATGGGTGTACCTTTTAAGCACATCACCCATGGGAAGCAACGGTCACTACAAAAATGTTGTTGCGTTATGCTTTCTCTTTTTGTTTTTCTTTTCCCTACAGATGGAGAAGAAGGAACAATATCCTCTAAACTAAAGATAAGTTTGTCTTTTGTTTTTCACAAAAGGAGCAGCTATCTGCCCTTTATCACAAAATAGGAGTAGCGTGATAACTATCCACTGCCATAACCAGGGAGGGAACTTCTACATTTATTGCCCTGAAGAAAGCCCAGGACCCGTTTTGGGCCAATTGGTGGGATGAAACATGTTGGCACTAGGGTCATAGGACCACAAACATCCAAGTGACCCTTTATATGCTTGTAATTTTTAATATCCCAGACGATTCCAAGAATAAAGGGATACCGGGAACCATCTGAGGATTTTTATCTTTAGAACCCCCTGGCCACATCTACCAAGAGCTCCCTGAAACACGGTTGAGCTCACCCTGACCTTTAGGAGTCAGGGTAACCCGATGATGAAGCATGACACCACTAGGGTGTGTGAGGGTAATTAAAACAAAAGGAATTCTTTCCTTTCCCACAACCCAGTGGGCAATAATTAGGATGCTTCAGTAATCACCTTCCCATACCTAACCAGGGTTTATTTACAGTTATCTCAAACTGTGGGGTACTTCTTGTGATTCAGAGTTTACTACGGGAGGACGTACTCCCACCAGAGATCTCCTCTCTGCCCTTGTGACACGCGAGAAGTATTCTTCTCTGAGTGTCTTAGGTTTTTTCGTACAAATATTTTTACCCTCTTGGACCTTAGTACAGTGAGACTTCAGGGCACTGAACAGGGTAGGGTGGTAATCTAATAGCAACCCTTTGCCTTGATGATCAACAAGAGGATTAAGTATCTCAATAAATGCTTTGTAAATGCCAGCTAGGGAGGTTGAGTCCACGGATAATTTAGACCATTTTATTGACTTTCTGTTGTTGTTCAGACTAACCTTGGTGTCAGACTTCTGTCCCAAGTGATTGAAATTCCAGTGGGAAGAACCTCACAATTTGAGCCGCAGGGCACTATGATCACTATCCATATGAGGGAGTACTTCAAACTCAACTTCTAGATGCCATAGCTCTAGATCCCATAGGACATAGTCAATTCTACTGCGGCTGGGACCCCGTGAAAATGTGTGAGCACACTTTAGATCTGATGGAAACCTCCCATTGCATGCATGAATACCATGATTTAGTGTTAGTGTAAACAGTTGCATCGCTGCCACTGGCCAAGAGGAAAGGGAATTAATTTCAAGAGAAGGAATGCCTCTGGCCTCGTCTTCCAAACTAAAGACGGATCCAGTGGCTCGAAGGTGACATTGAAATCTCCTGCAATAACCAATGGACAGCGAACATCTCTCGAAGATAACAGATATACCAATTGGTGTAGCACAGGAGATTCCCTGTTAAGGGGAGATGAACGATTATTACATAGGTCAACCTTGGCTCCTTTACGCTTCTCAAAGAGAGACCCAGAATATCATTACTATGGGTTAACAGTACTTTAACAGTTAAGTCCATGGAATTATTGACCCATACAATATGTCCACCAGAAGGGCGTCCAGCTTTGGAGGGAATGGCTTCTATACTATAGTGGCAAAACCCTTATCTTAAACATTTTTTCAGTGCCCATGTTTCCTGCAGTATAACTATGTCATGGGTGTCAATGAATGACCCCCCACTCGGGATCCATGATTTTCCTCTTGAGGCCAGTGATATTCCACAACAGAAGTATCACCGATTCTTCGACTGGTGGTACTACGATGGACTTGTCGGCAATATCCAACGACACCTGACCTGCTGCGGGGTGATCACAGGTGAGAGCTTGAACATGAAGATGGTCACAAGGTGAATGCAAATCAGTGGCAGTGCCAATGGAGGGAGATACAGCCAAAAAAGATTCAGTCTCCATTGAATTTATAGCTGTTAAAGTAGGGCTATTCTCTCTGAGACTCTCTTCCCCTTTACCCCCTTTGGCCCTTATTAGTCCTTGGGGTGACTCTGAGAAAACCGGCACCACGTAGGGAACAGGGGAAAAACAGGGGCTCTCATGCCCATAGCGTCAGTCATTTCTATCTAGTTCAGAAAGTAGCTCAAACCTATTTCTAACTAAAAGAGAGGTTAAATGTGGGGCTACTATCCTGCCTTGTGCAAAAGATCCACCTAGAAGATCACTACTATCTGTGTGGGTATTGTGGGTGTAAAAGGACCACAATGGGGCAATCTCAATACATGTCTCAGTGCCCACCCAACGCAATTTGGGACCACTCTTAATTAAACATTCTGCTAATATTGAGTTTTTACAACTCACTATCACACAATCGCCACTTTTGTTCTTGCATGTTGTTCCCAACTAGCCAACCTTCTGAACAAATGGTATGTCACTGAATTCATTTGTCATGAAATCGGTGTTACAGGACAGCCAGTGGCATACTTTGTTCTTCAACTGGGCAGATGTTTCTTCTTGGGCGGGACTTAACTGTGGAACATTGGTCAAGATAGCACATAAGGACAACAATCTGGAGGGAGATTGAGAAGGTCTTGATTGGGGAGGGTAGACCTCCTGGGTCCCACCTTAACTAAGTCGCCTGTTACAGGAATGTTACCCTCCCAGGTACCCACGTGGGGAATCTCCCCACTTGCCCCTGCCGGCCCCCGCTTGTTGACAGAAAGAACGGGGGCTAAAGAGCTGGTAGAGATGTCAGACGACTTTGTAGAAGGTTGGGCAGACTACTGGGATTCGTGGGACAATTCTGGGGCAACAGACAGAGAATTGTAGGGGCCATCCACTGTAGGGGGCTTGCTGGAACTGCTTTGCTCTTTCTCACAAAGTGGTAAAGACAAATACAGAGAGACCGAATCTTCTAACTTAGCCAGTCTGTCCAGAATCAGGGAAAGGCTTGCAGTGAGTAGATCTTGGATTTTGCCCACAATGAAGTCCAGGTTCACTTTAGAGACAGGCTCGTTGCCTCCAAATTCAAAATGATTGACAACATTGGACAAAGGCAGAAGAGCGTCTGCATCAGGAGTGGCACTCAATAAGCCCCCAGTCTTGACAGTGGCCCGTGAAAGTCTTGCACCCTTCTTTTTGGCCAGTTTTTTATTTACTCCATGCTTGGCTCCCATTTGTTTTTTGGTTGGTGGGCCATCCTCAGTATCTACCTGTGGGACAGGTGTAGACATTGAGGTTACTGGAGGGACATAGCCTGCTGGTTGGAGGTTAAAACAACAATGGTAGGACTTAAAGGCACAGGTGGCACCTCCTTGTTGCATGACTCACTAGCTGGATCCTGAGTGCTTAATAGAGACTCTCCCAAGCATCCCAATTCCAAGGATAGGCGTTGCTCTGCCAGTACTATTTCCTTGTCAATAACTTTCACTGCATGTATTAAGAAGGAGTCAATGGTAGTGGAGCCCTGGGCTGGCTTAGGGATGACCACTTTCTTTCCCAGGAGATTGCACTTGGACATTTTCAGGGCTCACTAGGGCTCAGGGTTCACACCATATAGGTTTAGCGATGGTTAGTAATAGTTAGGATTCTCCTCTTCGCCCTGGGTGCCTACAGGTGGCTTAACTAGTAAGACAACAAATTTCTTTGAAGCAGCACTGCTCCAACACCAACAATAGCAGCTGCAGCGCCGACTGAACAGTGCCAGGAGTGCAACCACTGACCTCCTCCCCTAGTACTTCCACCCGCCACCTCCACCCACCCACACACTCATGCATGTACAGAGCTGAGCTGTGGAAGTGCACTCCGGTGTCCGATATCAACCATTTGAAGGCCTATTTGCTTGCTTGGTAGTACAGCTGGGTGGCTTTTCAGTTGGTTGCTTTAGTTAGTTTCCTTGGTTTCTCGTGCTTTTCCAGGCCCTCTCTACAATTTCACTCCATGCTCTATCCGGGATGTCCATCCCTAAGTCCATTTCCCATTTGAGCTTCAGGGCTGTCATGGGGGATAAGGATTCTAGTGTCATGCGTCTATAAAGACAGGTCTACGCCTTTATGGTGCCCGCTGCCATCACCACATATTGACATCCCATAGAAGTAGGTGGCTCTGTGAGGCCCGTGTTCCAATGCTTCCTGATGGCTGTCGTGAGGGCGATATATTGTAAGAAATCGCCTCCTGGCAGGTCGTATCTGGCCCGTAAATCGTCAAAAGGAATCAAGGTTCCCTCCTCATAAAGGTCTCCCATTGTCGCCAACCCTTGCTGCTCCCAGGCCTCCAGTCTCTGCCAATTGCCCCCATGTGGTAGGGCCCTGCACATCTTCAGTGGAATCTCAGGTGCATAAGGGTACCTAATAGCCGCCCTCCGCAGGTACCTGTTCCAGCATTTCCGTGCCGTGGCAAACTCCAGGGTAAGGGGTGTGGCCCCGAGCGGGAGCCGCAGCACTATGCGGGACAGCACCATCAGGGGACCCCATACCTCTCTGGCCTCTCCCTCGTCTCTGGTGGCTCTTGCCACCCACTGTGTGAGACACTGAAATTGGGCTGCTAAATAATAAGTTTCGTAGTCCGGAACCGCTAACCCTCCTTCCGCACGGGGTCTCATGAGTGTGGCTAGGGCTACCCTGCGCCTGCCCTTACCCCACAGAAATGAGGTGACCATTGCTCTGAGCTGCTTAAAATAGGCTGCTGGAATCCAGACCGGTAAGGCCCTGAAGAAGTATAGCAGGCGCGGTAGAGTCACCATTTTAAGAAGCGCCACCCGGCCCGCCACTGATAGTGGCAAGGATCCCCAGAATTCGAAGTTAGCTTTGGTCCCCCTGATTGCCTTTCCAATGTTCCCTTTGAGAATATCCTCCTGTTCATGGTAGACAAGCGTACCCAAGTAGGGCAAACATCTGTCCTCCCATTTCACCCCCTCCGAGTTCTGCGGGCCCCAACTGCCTTTGCGCGCCGGGAATAGACATGATTTTGCCCAATTTACCTTTAAACCAGCCACTTTGCTCAGGGCATGTAGCAGGGATTTGGCTCCCCCTAAGGCTTCACATGTATTTGCCAGGAACAGTAAAAGATCATCTGCGTATAGGGCAATGTGATGGATCTGTCCATAGACGTCGAGGCCTTGATACGCCCGCCCCGATCTAGCGTGTGCCGCCAAGGGCTCCATTGCCATAGCAAACAACAATGGGGAGAGGGGACACCCCTGGCGCGTGCCCCTCCCCACCTTGCATGCCTCTGAGATCATCCCTCCCGTCCTGACCCTGGCGGTAGAGTCTGCATATAAGAGGGCTGTCCAACTCACAAAATCGGGGCCTAGGCCCATCTTTCGCATTACATGGAACAGGTACGCCCACTCCAAGCTGTCAAAGGCTTTTTCTATGTCTATTGCAAAAATCGCAGCGGAGTCCGCATTGTAGGAATCCACCTCTAATATATGTAAGAGCCGTCTGACATTGAGCGCTGTGTTTCGAGCGGGGATGAACCCGGATTGGTCGGCGTGTATGAGGGTGGGCATGTAAGGGAGCAGCCGAGTGGCCAGGATCCTGCTCAGTATTTTATAGTCAAGATTGAGCATGGATAGAGGCCGATATGCCGTTCTGTCCCAAGGTTGTTTGCCCGGTTTCAATATAGGGATAATGATCGCCTCCCTAGTGGAGTCAGGTAACCTGCCAATTCTCTTAGCCTCATTATATAGGCGCGTAAGTTGGGGGGCAAGCAAGTCGGTGTAGGCGAGGTAGAATTCCACTGGTAAGCCATCCGTGCTGGGGGTTTTGTTACGGGCCATACTTTTGATGGCTACTCGTACCTCCCTTAGTTCGATCTCCCGCCCCAATAACTTAGCCGCATCTTCATCTAGGACCGGCAGATCAACTTCCTGCGTAAACTCTTGTAGTTCTTCCTCTGAGGGGACTACTCGACTGCGATAGAGCTCGGTATAATAATCATAGAATAGTTCGTTGATCCCCTGTTGATCAAATCTAGCTATCCCCAGCTGATCTCGCAGCTCCAGTATAACTGAGCCGCGGCGGGCCGGATTTGCCAACCAAGCGAGGAGGGCGCCCGATTTGTCTCTTTCAGAGTGTGCTCGTGTGATGTATGTTTTATAGTCAAAGCAGCGCAGTCTTTCCACATTGGCGGCCACTGCTTCCCTAGCTTCTGTTAGTTCTCCGTGTTTGGTCGGGTTTTCAGGCCTATCCTTCTCCAGGGTTCGCAAGCGCTCGTCGTCTCTTTGGATGTCCTGAAGGAGGACCTTCCTAACCCCTGCCAGGGCAGACATGCACCTCCCCCTAATCACTGTTTTACAGGCATCCCATTCCACGTTCACGGACGTGGCTGTACCCTCATTAACCTGGAAGTATTCCGTGATAGCTGTTGCAATAGTGGTGCGGAAAACATGGTCATCTAAAGCCTCCGGCCGCAACCTCCAGGTGGGAATCTTAGGGCGTGCGCGCGACCATTTCAAGTGAGCTAGGACTGGATTGTGATCAGAGAGCGTCCTGGTAAGGTATTCGCTGCTGCTAATCTCCCCATGGACGTCAGGTGAGCATAGAATGGCATCGAGGCGGACATGTAGCTCATGGAGGGCGGAGAAGAAGGAGTAATCTCGAGCCAAAGGGTGCTGGGCTCGCCAGGTATCAATTAACCCCCATTTCTGTTGCCAATTATGCCGCGCTTCTGCTAGTTTGTGCGCCGGCGCATTAGGGAGGGGGCGGTGGGAACGATCTAAGTTAACATCCGCAACGCAATTGAAGTCGCCCCCCAACAACAGTGTCCCCGTGAGAGCAGTCGCCAACTTGCGTGACAATAAGCAGAAGAAGGCCGGTTGATCTGTATTAGGCGCGTATATGCAACCCAGGGTGAGGTCTCTACCATCTAGCTTCCCCTGTACCACCACATATCTGCCCTCAGGGTCAATCACTTGTGTTGTGCATTGGAATGGGACTCCAGCTCTTATCCATATCAGGACCCCCCTCGCAAATGCGGAGTATGCGGTGTAGAAGACCTGACCCCTCCAGCGGCGCTGTAACGCTCTTCCCTCTTGTGCCAGGAGGTGGGTTTCCTGAAGGAATGCAATTTGAATGCCCCTACGAATCAGATAGGAATGTATCTTGTGGCGCCTGATCATAGTATGCATGCCCCGCACATTCCACGAGAGACATGCAATACCTAATGGGGGCCCCATTGCAGATAGTTACTCGGAACACATTTAAAAATACCCTCCCTCGTGACACGCCTGTATCCCCTTAAAAAAAAACAACAAGTAAAACGTCCCCAACTCCCCCTCCCCAGGATAGGCACCCAACGAGGCATCCCCATCCAAACTATGGTAGTACCAACCGGCGTCTAGTGACTAAATAAGGGGCTGACTCCCGCTATCTACCTCGTGGAGGTTTCCTAGTGTGCCGCCTCCCCAACAATTGTTCCAGATTAGAAGCCCCCGTTTCGGTCGCCTGTTACCTAACGGTCCATGTGGGGCTTCCACCAGTTCAAGAAGGTCACACCCTCGAAGCAGGAACGCCAGGCCCCCGGCAGGCCCGTACAGTAAACAGTAGGCCACATCTCTCAACCCAGATCATTGGCCGATCGGGGCGTGATCATCGGCATGACTGTCCCCAAGCCCTCGCTGTCGCTGCGGTCCGTGGAGGTCTCCGATCCGCTGCCATGATGTGTGCTCCCACCTGGCGAGGAGCCCGGGCTGGCCCGGCTGTGTGACACCACAGCCTGCAACGCCTTACGCCGTTCAAGGCTAAGTTCCCCGGGTGAAGGAGCTTTGGCGCCTGCTCCCTGCCCCCGCGGGCCTTGTTGCGAGGTTCTTGAAGCTGTAGATGAACGATCCAGTGGGCCACGGGTTTCCAGCCAGTCCCATACCTCCTGCGGTGAATTGAAGAATCGTGCTCCCGCTGGATCCGCCACCCTGAGTCGAGCAGGATACAGCATTGCGTACGACAGATTCATTTGGCGTAGTCTAGCCTTGACAGCAATGTATGAGGCCCTGCTTCGTTGGACCTCTCTCGTAAAGTCTGGGAAAATCATAATGGTGCTATTATCAATGCGGAGCATTCATTTTTGACGGGCACATTGTAAGATGTGGTCTCTATCACGGAAATGTAACAGTCTCGCCACCACTGGCCGGGGGGGGGGAGCTCCTGGTTTCGGCGGCCTTGCCGGCACTCTATGCGCGCGCTCCAGTGCATAGAAGGGGGATAGACCCTCCGGGGCCACCTCGTCTCGGAGCCAATTTTCTAGGTAGTTGACCATGTCCACCCCTTCTGACTTTTCGGGTATCCCGATGACGCGGATGTTGTTCCGCCGCGATCTCCCTTCGCTATCTTCAGTGCGCAATTCAAGGGTTTTCACCTTAGCTTCCAATGTTGTCAGGGATCGACGCATCTCTTGCACCTCGGTCGGCAGGCCACAAAGTTCTTTTTCAGCAGATGTCACCCTGTCTTTGAGCTTTCGATGATCATCCTTTAGCAAGCTCAGGTCTGTGCTAATGGCATCTATCTTCCCCTCCAGTGCCTCTCTGGAGGCCGTTATGGCCTGCAGTATGTCAGTTAAACCACTACCACCACCAATACCACTAATGCCATCACCAATACCACCACCACCACCAATACCACCACCAATACCACCACCAATACCACCACCAATACCAATTCCACCACCAATACCACCACCAATACCACCACAACCAATACCACCACCACCAATACCACCACCACCACCAATACCACCCATGCCACTACCACCACCAATACCCCACCACCAATACCAGCACCACCAATACCACCACCACCACCACCAATAACACCACCAATACCACACCACCACCAATTCCACCACCAATACCACCACCAATATCACCACCACCAATACCACCACCACCAATACCACCACCACCAATGCCACCACCACCAATACCACCACCACCTATCCAATACTACCACCACCATCACCAATACCACCACCAATACCAATACCACCACCACCAAGACCACTAATATCAATACCACCACCAATACCACCACCACCAATACCATCAATACCGCCAGCAATACCACCACCACCACCACCACCAATACCACCACCACCAATACCACAACCACCAATACCACCACCACCAATACCACCACCACCACCAATACCAATACCACCACCACAACCACCACCAATACCAATCCCACCACCACCACCACCAATACCACCACCACCACCAATACTACCACCAATGCCACCACCAATACCACCACCAATATCACCACCACCACCAATATCACCACCACCAATACCACCACCACCAATACCACCACCAATACTACCACCACCAATAACACCACCACCAATACCACCACCAATACCACCACCAATACCATCAACACCACCAATACCACCACCACCAATACCACCACCAGCACCAATACCACCACCAGTACCACCAATACCACCACCACCAATACCACCACCAATACCACCACCATCACCAATACCACCACCACCACCACCAATACCACCACCACCACCATCACAAATACCACCACCAATACCACCACCACCAATACCACCACCAATACCACTACCACCAATAACTCCACCACCAATACCAACACCAATACCACCACCACCAATACCAACACCAATACCACCAATACCATCACCAATACCAATACCACCACCAATACCACCACCACCACCACCAGTACCACCACCAATGCCACTACCACCACCAATACCCCACCACCACCAATACCCCACCACCAATACCACCACCAATACCACCACCACCAATACTACACCACCACCAATACCACCAATACCACCAATATCAATACCACCACCACAAATACCACCAATACCACCACCAATACCAATACTGATACCAATACCAATACCACCACCACAACCAATACCACGACCACCACCAATACCACCACCACTACCAATACCCCACCACCAATACCACCACCAGCATCCAATAGCACCGCCCCAATGCCTCCACCACCACCAATACCACCACCACCATGAATACCACGAATACCACCACCAATACCACCACCAATACCCCCACAACCACCAATACCACCTATACCATAACCACCACCACCAATACCACCACCAATACCACCACCACCAATACCAATAGCACCACCAATACCAATACCACCACCACCACCAATACCACTACCACCACCAATACCACCACCACCACCAATACCACCAATACCACCACCAATACCCCACCACCAATACCACTACCACCACCAATACCACCACCAATACCACCACCCATACCCCACCACCAATACCACCACCACCAATACCACCACCACCAATACCAATACCATCACCAATACCACCACCAACAATACCACCACCACCAGTACCACCACCAATGCCACTACCACCACCAATACCCCACCACCACCAATACCACCACCAATACCACCACAACCAATACTACACCACCACCAATACCACCGCCACCAATACCACCACCAATACCACCAATATCAATACCACCACCATAAATACCACAAATACCAATACCACCACCACCAATACCACCACCACTACCAATACCCCACCACCAATACCACCAATACCACCACCAGCATCCAACAGCACCACCACCGCCACCAACACCTCCACCACCACCAGGAATACCACCAATACCACCACCAATACCAGCGCTATATAAAACTTTGCAAATAAATAAATAAATACCACCACCACAACCACCAATACCACCTATACCATAACCACCACCACCAATACCACCAATACCACCACCACCAATACCACCACCACCAATACCACCACCAATACCAATACCACCACCACCAATACCACCACCAATACCCCACCCCCAATACCACTACCACCACCAATACCACCACCACCACCAATACCACCACCAATACCCCACCACCACCACCAATACCGCCAATACCACCACCACCACCAATACCACCACCACCAATACCACCACCACCACCAATACCACCACCAATACCACCACCACCAATACAACCACCACCAATACCAATACCACCACCACCAATACCACCACCACTAATACCAAAACCACCACCACCACCAATACCAATACCACCACCTCAGCGCCTCTCGCTCACTAGTAATAGGGGCACTGTACGAGACCAGAGCTGCAGCCGAGACCATCCCTCCCTCCCTCAATGCCTGCCATAAAGCACAGCCCACCCTGCACCAGGAGGTGAAGCCAGGGCCCTACTACAGCTGGAGTGTCCTTTATTAGGCCAAAGATAGCAATGACATTATGCAATGCCACACTGCACAGTCAAATCACGGAGAGGTCAGGAAATAGCCCCCCCTCCCGCTCTTCCGCCTGAGCCGCGACAGTGTAATCACAGAGCAAAAGGTGTTGGAGCGCTTTGTTGGTTGGTGCATGAATTTGAGACTGGTGCATGAATTTGAGACTGTGAGTTTCTGTGCCTCTTCTGATTAGGCTTTTAACAGTCTTTAGTGGGTTGCTTACCTTGCACTGGGTGCCCCCCTGATGCAGGTTCAGGGTATAAAGGCAAGCTCTGTGGGCGAAGCTCGTGCCCCCTCTCTCAGTTGATAGTAGTAATCAGTCTCTCAGGCATAGGCCCTTTCATTCTTTCATAAGTTTGTAGTAGCAGTGCGGGGTCCAGTTTGGCCATCCTGAAGCAGCAAGATCTCACCAGCCTGGAGCCTCCACGCAGCACGCAGCAATCCAGAAGCAGCTGAGGGCTACGTTTGCCTTAATTCCGCAGCGGGATCTCCCTAGTGGCAAGCAGGAGGCTCTAGGCGGCACACTGCAGTCCTCTTTGGGGCTGCGTGACAGACTAGCTCACAGCGCCATCACTTGAAGTAGCCGAGGCAGTAGCTGAGACTTCTGCTATCTCTATTCTGGGCAGTGGCAGCAGATGCAGCTGGGTGCGGACTTTGTGTTTGCCCTCACTTGGTGGAAACTTTGAAATTGCTCCCGCCAAGCGAGAGCAAAAACAGATATCCCTGCCTGCACAAGTGCTTCACTTTGCAGTAGCAACTTGGCCCCAGGAGATGGGGTCCCCGGGGCCAAAATCAGCCATGGAGGAGCCTGCATGCCACCCCCCTTTTTAAGTTTGGCAGGGGATGGGGTCCCTGGGGCTGAAATAGGCTAGGGAGGCTGGGCCCCAGGGGATGGGGTCCCCGGGGCCAAAATCGGCCCGAGAAGGGGGGCCGAGTGCACTCCCCCCTCCCCATATTAATTAAAAAATTCCTTCTGGGATCTGGCCCACCTGGGGGGGCCCAAAGAAAATAAGCATGGGAAACCACACTTGTTTGTTTAAACATTTTTGTCTAGGATCCTCCACAAATTTGTAGCAAAATAAAATGTTTAAAAAAAATGCTTTTGGCCTCCAGCGGGGTCCCTGTGGGACCCCACCACCAGGCCTAGGGGGTCATGGAATTCCTACCCTGCCCTCTTGTGGTTTTTTAAAACGTTTTTCTTGGAACTCCGGAGGAGTCCTGAGTCCCAAGATCGCTGCCAACACCTCCTGGTTGAAGTGGTGGCAGCCAATCAAATCTCAGCATGATATCTTTCGGATCCATGGACCTTTCGACTTTAGTAGGATATATATATATTCACTTAAAAAACCAAAGGTTACAGGGACATTATAGTTAGGAAAAGGAATTTGAAAAACCTTAGAAATTCACTTAAAAAAACCAAAGGTTACAGGGACGTTAAAGTTAGGAAATAGAATTAAAAAAACCTTAGCAATTCAATGAAAAAAACAAAGGGTACAGGCACGTTATATTTAGGACTCAGATTTCACTTGTACAAAACCAGTCAAATTCGGCACATGAGCTAACTATAACTTACGCCCCCGGAATGCACTGCTTATGACCTCACATATTACATCACTCATGACATGTTCAGTGACATCACTGATGACATCTCAAATGACATCACTGATGACATCACTGCTGACACCATTCACAGAACCACTCACACCCCCATGCAACCTCTAGAACGCCCACTCACTCACCCTCACAACCACTCACATACCCATTCACAGACCTATACCAGTACTCACATATAGTTTTACAGAATTCCCTGAAGAAGTTTATTGTAAGTACTACGGTGGAGGCTGAAGGACACACACAAACAGCCACTAGCTTTAGGTGAGATAAATATTCCATGTGGCTGAGGCAAGATATAATTGACACATTCTTAAGCCAGTGGTTAAAGAGGCTGGTTGAAGAAAGCCAATGGTTGAAAGGGACAAACCCAAAGCCCCACTCAATGTATATTGTTAGGAGTAGATATGTTTGACTGCCGCACTATCGAAACACAGACCTAAAAGGGTTCAGATGCAATTTTGTCTATGAAAAATTGTACGAATGACAGAGCTAAACAAAAATAAAGCTTCAAAAGGAAAATATTTCATTTGACAAAGTAGATGAAGAGCAGAGTCCACAGATTGTCATCCTTTGTCCACAGAGTAAAAATCAGCACTCTGTAACTGATGTTTTACTGCATAGTATGATGGTGCTGAACCCTCCTGCCTTCAACTGATAGCGCCACATTGGTCTTCAAAGGAGGTTGTTACCTTCCTGTTTTTTCCTTTAAAAACATGTCTAAAATTTTTATCCGGTTGTAGCCTAGTGAACATTATAATTTTAACAGAAAATGCTGTCTTAATGTAAACAACGTATTTTTATTTATTTTTAAAAGACAACTTTCTCTTTGAATGAAGCATTTGTGTGACTTCCGGCTGTGACAGAGATGCTTAGTTTCTGATAATCCTTATTAAAGTTAGTCTTTGAGATTAATCCTGATAATGTTGGCGCCTAGATGATGATTATTATAAATGTTGGGCCATTGAGGATTATTTTATTTTAGGTTCTAGATAACGATACTCATAAAGGTTGGACCATTGTTAATAATCCCTTAATGAAGGACCCTTATTAATGATCTCACTAATGATAACTATGAATAGTAAAGATTATTAATATTGGGTCCCGATAATGATTCTTGTTAATGGTGGGCTTTAGATGATGATTGGATTCTTTATGATGACTTTTTCAATGCCAGATCCTAGCTGATGATGATTGTTAATAATGCTGGTCTTTGTACTCTCTCTCTCTTCCCAGCTTTTCCCACGTCTCAAGCCATTCCGCAGTTCCGAAATGCGCCCTTACCATTACCTACCATGAATTTTCGGGTTGGTGGCAAGCACACTACTTTGTGGTTCGATTACAGTGATGACAACACTGATCGGATCGCCGAGATCAGCAAATTTATTGGCGAGAGACCGAAATACTTGTTCTTCGGTAAGATGAGTCCACATGGCCTCCCTGTATCCCTCTCCCTGGTGTCAACCTACTTCAGTTCACTATCTGCTCTTTATTGCTCCAGTCATGATCCACAGTTGTCCAGGTTTTAAAGGAGCAGACTTTTCAGGCTTCCTCCACTTTATCACTTTTCCATAGAGTCTGAAGAAGTCTCACCACAAATGTATTTCCCTTTGAAGAGGCTGCCCTGAGCAAATGGATGGCTTTGGCCTGAAAATGTATAATTATTTTTAAAAAGATAAGACATTCCTTCAGAATAGGAACAGTTGATTTCTGACCTCATCCGACCTATTACAAATCGAGGGATCGGATCAGAAATTTTTTTTAACCAGCACCGTTTCATGTCCTTGGTGCCAGTGCTTTAAATGGGCCGGTACTCACCGGTACTGAGTACCGGCACTTCTTAGATTTATCACTCTGAGTACCAGCACTTCTCTACTGCCGAGGAGAGTACCGGTACTCATGAAACGCTGGTGCTGGCGGCCTTTCTTTGATAGCCAAGGCACTTCTGTATACCTGAGCGAGCCCAGCTGAACAATTCAGCGTGGGCTCATTTGCATACCGTCCAGGTGTTCACCATCATGCTGGGTTGCAAACACAGACATCGAGGCAGCCTGGTGACAGCGTAATTAAGAAAGCCATGGGAGGTAACCAGGTTCAAATGGCTTTAATCCCACCTGATTCTTTTGTTAAGTGTCTGCTTGCCTGTGTGCTTGCCTGTGATTGTTTTTGTGTGAGAGAAAAACGAGAGAAAGGGGGAGAGAATAGAGACACTCTTGGAAGTTATATGAAAGGAAATGTGTGGAATGCTTTGTGGGTGCATGTCTGCTTGTTTCTTTCTGTGTCACTCGAGAATATATAGAATTGTGCCAAGCAACAGCAATTAACAGTATTGATGTTGCACATATTACAAAACAAGGAAATGTTAAAATATCGCTGCGTTTGGCTTTCGTTTTGTGTAATGAGTAAACAAACCTGCTTTGTTTATTGAAAGACATTTCTCATGTGTTTTGGTATGTGCTGCAAGTAGTATCGAAGTCAATAAGTATCGGCATATCTTGCCCTAAGCCCCGCCCCCAAGCCCCGCCCACTCGCCGCATTTAAATGAGTACCTGCACTATTTTGTCCCCATTTAAAGCACTGCTTGGTGCTAAGTGAGGCAGTGCTAAAGTGCAAGCACCTTTTCCCACCACCTTATCATGAAGCAGATTTCTGGAGGTAATAATATATGACAAGAATGTTTGTGCATATTTGCCGTCTCGCATTTTGCAGTGGTGGTGATGTGCTCTGTCAGGGCTGGCTCTAGGGCGGTGCGACCGGCACCACCGCACCGGGGGCTGACTTCAGGGGGCGCCGGTTCCAAGGTTATTTTGGTTTTAAAAGCACCTGCTACTGCGTTCCTTGCCTCCAGCAATTTCCAGGCAACAATTAAAATGTCAAGAGAACTCTGGTGATTAATGTTCTTCCTGGGAAGAGATCGGAGTTTTGACTAGTTGAGGTTTTGACTGATCATAAAATAGCACAGAAGAATAACATGCCTGCGGCACAGAGCATGTACCATGCAGATCACAAAGTGCATATAATGTAAATAGGTCAGTGGGTTACTGCTTTTCTAAGAGACATCCTTTTGTTACTTGCAGTTAATAAGTTACAAGCCTAATATGGAACAGTGAATTATTAACTGTCATCAAAGAACTGCATGCACACTGCAAAGTATAGATTAGAGCATAGATGAATGTTGCAAAAAGAGTTCAATTGAGTAGAAATCGATTCTTATTACTAAAGAGAACCCCCAACTATGGTGTTCAGTTTTCAGTTCTGTGTTTATGCTTCTCCAGACCAAGCACTCTTAAACTATACTGCCTACCAATATGGATGACATGTGACTCCTACACCTTGTATTCCTCTGGCTTATGCAACATTTTCTATACACTGATTTACACACGTATGATTGAGTGTCTCTGTGTAATGTGTGTGTGATGCAAAGTGCTCTGACACCCTACAGTGGTATAAGTGGCGCTATATAACTACTGAAAGCGAGTGGTTATGGAGACTTGAGGGGCACTGTTAAAAGGTGGTGGTGAGGGAATCGTTGGTGGGGATGGTCAGCACCACGGATGGGGCGCGCCAACAAACATTGTCGCACCGGCACCACCAGCACTAAAGCCGGCCCTGTGCTCTGCTGTTGTTTGTTCTGTTTCATGCTATGTTTTTAAAATGTTGTACGGTGGTGGTTGTATTGTGATCTGTTTTGACCGTTTCCGTTTTGTTGCGCCCTGCTATGTTTTAGGTGTGTTATGTTACTTTGTGTACATTCTAAAGTTTTATTTACGTATGTCAGTAAATGCTGCAATCACTTATAACTTCCTAGAGTGGGAAAATAGAGCCAGTTGTTCAACTATTTAAGACAAAGGTGAGTCCAAAACTGTGGCAAAGGCCATGTCCTATATGAGCACTATCAGTGCTCCCTTTATGTGATACTGCCAAAGATTTGCAATAGGAGTTCAGTCCCCGGCTTCAATACACTTTAGCACAGCAACATACATTCTTTCCTTGCAGTTCAGTTTTAATCACTCTACTTCCTAAACAATAAATACAGAGCTTTGCAATATTATCTATGTATATATATGTGAACTACTTCCAGGAAAACCAGCGATATGCCTTTTTTATGTCAAAATCATCATATGTGCCAATGAACTATTAAGACTGTTTCTGCTTCCTTTGAGGCAGTTTTCTTCCCTTATCTACTGTGAATCCTGAGACAACCTGAGGCTCGTGGTTGTTATTAAATTGGCCTGACAGTGTATCCAGTAGAGCCTCCTTCTGCAGACTTGCACCAGTTGTCTGTAGATAGGAAGTTAACCTATACTCGTGTCGCTTCCCCCTCACATCTCCCAGTCTCTCCTTTCACTCACCACGACCATATGCTACATCTCAGGTTATAAAGGTAGTATCGTCCAGACAACATGGGGCAATGTAAAGTCTAAGTAAAGACAATGAAATGTAATTGCATTTTTTATACAAGCAAATGGTTATTTGGAACCCTAATGAGTAAGGTGTGAATCCGTCATTTTGTGCCGAAAATCTAAACGAGCATTGGCAAAGCCAATAGGTCTGGGTTTAATGTGCTAATATAGCACTAGAGTGTAAGCTAAAGGATACCAACAGTCCATAACATAAGATGAGCGATACACACTTCACTGGGCTGAAGTGAGACATGGCTGACAAGGTTTCAGCCAATGGTTTAAAGAGGTTGGTCAAAGAAAACCAGTGATTGAAATGGGCGGACCAAAAGCTCGCCCGATGTTTATTGGTAATGCCAGGCCTGTTTGACAGCTATGCTGTAAAAACCCAGACTAAAAAATGTATTGGCTTGCCACAAGGTGATTTACAAGGGTAAAACCACTGGGTTCGAGATCTTAAGCTGAAAATTACTATTTTTCATTTTTTTGTATTAGATTGAGTGCTTTTTTAGTGAATACTTTTTTGTATTTGCTAATTTATTCTTTGTGTAAGAATTGTTTATTTTCAAGTACAGATTGTTTTGTTATCAAATCTAATCTTTTTGCTCAGTAGTTACTTGCATATTTTAAACAATACCTTCTGTTTTATAAAAAAAAATATCCACTAAGTCTATTTTTAATCAGATAATAGATGTTTGTGAAGGCATGAAAATGTTGTACCTGCGAAGCAGTAATTTGCAAGTTGCTGCATAACGGAACTAATATTCTCCCCAGGCATTTGGGTGAGTTAAATAGTCCCAGTCCTATTTAAAATGTGAACTTTGCCACGAACACAATGATATTTTTCCGCTTATTAATTAACACTGAGAGTAGAAAAAAGGATAACTTTTTTTAACACATGAACATTCGTCACTAGCCTTGCAGGGGCACAAGTCTGTATGGAAATTATTCTGATCCTAGTTTTATTGTAGAATAGTTCACATGAAAATCTGCTGAAAGAAGCAATGGTGCTTGTGAAGTCACGTTATTTTAGAAGGCAGACTCAACTATAGTGTAAAAAAAAGTTGATATTTTGCAATTTTTTCTTTAGTTTCTCCCGGCCTAAGTATTGTTAATTTGAGGGCAAGTTAATAGGAAATTGATTCTCACTTTTCTTCCTCAAAATCCACTTCATGATTGTTCCCAACTCACCGTCTGCAACAATTGACATCACTGTGTCCATGCCTGGAAGATGTTCAAGAAAACATTTTCTGATTGACTTGTAATCTTCACAAGGGAATCTATGTACACATATGTAATCTGCTGGGGGCAGATTCACAAAGGTTTTTCTCTAAGTTGTTGTTTCTTACTTCTGTCTTAAATGTCATTTACACTTGAAAGTCCATGCTGGCAAACTTTTGAGAAATTTGCAAATTTTAGGTTTTTTGAATTTTGTATAATATCAGGAGATCACAAGCGTGAAAATTTGCATCATTTTCACCCAGGGATACTGGTTCGAGCAGAAAAGTATTTTGGGAGGAAAGTTCTTGTGGAGCCAGTCACCTCCTGATATGATGCATGACTTTTTAATGTGATGTATGTCCTTGTGTTCAATTTTCATACAAGATACTGTCACATGAATTTTGCTAAATTTTACAGAATTGCCCACTATTTTCACTTAGTTTTCGTGCAATTTCACAAACAATTTACCCCATTTTGCACACCCCTGGTGAGAACTGCACATTAAATTTCCACAGGTAAAGACTTGTTTACTCATGGATTAAAAACTTTGTGAATGAGGGCCGCAAACTACCGAGCAAGTGAAAAAGCAGGAGTAATTGAAAGCATGTGAGGGTGAAAAGAGGAATGTATATGTAAGCAACTCGCAAACATTTGATGGAAGCCAGCAGGGAGGCTGAGTACGTGGCAAAGTTTGTCTCAGGACTGAAACCGTAGTCATCCTGAACAAGGGAAACATTAAGCATTGTTAAGTAGAAAAAGTATGCAAAACATTAATATTTCATTGGCAAAAGGCGAATGTAGTATACAGAGTAACTTTGTTAAAATATTCAGTTTGAAATTTACTGCACATAACTGGGACAGAAAGGGAGCGGGCGAATTAATGTTCATGCAAAGGGGTAAAGGACATAGACCCGATGTGGGGAAGGCCATAGACCTGACGTGGGCGGGGGGGAGGGGGGGGTAACGACGTTCGCAGTGGACCAGATAACAAAGTAGTTTTAGCTAGAAGCAAGATACTGAGGGCCTCATTTATAAGGCCCCGTGCGGCACTTTTGCGCCACTGGAACGTCACTCTTTTGACGTTCCCGTGGCGCAATATGCCCTGGCATATAAACAAGGCCACGTAAAGCCACTTTACGTGGCTTTTCATGGCCTTGTAAATATGAGCCCCTTTCACGCAGAACACTGCATGAAAGGGGTGTTGCATGGGTGTTGCTGTGGGTGTTCCCATGCAACACCCATGGAATCTGAAGCATTCCCAAATTTATGAGAAATCGTAAACCTGGGAATGCGTCAGAATCTAACGCCACCCCAGGGGTGGCGTTAGGGAGGCATAGCGAGGAGACATTTTTTCATTTTATAGAAAGAGGAAACCGCCTGAATTGATCGATTTTGTGCAGGAAGTTGTCCCTTCCTGCACAAAATCAATCAGTCCTGCAACGCAGGCACCCTTGCACCATGGTGCAAAGGTTTCTGCGATGGCGCATGGCAGCCCATTGTGCGCCGGCGCAGGGGAAAAGGACAGGAATGCACCATATCACATAGATACGGCACATTCTAGTTTTTTTTTTTTATTTTTTTTTTTTATAATTCTTTTTATTAAACATACATCGGTTCCAATAAACATTACAGAGGGTTCGCCAAATCATACATTACAGTCGGTACAGGAGGAAATACGTCAGCTTTCTACATGATAGAGGAATGTTACAGGGTGTGGGGGTCATTTTGTTCGGGACAATCAGGAGGCATACAGATCTCTCCCCGGTAGGTATTCCAGGGGCTCCATATCCGAGACCATTTTTTGGGGCACCCTCTTGCCAGGTAGACTGTTTTCTCCCGGAACATGCACCAGTCAAGGTTCTTCTCCCATGCTGCCAGTGTGGGTGATAGTGTGGCCCCCATAGTTGAGCAATGTTGCGTTTTGCCAGCATGAACCCCAGTGTAGCCCACCGTGTCTGATTTGTGTTGAGATCCGTAGGTTCCCACAGATTGAGGAGGCATCGTCGTGCCTCCGGGCGGAGGTGAACCTGTAGTACCGCATTAATAGTGTCATGGATCTTGAGCCAGAAGGATATGATATGTTCGCACTCCCAAATTATGTGTATGAATGTCCCCACGTGACCACATTGCCGCCTACAGTTCCCATTATCTGACCATCCCATGTGTACCAAACGGGGTCCTGTCATATAAATTCTGTGGAGGATTTTAAGCTGTACCAGCCTCAAACGTGCCGGGATAGCAACCTCCCTGGGGGAAGCCACCGCCTGCTGCCAGTCCTCATCATCCACCTCCACCCCATCCTGCGTCCATTTCTCACGGAGTGATTGAAGGGGACTCTCCATGTTGTTGATTAACTTTTTGTAAATCAGGGAGATGGTTTTCTCAGGAAGGTGGCCGTCTAATATTCTGTCCTCCAGCGGAGAGGCCTCTGGAGGGGACGTCCCCTTAGGCAGCAAAGATTGCAGTGAGTGCAGGATCTGCAGGTATCGGAAATACTCGGTGGCTGCTAGATCGTAGTCCGCCTGGAGCGTGTCAAAGGATTTAACCCCTCCAGCCCCCAAAGGTCCCTAATGTGTGAGATACCGATAAGGTCCCATCTGTCAAAGCCCTTCGATTTCCATAAGTCGCCCAATCTTTCTGAGTCCCAAAGTGGAGTGGCTAATGTCAGCGTGTTTTTCCATCCCAGTGAGGCGATAACATCATGCCAGATCTGGACAGAATGTTTGGTGGGGCCAGTCAAGGTGTATCGTCTGGGCCGTGAGTATAGCGCCCTGTTATAATTACCATCTGGGAGGAGCCATTTATCCATGGCGTATCCGGGATCGTCTGCACGGCCATACATGCCGTGGTTGATGGCTGCTAGGTGAGCCGCCCAGTAGTATTTCTTGATATCTGGGAGGCTAATACCACCGTCATACCAATTCAGTGTTAGTTTGGTCAGGGCGATTCGAGGTTTTCCATCCCACAACAGGTCTCTCTGCAGGCCCTCAATTTCCTTGAAATATTTGGCGGGAACAGGATCCAGGGTGTTTTGCAAGGTGTATAGGAATCTAGGCAGGGACATCATTTTGAATAGGGCGGCTCTGCCCAGAAGGGAGAGGGGTAGCGACCTCCAGTTGGCAATATCGCTTTTAAGTTTACGAAGGGGGGAGAAGGTTTTGAGTATACCGGATTGCGGGATCTAGCGAAATGAAAATCCCCAGGTATTTGAAGCCTGCCGTGTTGATTTGTATGGGGCAGTTCTTGGGAGGGACGGGTGGATCGCCCCACAGAGGAAACAAAAGCGACTTACTCCAGTTGATAGAGAATCCAGAGTATCGTCCGAATACCGCCAGGATATCTAAGATCACTATAAGGGATTTCCTAGGAGAGGCCAAATAAAGCAACAGGTCGTCTGCGTAGAGGGAGATTCGGTCCTCCCAGCCGGGAGACCATTCTAATCCCCGTATCCTGGGATCTCTACGGATCCAGGCTGCCAAGGGCTCCAGGGCCAGGGCGAAGAGGAGAGGCGAAAGCGGGCAGCCCTGACGGGTTCCCCGACTCAGCTGGAAGGTAGCTGATAACTTATTGTTGACCACCACTTGGGCTAGGGGTTCGTTATACAGAAGTCGTATCCAGTTTATGTAGTTAGGGCCGAAACCCATTTTGGCCAATACTGCCCAAAGGTAAGGCCATTCAATAGTGTCGAATGCCATGGTTGCGTCCAGAGACGCGATCATTGCTGGCTCTCGGAGAGTATGTGCTCTAGCTACTACCCCATGGACTCGACGCAGATTCAGGGCCGTGCTCCTGTGCGGCATAAAGCCGGATTGATCTGGGTGTACTAAGGCACTAATGACCTTGACCAAGCGATTGGCCAGGAGCTTGGCGAGGATTTTGGGTTCGGCGTTTAGGAGGGAAATTGGCCGGTAGGAACTGCAGTCTGTTCTGGGTTTCCCGTCTTTATGGATGGTAACTATGGTGGCTATCCTCTGTTCCCTGGGCAGCATGCCCGTCTCCAGTGATTCCTCAAACATAGATTTTAAGTAGGGGGAGAGTTTATCGGGTCGCAGCTTATAGAGCTCGATGGGGAGTCCATTGGGGCCGAGTGCCTTTCCCGATTTTAATGAACGGATCGATTGCGCTATCTCATCTGGGGTCAAGTCACTGTCCAGGAAATCCCGATTTTCTAAGGAGAGGCGGGGGAGTTTGATGTCGTGCAACAGTTCTTGAGAGTCCTCCTCCGTATAGGGGGCCACCGTCGTATAGACCGTTTGGTAATGGCTGGCAAAGCTATCGACTATCTCTTGTGGATTCGTGACGGGTATGTCCCCTTTTACTCTAAGCTCTGGCACCAGCCTGCTCGCCCATTCCCGTTTATCTAGCCATGCTATAAGCTTCCCTGCTTTGTCACCCAGGTCGTAGAGTCTACCCAGCCGCTCCCTCCCCAAGTTTTTGGCTTTGTCTGTGACTAAGGCCTTATAGCTGTGCTGCTTCAGGCTCAGGAGGTGAAGCTTCTCTGGCGTCACCCCAGACTCCAGTTCACTCTCCAATCTATCGATTTCAGCCTCGATGTCCAAAACTTCTTTCTGTTTTTCTTTCTTTGCACCCGAGATCAGCGATAGCGCCTGTCCCCGGATTACAGTCTTAAATGCTTCCCATAGGGACTTGGATGAGGAGACCGTCCCTTCGTTATCTAAGAAATAATTATCCATGGCTTCAATAAGGGCTGTGCGGATTTTGGGATTGTGGAGATACCAGGGATTGATTGGGGCTAGTCTTCCTACTTTGTTCTGATGGAGGACCATGCGGAGCCATATCGGTGAGTGATCGGAGATGCCTCTCGCGAGATGTTTAATTTCGTGTATGAGGGATGCTTGTGCGGCTGGCAGCAAACAGTAGTCTAGGCGGGAAAGGGTATTGTGTGCCCCAGAGTGAAAGGTGTGCTGTATCTGGTCTGGATGGTAAGTTCTCCAACCATCAACTAGCCCCATAGTTTCTAGGAAGTCAGGTAGCCAGCGGGAAGCGGACCCCACCTCACGCGGGGGATGGCGGTCCAGGATGCCCGAGACCACCGCATTGAAGTCCCCTCCGAGGATCACAAGGCCGTCTGGAATGGAGAGGAGGACCCTACCCAGGTCCGCAAAGGTGGTGCCCTGTAGGCCTGGCGGAACATAGATGGACATGAGAGAGATAAGACGGCCCTCCCAAGTTCCCGTAATACCAATGTATCTGCCCCGGTCATCCGCCCATGTGGAACTTATAGCGAGGGGAGTGTGTTTTTCATCATAATGCCCACCCCTCTGGAGCCAGACGTGAACCCCGCGTGTGCTACCATTTTGTATCCTCCCCTATGCATTGCTTTACACAGATTACCAACCAGGTGCGTCTCCTGGAGCAGGACAACATCTGGAGATCTCTGTTTCAGGTACTGGAGAACTATGCTCCGCTTAATCTTGTCCCCAAGCCCGTTGACATTCCAACTTAATACCTTAATTGTCCCGTCCCCCATAACCTCTGTCGTACAACTTGATAGATTTTTAAAATGCCAGGAGAAACAAAGTCGACATCCCCTCTGTGGAAGAAACCATAATTGACACCGATGCAAAATTTCCAACAAATTATGAACAAAAATTCCCCCACCCAACAACCCCCTCCCTGCTGCCCTGCACTCTGGGCGTAGAACTGCCCATTTCAAACTTGCAGAGTGCCTGTCGCCCTAGCAAAAAACTAAAGGTAGAAAAAAATAGGGGTGTGGCTGTCCGTATCTCTGCCCCCTATAAAAGTAAAGTCTGTAACCCCAAGGAAAAGGCACCCCTCGAGGGTTGGAGTTTAAACAGTCTCGAAGAAGTCCCCTCCAGATCAAATTCGCAGCCGCCCAGTGCTTAACCTAGCTCGGATAAGGGCCAAAATGTCCCATTGACATCCACTCTCCACCACCGTGTCTCATCCTGTAGGGGTCAGCGAAGTCTCCTCTCTGGGTTGACTATCTGGTGGGCCCGGAATCTTCCTGCTTTCAAGCCAGTCAGCTGCCTCTTCAGGATGCTCGAAAAACCACGTCCGCCCCTCTGCCTCGACCCGCAAACGTGCCGGAAACAACATGGAGTACCTCAGGCCCCGCTCTCGAAGCTCCCTCTTCACCACAAGGAAGGTGCGCCTCATCTTTTGCACTCTCTGTGTAAAGTCTGGAAAGAAGGTGATGCCTGCGTTTTCATAGTGGAGTGGAGCTCCTGTCCTAGCATTTTGGAGAATTACGTCCCTGTCCCGGAAGTTCAACACTCTCGCCAGCATAGGGCGCGGAGGAGCCCCGGGTTTCGGACGCCCCCGGTACCCTGTGGGCCCTCTCAATAACAAAAAATCGGCTGAGGCCCTTGGGTTGGAGGTGCTTTAGGATAAGGTCTTCCACGAAGAGGTCCGGAGATTGCCCCTCCGCCCGTTCCGGAACTCCCAGAATGCGTAGGTTGTTGCGGCGTAGGCGCCCTTCATAATCATCCAGTTTCATTTCCGTGAATTTACGGAAATCCTGTAGGTCCGAGACCTCCCCCTGGAGCTGTGCGACGTCTCCCGTCAGGCTGGTCGTAGCGATTTCCACCTGTTTGACCTTTTCCTTAAATGTGGCTAGGTCTGCTCTTATTAGGTTTACGTCAATCGCGATAGTGTCCATTTTATGTTCAAGAGAGGTCTTGACGCTTGTGATGGCCTCCATGACGTCTTTAAGGGAGAGTTCTCGCTCCTCTTCTTCTGGGTCCCCCAGGGGTGTGCCTCTGGATTGACGGCCCTGCAGCATGTCTTTGGGCATCGTATATCGATCAAGTTTATTGGTCTGCATTGGTTTAGACCCTCTCGTTCCTGGGGGCTTGCTTTTCTCCATTGTGTCCGCTCCTCGTCGCACAAAGGGCTTGTGGTGGAATTAGACGAGTCGTCTATGGCCCCGGTAGTCAGGGGGTGCTGACTGGTAATGTGCCCGGCCAGTAGTCTAATGGTGTAGGCGGGGGAGGGGGCCCACGACTGTAGGGTCTCGGTATGTGGTCCACGCGCACTCTGATCACTTTATGGTGGCAGCGCCGATTCAGGAGGCTCCATATGGGGAGCCCAGCGCTCGCTTCACCCTGCTAGCTGTTACAGAGGCCCACTGGTGATAGGCGCAGGGCCGGCCGGCTCAAACACTCTCCTCGTCTCTTCGACTGGGCTGTGGCTATGAGTCCCCGGCGCCACCCCACAGTATGCCAGTGAGGGGGGGGAGCCGGACCCGCAGCTGGTTGCGGACACTTCAGCGAGGGGGGGAAAGGACAAGGTCCGCCGATGATTTCACTCGGGGACACCGCCCCAAGACACTCGGGCCCCCCGCCTCACCTCCAGGTCACGCCGCAGTGCTCCGGTCCTGCCCCGCGGAGCAATGGCGTCTCAGGCTCCCGAGTCGCTCCTCGGGACGGTGAGGGCTGCTACAGGTGCTTCCTGCCTGGACCGCCTGACGCCCACTCCGCCGATGCCGCCGCAGAGCGCGGGTGATTCTCAGGGCCCTTCGCCAGGCTCGTGGCTACGGCCGGGAAAGGCGGCTCCGTCCCCTCACCGCCGCGGCCTCACCGGCACTGTGCTCCCCGGCTTCAGCGCTGCGGATAGGCCCCACTCCGTTTGCTCCGGTTTCTCGGGGCACAGACGTTCGCCGGTTTCGGGGTCCGAGGGAATCCCCTCCGGTATGCCTCCGGTGTCTTTTCTCCTCCTCGGGGGGAGCGGATCAGTGTGGCGGATAGACGTGTGGGGACAGGGTTTACGGAGCTACAGCGTTAGGCGGCCATTACGCTTCGGTGCTTAGCCACCGCACATTCTAGTTTTGACGCAGGGAAGCACAGCAAGATTCCTTGCGGTACTGCCCTGCTCTAAAACCTCATAAATGAGGCCCTGAGTGGCTGGAATTAATCTTTCATTATACCTGCACCTAACCACTCCTAATTTCGAGTCCAATAACGCTTACATTTACCACCTGCTCTGAGCATATTGTAGGTGCGAGCAGGGGTCAGTGTGTGTTGACAGTTAGAGGCGGTGGGGTGGGAGATGGGGATGGGGAAGAGTGGTGAGGAAAGGGGAGAATGCGGCTTAGCAGGAGGGCCCATTACATGCGCCCCCCTTGCCTATGAAGGGAGTTGGGCAGGTGTGAGGACTTTCAGCTCATTCCCAAATCAATTTTGCCAGCCAGTAAAATCGGTGCTGCTGTTCCTGCACATGGGAAATCTGGGGACACCGCTCTGCTCAACTTAGTAGAGGTCACTCTAGAAACAAGCATTGGCAAATCCAATCGGTCTTGGCAATTCCAGAGGTATTGGCGTTGTCAATGTCTTTTAGCTGTGTTTAGCCATAGACCCTCTAACAGTTAACTTTTTAGCTATGTTTCAAGCTGCTTAAAAACTGGTAGGATATGAAACAGAAGTGCTTAAGTGAATTAAAAATTAATAGATAGATAAAAGATAGATAAAAGATAGATAGATAGATAGACATAGATGGATAGATAGATAGATAGATAATGGATAGATAGATAAAATAAAGATAGGTAGAAGATAGATAAAAGACAGATAGATAGAAGATCGATAGATAAAAGATAGGTAGGTAGATACAAGATAGATAGATAGATAGTGGTATGACTCACAAATGGAAGGCGCCTGGGATTGCCTGCAGCAAGCTATTTTACCACATTTCTAATAAGGCGGATTTACAATACTATGTTCTCAATTGTGAACGGTACATGAAAGGTTTATAAGAAAGTTTGAACGGTTCTAAGAGGGTTAACTAAATAAAACATTCAAAAGCAGTATGAGTATGTTTTTCAATACTTTTTACAATTTCATGAAAAGACCATAGAACTATCTAGTTAATGGGGTCCTGTTCATTTATACACAACTTTGATGTCACAAAAAGCAGCAAGTTAGTACTTAACAAAAACATCAAGATAATTAGGATCAATCGCGAAAATTTTATTTTGGCTATAAGCCATAAAAGCACATAAGATTTAAAAAACATACAATTAAAACAGTTAAGATGTGTCATATAAAATGTGCAATATTATAGACATTATGACAGCCACTACCTCCTTACTATTTAGGCAAGCTCCTGCAACAGGGTACTTTTATGCAATATGTCAAGTAGTGCCAGGTATCTCCCTGACTCATGTTGTTCATTAATATAATTGCGTAACCAGCTAATCCTAAAACTGCACAACAAGCTGTACATAAATGAGTACACACTAAGGTAGTTTGGCCAGCCACTAAAGGTTAAAATACATAAATACTCTAAAAAGGTTTCTATATTATTTAAATAAGTGTTGCACATCCTATTCTCCAACAGTAATATCACTTACCGTTTTACAGATCGCCACTATACAAAGTTTCATGGGAAATGCTCACTTGCGCCTAACTCTCCACACACCCATCAGAAAATGAAAGAGAGCAAAAACTATGTACATATCTCAGAATCCTGAGTGCTTCTTTGTATTCCCTAGTTTCCAAATTCCGACAGAGCGTAATTACCCAGCACCTCCTATAGGTCATATAGGTTGGGCAGAAGAAGATAATGTGCTCAATAGTTTCTTTTGAGTCCCCACAGGCCGGGCACTGCAGCTCATTGACCCGTGACGTACGGTCCCACTTGGCAGTAAAGGCCTGGAGGGGCAAGGTTCCATACCGGAATTGTAAAAACAGTCGCCTAGCTATAGGGGGTTCTATTTCATCCAGAAGGCCCTCCTGTTTAAAGGAGTCCTTAACTGTAAGAAAGGCATTTGTTAAAGATCCCCGGCACGACTGACTGTGTAATCGGTTATTTCTATATTGCCAATATGCTGTTTTGATAAATTATTTGGAAATGGCCCCAGCCTGGTCCGGGGTACTCCATAGACCATAAAGGCCAGTCTCTAACAGTGTACCCTCCACATGCTTTAGCCATGGAGTTCTACAAGAGCCCACTTGAGACAAAGTTTCCTCTAACCCTTGTCGATAAGCAGATAACTCTGGGGTAGCCCAGATCCTCCTCCAATAAAGTAAGGAGTGCATAATTACATAAACAAGGACAACGGGTGAGCTCACTTCAAAGGGTTCAAAGCAGGTCTGGTTTTTAGAGTGAGAAGGCTAGCTACTTTGAGGGCTGATCTCCGGATGGAGTACTTGCAGTCTCAGTCCAATGTTGTATGCACTGTTTGGGGAGAGTCTTTGATTGTTGATAATTGGTGGTGGTCACTACATTTTAGCTAGAACGTTTTGTGAAGTCTATTTCAGTGGTTCTGATGGTGTTTTTGGAGACCTTAAAATACAAAAGATTGTATTATATTCTTCTGCATGATAAAACGGAGTTTCCAAAATTCTCTTTTCTTTTTTTCTAGTTTTTTGGGGAGGCTGCTTCCTCTGGACTAGTAGATCAGGTTGGCCAGGCCCTGGCAATGGCAAGAATGTACAACTCAATGGACGTTGTGTATTCGTCCATCTACATGTAACTATATCAGATGAGACCGAGACAAATATGTGAGATATTCTGCATACAGACAATTTTACATTTTTGCACTCAGATGTAAACTAGGCGGCCAACTTCCAACCTCAAATAAATAATAATAAATAATTAATAAAAATAAATAATAATAAATAAACAGTTCTTTTCATATTTTTTTCTTTCACAAAATATTGGCAAGCCTGTCTTTGAAAATTCAGCATGACAGTATGTCTCACAAGAGCAATGTGATTGGCTGACGCTTACCTGATGATGGTTTCTGTTTCTTCTTAAACGTGTCACTGCCTGAAGACAAAGATGGCCGAGATTCTATCTCTCAGTGAGCCCCTTTGCTTCTGGGCTGCGTGCATAGGCTTTCAGCATATTGCATCTAGCCAGCTTATGCATGCACTCTTCATTTCCCCAGTGCTGTGACAAATCACTGCTATCTGATGTCAAGAGTTTACTATAAGCTTGAGCGTCTTTCTTCTCTTTGAATGTGCAGATAACTATACATGAGAGAAATACACGTCTGGCTGGAAGTGACATAAAGACATTCCCCAACACGTAGGTGAGAAACGTTGCAGCTTCTGCACTCGACTACCTCCTGAACTGCATCAAATTCATGGAATGCATTTCATACGAGATATGCAGGGATCTGGGCTAGAACTAGCAAAGGAAGCATTAGAAACGGGAGTCGAAGGGCAAAATACTCTTATGCTTTACACTAATCCTTTTATTGGAAACAAAGGAGTACCTCTTCACAAATTAACTGAAAGACAAGCAGTTCAAATTTGCTGGGTTCCAACAGATAAACACATACTTTATTATGACGTAACTTTGTACCTCGGGCATAATAAGGCCATGTTTAAACATCAGTTTCAAAAATAAAGAGAGGGGACTAGGAGCAGATAAAGGTCCAGTGCCCGTGCTCCTGAGCTGTAATCGAATCAAAACCAGGGGGGGGTCACTGTTCCAGATAGGGGGGAGTGGAACGGTCAGAAGAGACGGTCAACAAGACCGTTTCTTGTTGCCCTCACACATCCCAAAGGATGTCATGCTTCATCATCGGGCAGATGCTCCTCGTCGGGCCGGCACTGCAGTACCGTACGGGCCCCCCAAAGGGTCACTTTAGCGGAGATCTTTAGATTTTTTTGCCATCTGATGAGTGCGAGGGTGTCCAATATGGAGTGTAGAGTGGATGGTGGGGGTGATGGGTTAAAACTGGCTGGGAGATGTCATATACATCTTTATTCTTTAGACTCCCCTGTTAGATTTTGAAAAACAATGAGTGTTCGTGCCGCCTATAGGGTCAGTAATGTAGTTGGAGTTGAGTGCGGGTCGACGTGTTTCGGGCCTCTTTGGTCTCTTTGGTTTGATCCGTGGCACTTCTTCAGGACTAAATGCAAGGGTGAATGAGCCACCCCACTCTAAATGTACACACTGGGTCCTCCACATTTTAAAGTGCGGGTGGTTCCTGTGTGTGGTGATAAAAAGGATCGTTCCACCAGTGGGGTGGTCTGCTATGCTCTAACGGTCGATGCAGGGGACGCGCATAGTATGGGGGGTATTCACGAGTGCTTCTTCTCCCGTACACCTACCCTGTCCCTCTGCTCGCCTGGGTCATGTTTAAACATCATCTGAGGGAGATAAAAAAGGTCCTGTTTACTTACCCAGTGCTGTACAATTAACTGCCTTTGCCCCCCCTGCTCCTCCCACCCGAAGGAACATTGTAAAAGGCTGACATGAAAGCAGTGGAAAAGCACTGCAAATTAGCTTGATCTTCACGCGGGCATCAACATATCTCTATATCAAATAGCCAATGTTTAACGAGCTGACCTCTGATACCCGTCCCATACCTCCAGGCAACTAACAGAACATTTCCATCCCCCTTCCAACAGCCAAGCTGGCACCGGAGAGAGGCAGGAAGAGACGAAATCTGAAGGTCACAGAGCAGCTGTAAACACAAACGAGTGCTCGTGTATCACTTCCCCTGAGAGTGCAGACACAATAAAGGGCAGATTACTCGCTGAACGTCTCAAACTCTGCTAGTTATTAAACTAAAAGGAAGGGGGGCGTGGCCGGGCAAGATGGCCGAGCGGACGTAATCCGTCTCGGCTCCCGGTCCGCGTGTAACAATGGAGCGATTTGTGGCGGTCTCCGGGGGTCCTACGAGCTGAGAAGGACTCCTAGGAGCAGCGGAAGGCGTGGAGAGTAGCTGGACCCATCCTGACGGACGGAGCTGACCTGGGACGTCTGGCATCGGAGTTTCTCAGTGAAGCGACCAGCGCGACAAAATGGCGGCTGCCGAGTGAGTTCGAACGCTGAGGGAGCGTCGGAGGGGAAGCGCCTCAGAGTACTGCTTCCCCTGAACACAGGGAGATCCAGCGGTGAGGAGGGCATGGCTGGCGGCGGCGGGGGCAGACTGGCGACCCCACACAGATCGGCAACGAGAGGCGCGTCCCCAGGCGTTCTCCTGCCTGACTTCAACATGGCGGCTGAGCAGCGCGAGCGCTGACGAGCGGACGTTTGGTGGAACTTTCCCAGAGTTGCGGAGTGCCACTGATGGGTGGCGGGGGATGCCTGGACTGCCTTCTGCGCTTTGGGAGGCGTGCTGACAGCGCTTACCGCCCCCCTCCCTCTAGAGGTGCTCGCTGGGGACTTGGTGTCATTGAGACGGTCGGGGCTGGAACGGCGGCCTGGCGCGAGCACGAGACTGATTGGCGATATCTGTTGGCCGCCTGGCCCTGGTGCCGGAGAGAGCGGGGTCCTGCCTGGCGACCGCTTTCGCGGACACGACTGGAACCCTCGGGGACTCCGCATTACGCAATCGGGCTGAGAGGCCTTACTGCCCGACCCATATGAGGTGGGTGTGTCCTGGGCGGCTGCGGGGAGATGAGAGAAGCGAGCATTGCTGGAGACACCGGCCGAATTGCTGGCTCAAGGCCTGCAACTGCCAGCATATGAAACCTGGAGATGATGGCCGCCATGCCCCGGCAAGCCGGTGAGACTGGGTAAGGGACGAACTTGGTCGGGGACAGCAGTCCCGGATCGCGAGAATCCTGACCCCTGGGAGATACCTGAGGTGAGCGGTTGAAACTCTACTCCGGCCCCAACTGAGCGGCCTAGATCTGTTGTGGCTGCCACAGGTCATCGAGTTGGGTGGGGTGCGGGCCGCACCACGGAAATCCAGGGTGCCTTGCAGTGGCGGAGCGAGCGGACGGGAAGGGTATTAACCTGTCGACTGCCCTACGAGTGTTGCCCACCTGCGCCACATCGCGACGGCCCGACACCTATTCCACGCTAAGAGAACCCCGCAGGGAACGGCGGCGCAGCGACGAGAGGGGCCCAAGGATAGGACCGTATGCCTCCCAAGAAAGGGACGTCCAGAACATCTACGAAGGTCTCGGACTTCTTTGTGGCTTCGGAAAAACGCGCGGTAGGGGGAGCCGAGGACGCAACTACCGCCATGGCGATCACGAAGGCCGACCTCTTGGCTATGTTTAAAGACTTCAAATCTGAGCTGCGGAAAGATTTAGGCCAGCTCATTAAGTCCTCTGTAGAGCAGCTGAGGACTGATCTGACGGAGAACTTAACCTCCCTTCAGCAAGACGTAGATTCCGTGGGCACCCGGGTGCTGGATTTGGAGGCCCACCAACAGGATCAGGACAAGCAAACGACGGAGCTCCGGGAGGATGTTCGGATGCTTCGAGATCAGCTTTTCCAATCCCAGCTCAAGACGGAAGACTTGGAGAATAGGGCTCGGAGGGAGCGTTTATGGAAGCGCTCTTCGCGGAGATCCTAGGCCCCCAATCCCTCAAAATTAAGCTGGACCGGGTGCATCGTGTGGGGCCCCCATTGCAGGGTGAAAAGCGGAGGCCGCGTGATGTCCTGGCTAAGTTCCACTCATTCAGGGTGAAGGAGGCAGTACTCGCAGCTGCCAGAGTGAAAGATGTGGTCTCCTTTCAAAACCACACCTGTGCGATATATCAGGACCTTGCACCGGCCACACTAGCGCGGAGAGAGATGTTCAGGCCTATCACCACCAAATTACGAAACGACAAGATCAGGTATCGGTGGACCTACCCGTTTGGGCTCAGCTTCGAACTTAATAATTAACAGCGCCACATCACCGACCTTCAGGTGGGCCTGGATCTTCTAGGTCTCCCCGCAGATGACACAGAATCGACGGTGGACAAATCTGCTGGCACACGCAGGGTGGAGATGGGCGCATCCACATGGACCGCGGGTCCCCGCAGGGGCCGCAGATGATTCCCTGCTCACTGCTCCTGGTTTGATGACCACCGGACCCCGCGTTGGATTTCACTTGCCTTCCAATCGTTTCATGAACCGATGTTCACCGTAGTCGACGAAGATGACTGGTATCGTGATATCCTGGTTTGTCACATTCACATGTTCATCAGGCTTCTCTGTTTGGTTCCCCTGTATCACGACACCCCAGAGGGGGATGGACTGGGTACGCCCCGCAACCACTGCGATGTGGGTGGGGGGAACGCTGAACTGCACACGAACATACCTGGGGGACTCTGCTTCACACAAGCGATCTCCGCTGACCCGGCACGATCAGGCATCATGGGGAGGCTCCAGCTCCGGTTGGATGAGGGCCTGCTGGGCTGCACTGCTATTGACCCTAGGAGATAATCTCTTTGCTTTTCCTTTTTGATGTCGCTCCGGGTGGCTGCAGGCGGGGACCTCGGCCCCACCGCCTCCCCGAGTTCCTGGGGGGTTTGTATACCCCTTACGGGGCAATGTCATTGTTCATTGCTATCCAATTATGGGTTGTATTTTGTTATGTTTGTTTCTATTTTTGGGGATTTGTTGAGTGGGGAAGGGTGGGGCATGGTGGTGGCTTTTTAACCTTTAGTGAGGGTGGGCTCTTGCAACAGCACAATTTTGTACTGCTTGAGGGGAGTGGAGGGATCAGGGGGGGGCTCATATGCCTGTCGCAGCGCAGTCTCGATTGGCTGGGCAGTCGCCGAGAGTTGCTCTTTTCCTATGACGTCATGACAATCACTATCGGCACTTGGAATGTTAAGGGCCTTAACTCTCCTCAGAAGCGCCAGAAAGTTTGGAAATACCTAATCGATCACAATTTAGACATAGTGGCTCTGCAGGAGACGCACCTAACTAGATCAGAGGACACACGGCTCCGCCACAAACACTTCCCATTGATTTATAAATCCTCGGCATCCACGAAACATAGGGGGGTTGCGCTGTTATTCCGATCGACAACTAAATTTCAGCCCCTAGATATACAACACGACAAGGACGGCAGATGGGTTATGGTGAAGGGGCGACTTCAGGGATGATTAAGCACGTTTGTTGCGGTTTACGCCCCCAACACGGGACAATCAACCTTCCTGCAGCATCTCCTGGGCAAGTTGGTGGATTTTGCGGAGGGTTCCTTAGTCCTTATGGGCGACTTGAATTTAACTTGGCAAAACGACCTAGATAGCACTCACCCACATCGGTCAGAGACGAGTTCCTTTTCCCCTGATACGCGACAAAAATCCACGATATGGGCCTCTTCGATGCATGGCACACTCTATATCCCGCCTCACGGGACTACACATTCTACTCGCACGTGCACCGTACTTACTCCCGACTAGACTATATATTTCTGAGCCAGTCGCTCCAAGGCGCCTTGCAAGACGCAAAAATGTTTCCGCTTTCGGTCTCCGACCACAGCCTTTTGGCAGTCTCGCTAGCTTGGGGGGTAGGTCGAGCGACCTTACCCAGATGGTATTTTCCGCCTGCTCTATCGCGGGATAGAGAGGCATGCACAAAGCTTAGGGAAAGTATCGCTGACTTTTTTGATATCAATCGGTCAGATGACACCTCCGAATATACTAATTGGGACGCCTTCAAAGCCGTCTTTCGCGGACAATGTATATCTCTCAACTCAGCATTAAACTTAAACAGGGCGCAGGAAAGAGTGAGGCTGGAAGCAGAATTAACAACCATCGAACAAGAACATAAAGCGAATCCCACACGGCAGACTCTGCGCAATCTGACGGCACTTAGGGGGAAACTTTATTCTATATATTCCAACAGGGCGGAATTCACGCTGCTTAAACTGCGCCAACTTTCCTACTCCCAAGGCAATAAAATTGGCAAACAGCTGGCTAGACAGCTTAAAGATAAGCGGGAAAAGGAATATATAGGGGGGATACGTGGCGCACAGGGCGATATCACCCACAAAGACGAGGATAAGGCGGCTATTTTCGGCGATTTTTACAAACGCCTTTATTCTGGGGATCCCTTGGATCCTGTCGCTCAGCGAGAATATCTCCGGGATCTTCAATTGCCGCAGGTCTCAATGGAGGATAATGAGCGCCTGTCTGCTCCCATCACCATAGATGAGGTTACCTCGGCCATTAAGGCGCTTAAACCCCATAAAGCTCCGGGCCCGGACAGCCTCACTGCCCTCTTTTACAAGACATTTGCCCCAGACATCATCCCACATCTCACGCGACTTTTTAATAAAATGGCGGCGGAGGGGCTGACTGCCGGCTCTATGTCGGAAGCGGTGATCATGGTCATACCCAAGCCGGGGAAAGACCCTCAACTATGCTCTTCTTATCGGCCTATCGCGCTGCTCAATCTGGACGCCAAACTCTATTCTTCGATCCTGGCTAGACGGCTGAATGACATACTACCAGACCTTATACATCCGGATCAGTCCGGATTCATAAAGGGGCGTCAAACCCATGATAACACCCGCCGTATTGTCCATTTGATTGAAAAAAGCTCACAAACGCCGGATCCCTGCAGTCTTGGTGGGGTTAGACGTGGAAAAGGCGTTCGACAGGGTGGACTGGCCCTTTCTCTTCCGCACCCTGGAGGCTTTTGGCTTTGCCCCTAATTTCCTTACTATGCTCCGAGCCAACTATCAGCAACCCCAATCCAGGGTGGTGGTTAATGGCATGGCCTCGGCTTCCCTGTTTCATTCCAGGGGTACCAGACAGGGCTGCCCTCTCTCCCCACTACTTTTCGCTCTTAGTATTGAGCCACTAACCATAGCGATTAGAGCTCACCCGGCAATTCAGGGGATTCCCTTCACTGGGGAACAACATAAAATTTCTCTCTTTGCGGACGATGTTTTGATGTCACTCGCAGACCCGGCTACATCTTTGCCACCCTTACAAGAGGAGTTAGCACGATTCGAGGCGGTGGCGGGGTTTAAGATAAACTTGGAAAAATCCCAAATCCTTAACCTTACAGTACCTGGAGCGGAAGTAGACAGGCTTCGGCCTCTCACAACCCTCCAGTGGGCTAAGTCCTCTATCCAATATCTGGGGGTCCAAATCACATCCAAGGTGGAGAGTCTGTATACGGCTAACTTCCCACCCATGCTAACACGATTACAAACTGAGCTCACAAATGGAAGCCTCTCTTTCTGTCCTGGCTCGGTCGCGTGCACGCTATAAAAATGACACTTCTGCCCAAGCTTCTCTACCTATTCCAAGCTCTGCCTATACCAATGGAGAAAGACTTCTTTCAGCGCACCAAGACTATGCTTCTTAACTTTGTGTGGCAGGGACAAAGGGCTCGTTTCTCATTCTCGATTCTCCGACGCTCCAGGGCGAAGGGGGGGGGTGGGTCTTCCAGATGTCTCTTTGTATTACAAGGCTGCTCAACTACGGGTACTGATAGAATGGGTAAAGCGCGACTCCGATAAACACTGGCTTCACATGGACCCTAGTGTGACTGGACGCACTATATGGGACCTAATATGGCGACCCAAACGCGACAGACCCACAAACGCATACATTAGCACGCCTACACGCACCACGCTGCAGGTCTGGGACTCGGTGGCTAGTGATGAGCGGTGGACCTCCTTTCCCTCTCCATTCACGCCCTTACACTTTAATCCGGCATTCCCGCCGGGGTTACAGGCGGGTCCGTTTGATGCATGGCGGGAGGGGGGGATGTCTGGCACTGACGCATCTCTTTCATAACTATGACCCCCTTACATTTGATAACTGCAAAAGGGACTTCGGCCTGCAGAATATAGAACAGTTCCGTTACGCTCAGCTAATGCACTGGGCTCAGGTCCCACAGGTACAAGAGGCGGCTACTAGGCCTCTCACGAAATTTGAATCCTTTCTCACTAAAACCACAACTATGAGAGGCGCGATTTCTTTTATCTATCAATTTTGGCTCACTACCACACGCTCCCCGCGCTACATGGCCATGTGGGAGGGGATCCTGCAGCGACACATTTCAGAGGATGAGTGGTCCCATCTGTGGTCGGACATAGGGAAGTTTAACCATTCCATAGCTCTCAGGGAGGCACATCTCAAGACCATGATGGATTGGTATCTCCACCCCTCCAGGCTTAAGCGGATTTTCCCTAATACGTCAGACCGCTGCTGGAGAGGATGTGGACTGTTGGGAGACTTCCGACATATTTGGTGGGACTGCCCGCACATCCGACCATTTTGGGAAGAAATCTTGGCACATATTAAAGAAATGCTGGGCTATCCTGTCCCGACCACTATGGAGGGAGTATTACTGGGCTTACGTGATCCTTCTCTGGAGCACCAGACCCGGGCAGATAAGGCAGTCATGTGGCTATGTGTGGGGGCTGCGAAGGTTACATTAGCGGCGGCATGGAAGAAAGGGGAGGCTCCAGCAATTTCTTTGTGGCACTCCAGACTGTGGAACTTACTCAGCATGGAGCGAATGTCAGATGTCTCTAGGGACGCCTTTAAAAATTTTGAGTTCCGCTGGGGCCCGTTGATCTCCTTTCTCTCCCGTGGCCTTCCGTCTGCAGTTTGCCCCGCCTCCATTAGGGCGCTACACCTCTTTCAGCTATAAAGCAAACCCTTATTGGACGATCCACTAAAGTAACAAGTAGGCGCCACCACCATGTTGGGGGGGAGGGAGGGTGAGGGGGGGACGGGGTTTTGTTTTCTCTTCTTCTTGTTTGTCTGCTCCCCAGTTGGGGCCAGTTTCATATAAACAGCAAACATTATGCGCCAATGCCTTCTGACTAGAGGGGCTTTAGAGAGTGCCATCCTAAAGAAGGGTGGGATGGGTTTCTATCCCTGACGAGGCAAATGTACGGGTGGGGAGAGAGTGTCCATCACCTGGTCATATCAGACACTGTATCTTTCTTTTTGCTTTCTGTTCAGAGTGGGTGGAGGGCGATGTCTTCATATCTGATTGATAAGTATAACTTTTGATTGCACTGATCCCGTACTGTCAATAAGGTGGGAACAATGATGGCAATGTCATATGTTTTACTATGTTAAACTCACAAAAAACATATCTTTGAGAAAAAAAATAAAAGGAAGAACACGATGAGGGAGGGGATGCGGGCATGGAAGCCCTCTGAAATCAGCGTCTGACATTTGAGCTGGTCTTTGAATGCTCAGCAAACGTGACGAGATAAGGATTAACAAACAAAAACCAGGACTGACGTGTGCCATGTGCAGAAAACAAAGAAAAAAAATAGTCCCACAAAATGAATACATAAACAACTAAAGCATAAAGATACAGTACTTGGGCAGTGCTCCGCGGGAGAAAACAAAACACAAAAAGGAGGGACAAAAAGAAACATTCACCACTAGCAAGTAGTCATTTTTAAAGGACAACGGAAGGAACGAATGAAAAGGCACTGGGCGGGCTACAAGCCCACAATGTACGTACAACATGTCTCAAAGAGACAGCACAAGCAGAGACCTAAAAATGGTTTGCACAATGTTTAGTGTTATTTTCGCTCATCTTGTGCACTATAGGCAGGGTAGCAGATAAGGTAATTTAGAGTTTTGTGCAACTACTGGCAAGAGATGCATATAGCCTGCAAGTCACAGATTCCAATCCTGGTTGGTCCAAAACAGTGTCATTCATCTGAGGACAGTAAAATGAAACAGCTGCAAGTTAGAAAAAATGCCTGTGTTTAATGTTAAATAATTCAGTGGCTAAGGCAGGGGTTTTTAATTACAAACCAAGTGTGGCCTGACCTCCTTCCTCTCCTCTTTAGGTCAGTTCTACGAGCTTGTGCAGGATCTGCTGGTGTTAGCTGTCGGTCTGCTGCTGTTGTTTTTCTTTTGGAAAATCTTCCAATCAGCGTGAGTATCAAAACAACTCTACTGCAGAATACCGTCCTATACTTCAACACTATGAAAACACTGCTTGCAACTACAGCATTACCAATCGGTGAATCCTGCAGCATGGAGACAGGAGTCATCATCAACAGGCAGCACTGTACCCAGCATGACTACAGTTTGACCAGCATGCCAGACACTACTCCAACCCAAACCATGCAACTAGATTAGCCTGCTGAACTGCAGCAACATCTTGTTATTATCTGCACTACCAAAGCTAGACCAGTACTTTTACAGCCCAACCGGGAGTCCTGCAGCATGGCTAGTAGTTATTACATCCTCAACAGCAGTACCACAGCACAACCAGCACTACTCTATCATGGCCGGCACTAATGCATTACATTCAGTGTGACAATTACTACTATGACCCAACCATGTTATTACAGCCCGCCTAATCTATTACAGCACCAGTACTGTACTACCTGCATTGCTACTGGATGGTGAGCACTACTACAGCCTGACCAGCTCAAGACTACTACAACAACATGATGAACAGTAATACAAGACCAACACTACTGCAGCATGGCCAACACCATTACAACAACACTGGCGTTATTAAAACACCATCAACACTACTACACCATAGGTGGCACTACTTCAGTACCACTACTACAGCATGAACAGCACTTGCATATCACAGCAAGCCTGACAGGCCCTACCACATTTCAACCCATGCTCCTACAACTAAGACTGAGCTCTTACAGCCTCTATGCACTATCACATGTATGTCCAGTGGCACTACAAAAGCATGATCAGCACAATATTCACTACTTCATCACAATCAACAATACTACAAGGTTAGCAACATTACTGTTGCACACCCACCACCAATGCAGTATATGACAGCACAACCAACACTGTCTCAGCAGAAGTGATACTACTTCAGTATATCAAGAGCACTACTATACCACAACATGCATTACCACATTTCGACGAGCAGAAGCAATGTTTTTGTGACATTCGGTTTCTCTTCATTTCAGATTGGTTGCTTATCGGGAATGATGTCCACGGATCCACTGAGTACCAGTTCTACTTTTAGCGCTTTTGTCTTTAACATATTTAATTTTCACAAATTTCCTTCTGAGTTGAGTTTTTTAGATGCTATTTACCTGTATTCTTTTCCAGTCAGCAAGTGGGTCAGAGATAAAGGCCGTCTCGCACTCCAGTGTACTTGGAAAATAAAAACCTTGACATAGTTAACAAATGTCACCTTTTCACTTTGCTAAGGTTGAACAACAATGGCTAAAAAAGCACTATAAGTATATTGTTGGACCTGGCCCTTTTGCAGGGTTATCCCCAAACTTGATGACTTCTTCCTCCTATTTTTTCTGGCCTGTGTTTGTTGGTTTTTGGACTCTGGGCACTTTACTACTGCTAACCAGTGCCAAATTGCATATGCTCTTTGTCTAAATTGTATTGGTGATTGGTTTATCCATGATTGGCATATTTGAATTACTTGTTAAGTCCCTAGTAAAGTGCACCCTGTATGCCCAGGGCCTGTAAATCAAATGCTACTCGTGGGCCTGCAGCACTGATTGTGCCACCAGTGGTGGCTCGCATAGGGCGTGCTGCGGGGCGGGGGAGGGGCAGGGTGGGGGGGGGTAGTAAACTCGGACATACGACGGAACGGAGGAAAGTAATTATTACCTTCCTCCGTTCCGTCGTATGTCCGAGTTTACTACCCCCCTGCCCCTCCCCCGCCCCACAGCACGCCCTATGCGAGCCGCCACTGTGTGCCACCCACATGAGCAGCCCTGCAACCATATCTCAGACCTGCCACTGCAGGTGTATGTGAGCAGTTTTGAAACTGTTATGTCGACATGGCAAGTGCACCCACTTGCCAGGCCCAAACCTTCCCTTTTACTACATGTAAGTCACCCCTAAACTAGGCCCAAGGCAGCCCCCATGGGCAGGGTGCAGTGTATTTAAATGGTAGGACATGTACTGGTGTGTTTTAAATGTCCTAATAGTGAAATACTGCTAATTTTATTTTCCATTTAAAAGCACCCAGGTTCTCTTATGGAGCGCGCAAGCTGAACATGGACAGAGGGAGATTTTGTCAAGTGCTCATTTGAATGAGCAACTTGAAAGTTTATCTTGGTGCAGGACGGCCTTCAAGTTCCGTGAGAAGTCTTAGAGAAGTGTGAGGGCGCTCGAGGGCATATTGTGCAGAAACTAGCGTTTTTTGCAAACGCCACCAGCTTGGGACAGCTGCTGAGGTGCTTTATGTCAATAATTTAGATATTGGAGGCCGGGTATTGGGCACTGTATGATGGGCCTTGTGCTGAGTGGAGAAGGGTGGGCGGGGATGAGGGGTGCTGATAAGGAGGAGTAAAGCAGTCCTGTGTGACTGGTGCCCTTGGGGAGTCTGGTAAAATTAATTGGGCACTTAGCAATCGATTTGGGCCTTAAAGCGCGTTTTGCATGACAATGGCCTATCAGGTTTCGAGCAGCCTACAGTGGTGTAATGGCTGAGGCCACGGGTTTATGTGGGGTAGGTCCAGTGAAACCAGTAGTGGGTTCACACCAACTACTATGTTCTTACCTTTAATGTTGCAGGTAAAAGCTGTTTTTCTCAAAAATATGTACAAGAACTCTAAAAGTAATATAGATCAGCAATTCAGTCCCTGCTATATTTCACTTTTTTGACTTTGTGTTGCATGGTGTATTAAATCTTGCTTCCTAGGAGTATTTTATTTTACCAGATGTGTTTCAGTGACTTATTTTTTCATTCAGCTTTTGAATCGTGTACAGCGCATCATTTTTTTTTTTTTATACAAATTTTATTAGGTTTTGCATAAGTTACTCGGTGCAGTTGATGTTACATCATTGCCATGTCTCAGGAGTATCAGTTGACAAATTCGCTTCTACATTTAATACAAAGAAATGACTTTGCAATAGAGGAGGTCTCTCCCCACCCCCCCCCCCTGCAAACTAAAAGCAATGCACAGGTCAGTATTCATTTGAGGTGCCTTTTATTAGTACCTTCAATCTTGAATCTATTCTATCCCCCTAAAACTACCTCCCACCAACCCCTCCCACCAGGCGTGTCACTAATAATCGTCATGCTGTTCCGCTGACCTCGGCTGTTCCGGTCTAGTTTTCATTTGTAACCAAAGCAGTACGTTGAAATTAACCCCTCAATGAGGGTGAGGGTGCACTATAACCATTACCTAATTCTGCAACTCTGTATGTTGTTCTACGTCTTCGGGGGCTGCAGCTATGGGATCCTCGCTGTCATTGTCGTCCGGAATCTTTAGTAGCACAACTAGTGTTTCCCATGCTCTCGCTGCCTCCAATTCTCTCTCACTCCTTGCCCTTTTTGCTAGTTGTAGTCAAATTATTCCTTCACACTCTGCCCATTTGACAAATTCCTTCTTCCATCTTGTTACATTTGGGCCCCTCTTTGCTTTCCAATGCATAGTGATGTCTCTTTTTGCTAATAGTAACCCCAGATCTAAGAACTTGCTTGTAACTTTATTTTTGGCCGTGTGGGGGAACCAGTGTAATAGGCAAGGTCCCAGAAACGCCTCCACCTCTCTATCAGTGATGTCGGCTCGTAATGTGGTCACCTCCTCCCAGAAGTTACCCAGCTGCGGGCAGTCCCAGAACATATGCCGAACATCTGCTCCCTCCTTATTACAGCGTGGGCATGCTGCTGCTTGGGTTTCGAAATATTTATTAATCTTCGCCGGGGTGAGGTATGCCCTATGCAAGACATAGAAGTGCACCAGTTGGAATCTGGCATTTCTGGAACTCTTCCATGCCCTCTCCACTAGATCTCCCCAAGTCTTTTCTCGAATTGCCTCCCCCAAGTCTGCTTCCCACTTTAGTCGTAGATCAGTCAGGGGCGCTAGTGTTTCCTGTGTTATGCGCCTATATAGGCACGTGACCGCTTTAAAGTTACCTGCCGCCGTCACTATGTATTGACAACCCAGCGACGTCTGCGGCTCAATGAGTCCCCCCCTCCAGTGTTTTCGTATGGCCGCAGTGAGTGCAGAATGTAATAGGAAATCCCCTCCAGGTAGGTCACATCGTTCTAGTAGATCATTGAAGGGAATCATGGTGCTATCTTCGTACAAGTCTCCTATTGTGGACAGTCCCAGCTCCTTCCAGTCCGCTAATCCCCGCCAGGTACCCCCATGTGGCAGAGCTTCGCACACAAGCAGCGGGATTTCAGGGGCATAGGGATATTTGCAGTCTCAGGCTCCTATTCCAGCACTGCCGTGCTGTTCTTAGTTCCGAAGGGATAGCTTGGGTTCGGATGGGTAGTTTCAGTACAATTTGAGATAGTACTCGTATGGCCGGAGAACCATCTCTAAGCTCTTCCGTCCCCCTAAGTCGGTTCGCCACTCCCTTCGTGAGCCATTGTAACTGTGCCGCCAGGTAGTAAGCCTCAAGATCAGGCACAGCCAGCCCTCCTTCCGACCTTGGTCTCATGAGGACTCCAAGCGCTACTCTCCTTCTGCCGGCTCCCCACAGAAATCCCGAAATCATTGCCTTGAGTTCGGTAAAGAATCTTGCTGGTATCCAGATTGCCAATGTCCCAAAGTAGTACAAAAGTCTCGGGAGGGTCACCATTTTAAGTAAGGCCACTTGGCCGGCTACCGACAGTGGCAAAGATCCCTGGAAGTCAAAATTGCTTTTTGTTCCCCTAATGGCTCTTCCTATATTGCCCTCCAATAGGTCCCCTTGAGAGTGGTATATTTGCATACCTAGGTATGTCAAACACCTGTTCTCCCATCTCACTCCTTCAGTCTCTTGTGGGCCAGCTCTATTTTCCGTTGTCGGGAATAGGCAAGACTTCGCCCAATTTACCTTGAGCCCCCCTACTCTGCCTAGGTCTTGGAGCAATTCTCTTGCACCGCATAGCGCTTCCCCCGGGTTCGCCAAGAACATTAGTAAGTCATCCGCATAAAGTGCAATGTGATGAGTCTGCCCATAAACATTGAGGCCCTGATAATGTTGCCCCGTTCTGGTCCTAGCCACAAGCGGCTCCATGGCCAGGGCGAACAAGAGGGGGGAGAGTGGGCATCCCTGCCTTGTACCCCGGCCTATACTACAGGTGTCAGATATTAACCCACCTGTTTTAACCCTCGCAGTGGAGTTTTTATATAGTAGAGCTGTCCAGTCTACAAATGTATCCCCTAATCCGAATTTACGCTTTACTTGGAACAAATAAGGCCATTCAAGACTTTCGAATGCTTTTTCTATGTCCACTGTGAAAACAGTCGCTACATCTCTCTGATAAGAAGCCGCCTCCAAGACCCGCAGGAGGCGCAGGACATTGACAGCCGTGTTCCTGGTTGGAATGAACCCGGATTGATCCTTATATATTAAAGTTGTCATATAAGGAAGGAGGCGGGTGGCTATAATACGGCTCAGGATCTTGTAGTCTAGGTTAAGCATAGAAAGCGGGCGGTATGCAGACCTGTCCCAGGGATGATAATCGCCTCCCGAGCTGATGTAGGCAGGTGCCCCAACTGTTTCGCATCATTGTATAGTTTTACGAGTCTAGGGGCCAGCAACTCGATAAATGCTAAGTAAAATTCTATCGGCAGTCCATCTGTCCCCGGTGTCTTGTTCCTAGCCATATTTTTAATAGCTCCCCTCACTTCTCCGATTTCCACATCTCGGCGCAGCGTGTCCGCCAGTTCCTCACCCAGGGTCGGCAATTCCACCTCACTTATGAACCTATGCTTGCCTTCTTCTACTGGGGCCAGCTTACTCCTGTACAGGTCCGCATAATAATCAAGGAACAAATCATTAATACCTTGCTGGCTATAACATACCTCCCCATTCTGTCCTCTAAGCTCTAAAATTACCGTTCCTCTTCTGGCCGGGTTAGCTAGCCAAGCCAGGAGGGCCCCAGATTTGTCTCTCTCAGTGTGGGCTCGAGTTATATATTTCTTGTAGTCAAAACAGCGCAGACGTTCTACCTGCGCTGCCACTGCTTCTTTAGCATCCGTTAAATCTCCCTGCTTATCAGGTCTCTCAGGGCGTTCCTGCTCTACCTCTCGTAGGTGCTGATCTGCCACCTGTATGTCCCGCAAGAGCACCTTACGCGTTCCCACCATCTCTGATATACAGCGCCCCCTGATGACTGATTTAAAAGCATCCCATTCCACTAAGGAAGTCGTTGCTGTATTAACATTGTCTTGGAAATATTGTTCGATAGCAGTGCCCACTGCTTCGACCAAAACCTGGTTGTCTAAGGCGTCAGGTCGTAAGCGCCATGTGGGTATTTTAGGCCTTGTGCGAGACCACTGCATCCTTATCAGTACTGGGTTATGATCCGATATTGTTCTAGTGAGATATTCAATACTCTGTACCCCCCTCGTGTACATCCGGTGAGCACAATATGGCATCCAGTCGGACATGTAAGTTGTGCAGTGCAGAGAAGAAGGAGTAATCCCTAAGCCCTGGGTGTTGCGCTCTCCATGAGTCCACTAAGCCCCACCTCTGCTGCCAGTCCTGCCTCGTTTCCGCTATTTTATGTATGGGTGCATCAGGAAGCGGAGGATGAGAGCGATCCAGGTCAACGTCTGATATACAATTGAAATCGCCCCCTAATACTACTGATCCCGTTAGGATGAGAGCCAATTTCCCAGAGAGCTGTGACATAAAGGCAGGTTGCTCCGTGTTAGGAGCATAAATACTCCCCAATACTATATCTCTGCCAGCTAGCCTTCCCGTTACTACAACATATCTTCCTTCCGGATCTGTAATTTGGTTCATGCACTGAAATGGTACACCCGCCCTCACCCAGATCAGCACCCCCCCCGGCGGATGCCGAGTAATTGGTATAAAATACTTGGCCTCTCCATCGACGCTGCAGCGCTGCTCCTTCGTTTGCCATTATGTGGGTCTCTTGAAGCAGTGCAATTTGAACCCCCCTTCGGAATAAATATGCATGTATTTTATGTCGCCGCAACATTGAATGCATCCCCCGTACATTCCAAGAAATACATTTTAAGTCTAATGAGGGTCCCATCGCATTGTGCTAAGTACGCCCCCATTGATTACCCCTACTGTGACACGCCTGTTCCCAAATAACATCCCTTCAACCAAACTGAACCCCCAACTCCCCCTCCCCAGGACAGGTACTGAAAAACTAGTCCCCATCCAAACTTAATCTGAATACACAAAGTCCTCTAGTGGTTACAGGGGTGTGCAGCTGACCCTTCTGGACTCGGAACCCCACCACACCTCCCCCCCAATACTGAAGTAGATACACAGCCCCGGACTAAACTGCTGAGTGTATTCATTACAGAGGTACAGTCGGCAGTCCCCAGTGATCGCCCTTCTGGTTCAAGGGCACCCCATATCTCCATAAGCTTCAGAGAAGTACTACAATCATGCACCCTTCAGACAATATCGTCCGCCGTCTGGGGCGTGACCTCCGGTAACTCCGTCTCCGAAGTGTCGTTCTTGCTGGGTGCCGGTGAGCTTTCTGATCTTTCCCCGTCCAATCCATTTTTACTCGAGGTGGGGCTGGGCACATTCTGGATGTTTCGCAACTGCCTGTAACAACTTTCGATGTTCCCGTCTAAGTTCTCTGGGAGATGGGGCTCTAGACCCAGTTTTTTTGTTGTGCGGACTCTGTTGGGTTAAATCCGGTAAGGAGCTGCGATGCTTCCGGGGTCGTCGCTTGTCCAGCCATTCCCATGCTTCCTGTGGCGTAGCGAAAAATCTGACCCCCGTTGGATCAGCTACTCGAAGTCGCGCTGGGAATAGCATTGCGTACAGTAGTTGAAGTTGTCGAAGTTTCTTTTTAACAGCCAGGAAGGACGCTCTGCTACGTTGAACTTCTCTGGTAAAGTCTGGAAAGATCATTACTGCATTATTATCTATCTGTAGGCCTTGTTTTTGGCGGGCTTGCTGTAGGTTGTGATCTCTGTCCCTAAAATGCAGAAGGCGTGCCACGATCGGTCTTGGATGAGCTCCAGATCTGGGCGGTCTTGCCGGCAGTCTATGCGCTTTTTCCAGCGCGTAGAAGGGTGACAGTCCCTCTGGGGCAACTTCTTTTCGGAGCCAATCCTCGAGAAAGCTCACTATGTTCGTGCCCTCTGCCCTCTCCGGGACTCCAATTACACGTATATTATTTCTGCGGGACCTGCCCTCACTAACTTCGACCCGCACTTCCAGCACTTTAACTTTAGTTTCCAGCTCCGTAAGTGACTTCAATAGTGTGGTCACTGCCTCCGGGAGACCATCAGGTACTTTCTCAGCAGTTAAAACTCGGTCTTTTAGTTTTCGGTGATCATCCTTTAATAGGCTTAAGTCTGTGCCTATCGCGTCAATTTTCGCCTCCAACACCTCTCTGGAGGCCTGCATGATATCCGCCAGCATGGGTTTCAGGGCAGCTGAGTCTTTTCCCGCCTCCATCATTTCCTCGTCCTCATCCATCTGGTTGCCAGGGGCCTCCATGTTGAGGGCAGTATACCCCCTTTTCTTCAACGTTCTCCCCATCTTCTTAGCTGGTTCCTTGTTGTCCCCTCTTCGTTACCAGGTAGTCCACGCAGGAAAGAGGCGGTTTCGTTTTACCGCCTCTGTGTATCGCGCCTAGTGTACTGCAATAGTCATATAGTCCAGTGTTGTGCAGTGCGGCAGGGCACCCCCGGATCTCAGCGCGGGCCTCACCAGAGTGGTCTCATCAAGTATTCTGGGAGCCCACTTACAGCCTTTCATCCATGTTAAACTCCACCTTAAGCTTTTATGGCAAGGTCCGCTGTGTGTACCCAATGTTATTCCTACTTGTGTTTCCCACGTTATGTGATGAGTCCGAGGGAGCCCCACAATCAGCGCCCCCAACACTGCACATCCTGGCAGCAGCACTCCGCTTTGTTATGAGGGCATCCCACTCTATTGGCACTGCTGTGACTTGTGCATCGCTGTCTCCAGGGTACAGGTGCACCTCCAGGCGCTGTCGGCCTCAGCTACGCGGCAACCAAGCACCTCTTGGGCAGGCCTGGCGAATCTCCTTCCCCCTTTATCTCCGTACCCAATGCAGGTTCGTAGGGCTCTTTGTTCACCCCTCCTCCCGACGGAGCTCCCTCGTGGCCCCACACCAATGGATACCCGCCAAGCATCCCGGTGGGCCCCAAGAGTTCGGCCAAAAACTCCGCTTCTCACTCTTCGGCGCGGATGGTCTCCCCTCGTAGGCCTGACTTGTTTATCCGCCCTCCTCCACCGCGAGAGCGCACTACTCCTGCCAGTCTCTCTTCAGGTCCACCGCAGGCGCAATCCGGGACGCGGACACTTCTCTGGCCCCTGTGAGGTCTTAACTACAGATCTCCCTCACGTTGACATTGTCCTGGCCCTATCTGGTGCTCAGGGCAGCGCTCGTTGCTTAGACTCTTTGCTCCCTTACAGCCTGCTGCATCTGTAGCCACTCCACTACAGCGCGGGCGCCATCTTGGTATTGTCACTTCTTCCGCTTCGCGCCGTAAGGGATTCGCCTAGGTGATCCCCGGTATCCAGGCCGCTCACCCCAACATCCACCGTCCGACTTTAGCGCACTCCCCCCACTTAGCTGATCTGACCATCTGCTTCCGCCGCGAGAGCGCACTCCTCTCGTGGTCTCACCTCAGGTGTCCGGGGTGCATTTCCGTCTCTGGTGTCTGTAAGAGCGCAATTACCGGTCTCCCTCACACTGCCGGTCCTCTGGGCTCATCCAGTGCCCGAGGCATTTTTCATTGCCGAGGCCCTTTCCTTCCTCACAGCCTGCCACGTCTGTGGTCGCACCGCCTTGGCGCCAGCGCCATCTTGCTGCCGTCTCGACCGCGCCTCGCAGCAGCGGATCACCAGAATTTATCACTTTTCTTAGGCAAACAGACCTCGCCGCCTACTGCTCCTTGCTCCTGGGGTCCTCCGACGTGCACCTCCATGCTGATATCTGTGCCCGGGGCTCAGGATGTTCGATTATGGGGGATACGGCTGACGGAGCTCCGCAGACCGCGTTCGCTCACATCGGCTCCAGGCCACGCCCCCTGTACAGCGCATCATGCAAGCTGAATTTCCTCCCAGTGTTTGGGTGAGTTCAGGGTGTGAATGGGGTTGGCAAGATTGAGCACTCCGGAATTGTCTGAAAGCAGTGTGAGTTTTCTCCTAGTGTCTCTCACTGGGTCATTATGGTGTACAGAAAGCATGCTCATGCAATCTTTGGCCTCTGTAGAACACAGAGTGAAAGTAGCTTTTGTGCCATTTGGAACAAAGGAGACACATAGCTGTCTAGATATTGACAGTGAAGTATAAGAGGTTTGAGGGTCAACAAATTAACAGGGTGGTCAAAGGCAAGGGTATGGCTTGGCTCTATATAAATAGCCTGTGCACAAGCCAAGTCCTCATATCGACTGGTGTGTAAATTATGTAAAAAACACTATACAAAAATATGAGGCAGTCTCTTCAAAATTCCAGAAACATATTTCTTTAACATACGGAAGCATTTCCCTTTAGTAAATCAGAATATTTCACTGCGTTAAAAAAGCATTTAATAAAACGGACAGTTTTTAAATATGAATTTAGAAACAGTCATGCCTCCTGTCATGATAACAATGGCATTAGTGAACTAAGAGGTAAGTCAGTTGTCATGTACACTCTATGTATGGCCTATATTCGTATTGTAAGTGGAGAAACATTATAGTCAATTAAATCAAACACAAGATATGGTTTGTACAACACAGATCCTCACCTTACATATTCCAAGATGCTCTCATATGCAATAATGAAGAAAAAAGAGGCACAGGTAAATAAAATATTTGCCTAGGATCACACAATTTGGTCAAGCAGGGAAGCCAAAAAACATTGGTCCCAGTCTTTTTCACATTGTCCAGTTCTGGCACTAGATGGGTATTTTATTCTCTCTCATGCTATACATCAAGGGTTACTGTTTGTCTTCATTTCTTGGCGCAGGAGCTTAGAGTGTGAGTGGCAGGCAGAAGCCACATGAGAGCTCAGCTCATTTTAGTCTTAAGATTACAAAGAGGACCTCAAAATGAGCCAGAGCCAGGCATCTGGCTTGAGCCTCCAATGGTTCGCCCACCTCTATGAAGTGCTGAAAGTGCCAAAGGGTAGAAAACATTGTGATAGAGAGAGTGAAAGGATGGTCCTTTGAGGGGACAAAGGAAACGCATAATGGGAGAAGACATGTCCTGGAAGGGTGCGCGTGCTCGACACTCTGGAGGAAACATTGTTCCATAGTGATGGACAGCTAATGATTTTTTTTTTAAACAAACTTTATTAAGTTTTCAGTTCAAAAACATTAGCCGCTTGTTAAGGCCTATTCCTAGCAATACTCACCTCGAAGGTCCCTATAATCATACAATTCTAAGGTCTATGTTTAAAGCCCCTTATACATATCAACACAATATCACATAATAACTGAATCGAGGAAAGAGTAGACATGAATAAATGGAGATATCCCTCCCTACTTAATGGTGCCCTCAAGCTATAGCCGCATCATGAATCATAACAATTCTAATCTAATAAAACTCCAAAACCTCCCCCCTCCCCATCCTCCCCCCAGGCATGTCACTTCCAGTAGTATACTTTACAATCAGTAGATGTCAGCGTTACATAGTTGGTGGCAGTCCATTAGCCTGAGAATGTGACCGTGTGCGTGCTGCCCTCTCATGATCGCCTATCGTGTGTACACTAGATGTGTCTATATTACTGCTGCAATGTGCTATCATGGTGCTGCTCTATCTCCGGCATGACCGGCTCAGTGTCATCGTCACTATCAGTGTCCGGGTCTTTCAGTAATCCCACCAAGCGCTCCCATGCCCTGGCCGCCTCCAACGCCCTCTCGCTCCCCGTTCTCTTTGCTAGCTGCAGTCGCACTATCCCATCACATTCCGCCCATTTGATGAACTCTTTTTTCCATCTAGAGGGGCCCCTCTCGCTTTCCAGCGCATCGTGATTTCCCTTTTGGCCAGCAATAGGCCCATGTCTATAAATTTGCTAGTGATCTTAGTTTTAGCCATGTGGGGGAACTAATGCAGGACACATGGCCCCATTGCCAGCCCCAGATCTCTGTCCGTCACAGCGTTCAACAGGGCGACCACCTCAGTCCAATAACTAGCTAGCAGTGGGCACCCCCAAATCATGTGAGGGAAATCCGCTCCCTCTCCTCGACACCTCGGACATTCATCTGTATCCGTATTGAAGTATGTTTTCGATTTTTGCCGGGGTGAGGTAGGCTCTATGCAAAATATAAAAGTGTACCAGTTGAAAACGTGCATTCCTGGTGCTCTTCCACGCCCGTTCCACTATTTCGGCCCAGGCCCTATCCGGTATCTCATCCCCCACATCCACCTCCCACTTGCACTTAAGAACATCCAAAGGTGCCAGCTTCTCCTGCGTCATACGCTTGTACAGGCACGTGACCGCCTTATACTTCCCCGCAGCAGTCACAATATATTGGCACCCCAAAGAAGTCCTAGGTTCAGTCTAGCCCTCCCTCCAGTGCACACGGATAGCCGCAGTAAGTGCCGCATGAAGCAAGAAGTCACCCCCTCGTAAGTCAAACCGCTCCTGCAGAACATGGAAGGGCTCAATGAACAATGGGGCAACCCAGTATCCCTCAGAACCTGGGCATTGATATGTAAAGAAAAACAATGGTTCTGTCGGGTGTAAAAGCTATTTCTTATGCAAAAGATCAATTCAAAAAGTTATTCTTCAAATGTTCATATCTGAGTTTAGTACACGGAACACATATTAAACATAAAGGCAACACACATTGATGGGTATATATGTTATTTTATATAAATTGCATCATTTATAAATACCCAAACAATTATAAAAGCTGTCAAACATAAAGTGAAATGTAAAGTGACACGTGATCAAGTGACATATTGTGCTCAGTGATAGAGTTGGTGCGTATTATATACAAAGTGACTAAAATATGTACATGAGAGAAGAATAGTAGTGGGCCAGAAATAGAGGAAGTCAATGACTTTGCTGCCTAAACAAATTTAATCTTTTGAGCGCAAAGCCTTGATCTGGACCAAGAAATATCGTCGACTTAAGACCCGCATTGACTATCTAGTAATGCACCCCTTGGGTTGAAACGTCGACGATTTGAATTGATCTTTTGCATAAGAAATAGCTTTTACACCCGACAGAACCATTGTTTTTCTTTACAGAACATGGAAGGGCAGCATGTTCCCATCCTCATATAGATCTCCAATAGTGGTCAACCCCTTCTCGTCCCAATCGCTCAGCTCCCGCCAGGAGCCCCCTTGGGGAAGTGCCTCACACATAGAGAGCGGAATATCAGCTGGACAGCTAATGATATAAGTGAAATGGCATCCCCCCTTTACAGACCACACGTGCTCCCTCAAGGGCAATCTAAAGTGGTTTTGCAGCTCTGGAGAGGAGGACTGCTGCTGCTGTCCTTGGCGACCCTTGGAACCACCATGTCCTCTGTATTGAGTTCTACTTCACAGGTTGCGAAGGGTGGCACTGCCAGAAGAGTATACCTTGGAAGTAATCCCTGAACTTACAGTATTGTCTGTGGAAGCAAAGAGCAGGGGAAGCCAGGCCAATAAGCAGGCCATGCCACAAACCTGTTTAAAATGCTCCGAGGGCAAGTCAGCCACCTTTCCAAAAACATGAGCATCATCAACGGGAATGTTCATGAGAAACAACTGGCCATCATCAAAAACCCAGTTGAGATCCTGCAGGCATAGTGATGCATGGCAATAACAAGCCCATGGACCTCCCCACGAATCCACAGTATATAGGCCAGACCAGAAGTGGTTCTCTTTGGCCATGTCCTGACCATCATGCAAAACTTTCGCAAAATGGTCACAAAGGTGATCCGGGAGATTCAGGAAAAACATTTGTGCAATCTCCTAAATATCATGAGAGTAACAGTCCAGAAGGCAAGTCGCTTTCATGGAGCGAAAGGGCAAGGCTCCCTGAAAAGAACAACTTCTTCCCCATTGCCTCAATCCTCTTAGAGTCCCTCTTGGGGAGTACAGAGGAAAGAGTCAGGATTTTGCTAGGAGTCTCCGGGAGTGAGCCAGGGAAGGTTGGGGTGAAGGATGAAGGCGTTGTGTAACCTGATGATTTACCATCCGAGCAGAAACTTGTTTACTCCATGCGACCAAAATGAGATCTATGAAGGCCTTGTTTGAAGAGAGCAAGGGATCCAAAGCAGATGAGGCCGACTGTGTACTCTCTATGTGGTTAGCTTTGTTTTCATCTACAGGCAAAGGTACTCAAGAATCCTCAGCAATCTTGGGTAGTGCAGCCATGAAGAAGGCAACCTCCTCTCTCAGAAGTTTTGATGGAATCTCCAGATCCACCTCAGGGAAAGTGCCTAGGCCACTTGCTTTCTGCAGAGTCAACCTGTCCCTACCATCTGTGCTAATAAGGGGAAAAAGATTACCCACTTCATTACCATCATCATGGTTGAAGATATTGGCCATCTGAATGTGATCTGAGTAAGAGCCAAATATCCCTCCAAACCTGCCAAAGTACCTATCACAAGGTGAAGGCCTGCAAGGAACTCTTTCTCCATCAAATGTTGGGCATGGCACTGGGATCATATCAAAATTGCTTTCGCCTTTTGGAAACTTGCCACATTTTGTAACAGATCAGTGATGGTTGAAACACTGGCAGTGGATCAACTGCCAGTTCCTTTGGCAGAGGAAGAGGTTTGGCCAGTGGCATGGCAGCGTCAGGAAGAGGCTGAGCAGGGTGGGCCAGGGATAGAGTCTCTGGTGGAATCTTAGTTGGCAGTACCAAGGGCTCTTGGGGCTTTCAGGTGCACCAGAGGAAGCTGGGGGATAAAAGAGCCAGTATAGGCTGGGTGAAGACAACAAACTGTGCAGTGTCAGCCCAGGAGATGGAAACTCTAGTTAGAAAGCAGGAGGCCTGGCAGTTATCCTAAGCTCATGCCAAGAAGGACTCTGCCTTCCACTCCTTCATGTTCTTGCCGTGCATGAAGCTGCACTTCTTACATGATCCAGAGTTATGTTTGGGCACGAGAGGCAGATAACTGTTGCTGTCCAATGTCAGGGCATGGCTAGCTCATCTAGTACTGTCCAACGTCAGGCATAGCTCGCTCATGCAATCCTTTTTTTCACTTTGCATTCTACTGCTTGTAATCTTGTTATAATGTGGTGCAAAAAAATACTTGCTATGCAATGGCAAGAAATACCATGTCTGGATCAGCTACTCATGTCATACATGGGAAAACCTGAGAGCTCTGTTCAAATCTTCCCCACACTATTCGAAGTAAATTTACTTAATGGTACCTACATTTGAGTTCAGTCATTTCTGTACCCATTTATGCAAGTGCTGGTAGAGTAAATGTCATGGGGAACTAGTATGATCATGTTAGTGTATAATACGTCTGACTTAAATATGATTATTACATGCAACTAAGTGCAGAACCTACTGGCTTTAGCAGCTCATGCACTGCGCTCACTTTCATAGTGAGTTTTTGCATGTCTTCGGCACACCCAGACTTGGCTGCTGTGCACAGAGAACCTTTATTGCCACACATTGAAGAAATAAAATAGAGGGAACAATGATGGGGATTGCCTTGAAATATCTTTTAAGTGTAAATTCTCATTGGGAGCAGATAGAGATTTGGGGCCTCATTTATGAAAAGTGTTGCATCTCTAGGTAAAAACAGCGATGCAACACTTTTTATTGCGCCATCCTTGTGACACCATGGATGCGCCGTATTTACACTACGGCGCTCCATGTCGCAAGGATTGCACAGAGATGTCAGGAATCCTGATGTATCAGGTGGCGCAATAATGACGCATTGCTGGAGTGTGTCGGTAAACTGAGGCAACTCCAACTATGAGTCATTATGTTGTCATTATGAGTCCTATGTAAAAGACCCTGCGTCACTCATTACGCCTGCTCGAAGAAAGGCGTAAGGATTGTGACGAAGTCAAGTTGTAGGAGTGGCGTAGTGAAATCTCATAGATTTCAATGCGCCACTCCTACTAGGCTTTTTTATGTGGGAACACCCACCCTGCATACATTATACCTGACTCAGGTATAATGTAGCGCAGGGATTTACAAAGTGACACATCTGTCTAGATGCATCATTTTGTAAATAGGGCGCAGTGTGCCACATTGTCTACGCCACCGCAGCATCACAAAAAAGTACGCAATGGGGGCGCAAGCCCTCATAAATAAAGGCCTTGGAGTTTGGGGTCTCTGAACTCACAATTTAAAAATACATCTTTTGGTGAAGTTGGTATTTGAATTATAAGTTTGAAGATACCACTTGTAGAAAGTGGGCATTTTCTTCCTTAACCATTCTGTGTCTCTGCCTGTCTTGGAGCTGAGGTGTGCCCTGCATATCCTGATGGCCATTACCAGGCTGATGGGGGTTCTGGAGCTAGAGTGGGAGGAGTTGTCACTAACACCTGAATATGGCTGTGCCTGTCCTCTCACAAAGCTGTCTCCACTCCCTGGAGCCAGGTCAGGGAAAGGCAGGGTCTTGTGCACAACAAAAACTTTCCTTTGAAGTTTGACTACTTTAAAGGCAGAAAGGGGTATAAGTACTGGAACTCTGACGCCTCAAATTCAGAACACTTCTGGACTGAGGGCATTCTGCCAGGATGAAGAGCTGGATGTTGTAGGAGGGACTACCACTCGGCCTGTTGCTTTGTTGTGCTGGCCTGCTGCTTCTGTCCTGGGAGTGAAAGGACTGGCCTTTGCTTTCTGTATCCTGCTTCCAAAGTTCTCCAAGTGCTTGCGTTGAGCTTGCCTCCTGTTAACAAGTCTCAGGGCCATCTAAGACTTCACCTGCCAGTGCCTGGGCTCTTCTGCTGAGAATCCTGACTTGCCAAGTGGTGCCAAATCCAGTTCCTAGTCCCTTCTAAGTAGAATCTCGTGATCTTAAGGAGAGAATCCATGCATCGACTCCCAGTGCCTGTTTTCTGGACACATCACTGCAAAAGATGGACGCATTGCTGCTGCCTGCCCCGAAGTGTGGTTCCCTATCAGCGCATCGACCACGGTTTGCACCACAGGCCCCAGCTCGCCTTTGCCGATCGTCAGAAAAATCTCTGCAGCGTGAGTCCCGAGCACCATGTCATCCACGTCCATGGCACCTGATCCGACTCTGACGCAGCACCTGTTTGTGGCTGAAGAATCGACACAGCACCTGCTTCATGGCTGGAAAATCAAAACAGCACCTGCATTGCCGCATCTACGCAGTGCGTCTGACTTTTCGACGCATCGTCCCTCGACGGCAATACTTCATCAACACTGCACCACAGTAAGAAACCGTGACCACGTGTCTGGAAACTGATGCATCATCTTCCCTACCACTAAGGAACCAATGCATCACCTCCCCTGACAGTAAGGAAAGGACTGATCACCTCCACTGCCTAGCTGTAGGGAACAGACGCATCACCTCCCCTGGCAGTAAGGAACCTACGCATCACCTCCCCTGTGTAGTAAGGAACCAACGCATCGCTTTTCTTTTCCGGCCCCTCACCTCTCCTGCGCCTGGCACTATCTTTGATTTTTGGCGCATCTAATGTACTTTGTGCTGAAATGACTGCATCCATTGATTTCTATGGACTAAACGTGCTTAACATTTTAAACGTGATATTTTGACTTGCGTATTGTGGATTTTTGTCGTTTTGCTCTTATTTTACTAAAATAAATATTGACTGGTTTTCTAAACTGGTGTGGACTCCTTTTGTAGTGTTTTCATTGTGTTACTGTGTTTGTGTACAAAAGCTTTACACATTGCCTCTGAGATAAGCCTGACAGCTCGTGCCAAGCTACCAACAGGGTGAGCAGGGGTTGTCTTAGCTGTATGACTTCCTTACCCTGACTAGACTGAGGGTTCCTACTTGACAAGGTGCAAACCACTGCCAACTAGAGACCCCATTTCTAACATATATGAACATGCTTCATGATGCATGCATACGTATGCTTCATGACGCTACAGCAGCCAATTTTATCTTTTTAACTTACCATTCCAAGTCTTTACCCCCGCAGGGCTAGGCACATTACTTCCCTGTCTAGAAGACAGACAGGCTTTTATGTTATGTCATACTCTCAGTACCTTTAATAGAAAGTACATGCTTCAAGTCATGCCCATCCCAGTTGAGTGACAATCAGGTGTCCTTTGAGTACTCTGCAGAGCACTTCCTTCCTTAGACGTGAAGAACTTGTAACTGGAACAAAGTGGGGTGACTTTTATACACATTTTACAGACCGGGCATGTGGATCCACTCTCTTTAAATTTCAGAACTGGTTCAGGTTGGTTCTCTTTCAAATATAATTTTCTGTCTGTTACTCAGAACAGCCTTTCTGCAAGGCAATAACTCTTACAGCAGGTAGTAATGGTGCTGGCAGCTGGCAGGAGAATCCAAAACAAGGGCACAATGAAATACAAGATCTTGCCACCTCCTTGTCATCCGCATTTCTGAAGCAGTGATCTGGTATAGAAAAAAAGAGCAGAAGCTGCATAGCAACTTCCTCACCATGATCAACAGGAACTGCAATCCCGCTGCATACCCCTCCCATCTAGAAAATGGCAGTGCTCAGGAAGAACTAACCAGCAGGGCTTTGCTAATAAGGGCTTCAATTAATTCTTAAGGGCAGTCCTGTCTCCCTTGGCCTTACTACATTGTCTATGACTCCACCCTCCACCTCTCTGGGGTAGCTTTATTCAACCTCCATCGTGTACCATGCTTATTCTGGGGCCTTTAGAAATGGATCCCACTATACCAGTACTCAGACTTTCACGGTCCACCACACATGTGCCACACAATCACATTACTATGGGAATGGTCACTTACTTCTATGTACACCATCTTGGCAACCTTTGCTTTGGTGCACCCCTTGACTGACATCCTGTAAACCTTGCTCTTCTGATGCAAGCTATCCTTTGTATGTATATCATGCCCCTAGACAGGTGTCAACCCAGAAGTCAATGAAAGGAGATGGAGATAATTATCCCAATACCCTTCTACACTCCCTTTGCTGCTCCAGAGGCAGACCTAGGGAAATTTGTACCCCTTTCACGGATTCACCTTCTCATGACAGTGCAATAGGTCAGCAAGTGGTTAATTATCTTCCTTAACCTCCTCTGTCATTGCCAGGATGTTTACTGTAAAATCCCTCCACAGGTATGGCTTTAGCCAGTTGACATGGAGCACCCTCTTTAGCTCCATTGTGGCCCCTATATCCACCATATAGTTCACTTCAGAGACTTTCTACACTTTCTTGTATGATCCACATCACTTATCCCCCAAAGCTCTAGGAAGAATTATCTTCAGCACCAACACCTCCAGACCTGCCTGGTCCTCAGCTAGGGTCGCTTTTTCGCCATACTATTCCTTCATCAGTTCAAGGCTTGCCTGGAGATTTACTTCATTTGACACATGTATTACACCATCAACTGCTCTGTGGCCAATCACATAGTCCATCATATCTTTCTATAGTGACTTTGAAGTTCTTTCCCAACCTTCTCTGACTATGGTCAGTGGGTCATACACTGGGTGTGCAAACAAAGTTTGAAGGGACTGAACCCAACTTCTTTCTATAGAATTTCTGTGTGAGCAAACAGGAAAGATGGCAGGAGAAGATTCCACTTTGTCCTGCAGTTCTCTGGCAGAGTTCCCATCATGTTCTTATGGGTCTTGTTAAACCATTCCATCAACCCATTGGTTTGCATTGAGAAGTGGTAGACTACACCAGTTTCTCTCACATTTATCTCATATAAGAGAAGATAAAAGTTAGTTCATCAGTCTGAAATCACTGTCTTACTAAATCCAACCCTAGAAAAGATCGCCAGGAGTGCCCTAGCTACTACTTTTGAAGTCGTGCTCCTCAGAGATACCGCCTCTGGAGACTTGGTGACATGGTCCAAGATATACTTGTTGCCTCATGCTGAGGGGGTGAAATTGGCCAACAATGAACCTGCCGCTGCCACAAAGATTGCCGTGCTGTCTTGGGACCATAAGCTCCAGGATTCCTCACTCCCAGGAGGGAGGGGCTACGCGCTTCTAAGCGCTAACAGACACCCGCGGCGCGGGACTCTGAACCTGCCGCTGCCACAAAGATTGCTGTGCTGTCTTGGGACCACAAGCCCCAGGATTCCTCACTCCCAGGAGGGAGGGGCTACGCGCTTATAAGCGCTAACAGACACCCGCGGCGCGGGACACGCCCGGGCGAAGCCCGGGCCAAGGGCAGGCCCATCCGCGCCCGTCAGAGACCGGAGGAGGCTGGGCTGGGCCACCCCTCTTGGCTCTCTGTTAGGCCGTATTGTGTAACAGCCGCAAAATACTTGCTTCCTGGTTAAAAGCTGGAAGAGGTGGACTACAACCTGCCAGGGGGGATTTTGGTGAAGCAATTGGCCCTGCCCGCAGTGGATCACAGGTACTTTTTGTACGTCGTATCGCTCCTGCTATCTGGAAATTAATGTAGTTTGACTGAGGCTTGGCGAACTGAGCTGTATTGGAAACGAAGCCACATATCTTTGTTAGTTTTTAATCAAGGACACTGCCGGGATAATATCGGGACCGTACCGGACAGTACATCTGAGACAAATAGACAGCGGCGGGTATAAAACTGAGAAAAAAGTCATCATCTTGTGCCCAGTTACTTGGAAATTTGACTTCTGTCCAACCATTTCAGGTTTTAAAGTCCGGTGTTGTCAAGCTGTTGGGTTGGGCTGTCTGACCCTTTTTATAATAATTATTTTACTTAAAATTTAGCTTCATCATGCTTTGTTTATTTATTTAAATTTTTAAAAAACAAAAAACTTTTAGTAGTCAATTTCTATTTTCATATAATTTATCTTGTAGGTCATTGTAGGTTATTTGGATTAAGTATGGGAAAAAGGAAACTATTAGCCGACTTAGGAAGGCCTAAATCCCCAGATAGGTCACAGACACATACACAGACCTCGTTACTAAAGTTCATATCAGGTGCTATGGGGGCCATTGAGAAGCAGATTACCAATGTTGAGGAGTCACTGTTAGTCTGCGGCGACCAAAATATGACTCCCCTGATCGCACTACAAAGTTTAGCTGATAATGATGACAATCTTAAAACCTGTGATAGAGGTGTGTCTGTGACGACTGATAAGGGTACGAATGGGTGTATACAGAATATATCTGACACTATCAATTCCTCCAAATCAGATTCCCCATTGCCTTCTAAACGGGTAAAAAAACAGCGTATGTGTACCACAACTAGCTCCCAAAATAAAGAGGACCCCGTAGCAAAAGGACCAAACCTCAAAGTAAGATTCTGAATAGGCCAACGATGGTAACCACTGAGCAGTCCCAACAGTATAGCGAATTAAATAATCAAAAATTAAATATACTATGCTCAGCAGTTACATCTCTAGAGCTATTTCTGAAAAGTAGCTTAGAATCCATTAATACCCACTTATAAGAAATAGAAACTAAATGTGCGACATGCTTGGACCAACTGAACACTCGATTGGAAAGTGAGTCTATTGGGAACGCATCAGCTGGTAGTAACCTAGTTGTAACCAATATAGCGAGGCAATCAAATCACCCACGCACTCATAGCCCACTGGACACAACATCTCACGACCAAATTGGTCTAGGTTTAAACTAAGGGAATAAATCCGTTAGACCCTTGCTGCCGCCTGATAATATCACACCTGTAGAAGCTCCGCAAATACAGCCAACAGAGTTTTTAGATCTCCCACCGGCCGCCACCCCATATGTAATAGTCTTGTCGAATGTCCCTCCTTTACAACACAAGACTTTTGAATCTTGGACCTCTCTCAAGAATAAGGCATTGAACTGGTTAGGGGTAAGATCGGGTTTGACCGAACACTTGTTTGCAGATCTAAAGATGGTTAGACGAATTAAATGGGTGGGCAGGACCCAGAAATCTCTCCCCGGAGACTGCGTAGTTCTGTCTTTTAAAACACAGAGACTGGTAGAGACTGTCCTAAATAGAACTCGGCCCACTCATGTCACTTCAAATATGATCTCCGCACTCCCATTGGGTTATTTTTATCAACCAGGCTCATTAGGGCCCTCTAATCGGTCTATGCCTCCAAGCATTCTCCCACCTGTTACCAACCAACTTTATAATGTTCCAACCTTTAACAGATATCAGGAACTAGAAAATCTTGATGACATAGATTGACCACCAGTGGTGAACCGGGAGGGAACTGAGTGGAGACACGAGGGGACAAATGAATTATATGATCCTGGAGTTGGGGGACAGACCTTATTAACAACTGGTCCAAGTATTCAACCTGGCGTCGATTTTTTACAGCATACCGGCAGGTATAATAAAGACGCAAAGTCAATCACTAGTGCAGGGGATTCTTCCCATTCTTCTAATGAAAATATTGTTTTTTTGTTCTGGAACGTGGCAGGCATCCGGAACAAAATTAATAACCTAGAGTGGTTAGACTTTGTAGAAGGCTTTAACTTTATCTGTCTCCAGGAGACCTGGCTGGAGGAACCTGTTCATATGAATGGATACAGAACATTCCATGTCCCCGCCGTTTCAACCACTCATGGTAGATCTAAAGGTGGTTTATGCATTTTTGCTTCTAATTACTTACCACCTGTTAAACTAGTTAAAGAACTAACCAACCCCTACTACCAAGTGATTGTATGTGATGGTTCAGGTTCGGCCAGGTTAGCAGTGATTAATTTGTATAACAACGCCCCAAGCGGTGAAATCATAACACACGCACAAATTATATGATAACTTGGAAAAGCTGGATAATAGGAATAAGAAAAAGCTATCAATTGTGTGGGGAGGCAATTTCAATATCCAATTGTGTGGCACACTTACCAAGAAAGTATGCAGCATGAACAACCTAGATGGTTCGGGTAAATCACATTTTACCCATAATTGTTATGGAGATAAATTAAATGAACTTATCTATACATTAGATTTAGCATTCTTGAACAAAATTTCATCCCCATACGCTCCATTTAGGTGTACCTTTGATGGGAGAAATAATCACAGTATTATTGATTATGTTTTAACATCAAATAATCAGAGCCCCCCTTTTTTTTTATTTTGAAACGCACTTTATACCATTAAGTGATCATTACCTGCAATCTGTGCAAATCGCAAAGGCTCTATTAACCAGAAAACAGTATGGGCTTGGCCTGGCTCTTGGTGGGGAATTAGAGTTAGCCACCCTCAATGGTTTTTCACTACGGTGGCACCAGATTACCCCGGAGGGTTTCCTGGGAAAATTAATTCGCAATACGGGGGAAGCCTTTGGGACCTGCCTGGATGACACCTTACAACCGATGGAAATCATAAATGCTTTATTAACCATTAGTCAGGCTGTGAAGGAGAATTTGCAATCAACAGCGAAAACTAATAAAGCTAGAAACGGCTGGTTTGATGCACAATGTACTAAGGCAAATAAGAGGCTTAAAGAGGCACTACATAAAAACCCTAGGTGCAGAGCTGAGGTTCAGCATTGCAAATTTGCTTATCGGCAGGCCCTAAACCAGCGGAAAACCCGGTTAAGGGAAGAGGCCTGGGCTGCGTTATGTGAAGCAAGCGGCAAGAATGACAATAACGCATTCTGGAAGATAGTAAGTTCTGCCCCGTTGAGCGAGGATGCTGGACCGGGGATTGTGGTTGCAATACCTGAGGATTTATTTATTTTATTTATTTATTTTAAAGGTTTTATATAGCGCTGGCTAGACCCAGGGGTATCAGAGCGCTTTACAGGAGTGTGAGGAGGTACGGTTCTCAAAACATTTGATCAAAAGCATTGCATTAAGAACCAATATAACAAGGAAAGCAGATAAATACGAATGCTATTTACAAAAGTACTATATTAAGCTCAAGTGGGTAGAGAGTAATTAGGTTAGGGTGGGTGGGTGAAAGTGAAAAAGAAAAGATAAAGGAGGGGGATAAAGAGAGTAGGAATTAGGGGAATAGGAGATCAGTGGGAGGCCGTGCGTAAGGCTAGATGTCATAAGTAAAGATAGAGGCAGGGAGGGGGTTAGGGGAGGGGAAAGAGTAGCGTGGGGGAAGGGAGTTAGGAGGGAGAATGGGGAGGGGAGAGAATTGGAGGGCAATAGAGGGAGCCTGATGGGGGCGCAGAGTGGGAGACAGTGTCAGAGGTAGGTATTATTGACCCCAAAATTTGTTGAGGAGGTACAATTTGAGTTTTTTTTTTAAGTTGAAGTAGGAAGGGTTACAGCGTAGGTCTTTAGGCAGGGAGTTCCAGATGGAAGGAGCGTTTCCAGAGAAGGAGCGAGCTTGTGTGCATTTCTTCTTTAACAGAGGGGGGATAAGAATGAGGGCGTTGGTGCTCCTCGTTGGCCGGGTGCAGCCCGCTTTGTGGAGTTTGTCTGAGAGGTAACGTGGGGTGTTTTGGTGAAGGGCTTTGTGCGTGATACATGCAATCTTATAGGTGGATCTGCCTTCGATGGGTAGCCATTTGAGGGTTTTAAGGGCGGGGGAGATGTGGTCGAAACGTTTGTAGTCAGAGATAAGTCTAGCAGCTAGATTGACCACAGATTTGAGTGGTGCAAGGTGGACTTTAGGTGTTTCAGCAAGGATAGCGCTACCATAGTCGATTCTCGATAGGACCAGCGATTGGACAACAGATTTGAAGTCATCAGCTGGGATGAAGGGTTTAATTTTCTTGAGATGACGGAGAGTGAAGAGTGCTCCTTTGGCTGAGGTTTTTATGTGGGAGGTAAGGGCAAGGCTATTATCAATGGTGATGCCTAGAGATTTAACTGAGTTGGACGTGGTGAGAGAGCAGTTGAGAGCATTAAGGTCGGATATCCAGACTTGTATGGGGAGTGGGTTGTTTTTATGGGAGAAGAGAATGATTTCGGGTTTTTTAGGGTTGAATTTGAGATGATTGTGGTGAAACCATGATTGGATCTTGGTCAGGGTGTCACTGAGGTGTAGGACATCAGAGTGGGATTTAATCTTATAGTAAATTTGAGTGTCGTCGGCATTGAGGTGGTAATTGATTCCTGCTTGTTTGAGAATGAGGGTGAGGGGTTCCATGAAGAGGTTGAAGAGAGCAGGAGAGAGAATGGATCCCTGGGGGACACCGAGGGAGATTGGAGTGGGGTTGGAAAGGCAGTTCTTGATTTTGATTTGTTGGGTTCTGTGTTGGAGAAAGGAGGTGAACCAGTTGAGGACATGGCCATTGAGGCCAAAGCGGACTTTAAGAGTGTTAAGTAAGGCAGTGTGGTTAACTGTATCAAAAGCAGCGGATAGGTCGAGGAGAATGAGTAGGTAAGACTCGCCATTGTCGAGTGAGTGATGTATGTCGTCCACTATATTGAGCACGGCAGATTCTGTGCTGCATCCTTTTCTGAAGCCAGATTGCAGTGAGTCAAAGAGGTCGAAAGTGTTGATGTGATTATCCAGTTGGAGCAGGGCGCATTTTTCAAGGGCTTTGGAGAGAAGAGGGAGGTTAGAGATAGGTCGGAGGTTATTTGGGTCGTTAGGATCTGCGTTGGGATTTTTGGGGATGGGTGTGATTTGACCCAGTTGCAGGGAGGCGGGAACACACCCAGTGGCCAGGGAGGAGTTTATAATGGTGGTCCAAAATGGGGCAATGATATGTTTTAGGTCTTGGACAAGGTTAGAGGGCATAGGGTCTTTGGTGTGAGAGGATGGTTTAAGCTTAGAGATGATGTTGTAGACTTCGTGTTCAGTGACAGGGTGAAAATTATGCCAGGATGACTGGATTAAACATTTTTCCGCCATCTATTCTGCACAGATCCCTAAACCTGACTCTATTGGGGCTCCTAACATCAATGGTAACCTAGATCTTGAACATGATTATCAGCGTTACTCCATTTACCTTAGATGAAGTGACTGATGCAATAACTTCTAGCAAAGGGGGTAAACCACCTGGCCCCGATGCCATCCCGGTGGACTTGTACAAAGCTAATATTATTTTGTGGGGGCCCATCTTAACCGTTGTCTTAAGGGCATGTTGTACTTCAGAATTTCTCCCAACACGGGCCGAATCTTTAACAGTACCCATTTACAAAAAAGGGGATCGGCATAATCCTGCCTGCTATAGGCCGATTTCGTTACTCGATTCATTAGTTAAAGTAGTGGGTAGAATAATCTTGAATAGACTTCAAGAGTGGGTCGAATCTAGGGGTGTTTTGGCTGACGTAGAATACGGGTTTCACACTGGGGTGGGGACCATTGAACAGAGCCTTAACTTGAGTATGCTAGTAGGGAAATACACTAAGATCAAAGGTGGAGACCTGTATCTGGGATTCGTAGATTTGTCCTCCGCCTTTGACTGTGTTAACCACTCTAAGCTACGGGCATTTATGTTTGATACAGGAGTGGACCCTGCGATCATCTCCTTTCTGAGGGATCTATACTCTGACACGAAAGCCAGGATTAGATTTGGGAGTAGGGGCGAATGTACTAAGCCATTCAGCATAGGAATAGGGGTAAGGCAGGGCTGTGTCCTTGCACCCTTTCTATTCTCGCTCTATATAAATAATGTAGGCACTGCCCTGACCCTGCAACCGAAAGATCTTGCCCAGGTGGGACATCGTCCTGTGCCTGCCCTTCACTATGCTGACGATGCTGTCTTGATGGCACGCACCCCAATTTCCATGCAGTCAGTACTCAATGATTTTGTTAATTATATGCAGGACCTTGATTTGCACGTGAACCAAACTAAGACATTTATAATGAAGTGCTGCAGGAAAACTTGCAACTGCCGTGCCATTAGAATCCTGGACTCCAGCATAGAATTTACCAACACTTTTTCATACTTGGGCGTTTTATTCGATAAAGATGGCACATGGAACCATGCCATCAAGGTCAGGTCACTGCTTTTTAGAAGTGCCTGTATGGCCTTACGGAAATTCGCCATAAGATTAAGTACAAATCCCCCGCAAGAGATGCTTCCTATTTATAAGGCAAAATGTGTTAGTAAAGCAGTATATGGGGCAGGCATCTGGGGATATGCAAATTGTTTGGCACTGCAACTAGTGGAAAATGAGTTTTTGAGGTATTTACTTGCAACACCCAAAACTGCCCCAACTTTTGTGTGCCACGCAGAGCTGGGTGTACAGTTTCTTCCTGATTTAATTAAGATCCAACCTATCCTGCTGTGGCATAAAGTATGGTCGTCTGAGTACACCGCTCTAAATCGGTCCGTTATAAGGGACTGTCTAAAATCAACCCTATACGCACGAATCCCATGGCTGAGATATATAGAGTGCTTCTGTCAGGGTTTGGGGCATTGTGAGGGGGAAGTCCGGAGCGAGGACGGAAACTCCCAGCATCTCACCTATGGAGGCCCGGGTTTCCAGGAAGGATGGAAAGGGTTAACCGAAATGACTCCCTCCTCCTCACATGAAGAAGGAAGTCCTGGGAACGAATGGAGAGGCGGGAAGAAGCTGGAAGAGGAGAGGCAAGCACGACGTAAGAAGGAGAATTCAGAAGAGAAGAGGAACCCGGAAAACGCAGAAGCAAGAAGGAATCCGGAGAAAAGGAGCCCTGAGGAGGACCCGCCGAAGGACCGGAAGAGCCGAAGAACCGTCAGGGAAGAGGACGAGACTGGCGAGGAGGGGGAGAACTGGTGCGAGGACTGGTGGACGCCTCCTTCTTTCCCCCCCCGGAGGTTGCTGTGAAGCCGCCGCAACTCAGGAGAGTTGCGGCAGACGCGGTGAGTGGACCGTGCAGGAGGGATGAGAGTGAGGGGTGGGCTGAAAGAGGTAACGAAGGACCCAGAGAGAGGGGTAATGCCCTGCATGTGTGCCGAGGCCCTTCTAACGCCACACAATGAACTCTGGCCCAACCCCATATAAATGGACTGATGGAAATGTGCATTTCCTTTCATGCGCTTGAATGGTTAAAAAAGTGCATAATTCTGTCATTTTATCACGCATGTTATGTTTGGCTGGAATTAAGAAATTCCCCACGTCTTTGGTTTTGCACGTGCACATTCTCTTGATAAATTCACGCACCGCTTTGTGAAGAACCGTATTATATTTACCAGACAATATGTGAATATATATATATGGTCACACAAGAGGAAATAGTCTTTTCTCTCAGGATACATGATTTAGTTTTCTTCTTTATTTTGCATTCCCGTTGGAATAAGGCTGCTGTAAGCAAGGGGGATACCTGGAATCCTAAAAGGGAAATGTAGAGTCTCAAACCTATTTTCTGCACTGGTACAGTTTAATTCTTTCCCCTTCCCTTGACCTTCACTCCGGGTGTGGTGACGGTAATACAGACTTAGAATAGGGACCTTCCACTTACCGTTGTTTTCTTCTCTTTGAGCGACTCCGGGGGTATTCCATCCTGGCCCGATTGAGTGGACATTCATACGAAGATAGAAGAGTGACGGAGAGAATATCGTCGGGAGAGTCCTTATCCTTCAAGTTTGATGGACTTTATTACATTTCATATCTGTTCAATAAAATTTCGTCAAAATTGAGACACATATTAAGCCTCCTAGATTCTGTTTCCGCCCATCCCTCCCACAGGCATCCAGACTATTTTACTAACCCCGAATGCCTAGTTGAAATAAACAGGAAAGATCTAAAAGCTGACTCTTTAACACATTTAGAGAATATTAGGATGTCTGCAGAATTGTTAAAGCCCACTGTTCTAAGAAATCAGCTTATTTTAACCAGCTACGATACGCAACTATACCTGATAACTATTCCCTATTCATAAGCTGCATTTTCTAATAGGTTTAGTAGTACTACAATAATATTACTAAAGTAGTATTAAATGCTACTCACAAACCTACAAGTGTAAATTTACACCTCCACCTCTCCTATTTTTTATGTTGAGATTAAGATGTCGTTTGGAAATGCTCCGGATGGTATTCGGTATTGCAGAATCCGATTCGGAACCCTTGTTTCAGAACGAATCGTATAGATTTCCCAACAACCGATTACGAATCCCGGAAGCCATACGGGCAGTCCGAATCGGTTCCAAAAGGCATTGGGTCAGCCCGAGTCTTTCGGAGCCGATTCGTACAGCTCTATGGACACGGTTTCCGGACGAGCGATTACGATGACCGATTCCGACAGCCGTTCCGATTCGGTTTGCCCGAGACGAAACGGCTGCCAGAATCTGTCTTTGGGGGCCCGTTGTGGGCCCCCCTTCACCCGGAGATGTACGAATGTAGCCCGAGGGGGTACCCAATGGACCCCTCTTCCCAACCATGCACAATGTTGGCAGGCACCATGGGGTGCCCCCCACAGGGTGCATAGTTGTCCACAACCACCCTTTTTTCAATGTGAGCCTGTGTTCTCGTTCAGAACACAGGCTCCCATTAAAATCAATGCGAGTCCGACCGAACGATGTTGGGAAGCATCGTAATCGGTCGTCCGGACTCACAGGACCCGATTCCTTTGGAAACTAGTCCGGAACCGATTAGTTCGGGACAGTTTTCTAACAACATCGTAATCGGGCCCTTAGTAGTAAACGTGGAAAGGACCGGGGGAGTTGCTGAAAAAGGGGCATACATTCTGCTAAATGGCAGGTGTTTAGAAGGGAGTAAGGACGACATGCACCCACCCACAAAAGAGTAATCCTATTACTATTCACAAACTGCACTTTTAAAGTTACTACATCCATAAAGGGACCTACACAGCAGTATATTACTCCACTCCGGAGCTGGAGTAAGTCCAACACCACATATGTGCCAACACCACTTTCTGTGCCCCCTTGCTGCCCCTGATTGTGCTCGTTTTTTCCTTTCTGTGCCCCCATTGCTGCCCCTGATTGTGCTCTTTTTTCCTTTCTGTGCCCCCTTGCTGCCCCTGATTGTGCTCGTTTTTTCCTTTCTGTGCCCCCCTTGCTGCCCCTGGTTGTGCTCGCTTTTCCTTTCTGTGCCCCCTTGCTGCCCCTGATTGTGCTCGTTTTTTCCTTTCTGTGCCCCCTTGCTGCCCCTGATTGTGCTCTGTTTTTCCTTTCTGTGCCCCTTGCTGCCCCTCATTGTGCTAGTTTTTCCTTTCTGTGCCCCCTTGCTGCCCCTGATTGTGCTCGTTTTTTTCCTTTCTGTGCCCCCTTGATGCCCTGATTGTGCTCGTTTTCCTTCTGTGCCTGTTTCCCGCCGCTGCGCCCCTGCGGCCCCGCCCCCTCTCTGCCCATTCGCTGCCCCATTCCCAGCTCCTCCCTCCCACCTCCCCATTTATGGCGGCCGCTGCGCGTGGTGAAGAGAGCGACCCCTGACCTTGACTGGTAGGTCGCTCCCCCACCACACAGCTCCGTCTGTGTGCCCTGCTGCTGCCCCTGATTTTGCTCGTTTTTCCTTTCTGTGCCCCCTTGCTGCCCCTGATTGTGCTCGTTTTTCCTTTCTGTGCCCCCTTGCTGCCCCTGATTGTGCTCGTTTTTCCTTCTGTGCCCCCCTTGCTGCCCCTGATTGTGCTCGTTTTCCTTTCTGTGCCCCCTTGCTGCCCCTGATTGTGCTCTGTTTTTCCTTTCTGTGCCCCCTTGCTGCCCCTGATTGTGCTCGTTTTTCCTTTCTGTGCCCCCTTGCTGCCCCTGATTGTGCTCGTTTTTCCTTCTGTGCCCCCTTGCTGCCCCTGATTGTGCTCGTTTTTCCTTTCTGTGCCCCCTTGCTGCCCCTGATTGTGCTCTGTTTTTCCTTTCTGTGCCCCCTTGCTGCCCCTGATTGTGCTCGTTTTTCCTTTCTGTGCCCCCCTTGCTGCCCCTGATTGTGCTCGTTTTTCCTTTCTGTGCCCCCTTGCTGTCCCTGATTGTGCTCGTTTTTTCCTTTCTGTGCCCCCTTGCTGCCCCTGATTGTGCTCGTTTTTCCTTTCTGTGCCCCTTGCTGCCCCTCATTGTGCTAGTTTTTTCCTTTCTGTGCCCCCTTGCTGCCCCTCATTGTGCTCGTTTTTTTTCCTTTCTGTGCCCCCTTGATGCCCTGATTGTGCTCGTTTTCCCTTCTGTGCCCCCTTGCTGCCCCTGATTGTGCTCGTTTTTCCTTTCTGTGCCCCCTTGCTGCCCCTGATTGTGCTCGTTTTTCCTTTCTGTGCCCCCATTGCTGCCCCTGATTGTGCTCGTTTTTCCTTTCTGTGCCCCCTTGCTGCCCCTGATTGTGCTCGTTTTTCCTTTCTGTGCCCCCCTTGCTGCCCCTGATTGTGCTCGTTTTTCCTTTCTGTGCCCCCTTGCTGCCCCTCATTGTGCTAGTTTTTCCTTTCTGTGCCCCCTTGCTGCCCCTGATTGTGCCTCGTTTTCCCTTCTGTGCCTGTTTCCCGCCGCTGCGCCTGCGGCCCCGCCCCCTCACTGCCCATTCGCTGCCCCATTCCCTGCTCCTCCCTCCCACCTCCCCATTTATGGCGGCTGGCGCGCCTAAGGCAAGCCCGTCTGCGCCCGTCCGCGCCGTGACCGCGCCCAGCGCCAGACCCCTTGGTCCGGGCATCCCCCGCGCCCGCCACATCAACAGACGCCGATACGACGCCAGCACCCTCCACGCACTCAACCCCGGAAAAGATCACGCCTGCTACCAGGCCACCTCGGAGCGCACCCAAGGGCCCTTCACCTGCCGGAACTGCAGCTTCGCCAGCACCCGCCCCGCCAAACCACCGCCCAGGAAAGAACCCAACTACCTCAGATGCATCCTCCTCAACACCCGCTCCGCCCGCAAACACGCCATCGAACTCTGGGACCTTCTCGACTCAACCTCCCCAGACGTCGCATTCCTGACGGAGACCTGGCTGAATCCCGCTTCAGCCCCCGACATCGCCATTGCCATCCCGGACGGATACAAGATCACCCGCAGGGACCGCACCAACGGAGTCGGAGGAGGCATCGCCATCGTCCACAGGAACACCCTCAGAGTCTCAACCAACACCGACGACACCCTCAGCACCGCCGAACACATGCACTTCCAGATCCACACCGATCCCAACACCACCCTCAGAGGAACCCTCATCTACAGACCCCCGGACCCCGACCACAGTTCAGCGATTCCATCGCTGACTTCGTGCCAGCACACACGCCATCGCCTCCACGGACTACATCCTCCTCGGGGACCTGAACTTCCACCTCGAGAACAACAAGGACACCAACTCCACCACCCTGATCGACAACCTCGCCACCCTCGGACTCAGACAGCTCGTGACTACACCCACCCACGCCGCCGGCCACACGCTCGACTCCATCTTTTCCGCAAGCCCACACGTCTCCTTCAACCACACCTCCGAACCCCACTGGACTGACCACCACTGCATCCACTTCACCTACAGGAAGCCCACCACGCACCACCGCACCGAACAAATGCCTCGCCGCTGCTGGAGCAGAGTCACGGAAGACCAGCTAACCACAACCCTCGCCCTGAGCCCACCCGCCGAACCCTCCGACCCCGACACCGCCGCCCGCAACCTCAGACAGTGGATCGACGACTGCGCCAACACCTCGCCCCGCTCAAGAATCCGCCCAACAGCCACACCAGCAAGAAAGCCACCTGGTTCACCGAAGACCTCCAGGCCTCCAAACGAACATGCCGAAAACTGGAGAAGATCTGGCTCCACGAACGGACAGCGGACAGCTACGCCGCCCACAAGAGCGCCACCCGCAGTCACCATCACCTCATCAGATCTGCCAAAAGGGCCTCACTCAAAGACCGCCTAGACAACAACGCACACAACAGCAAAGAGCTCTTCAACATCGTGAAGGAACTCTCCAACCCCAGCTCCAACACCAACGACATCCAGCCGTCGCGAGACCTGTGCGACTCACTGGCCACCTTCTTCCACCGCAAAATCGCCGACATCCACGACAGCTTCAACACCACGACCGCCCCGGCAACCACCGAGACCACTGCCCCCACAACCACCAACCGCCTGCTCTCCTGGACCAACATCAACGACGAGGACACCAGCGAGATCATGAACACCATCCACTCCGGTTCACCGCTAGACCCGTGCCCTCACCACATCTTCAACAAAGCCAGTACAGCCATCGCGCCCCATCTCCGGAAAATAATCAACATCTCCTTCGAGACAGCAACCTTCCCGGAAAGCTGGAAGCACGCCGAGATCACCGCCTTACTCAAGAAACCCAAGGCAGACCCCAAGGACCTCAAGAACTTCCGACCCATCTCTCTGCTCCCGTTCCCGCGAAGGTCACCGAGAAAATCGTCAACAAACAACTGACCCGTTACCTCGAGGAGAACAACATCCTGGACCCTTCCCAGTCCGGCTTCCGCAGCAACCACAGCACCGAAACCGCCCTCATCGCCGCCACCGATGACATCAGGACCCTGCTAGACAACGGAGAAACAGCAGCCCTCATCCTCCTGGACCTATCAGCCGCCTTCGACACGGTCTGCCACCACACACTACGAACACGCCTTCACGACGCCGGGATCCAAGAGAAGGCCCTGGACTGGACCACATCCTTCCTTTCCGGCAGAACACAAAGCGTCCGCCTCGCCCCTTCCGATCCAAGGCCACCAAGATCACCTGCGGCGTACCCCAAGGCTCCTCCCTCAGCCCAACGCTGTTCAACATCTACATGGCACCCTCGCCCACGTTGCCCGACAGCACAACCTCAACATCATCTCCTACGCCGACGACACCCAGCTGATCCTCTCCCTCACCAAAGACCCTCACACCGCCAAAGCCCACCTCCACGAAGGAATGAAGGCCGTCGCCGAATGGATGAGGACCAGCCGCCTGAAGCTGAACTCGGACAAGACGGAGGTCCTCATCCTTGGTTCCAACCCTTCAGCCTGGGACGACTCCTGGTGGCCAACATCACTGGGAACAGCCCCGCCACCCACCGACCACGTACGCAACCTAGGGGTCATCCTCGACCCCACCCTCTCCATGACTAAGCAGGTCAACGCCGTTTCCTCATCCTGCTTCAACATCCTCCGAATGCTCCGCAGGATCTTCAAGTGGATCCCCACCGAAACAAGAAAAACAGTCACCCAGGCCCTCGTCACCAGCAGGCTGGACTACGGAAACGCCCTCTACGCAGGAACGACGGCTAAGCTCCTGAGACGGCTGCAACGCATCCAGAACGCCTCTGCACGTCTTATCCTCGACATCCCCCGACGCAGCCACATCACACCCCACCTGAGAGACCTGCATTGGCTCCCTGTCAACAAGAGGATAACCTTCAAGCTCCTCACCCACGCACACAAAGCACTCCACAACTCCGGACCAGCCTACCTCAACAGACGACTCAGCTTCTACACCCCCACCCGCCAGCTCCGCTCGACCAGCCTCGCCTCGCCACAGTCCCCCGCATCCGGGAAACGACCGGCGGCAGCAGATCCTTCTCCCACCTCGCCGCCAAGACCTGGAACATCCTCCCCACCAACCTCCGACAGACCCAAGACCTACTGGCCTTCAGAAGACTCCTCAAGACCTGGCTCTTCGATCAGTAGCAGCACCACCCCCCTCTTCCCCCAGCGCCTTGAGACCCTCGCGGGTATGTAGTGCGCTTTATAAGTGACATGAAAAAAAATATGGCCAATGACTGGTACTGCAATACCCTCCCTTTGAAAATAATGAAGGTAGGGACTTACAACGAAACCCCATAGGAAATAAAGTTAAATTAAATTATTTAAAATAGTCAAAAATAAATAAATGTAATTTTATTTTAACAAAAATCCCAAAATAAATCATATTTTTATTTCATGATATGATCATTTAACAACCTTGTTTGAATTAATAAATAATGGACCTTTCATTTTTGTTAAAATATAATTAGGTAATGTTTTATTAATTCTATACCTCGCTTTATTAATTATTATTGCATAATAAAAGCTTGTTATTACTTTAGGTAGGAATTTATATTTAATTTAAACTTTAGAAAAATATTTTGTACTTAATTTAAAATATTTAAGTTAATTAAACATTTAATACAAAATGAAGCTACTAGTGCTGTAGCATTTTATATTTTTCACTACATTTAAAATAAATATGTAAAATTAATTTACATTAAAATTTCACATAAAAATATTTTACTATCTTCTTTTAGTTAATTTCTTAATTACATTTCCCCTATACTTTACCATAGGGAGTTTTCACAGTCGGAGTGAGGCTCTCCGTATGGTAAAGCATAGGGAAAATGAAAAATGTTTATTAAACTTTATAATAAATTAGGCAAAATATTTTAGTATTTTCTTAGTTGAGTAATCCTTTTTACTTTTACCTATATTTTACCATGGGGAGACCCCCACAGTCGGGGTAGAGATCTCTCTATGGTAAAGTATAGGGACAATTAAAAAAGTATATTAAACTTTATATAAATTAGTGAAAAGTATTTTAATGTTAAACATATTATGTACATTTAGTTAATATATCTCTTTCAAATGGAGAACTAAATATGCGAGGCCGTTGCAGTACCAGTGGTTGGCCATGTTTGGTGCTGGACACGCTACTGTTTCTATTTTGGCAGCAGTAAAGTACACTTGTAAATTAAGCTCCACCATCTTTTTCATTGGGTGGAGATGTATACATCTACGTTTGGAGCTACTTTACATTCAGATTTTTAGGATAGCCACAAGAAGTAAAGTTACTTAAAGGTATAGGAGTGAATCACACATGTAAATTACTCACAAGTGTAAGATACCTTTGCAACTAGCTCCCTTAGTTACTAGCCGTAACTTTACGGTTGTAAATACATTTGTAGGAGGCTCCACACCTCAGGGGTTAAAGATTCTCAGCTCTACAACTAGGCACAGGTCTATACCCAGAATTGGTGAATACGATTGAAGCGGAGATCTGTTTATCGGTGAAAGCTGAAATCTACATGTGAGTAGAACCTAACACATAGATTTCCCTTTGTGAATTGGCTCGAATCTCTCTGCAGTATGCTTTACATTTGATAAGTGCAGAGCTTTAGTATTTTACATTTGCTAGTTGTAGAGCTTTAGTATGAGCCAGTCTGACATTGGGAGACACCTTCACTCACTTTATAAATAAACTGGGAGAAAGTTTCACCAGTTTATAGTGCTCTGCAGAGCTGCTAATTAACCTAAAGGTATCTTTGTTGTGAGAAAATGTGACCTTCAAATCAATTCTATGATACCTAGTTTATCTTGAACAAAGAGATCAAAATATATGTGCCCGAAGAAGTCAAACTTCTTACTTTTGGCTGTGTGCCTAGCTCTCTTTATAAAGCTTTGATTGTCACCTTCAAGGTCTGTATCTTCAAAGTGGGAAAATTTGCCCTTGCAGAAGAGCCTCATTGAAAATTCAGTATCCAGGGAGTCGTTGCTGTAGGTTGGAATACTTTCTAAATAAGCTGTATCAGCTTTCATATTATTGCTTTGTGTAATGAAGCAGTCACCTAGCATGAGCTCTACTTAGTTAAAAATAGCAGCAATTGGGGACGAGGTTGGGGCTTGACTCCGCTGTGAATAGACAACAATCCTGTGCACTCTGTTCTGCCCTGGGGAAATAGAATGGACCCTCCCTTCTGCAGTGCACACCTGTACCTCAGTAGCCTCTCCCTGAGCGGAGAGCCCAATGAGAACATGTTTTGGCAAAGCCAATAGGTCTAGCCTATGCAAGAGCTATTTTGGCTTAGCCAATGTGTTTTAGCCATGCTGTAAACCAGCTTGGCTGCTGTTCAGCACTGCTAAAAGTTAGTGGTGTAGAGGAGAGTGGCGTGGAGTGTCGTAGAGTGGAGTGGAGTAGAGTGTTGTAGAGTCGAGCGGCAGAGAGTTTTGTTTATTGAAGTGTCAGCATGGAGTTGTTTAGAGAGGCATGCACTGGAGCGGCATAGAGTAGAGTGGACTTGTGTAGGGAGCATTGGCATAGAGTGTTGCGAAGGATAGTGGCATAGAGTGCAGTGGCATTAAATTCAGAGGCGTACAATGCAGTAACATAGAATGCTGTGTCATAGATTAAAGTGGTGCATAATAGAGTGCAGTGGTGCAGGGTGCAGTGGTGCAGAATGTAGTGGCACAGAGTGCAGCAGTGCACAGTAGAGTGGGTGGCGTAGAGTACAGTGGCATAGAGTGCAGTCGCATAGTGTACAGTGGCATAGAGTAGAGTGGAGTGGCATAGAGTTGAGTGATGCAGAGGGCAGTGGAGTAGAGTTGAGTGGCATACAGTGCAGTGGCATAGAGTGGTGCAGAGTACAGTAGCACAGTGTGGTGCAGAGTAGACTATAGTGCTGTAGAGTGTAGTGGCATAGAGTGCAGTGGGGTAGAGTGGAGTAGCATTGAGTGGAGTAGTGCTGAGTAGTGTGGCGTAGAGTTCTGTGGCGGAGTGTGCAGTGTTGCAGAGTAGAGTGTCAGGAGTGACGTGGTGTACAGTGGAGTAGAGTGGCGAAGAGAGAAGTGACTCAGAGTACAGTGATGCAGAGTAAAGCTCAGTGCCATAGAGTGCAGTAGCATAGAGTGCAGTGACATAGAGTGCAGTTGTGTAGAGTGCATTGGTATAGACTGCATTGGTGTAGAGTGCAGTAGCATATAGTGCAGTGACATAGAGTGCAGTTGTGTAGAGTGCATTGGTGTAGACTGCATTGGTGTAGAGTGCAGTGGTTAAGAGTAGAGTGGCGTGGAGTGCAGTGGCATAGAGTGGAATGGCACAGATTGGAGTAGAGTGGCGTAGAGTAGATTGTTTTAGAGTAGAGTGAAGTTGCTTAGAGTGGAGTGGTGCAGGGTAGAGTGTGTAGTGTCCTCCTCAACCTGGGTACCCGCCAATGACTACGCCGCACACGGAGCTTAATGTTACACATCTTTATTCGTCTGCGTGTAACTGCGAACCCAACATTCTAAAACAAGCTTTTATTGCATTCTGCTCTGACACCTATGTCACACTTCTACGGAGTCCATTAGGAGCCAAAAGGGTTCCATCATAAAACTTGCAAGACACTACATCCTCCCTCTATTAAATAAAAAAAATCATTTTTTTTACAAAGTAGTATATATATATATATATATATATCGTAACGCTTCCTATCTGCCAATTGTCGACAGACCCAGTAGGCACTGACCTCAGCCACACTCAGAGAAAGGCTTGAATCAAAGTTCTTCGTGGAGTGAAATACACCACAAAATTAACACAGGCATAATGCCTGCCATCTCTATATATATATATATATATTATCTACTGGCGGTCGCCAGTAGATAGTTATAGTTAGGACCTATTTTCCATAGGAAATTCGCAACATTCTATTTCCAATAACTTTGGCGCCGGTTGATGAATCTTTGCAAAATTTTCAAAACTCGTGGGGCGCTCCGGTCTGCTCTTATCCTGAAAGTTTCGGGGTGATTCGGCAAGCGGGGGCCGAGAAAAAAGGGGGTCCCAAAACGTGTTTTCTCCATGTTAATTCCCATAGGAAATTTTAGACACGGCTACAGCCCGAACTGCTGAACGGAATTACACCAAATTTGGCAAAAAGGTAGCGCTTGGTTCAGAAAGCGACCTTTTTTTAAATGGTGTAAATCCGTTCAGTAGTTGCAAAGAAATTAAAAAAATAAGAGTAAAAAAATCAATTTCCCATAGGAAACTTTATGCAAGGCTGCAGCCCGAACTGCTGAACGGAATTACACCAAATTTGGCAAAGAGGTAGTTCTTTGTTCAGAAAGAACCCTTTTTGTTAAATGGTGTAAATCCGTTCAGTAGTTCCTGAGAAAATCAAAAGTAAAAACACATATATATCTGGGCGGAGCCTAACCACACATGTCATCGTGAGATCTGATTGGCTGTCAGCACTTCATCCTGAAATTGCTGGCAGCCATCTTGGGACCAATATAAATGATAGTACCCCATTGAAATGCATTGTAGTGAATCGAAGATTGAGGGTTACCAAAAGGAGAACTATAAAGGGTGATAACAGACTTTAGTTACATTAGAATTCATTTGTTGATGGTACCATACTAATTTCAGGAATTGTGGTGTGTTCTAAGGTGATTTTACCCTGTGAAAAACCTTCTGCTGGGATATCATGAATCATGTTTGAGAGAAAACTATTTTCACATGCTTGTCCCATACAGTTTTGGAAGGTGCTCCAGAAGCTAAAATGAGAGCATATTTTCTGTAAATTCACATTATCTTTCTCAGTCATGTGAGAATGAAGTCTGACATTCTCAGTAAAACATGTACATCCAACAAGGGCAGAGACTGTCAGTTGATTCCTTTGTGTTCTACTGCAGCTTCCCAGAGTGTTCTAAAGAACAACTAGAGTGCTAACAGCCTTACTTATGACAAAAGTATGGCACACCTGAAGCCATCTTGATTGGAATAAACTGGTAACACTTAAAACATTTAATTTAAAAAGGAACAAAATGATGGGGTTCATTTTGTCATAGAAATTATGGTTAGTGCTGTAGAAAGAAAAATTAGGACATGTTTCAAGTGTGATCTCAAATATCTTCCTGTTATATTTCAACAGGAGCAGCCTGTCAGTTGATGCCTTTGTGTTCTACTGCAACTTCCCAGAGTGTTCTAAAGAACAACTAGAGCGCTAACAGTCTTACTTATGACAAAAGTATGGCACACCTGAAGCCATCTTGATTGGAATAAACTGGTAACACTTAAAACATTTAATTTAAAAAGGAACAAAATGAGGGGGTTCATTTTGCCATAGAAATTATGGTTAGTGCTGTAGAAAGAAAAATTAGGACATGTTTTAAGTGAGATCTCAAATATCTTCCTGTTATATTTCAACAGGAGCAGCCTGTCAGTTGATGCCTTTGTGTTCTACTGCAGCTTCCCAGAGTGTTCTAAAGAACAACTAGAGTGCTAACAGCCTTACTTATGACAAAAGTATGGCACACGTGAAGCCATCTTGATTGGAATAAACTGGTAACTCTTAAAACATTTAATTTAAAAAGGAACAAAATGAGGGGGTTCATTTTGCCATAGAAATTATGGTTAGTGCTGCAGAAAGAAAATTTAGGGCATGTTTTAAGTGAGATCTCAAATCCTCTTCTATTTCATTAGAAAATTCTGACATGCAGACTGAAACAATCACTTTCAATACCAGCAGTAGACTTCCAGTTAACTCCCTGGTGAGCAGTAGCTTTACTACAGTGATCTAATGAACAACTAGAGTGCTAACATTCTGAATTTATGGCAAATGTGTGACACATCTGAATGCCTTCTTGATGGAATCAAAGTAAAAATCTGAAAGCATTTCCTACTGAGGAGACTGCAGTAAATGACGAAATTAGGAAACTTCATAACAAATAAGTCTCCCAAGATGGCCACCAGAGAAAAAAGAGCCCAAATGTAGCACAAATATCACCCAGATGTAGCCCACATATAGCCCAATGACAGAAGTGTGCAAAACACTTTTTATTTTTAGTTTTTCTGCAGTTTTATATAGTGCAAACTGGTCAGGTATTGGAGCGTTACATCTTACTTGGACCCCTTATTGCGTATTTTGCACGAAGTACATGAGATTGATCTTGTGAAACATTGACCTTTACGATTCTGTTAACCTGAAGTTGCTCTGAACCGGGCTTTGTAACACCCGTTTTTACCTACTGGTTTTAATTAATTCTCACTGTATTGTATTAAGAAAGAGGATTTACTGTTTTTATGTACACTTTTATGATCTATGTTTCTAAATCAGATCAAATAAAGTTTAATGAATTCTATGGCAGGACGGAGGCGAGGATTATGCATATCTTTCCTCACTTTATTTCCATAGCAGTTCAAAGAAAACGTAACACAACAATCATTAAACAAAAGACTACACAACCCATGAACCATTAGGGGGTAGTCTCCAAGGCAACTATAGTCCAATCATATCACAGTCCATCGTATATAATATCGTGACGTCCCTTCCGCTTCCTCTTTCTTCACTGCTCGTCAGTTAAGTGCATTCCTTACATTCTTGGCTTAATCTGACGTTGTTGCTGTTTGTATAGCGGTTTCTTGTGCACGTTATTAGCATTATTGCCTTGGTATTGTTTCATATTCCCTGCGCAGCAGGCTCTTGCCCGAGCGCGTTCTCCCCCTCGCAGTTTCTCCCGCTGTGTGCTCTGCGCGCGGTGAGATCCTGTCAGGCACGTCTGGTCCGAGCGAGGCAGCTCCGTCGAGCGCTCCCACTGGTCTTTACGCGCGTTTGGGAATCCGGTCACTCCTTTAGTGTCCGCTTGATTCCCGACCAACCTCGCCTAATTTTGACACCGCTACGCTGTGATTTCCCCACACGGCCACGTTAGTGACCAGCGCCACCTGGTGGTGGTAATTGGTATTGCGCCTCAGTCTATTCTTATAACAGCTTCGGGGAAAGCCCAGCTGTTGGAGCACCGGCGAGGGGCTGCCTTAAGGATTTTAAGGGCATTTGTTCTGTGCTCACACCCTCTGCTATCATGTCTTCTCCAGAAGACCATTTTTACTCCTCCTACCAGGAAGTGGAGGAGGAATGGCCCCCAACTTCTCCCTCCAGCAGTGGACCAAGCCCTCTCTCTGGCTATTTCTAGGGCGCTGGCTCCTCTTAGGGATCAGGTTGATAAGCTGGCGAAAAGCATCCCTGGGGTGTTCAGTGACCCAGATCTGGTGGTGGCGGGTCCCAGTAGCTCCCAGATGGGGAATAAAAGGGCCGTTAAGCATAACGCGGGGCACTTGGAAGGATTTGATAAACTTACGGAGACCTTCCTCAAGAGTGCGCGAACGCTAAAACATGCACCCTGCCGGGAGGAGGAGGGGCCCGGAGAAAATTGCGACACCGTCACCACTATTGTAGACCCCGACGGCGGGTTTCCCTTAGAGGGAGAGGGTGTATCGGAGGACGATTTCTCCTCCGATGAGGATAAGGACTCGGGGCGTCCCTGGCGTCCAGAGTCCCACTCCTCTCAGTCCCCGGTTGGGGACGGGGTCCACTCTGACCTGTTCGAGCCTACCCAAATTTACCATCCTAGGTCAGCGGAGTAGACACCTGACGCCAAAGTGGCAGAGTATGTGGTGGGGAAAATCCATCAACCCCTTGAAAGGGAGGTCAGGAATAGGATGAGGGGAGAATGCCCCAGGCCCTCACTGAAGGGGAAGGTGGCACACACGCCTGAAATTGATGAGAAACTATGTACCTTTTTCTCCAAGTATATGAGGGATCCCAAGAAAGGAATTGATAGGTCTTGGACGTGGTAGGGCCCTTGACCCAAATTATTCAATTGACGGAGCGTTCCAAAGAGTCAGGATTCCCTTTGTCCACGGATATTGTGGCTGGTTGGGCGCACTACCCTAAACCCTAAAACACTACCCCTCCACTACCCAAACACCACTGCACTACCCTAAACCCTAAAACACTACCCCCAGCACGACACCCTACACTACCCAAACATAACTGCACTACCCTAAACCCTAAAACACTACCACCAGCACGACTCCCTACACTACCCAAACACCACTGCACTACCCTAAACCCTAAATCTACCCACAGCACAACCCCCTACACTACACAAACACCACTGCACTACCCTAAACCCTAAAACACTACCCCCAGCACGACCCCTTCACTACCCAAACACCACTGCACTACCCTAAACCCTAAAACACGACCCCCTACACTACACAAACACCACTGCACTACCCTAAACCCTAAAACACTAGAACCCAGCACAACCCCTACAGTACACAAACACCACTGCACTACCCTAAACCCTAAAACACTACCCCCAGCACGACCCCCTACACTACACAAACACCACTGCACTACCGTAAACCCAAAACACTACCCCAGCACTACCCCCTACACTACCCAAACACCATTGCACTACCCTAAACCCTAAAACACTACCCCCAGCATGACCCCTACACTACACAAACACCACTGCACTACCCTAAACCCTAAAACACTACCCCCAGCACGACCCCCTACACTACCCAAACACTACTGCACTACCCTAAACCCTACAACACTACCCCCAGCACGACTCCCTACACTACACAAACACCACTGGACTACCCTAAACCCTAAAACACTACCCCCAGCACGACTCCCTACACTACCCAAACACCACTGCACTACACTAAACCCTAAATCTACCCCCAGCATGACCTCCCACACTACACAAACACCACTGCACTACCCTAAACCCTAAAACACTACCCCCAGCACGACCCCCTACACTACCCAAACACCAATGCACTCCCCTAAACCCTAAAAAACTAACCCCAGCATGACCCCCTACACTACCCAAACACTACTGCACTACCCTATACCCTAAAACACGACCCCCTACACTACACAAACACAACTGCACTACCCTAAAACACTACCCACAGCATGACCCCCTACACTACACAAACACCACTGCACTACCCTAAACCCTAAAACACTACCCCCTACACTACACAAACACCACTGCACTACCCTAAACCCTAAAACACTACCACCAGCATGACCCCCTACACTACACAAACACCACTGCACTACCCTAAACCCCCTACACTATACAAACACCACTGCATTACTCTAGACCCTAAAACACTACCCCCAGCACGACCCCCTCACAACACAAACACCACTGCACTACCCTAAACCCACCCCCAGCACGACCCACTACACTACCCAAACACCACTGCCATACCCTAAACCCTAAAACACTACCCCAGCATGAACCCCTACACTACCCAAACACCACTGCACTACCCTAAACCCTAAAACACTACCCCAGCACTACCCCCTACACTACCCAAACACCACTGCACTAACATAAACCCTAAAACACTACCCCCAGCACAACCCCCTACACTACACAAACACCACTGCACTACCCTAAACCATAAAACACTACCCCCAGCACTACCCCCTACACTACACAAACACCACTGCACTACCCTAATCCTAAAACACTACCCCAGCACTACCCCCTACACTACCCAAACACCACTGCACTAACATAAACCCTAAAACACTACCCCCAGCACAACCCCTACACTACACAAACACCACTGCACTACCCTAAACCCTAAATCTACCCCCAGCATGACCCCCTACACTACCCAAACACCACTGCACTACCCTAAACCATAAAACACTACCCCCAGCATGACCCCCTACACTACACAAACACCACTGCACTACCCTAAACCCTAAAACACTACCACCAGCATGACCCCTACACTACTCAAACACCACTGCACTACCCTAAACCCTAAAACACTACCCCAGCACGACCCCCTACACTACCCATACACCACTGCACTACCCCAAACCCTAAAACACTACCCCCAGCACGACCCCCTACACTACTGCACTACCCTAAATCCTAAAACACTACCCCAGCACGACCCCCTACACTACCCAAACACCACTGCACTACCCTAAACCCTAAAACACTACCCCCAGCACGACCCCCTACACCACCCAAACACCACCGCACTACCCTAAACCCTAGAAAAGAAACCCCCACCCCATGCCCAATCCCCCTTACCTCTCACTACTCGTGCTTCCTCTCTCCTCGTGGTTCCTGCTTCACGTCGTCTCTGAAGGGCAGTGCACGTCGTTGTGAGGAAACGGAACAGCCTCTGTTTCCTTACAACAACATGGATCGTCTACATGTTTTTTAGAACGCATGGTCATTTACCATACATACCTTTACAACAAAATTCGTTGTAAAGGCATGCGTGGTAAATGACCATGCGTTCTAAAAATGCGTAGTAATGACTTTGTGATATACAACGCATGCGTGGTAATGCATGCGTTGTAATGGTATCGCAAAGTAAAAAAGTTGTTGTAACGGCTGTTTACCGATCGAAGCTGGCCCCTGTTCTTCAGTGAGACGTTTATTTGATTAATTAGGAGGAAGGAATGTGTTTTTTTACCGAAAAGTGCATTCCCGGCTGTTGTATTGTGAAAGTGTCCGCGTGGCCTGGTTTCACTTCCGGTGAGAGAGTGGAAGAGTCTGTTTGGATCTAAAGGAGTTCTGTTGTTGGACGGGGCCGGCGCGACATGTCATCAGAAAACATAGCTAATGGAAAGCGTCCTCCCTGAAGTGTGGAGCAGTGCCATGAGAGGTCAACGAGTGTGCGTCCCACCGCAGTATGACCGTACCGCGTGACCCATGTGCCACCTCCAGGGTACGGGAGGCAGAAGCTGCATCGCAGGTCCTCTTGAAGACCGTTGTAGCACTAATTCTACATTTTGGTACTAGGGCATTTTAACTTCGTTGTTCCTGCCAGATACAAAGAGAAGATCCTGTGTTATTCAGTGCCCTCGTTACCTTTTTTGTGGGTTGTGGTGCTTGTCACTTCGCTGCCCCGCCGGTGCACACGACTGGGCACCCCACCTCGTGTGCCATCTGCAGGGCCTCTGCCCTCGGATCACTGGTTTCGGTTTCTGGAGTGGCAACATAAACAGTTGCTCCCAAAGGACTAGCCTGAACACTTAGGTGAATATCCCCTGCACCAGCATTCCACGGAAATTCTTTCCTAGCTCTCCCACGTCAACGAGGACGTCATAATAGCACGGCTCCACTCGCGACACCGTATGACGTCATCAGAGCCATAAGAGGACCTCGTCGGCATGCTGACGTCAGTTCCACCCATTTTGTCCGTGCCACCGAGGCAAACAGGGGACCGAGACATTTTCACATGTATACATAGTATAATAAATATATATATATTCACTGAAAAAACCATAGGTTTCAGGCACGTTATAGTTAGAAATTAGCATTTAAAAAACCTTAGAAATTCACTGAAAAAACCATAGGTTTCAGGCACATTATAGTTAGAAATTAGCATTTAAAAAACCTTAGAAATTCACTGAAAAAACCATAGGTTTCAGGGGCGTTATAGTTAGTTGGACATTTCACTCGTACAAAACCATAGAAATTCCCCGTTATAGTTAGTTCAGCTAACTATAACTCGCGCGCCCGCAATGCACTGCTGATGACGTCACATATTACATCACTCATGACATGGTCAGTGACATCACTCATGACATCACTGATGACATCTCAAATGACATCACTGATGACATCACTGATGACATCATCCAGTGAATGTGTGTTTTCTGAAAATTAAATATGTTTTATATATGTATATCTCAAGGTCGATGGAAGAATAAATGGGTATATAAGTGTCTAAATGGATGATTTTTTTGTAAAATTGATTGTATAACTGACTAAGTGTATCTTAGTGAATACATGGGTTAGTGAGTAATGTTTAAATATGAAAATATCTGTATCAGTCTCTCACTTTGTGTATAAGTGGCTGCATGGGTTGTGAGTAGCTACATGAGTATCTATATGGGTTATTAGTTGGATTTTTGAGTATCAGTATGAGTGTCTGTATGGTTCGGTGGGGGGTATTACTTAGTGCATAGATGCATGAATGAGTGACTCACTGTTTGTATGTGTTGAAGACAGCATGTGTGCAGGACTGTATAGGTGGATGAGTATGTGTATGGGTGTGTTAGTGAGTGAATGACTGTCTCAATAGTGTCTTTATGAGTAACTACATATGTTTTAAACTAGTATATGTGAGTATTGGTGTATATAAGTGAGTATATGTGAGAGTGAGAGATTGGAAGAGTTCCTGTACAAATAAGTAGGTGTTTCTATAAGTGATTGTTTAAGAGAGTAAGTATGTGTAAGTTTCTGTAGAAGTAAGTGTGGTAGTGTGTGTATAACTGTATATGCAAGTAAATGGATGTTTGATACTTTGTTTGCATGTGTGACTATGTGTGTGAGTAACTCTATGGATGAGTGGCGGTGTGTAGCAGGATGTATAGGTGTATGAGTACATATGATGAGTGAGTACATGTATGAGTGACTGTATAGGGACTGTTGGTGAATGAGTGGATGTGTGTGTAGATCTTGGAATTACTGAATAGGTGTGTTGTAACTGGTATTGGTATGTCCATTGTTTTGAAAATGTTAGTTTGTATTTTTGAGTGTGTGTATCAAAGGTTATATTAGGGTGAGAGGAGGTCTGCCACTCTATCACAAGGATGATGTCATCAGTGATGTCATCAGTGATGTCATTTGAGATGTCATCAGTGATGTCATCAGTGATGTCACTGACCATGTCATGAGTGATGTAATATGTGACGTCATCAGCAGTGCATTGCGGGCGTGCGAGTTATAGTTAGCTGAACTAACTATAACGGGGAATTTCTATGGTTTTGTACGAGTGAAATGTCCAACTAACTATAACGCCCCTGAAACCTATGGTTTTTTTCAGTGAATATATATATACATATGTACAGTTACATCTCTTATATTAACCTTCTTGGCACTTTAATTATTCAAGCTGATCTGGTTACTGGAAGCTGGGAGCTGCTATCATCAGTGTCAGAGATTTGCGAAGACGGTGAAGAGGTAACAGCAGTCACAGAGTTTTCAGGTTCAGTCTTTCCTTTACCATCTCGATCAGAAGACCGATTAATCAAATGCCGAACGTAAGAAGAGTCTCTTGTAACAGACTTACCATGTGCCCCTTGGTGGACACTATGTGGAAAGGTTCAGCATCATATGGAGCATCAGATTTCCTTTATCACATTTGTTAGGTGATCACTAGATCTCGTCTCTTAAACTTGATGTTCTTTGAATGTTGCCTCTTGTCTGCATAGGCTTAAATTTTCTACTTGTTAACTAAGTCCTTTGTATGAGCTCTGTTGTCATTTCCTTCTCTTTTGTTGGTCCATTGAGGTAACTTGGTTGTCATTGCTCTCCCAAACATCAAAGTCGCAGGACTTTTGCCTATGGTCGAGGGAGGTGTTGAACGATAGACTTGTAAGGTAGAATTCAATACAGTTTTTAAACTGAGCCTCTCAAGAGTTGCACACTGCACTGCTTTCTTCAGTGTACTCATAAAATGCTTAACTGGTCAGTTGGCCTGCGGCCATAAAGGTGTACTTGTGGATGAGAGATCTTCTATTAATGGAAAACGTGAGTACTCGTCCACAGTTACCATGAGGTGTTGTCCATTATTGAGTGGACCAAAGAAATCGATGAGAATTCTCTCCAATGCATGCTTAGGGAGTTCTGACACGATAAGAGTATGTTGAGTAATATTTGTAGAAGCACAATTGCATAGATGATAGGCCTTGAGTTCCTTTTCAACCCTTTCATCTACATATGGAAACCAAACTCGATCTCGGAGAGCTCTTTTGATGGCAACAATACCATGATGTCCTTCGTGATCTACTTCAATTATTTTCTGTTGCAGACTCTCCGGAATTAGGATTCTCAACTCTCGCAGTTTCTATCTTTCTTGAGTTATGGGCAGTTCATCTTTAACGTTTTTTGTATTTTTGGTATTTCCCATCACTGGTGAGAGGTTGAGTGTGTAGGTTCCATGACTGTAATTATATCTTTCAACTTCAGCATATCACTATCATGTTTCATTGGAGCGATGATCTGGGCTAACGATATAGCAGCTGGCGTATTTGATTTTACAACAAAATTAATGTAGGCATCAGCCGTCTTAAATGGAGTACCCTGACCTTGTATAGGCACTCTGGAAAAGTGGTAAGCAGGGTTTTGATCCTTCCCTGGATGATGCACACTGGTATAATTGTACTTTTATAATCGTAGTCCCCATCGTTCAATGCAAGGAGGGATATTGGCTTTTGCATTGCCAAAGATAGTCAGTAAAGCTTGATGATCAGTTACCAGTGTAACAGGCTCTCCATACAGAAATACATGGAAACTTTCTTTCTCAGGTTGTGAGTAAGCACGTTCTGTCTGGGACAAACTTGTACTGGCATATGCCACAATATGCCTTCGAGCATTTGGGTGTCTGCTGTGCAAGGATAGCGCCTAACCCGACTAGGCTAGCGTCAACAACAACCTCTGTACAAAGCTTTGTTTTTAAGTAGGCCATTTCAGCAGCAGTTTCAATAGCTTGTTTGATTTTCTTGAAACTTTTCTCACATTCTTGTGACCACTTGAATGAAACATTTTTCTTCGTTAACTCTCATAGTGGAGCACTTATAGAAGCAAAGTCTTGTATGTATCTTGAACAGTCACTGGCCATGCCAAAAGATGAACTTATCATAGAAACATCTTATGGGGGATCAGCATTAGACAGGGCTTGTACTTTTGAAGAATCAGGTGTTCTACCCCCATCTGAAAAAATATAGCCAAAGAACTTTCACGTTTTCTTGTGGAACTCACACATGCCTGCATTCAAAGTCATTCAAAGTCAAACCTGCATTAGTAAGTAAATGACATACTTGTGTCAGAACTTTATCATGCTCCTTCTGTGTATCTTTGAAAATCAATAGGTGATAACTATAATTGAATGCATTCACAGCAGGCTGTATGACACGTCGAATGACGGCTTGGAAAAGTTCTGCCGCTGATGACACCCCAAAACGGAGTCTCTGGTATCGAAACAGACCAACATGTGTAGAAATGGTTGTAATGTACCTGCAATCTTCTTCGAGTTCCAACTGAGGATAACCTTTACTTAAATCAAGGCGAGAGAAGACCTTTGCAACATTTAATTGCATTATCATGTCAGCAATGTGTGGACCTGGATGTCGTTCTCGTTTAATTGCCTTGTTTGCTTGACGCATGTCAATGCATATGCGTGCAGCTCTCTCACTGTCCTTTTTGGGCACCTATGGGAGGAACTCCTGGCATCGGACCAGATGAACGCTCAATAATGTCATGCTTAAGTAGGGATTCAAGTTCTTTTTCAATAGCTTCTTGTAAATGAAAGCAATTTGTCTATGTCTCTGAGAACCAGGACGGACATCTTCATTAATATGCAAGTTTACTTTCACAGTCTTAAGCTTTCCTAAACTATGAAACAATGAAGGGCATTGACTTACTATTTCATGGTGTGCATTCATATTGTAATTCACAGAAATCAGTCCCCAATCAGCAGTTGTACTGAAACTGAGCAGACAGGCACTTGATGCTGTACCTTGAAGCACATGAATGGGTGCTTGCACCTTCGTTTTGTTGTGTTTTATTGTTGCTACAAATGAACCTTGACTTTTTATGGATGTCACTGCAGCCCATGTGTGCATTGGTTTCCCATGGCATAAGTTTTGGCAATGGAGATAATTCATTGTATCTCTTCATGCATTATGTTTATCGATGCACCACTGCTGATGATAAAAGGTATCAAGCAACCATTTATTTTCAATGTAATCTTCAGACAATATTTGTATGACTTTGGTGCTTTGGCATTTCAACTTTTCTGTGACTGACATTTTTCCTCACAAGCAGCCAGTCCAACATACACACGTTTCTCTGAGGTAAACATCGACATGGCACAACCATCTTCCTCACTTTCACTTGATCTTGAGGCGAAATAACTGTTTGACGATGATTTAGATGATGATCGACTTCGTTCAGTGTCGATTTGCCTCAATTGATGTTGCCACTTGGCCTTGTGGCTGTGCATCAAATGTTGCTTCTGGGATGTTCTGGCATTTTGTCTTCACGCTGTGACGCACATACTTTTCCCTTCACTTTACAAATTGTCACAAAATGGTTCTCTTTCTCTCAGCCTTTACATATCTGTCCAATGGCGGGACATTTACCTTCGTGTGGAAACTAAAATCCACCTCTAAAACATAACTTCTTTTTAAGTATACACATCACTTTGTGTCCTTCAGTCTTTTGCTTTGGTTTACTTTTTATACTGATGACTGATTCACTCTGGGCACCTCCAGCCTCCATGTCAGCAGCTTGTCTTTCAGCACTCTTCTCAGCTCTGGCAGCCATCAACACTCACTTCAGACTAAGTTTCTCTCAGTGTTCTTCGTCTGGATGAATCTGACAAGCATCCATCAATAACTCAAGGCGCATAGCTTCTTCATCATTAAATTAATTGAACTTACAGTGTTTGATCAGTGTATCGAGTCTCTCCACAAATTCATCAATGGTTTCACCAACCTTTTGGTGTTCTTGACTGAAAATGTATCTTTCGTAATCAATGTTTGGTACTGAGATTCAGTGTTTCTTTAATCTGACAGTATGTGATGTCTTCGTCAATTCGCAGCATTTCTTTATAACTTCTTTCATTCTATCACCAGCAATATTTTAGAGTAACTTGATAATCTTTTTGTTATCAGTCTCTTCAAGTGCATCAATGAAATCATCAAATGTCTCTATCCAAGCAGTCCATCTAATGCAAATATTTTGCTTTTGGCGGTATCGAAAGGTGGTGGTGGTTTCAGGAATGCAGCAGCATTGTAGACCAGTGTGGAACTTACTGACACCGCTGGTGGATCACTGTGACTTGGTTTAGGCAACTCATCTGTGAGATCTTGTGACATGCTGGCCTCTGAATCATCTTTAATGATAGCTGGAAATGTAACTTTCTTCGCAGCCATCTGAAAAATTTCACCATTCAGAGAGTCGCACTTGGCTCTTTATTCTTCAAACACCTGTAAAGTTGTTCTGAACCCCACCCGGTAACTTTGTGAATGAACCGCTTCAGGTATGGACGGCTCTGTAAGTACAACCCTGAGCATTTCTCCTTGAGCCAACTTCACAAGTGCTATGGTGCAATGACTCTCTTTAGTGTATTCAGTATGTCCTTTATATCTTCTCTTCTAATTTATAGGCCTGCTTACAGAAAGGGAGCACTTGGAAGGATACTGTAAATAAGGTTTAGGCAAGGGAAGGTACAAACTCAAGCCGGACAACCTAAAAAAACATAAAGCCAGCAAATGGAAGCAAGAAAACGTGAGTTACAAACCACAAAGCCAAGGGCAAGCAATGGGCAGAATGCATTGCTAGGTCAACTTTCTGAATGTCCACAAGATGTCATTAACAAACCAGACAGCTGCGCTGTCTGGTAGGCTACGACCTAAAAATGGAGAACTGATTGGCAACAAGGTAGTCTTCACCAGGCATGCTGCACAGTAGGTAATGACTGACCCTCTCTGACCAATAAGGGGGCTACAAGATGGCCGCCACACTTTTAATTTAGATGTGGTGATGGACCTGTATGCCTAGAAAGGTGGTGTTGTGGAGATGAGCAGCACTGCAAACACAGGCAGTGACTAAGACCTTCACTTCCTGCAATAGCGGTAAGCTGATGTCTGGATTTCATCTAGGGACGTACAGGGAAATAGGCATAAGAACAAGTCTATTAATTTTTGTTTGATTGATTTGCGAAATACATGGAATGAGTAGAGTCTGTAGACAACTAGTTCTTGGCAGCTGCTCAAATGCACAGGGACAAGAACAGATGGTTCCAGGCCAGGGCAGGTATAGGGAGCACAGCAACTCCTGGTCTCTATAAAATGTCCACCAGCCAGCAATATTGTGCCTGCCAAACTTCAGCTTGTTACATTGCTCCTGCTCTCTATTAGTTCTTCACCGTATTGCATTAACTCCACATTTGTTCTTTTGTTCCTTTCCCCGGTTCATGTTTTCCCTGGTCCCTTTTTGTCTTCCTAACTCCTTTCCTGCTAGAACCCTATGCTCTATGATTCTGGGTTGTTTTGGTGCTACTGCTTTGTCTGACTGTCCTCAGGGTCCTTCCAGGCTGTCAGGTGCCTTTGGGGCTTGACATAGCCATCTCCCCCGAAGCACCCAGTGAGTCCACTGTCTTACCTTTATGTGTATGCTTTCATGTGCGATCCTCATATATGTATTCACTGTTCTTGTGCCACTTGTTCTTACAGAGCCTTCCGCCGCAATTGTGAGATCACTTATTACAATGCCATCCATTCTGGGTGTGCAGAGGCATTCTCCTGTGGTGGGTTCCCGCTGGCATGGTGTGTTTATCTCTCACCTTCCCTTACAGCTATTCTCCTCTTTCCCAGTTCTGGATTGACCCAGGAGGTTTCTTTTTACCTTTGCTCTCTTTGGAAGTCCTAATGGGGAGATTGGCGGATTATCGTCTGACCCCAGAGCCTGGCTCTCTCTCTCATAAATAGGCGTATTTCTGACAGCTGGGAGTGGGTAACCCAAAGTAATGCAGTTGACCTCATACCCTACCAGCTCTCAAAGACAAGCCTCTTAGAGCTGCCTGAAGTATGAGCAGATGCCGCACTTGAGGCAGATGTTCTCCAGGGCGATGGAAGTGGCCTGTCTATACGGCAGGCAGATCTGAGGCCCAAAGAATGGCTAGGCATATGACATGGCTTATATCACACCCCTGGGGGACCCTAGAAAGTGCATGAAAGCGTGGGGGAAGTGAAACTGATTGAAGAGTAGACAGCACACCAGGGGCCATGTTACGTATGTGCTTCATTTTCCTGGTTAGTGTTGGGGGCATCTTTCAAAAGGTGCACCCAGTGCTAGCCAGGAAAATGTACCGCATTACAGAGAATGCGCTGGCCTCAAGGCAGCCGCAAACTTGTGCTGCCCTGGGGCAGCGTATTCAGGTGAAAAAACGGAGCGGCTGCGTTGAACCGCTATGTGTTTCACTGTGCAGATGGCAACCCGCCTGCACTTTAAAGGTGGATTAGAGATGTCTGGGGGGGGTCCTGCACTTTAAAGGTGGATTAGAGATGTCTGGGGGGTCCATGGGACCCCCTTTCCTCCTCAAGAGGGCTGCCATCAGGGGGTGCACTGACAGTGCGCCTCCTGACAGCTTCTTTGCATCTGCGCCCGCGTCTGTAATACGGCGTGGGTGCAGAGGCAAATGGACTCCCTCATTCGCATGGGGCCACACCCCCATACAAATAAGGGAACACCCTCTGATGATAGCGCTGGTGCTTTATGTGCACCAGCGCTATCAGTATTACAGAAGGGGACGCACAAGCATCTGCAGCCCCTTCTGTAATGCCAAAGTGCCCTGGGGTGCGCAAAGCAGGCACAAACGCCCGTTGCGTCCCTGGGGCACTCCGGTAATACGGCCTCAGGACTGCTCCAATAGCGATGAAAAGCCCTGTGGGCCATGCGTTGTGCCTGTGGTGAATGACATGGCCTAACGTGCCTGAATAGATCTTGCAAATGATAGACATCCTGATGGGTAGGTCATGGAACCATGCTCTATTCAATTATCTTAAAGACCTTTGGCTCTACCCTCTGTAGAAAGACATAGATGAAAGGGCGAAGGGTCTGGAACAGATCCCAGCTTCTGTGGCGCCCCTAAAATGGGATTCTATGCTGCTTGATGAAGCCGTTCCAGGAGAAGAGATCACAATACCCCTTTTGGGTTTCTGTGGCGCTAATGTCTGTTACATGCAAGGACATGTCTGGCTTATCCTCCTATTGAGGGAACCCTGACAGTTTACTCGGTGATGGGAAGCTGCTGTGGTGGGTTCTACCACAGATCCCACGAAACTGCAAATGAAGGGGGACTTGCTTTAGTACTTAACACCCATTGGGGTGCCAAACACATCTGTAAAGAAGCGTACCAAATCAGTATTAAGGTTGTGCCCAAATTCAGAGGATTTGACGATGGTCATATCAAAATTGGATCTGCTGAATAATGTGGTGCCCTTCAAGAATGAACTACACACCAACCTGCAGTAGGACTTTGCCAAAGGATTGCAAGAAAGTAGAGACAGAATGGGGAGTCTAAGAAAGGATTTTGATTTGGTAGGTGGCAGGTGAAAGAACTGGAACCAAGGGTTAATCATGTAGAGGACGTAAAGTATGATACTATACAGACAGCTGATGAGTTATATGCATTGGTTGCAAATGTGAGGAGCTGGAAACCTGCTCTAGATGCAAACAAATATGAGTAGAGGACCTGACAGAAAAGGCAGAGGACCAGAACTTTGAGGGTTCAAGGTGAGATTGTTCTCTTTCTTACTTGGAAATACATTTGACACAGTAAGGCTTGATAGGGTCCATAGAGTGGGTCAGAAGCACCCACAACATAATCAATGGCTCATAGACTGACTGGTGAAGATTCATTATTTCTCAGAAAAGGAGGACGCCCTGAGGATCACGTGAGCATCCCGTTGATGTATGTGAAATAATGGAAAAAACAAAATCTGAGAAAACACATTAGAGGATACCAAATCATTGCAAACCAATTTTAAGGAAAGACAATTGTAGGAAATACAAATAAATTGAAAATTAAAGGAAACATTTTAAAGGAACAATCATTTTAAGGAAACGTCCAAAATCACACCCTTGGGTGAATGTTAGGCGTAGTGAGGGTTGTTTGGTTTCAGGGATGGGTGATGTTTTGGGGCGATTAGGTTTTCTTTAGGATTTTTAGGGTTCAATAATGGGTGGAGTTTAGAGTGGTGAGGGTTTTTTAGAGATCAGGCATGGTTGGAGTTTAGGGTGGTGAGGGGTTTTTAGGGTTCACAGATGAGTTGAGTTTAGGGGGTACTGAGTTGTTTTTAGGGCTCAGGGATGGGTGGCATGTAGATGTGTTGAGATTTTACGGATGGTGGAGTCTAGTGCTGGGGAGTGATTTTTAAGGTTCAGTGATAAGTGGATTTTATATGTAGAAAGGGTTTTTAGGGTTCAGGAATGCAAGAGTTTAGGGGTGTTGAAGGGCTTTTCGAGGTCATGAATGGGTAGTTTTCAGGGGTGGTGAAGGATTTGCAGGGTTCAGGGATGAGTGGAGTTTAGGGGTGGTGCGGGATTTTAAGGGATTAGGGATAGGTGGGGTTTAGACATAAAAAGGGGTTTTTAGGGTTCATAAATGGGTGAAGTTTAGTGGTAGTGAGAAGGTTTTAGGTTAAGAGATGGGTAGAGTTTAGGAGTACAAAGGGCCTTAGGAATTCAGCGATGGTTGTAGTTTAGGGGTCACAGATGGGTGTACGTTATGCATGTGGAGGCGTCTTTAGGGGGCAGATATGGATGGTGCTTAGGGGTGGTGAGGGTTCAGCGAATTACAAGCATCCAAAGTAATTGATTGACAATGTAATTATATAAATCTGAAATAATGTCCCCTGACATAACAGATTGAAATAAATACATTCAACAAACCTTTTTCAGAAAATTAGACCTGCAACCATTTCATTTACATCTTAAAAAATAAGTATGCAGAAGTCAACTTCACAAAAAAGAGTTTCCATGAATTGGTTTCTATGAAATGGTAAATATCATTCATCCTGAACATTTCCATTAAACTGTTTAGATGAAATGGTTTCTCACTAATGGTATTACATAAAATAGTTTCTCTATGAAATCACATACAACCACATCCTGCTACAAGCAATCTTTGTGACTAAATTGCAAAGGGGACTCTTGCTCAGGCCCATTATAGATATGCTCAAAAGATGGGTGTCCATAACAGGTGGACATTTCCTTTTAGCAAAATAATTGACATTAGCCCTTTTGGACACTGCACTACAGGAGGAGGAGAGTGAGGGAAGTTCTCCCTAAGAGCAAACTCTCCAAAGCAGTGCAGATCTGACGCATATGGGAAACTGGGAATAGCCAAGAGCACTTATGCATATTCTGACAAGTAAATTAAGGGCTTTTCAATGGGCGGGTAGCAGAGATGAAATTAATTGCCATACATCCTTAAATAAATTGCCACATTATAGGTCCACATAAGCAGTGGTCACCCTTAGAGTCAAATTACTCAGTTTGGTGGCAATTCTCCATGTCAGTTCATGCTTTTCTACTTTGAGACCAACATGGTGTTAGTCTATTTTTTTTTTTTATGGGGGAGTTGATTGAGGTTTAAACATTCCTAGCAAAATCTCTGCACCTATGGCCAGATTCCAGGGGTGACTTTCCTCATGGTGTAAGCATACATCTAGAAATTTACCTAGGAAAAATGAAGCTATTGCAGGTCTTACAAATGTTTCTTGCAAATAAAGTATTACCACTTAAAGTTAACGACCTTAAAGAGCCAATTAAAAGGGTGGTAAGTAGGCCATTGCTGGTGCAGAGGCGCCAATACGTTTTCTGTCTCCAGGAGACGCACCTTAAGCGTCTTCTTATCTCCACATTGAATCACAGGTTATGTACCACTGCGATCCATTGTTCTACTCATACTAAATGTAATGGCATGGCCATCTTTCTCCATTTGTCTCTCTATTTTTAGTTTCTTGACACAGAGAAGGAAAGTGCAGATTTTTCATGCTAAAAGGTATATTGGTATGCATACTTGGGGCTACAGCAACTGTCTCTTCCTTGAATTCTTGACAAGACTTTTTTGTCAGAATTCCTACTACACATCTCTAACATTGCTGGTGAAATATTAACCTCACAGATGAATTTGATAAGGTTTGGAATGGAATGGTAGACAGATCAGGTAACAGGCGGGAAACAACTAATGCATTTTCTAGGTAGCTTAAAATTGATTAACTCAATATGAGAATGGGAGACATCTGGTGAGAACAACATATAGATGATAGAGATTACACTTACTTCTCATATGCCCACCGAATATATTGCAGTATGTCTTATGTATTAGTAAACAAAGGATTTTTGTTTTGATATATAATTCAATAAAGGTTTTGAAATTATAAAAAAGTAAGCAATGACTTAGCTCTTCTAATGCAAGATGCTGATATTGCTTTGATATTACTTTTGGACCAAGCCCTGAGGTCTACAGATATTGATTTGGGTCTGAAACAGAATAGCTCTCTTGTTAGGTGCCTCTGCCTTGTACTTCTTAGGAACCCACAATTTAAAATAGAATTTGAGAAACATATTGAGGAGTACCTTGATCTGAATGAGGGGGTTGGAGTTTCTGCACAAGAAGCCCGGCACACACACATTCATGCCAGTTTTGATGGGCAAATGTATAGCAATGATGACAAGTCTTGGTAGATTGAGATACTTGGAAATGTAAAACATAAAGAAGGAACTGAAGAAGTTGGAAAAAGAGTGGAAGCACTCATCCTCTCTCGCACTACTATGAAAAATAAGGGACGTTTGAGAGCAGCTGAAAGTTGTCCTTACTAATAGGGCTGAGATTGCAATATTACATCTTAAATAGCACTACTATGAGTCAAGCTATAAAACAGAAAGCCCGTTTGTGCGGCAAATAACCTTGCCATCGGAGGAGTTCAGGAAGGTTTATGAATCTCTCTAGAGGGCAGGGACATACACCATTATAAGGAGTACATTTTGGGGGCTTGATAATCGAAACAACATCAAGTGCAGGCAGATCTCTTAGAGGCACCAGTTATGGAGTAGGAGGTGTCACAAGCTGTACATTTACATAAAGTTGATAAAGCAGTGCCTCATTGCCCTGTGGCCTGGATGTTGCTGCCGGCTAGGGGTGTTTTCAAATGCCGTAATCAACTTGATTGCCAGGTCTTATTTTGTCCTGATGCTGGATCGTATGATTCTGTTTTTATGTTGTTAACTATTTACATGTTAGTTCCAACTTGATGCTTTTTAGAGGCTAGATGGGAGGTTTGTTGGGAGTGGGGAATGGAATGAGATCTCAACTAGAGTGAATGAGCTTAAACAAAAACGAATAGCCACATTGGTTATCAAGAAGAGACACACAGCCAGGGGAAGTTATGTGAATAAGATGAGTTTAGGAGGCTATGAAATTAGTGGGTCCAAATCTTACAATGGCTGACATCAAACTGATCACATTATATGTTCGAGGCCTAAATTCCCTGATAAAGAGACAAGCATTACTAAAATGGCTCCATGACATAGAATACAATATAGCGCTATTACAGGAGATGCATCTTCTCAGACAAGATGCACAATGTCTCAAATCATACTGGTTTCCTTGCAAATACCATTCACACAACAAATAAAACTAAGAGTTTGGCAATATTGTTAAGGTGAAACTGACATTCCAACTTAACACCTTCCGGCGGGACAAAATAGGTGGAATGATTAAAATCAGAGAAATTATACAAGAAAGAGAGCTCACCAACTTTTCAATTTATGGTTTCAAAGAAGACAGAAATGCATTTTATCAGACTCTGATTTCCCAAATCAAAGCCTTTTCACATGGATTAATAATTGTAAGAGGAGACTTTGATGTAAATCTTGACAATACCCTAGACAGGTCAATGCCCAGACAGTGCACCTACACTACATCACAAACACTTTTAGAGGGCATTGAATTTCTGGGACTGTTGGAGGCCTGTCGCTTACAGTATGCACGAGAGGGAGTATACATTCTATTCTTGTGTACACAAAACACATTCTAGAACAGATTGTTTTCTAACCAACAGACAGGCATATGAATTAGTGTTAGCTATGGAGATCGAGTTCAGCACTTTATCGGACAACTCTCCAGTGATGCTAAGCTTAGGCCTCCGGGTACCCAGGCTCTCATTCTAAGAACATGGGGCTTGAATGAAATAGCTTTTTGGGACACTTCCCTTAGAGCAATGATATCACACGCCATCCACCATTACATCCAAGAAAATCATTCCACGTGATCTGGGATGCGGCTAAGGTGCTTCTGCAATGTGAGTTTATCTTGCATATAGCCAGATTTCAAAAATTGGTGAGAGAGAGGAAACAGGAGTTCAAGTCTCAGGTATGACCTCTTGAACAGCAAATCAAGGTTGACTGTCTCCCCTAAATGTTTCGGTTCTTGCATAAAGAACAGGGCGAATTACAGAAGCTTTTAATTGGAGAGAAATATGAAAAAGGTGGTAAGGCAGACTGCATTCTAGCATGTAAACTGAAAGCCCTCCAGACCTGAAACTTTATGCTAAAATTGAAGACCACTGATGGTACTGTTGTGTCTCACACCCTAGAAATCTTAAATATGTTTACAGAGGCTTACACACAATTATATAATAGGAAAGCATTGGATTTGCACATACATGATCTATACTTAATGCAATACAACCTCCAATGATAGACTCTGATATCCTCCAAGAGCTGGAGACACCCATCACAACATTATATGTTGATCAGGCCACAGAATAAAGCTCTGTGCCCAGACGGTTTCCCCATGTCGTTCTACAAAGCATTTCAGAACATTTTAGTGGACCCCCTTAGCAAAATGTATCATCTTCATGGGTGAATCTCAAAGGGTTATGGTTACCATGATTGATGCCATAATTATGCTCTTCCTGAAACCAGGAAAAGATCCCCTGTGCTGTGGACCTACCAGCCAATAGCTGCACTCAATAACAACTATGACATTTTCACGAAGATCTAGGTTACATGGTTAAGTCTGATCTGTCCTTGGACAGTCTGGGTTTGTCCAAGGACGTCATGCCCAGGATAACACAAGGCTGGCGGTAAATCTTATTGATACTGTCACTGAAAATTGACTGCCGATGGCCCTTCTCTTGCTTGATGCGGAGAAAGTGTTCAATAGAGTGAATTGGTGATATATTCAAAAGGTTCTTTATAAAAATTCTAATGGCCCGGCCATTTCTTCCTTCATCATGGCAAATTATGTAAATCTAGCAGCCCGAATACAAAATCAATGAGTAACTGTCACTCAATATTTGACTTATGAAGGGAACAAGACAAGGATGACCTCTTTCCCCGCTAAAATTTGCCTTGACTTTGGAAACCCTCCTCCGTAGAATCAGCAATAATCGAATAATGGTAGTTCTCCCCTGAAGTTTCCGCAGGGGAGAGATTCAAGTCCTGAAGCAAGGTCTCAACTTCCCTCACCCACCAAGGATGCCCAACAATGTCAAAGCCAGAAATGGTGAGACGGGAAGAGAGGAAAACAAGGGAAGAGAAAAGACTCCTGTCGAAGGTGTACTCAGGGATGACTGGTAAGCTTCAGATGTTTCCTATGTGGTTTCTGTATGTAAAGAAAAGAGTATATGTGTTAGTGTGTGTATATGGTTTTGATATAATATCATCCACTCCTGTTATAAAATGTATTCACATTAATGAGTAACTACCTGTTAAATTCCCCTCTTCCACTGAGGATATAATGCTGGTAGATGCAGGATAAGATTACCATCTAATTAAGTAAGAGAGGACAATAAGGCGTTATGTAATCTGAGCAGAGAATAAATATAGTAAAGAAAATTATAACATGAACTCACCTATGATGGTGAACAAACAGGGAGTCAGTAAAATAGCCCAAAACAGATATTCATACAATAAAAAAAAAAAGAATATATTCCCAATAGGAACCATTCTTAGGAAATGAAATCGTCAATATGCACAAAAATGTGCAGGGCTACTAGATAGGGATTAATTCCTTAACGTCAGGAATTAACTAATCCTTTGTCTGCTTTTTCTTTATAGAACTTTATCAGACATGTGCACAGGAAAATGAGATCTCCATGTGCCATGGACAATTAAATCAGATAAGTAAAGGCACCCTAATAATATATTGCACAGAGCGCGTTACCGCCTTTGAAGATAACATGGATACTTTAGAGGTTGTTTGTGTTTCTTCTCTTTACAGGTTTCCAGGAGCGTAGACCATCGTCCCCGCAAGATACAGGAGGACAGAAACAAGATGGACGATAAATGAAGAGCCCGCGTTCAGGTACCCGTCGAGGAACATCAGGACGTGGCGAGCTGTGACCTGGAAGCAAACAGGGAGGTAAAGGGCAGGGCGGAAGACGTGCACATCAACTAGAATGTGAAGAGCTCTCCACCTGTGCCGGGCGTCTTTATTCAGGGTTTGCTTCGCCCCGTCTGCAGACGCAATCGGGTGCGGAGCAATCCCGACAATAATACAGGGCATGAATGTTAAAGGCAAAATGTATAAACTTGTTCTTTTTGACAATTACATCCTGTGTTTTCCGACTGAGCAAAAAAACAATTAGAAGCCTTCTCAAGAGTGTTTCTGTATTAATTATACCAAATCCTTAGGGATGGGCATGGCGGATCCAACTGAGTTTGCATAACAATTCCTTCAGAAGGAAGGTTTCACGTGCACATAGGGACCTCTTCACTACCCGCGCATATAGTTACCAGGAAGATGCACCACCATTAAGGCCAAGGTTGTAGTAACATTACGTTCGTGTTGGAAAAGGAGGGGTGTGCAGGAGGAGGGCATCATATTTTCCTTATATTCCTTTACTCTTGATTCCTTAATGAACATAATTTCTATTATCAGCCTTGAACAAGTGCTGGTCCAGTGCGCCACGAAGGGGCAAAACATGTGTTGGCTGCATTTCTGTTTGTTCTATTGTTCTGGACTATCAGAGTAATACAGAATAAAAAGCATACAAAAAACCTGCGACCATTTTGAACTGTTATCCATTAGGGAATAAAAAGATCTAGTTTGCAGCTCTGCCCTCTATCCAAATTCAAGCTCTTTGTTTTACTGGGCTAGGGGCTTCCGATTTTGGACATCTGGCTCTAAAGAAATATTACCCATTAATCTAGGACGGATACCACCGGGTCCTATAACCCCTTTCTCTCACTCTACCATATATAATTATAATCTAGCCCAATTGTTGGACATTCTTTTTAAGGATCCTTGTGGCTAGGGTAGGCTGGGTCTGTCTTGGATTAGCCAAATCTTTTGCATTGCAATTAATATCCTTCCCTGCTTGCTATATGTCGTACATATGCTCCCCCTGGCCATTCCAAAGCAGATTTTGAATGAGTCACAATCTTGTCTCTTGTTTTTTTATATGGGATGGTAAATCTCCTAGATTCGGGACGGTTACACTTTTCGAGAGCCAGATAATAGAAGGCCTTGGTCTTCCCGATGTCTCATGCTATATAAGGCTTGCTCAGATTTGAGCGCCCATAGGATGGATGCAGCCTCAGAAGGTGAAGCCTTCGCTGGTGGTTGAGGAAGTGCTTTGTCCCGTCCCCCTACAACACTTGCTTTGGCTCTGTCCCACCATAGGTCACACAAGGATGGACTCCCATGTACCATACATATATTATCAGATTATTGGAAGGGCTTGGCTCCTGTGGAGAGAGTTACATCTTTTCAGTCCTTTCAAAAATGAAACCCTAAAATACAGGGAGGAATGCAAAGCCTCATACTCAATTCAGGAAGAGACACACTTAAACTGATATGGGCTTTACAATGGGCGGGCATTGGGGAAAAATGAACTCAGGATAGTCGTGAGTTGAGTACAGTCACTATTCGACCAGGCCTCTAACTGCAAGGGAATTATAGACCCCAACTTACTCGCAAGAAAAATGACTTGGCCCGGGATACTGCAGCCATATTTAATTTTGCCTCTAGATTGGGGAAAAGACCGGTAGGGGCCCTATTAAAGCTTTACAGGGCCAAGTGCATTTCCAAGGCACTTTATGGCAGTGAAATCTGGGGGTATATTAACTCAGATGATCTCCAAATTGCAGAAAATAAGTTTTTGAGATGACTTCTATCCGTCTCCCAGGGTACCCCCTCCTTCACCGTACACGAGGAGCTTGGTATGACCTATATCACTGACTTGATAGCATTTCGCCCAGTAGCCCTTTGGTTAAAAATGTGGGCGGGCAAGGGGACCACATTGAATAAAGTGATTTTAAAAGATTGCCTGGCCCTAGACCATGCCTCTCGTGTACCGTGGCTTAAATATATTGAAGGGAGTTTAACGAGTATGGGGAGAGGAGATCTTTTTACCTATCCGGACCGGGTCAATAAGACGGACCTAAACACTATAAAGGCAGCCTTCTTCGCGTGGCAGATTGTGGCCAGGGAAGAGAAGGAGCTTTTGAAGCCCATTGTTAGTCGTTTTATTATGTTAAGAACAACTCAGATGGAGGAGACGTATTTACTGGGTTTTATAAATTCATATTGACCAGGTTCAGGTTTATCTCCTTCTTGCTCATCCCAGGGGACAGAGTAAGGGTCATGTACTACCGTCCTGTGGTTGTGATGGAAAATCCCCACAGGACATGGTCCATTTTACGATGTTCTGTAGTTTTTATGATACCCCCAGGAAGTCCTTTTTAATTCCGGTTCTGAAAAAGATCAACTTTAGGTAAGTGTGACCCGCTTTTATCTTTTTACAAATGATCACAGGTAGCTCTGTTTTTTATGTACTTAATTTTTTTTAATCTGCCATTAGAGTTAGGTCTAGTTGTGATTAGTAAGGTTGCGTTATATATACCTTTCTTGGCACTATGCACTTTGTAACGTCTGGCTTTCAAGTCAGACCATTTTGAACTCTTAGAGTGGCGAGACACTGTGCTACCAGAATAACTCCTTATCATTATGGTACTGCATGTAAGCCATTTGTGGTTTCGCATTTCTGTGTTTGTCTAACCTACGTCCCTGTACTTTGGTATGCTGTTGAAAGGACTGTTTTATTGTACTTTTATTTGTGCTTTTATGGTTTTAAAACTTGAATAAAGAATGAAGAAAGAAAGGCTCTAGCTAAAGGCCAGGTACCAAAACAGCAATAATTAAATGGTAATGTGAGAGGAAGAGCTTGCAAGAGATATAGAGGAGAAGTGGGAAACTATATGGCTATGGGCGGCATAAGCCGAGTGCCTTTAAGATACCCACCAGGTGGTGCCTGACCCTGGTCAGACTTAGTACTGTGTTTTAGACAACCGGTATGTGTTGGAGGGATTGTCAATCAATGGCATTATGGCCATATCTTATGGTCTTGTCACCAGGTGGTACGTGGTCCCAGTCAGACCTAGTGCCATGTTTGGGACCACCAAGATATATTGGAGGGATTGTCAGTCGAGAGGCATAATGACACATATATGTTGGTATTGCTAACAGGCTCAGTCCTTCTGGGCATCTTATCTTTATTTTCTAAAAAGACATAAGGAGAGTTACTCTCTCGCTTGACCCAGTTTTGAATCGGCTAAGTCATCTGGAGAAAAATAGAGTTAACCCCTTGCATTCCCAAATGGGGCGATTCTTTGCACAATTTATCATAGCAGGCAGACTAATACTATGGTTGACTATGATATGGCATATCTATATGATGGAAAAACTGATGCCACTGCTGCCAGATAAAATGCTCAAATTTGAAAAGACTTGGAAGCTGTTCAAGACTTATATAAAGTCTCAGACTAGGTGGTTGTAGACTGTTGTGACGTGTTTGTGACCTGGTGAAAAAGAGCCGATATCACAGAATGTCTCGCTCTTCAGCACATGGCACCACAGATTCCGAAGAAAAGCAGGAGGCCTAATTAAGTTAACAAGACAATAAGCTAATAAGCCCTCCCCTCTCCTGAGTAGTGGTCATCCTCTATTCATTGTGCATGTAGGAATATAATATAAACCTATAACTATATATATTTATCTTATAAGCATATAAATAACCTTTGTTTTCTGAATTCATAAGGGTCACAAAAATGTGATCCACTTTTTTCCTTTGCACCTCACTAAGACTTATAAAAAAGGGATCCTTAATTAACAATTCCTTTATCCCCACACAACCTATTTTTTCACTTTTATTCTCACATTAAGTTCATAATAGGAAATTAAGGAAACAACACTTTTGTTATTTATAGTTTTAATAATGATTAACTTTCAATTCCAGTGTTAAACTACTTCTATAGATATGCTATACTCTGTAAAGTAAATCTCAATATTTTCAATGCATTTGCAACCGTATGTCCTCTTTACATGATTCAACTGATATCAAATAGGCCAAATGTATGGATTCACTCTACACTAGGGACTCCAATGATTTTCCAATGATTTTGGTCTATATTAAAACCAACTATTTCACCTCTGACAGATAATAACAGTATATATTGCTGGAAAAACGTTATCAATTTAAAACCGCAGTATTTGATTTCCAATCTTCCCCACAGATCCAAACTTTTTATCTCCACAAATTCATGAAAGCTTAATACTAGTTATATATTTTACTCTGGCCTTTCTCCTCTTAAATAAATTACTTTAAACATAATTATTAACCATGGGGGCTATAGCTTTACATTATTTAATATTCTCCAAGGGAATTAACTACCTCCTTTTTGATTTAAATGGATGTACTAGTACTGAGATCCACTGTTATAAAAAGATAATATATATTTGATCTATTTTCACTGACATATTTATAGGTATTTAACTTATTGTTATCCTGTAGCAGTTTTACCTCTCAACGTCGACAACAGTAATAGCTCTGCCCGGTCGCATGTGCTGTCAGGTCCCTGCAAAAGGTAATTCTATACCTATAGGTAATTGTTTTACTTGGGCCTTTGATTAATAACCCTGCATCAGCTGTCAGTCTCCCAAAGCTCATTAGACACTAACTATGAACTACCACTCCCATGGATATAAAAAGAGGACTTATTTCTACTTACTCCTATCCTTTATATTGCTGTATATTAATTGTATAATTTAATTTAAATGCAACTAATCCCCTCAATCCTACACCAATTTCACAAAAGTTATTCCTCAAACTATATTTATTTTATTTTGAATCGGACAAATGTTATACACCCACTAGAACTAAAAAACAAACTCCATTTTATTTGTGATTACACACAGACCAAGTAAATATTGTTGAGATTTTTAAACATATCCGAGGATCCAGACACAAAAAAACGTTGTGGTTTTGAAAAAGATTTTTACTCCGATAGCTGTTTTCTTATTCTTTGTAGCTCTCTTACGTATTCAGATCTTCTTTTATGAGTGACTTCCAAAGTTTGTCTCCTTTTTTGTATATAGCATTGGTAGGCCCTTTTGACTTGGTGACATATACTTACTTTTGGTGGCAGTCTTTCACCGGTAAATAAGCCTGTTTCCCTCCTCGGTCTGTTTGTAGATCGTCAACAACCAATTTCATAGATCACACTACTTTCTCTGTGATGATTGTAGTAATTGCTTTAATATGTAGCTTGGTGTTTTCAAATACCTTTCTCAGAAAAGCTGAAAAAATCCCTCGTAGTCCTGCTCCATACATAAAAGGAAGACATAAGGGGTGACCAGTGACGCCAGGGAAGCTGGGTATTCAAGTAATATAAGTATACAACTGTTCCTTCGGAAAAAGTTTGGAAGAACCACTTAATAGCAATCATGGTTAAGCCTAACCATCAAAAAACGTGTGAAAAATGTAAACTCCCAAGATAATTCCATTAAGCAAAATTCATATTTTTTTTCTTCAATCGCCATTATAAAATCAAGTTGGTGCTCCATGTCTTGGAGCAGTGATAGTGATTAGTGACAGTAGAAAACATGTTCTAAGCAGAGAGGACATGCTGAATTCAGTGCAGTTGCATCACATTCCCAATGATATTTATCATTTCCAAGTTTGAACTTGGGATAGGAAGAACTTACTGGACCCTCACCCTCGGGCGATGGTATTTGCTGGGGCCCGTCAATACCACAAGCCCCTCCATTCCATTTGTGAACAGGGCTGCTTGCCAGTAATAGTCAGTAACCCCTAACACTGTTACACTCCCTTTAAAATGCTTCCCTGCAAAGAGAATATGCATTTTCCCCAGATAACTATTCCTTTACCAAAGTTCTTTCAACAGGATTTTTTCTCAGCCCAAGCCGCTCTAAACAGAGTTTCAGTGATCCTGAATCTTTCATCCCTGCTTTTATTATAACAAATCTTTCATCCCTGCTTGTACTATAACAAATCTTTTTAACAAAACATTAGGCATGTTACTTGTTGGTGCAACTGATCAAATAAAATATATTTGTATTGTATGTGATGATTTTGTCAAAAATGAAAATAGCATCTTTTGGAACATATCACTGCAATGTTACAATCATTGATGTTTTTAGGTCTATAGTATGAGGATTTCCCTTTCACCTGTTGATAGCTCCACATACATAGGACCCTTGCTGCATTCAACCCCTTCATCCATTCATACACATCTCAGATCAAATGGTCTAAGACATCCATGTAAATGAAGGTAAACTCTCACTTCTGTACTTATACAGAAGCCAATAATGATCCATTACAGGTAACCAGGTGTTGGTGATTATTTTTTAGCGATGCACATTATGCTTTTACACTGTAGATGATCTTTTAGAACACAAACCATTAGAAGTCTAAGAGTTGTCGGGTGTACTTCAGCTATTTTCATTAAGCAATCCTATGACAATTTTTCAATTAATGTGTATCTGGGCTTCTTTTAGAATTATGCTGTGTAAGACGCTTCCTGACCTTGTCCTAGAAGTATGTAAGCAAAATAACCTCAAAATCTATGCATTGGGAGTTAAACCGCCCCTGTGCCGTCTATTTGTAAAATACACATCCCACATAGGCTTGTTTTCTATAGCTCTTTCAATCAGTCTTCTAACAAAAATCAAACAAGGATCTTTCTGAAGGTTTTTGATAAGGCTTGAGCCATATCAGGGTATGAAATTTTCCTAACAAATGATATAGCAACTTAATTTATAAACTTTGTTTAGATTCTAACAAGAGGATATATGGTGGATAGTTCGTGACATATATAAATGATGTAGACAGTCATAGGCATCCTCAAAAAGATGGCTTATTTTATGTCTGAAACAACATTTAGATAATCATGCTTTAGGCAGACATATAGAACAGTGGTTACAAATCCTTTAAATGCCTAGATCCCATTGAGGATCACGCTTAATGCAACCTCTTCAAAGTTGTTAACATCCTCAAATAAAAAAAAGTTCTTAAACATCTCTTTCATTTGGTTGCTGCAACTTTCATTCCAATTTGAACAACATACGACTAAAAACCTGTGGTATTAGCTATCTGCTTTCAACAGTCAAAAATTGCAATTTTCTATGATGCTTTCAGCAATTCAGAAGGAAAATTTATTATTTAGGATTTAATGTATACATATAAAAGAGTTTAAAAAAAGAGGTAAAAATATCACCCACAGTTGGGCACTCTCTTTATTCACAGGTATCTTCTGCCTCCTGAGAGTTTTTCAGATCCATCTTAGCATAGCCTTCATCTGGGTGCGGATCATGTGATATAGCAAAATCAGGAATAGGTTCATCCAAAATTTCAAATATTCCTGCACAGGTGAGCTCTGAACTTTTTATAAATCCTTCCCCAGCTTCTATTTCGGAAATATTTTCTTCAGTCCATATTTCATTTCGGCATCAATGCCCCAGTCAGACTCAATAGAGGATATTGAAACAGCAGATGACAAAGGCTTATGTTTGATAATCTCTAGCAGAGTTTTCCATCGCTTTTTGAGGAAGCATGGCTCACATCATTGGCGGGGGTGTCAACCTGAGGCAATAATTACTGAAAGTATTCACATAGCAACCACCAGATGGTGTCTTTTTGACACAGTAACTGTATATCTTGATAGCAGCAGCAAGTTCTTTTTCTAGCATTGCCTGCTTGGTGTTGACTGAAGCTGTGTCAAAAGCTCCTTGTATGGAGCACCTGTTCCAAAAGTAGGTATATTCGCTGTGGTAAAAAGCTGAACGGGGTCACCTATAACGTCACTTCCTTCATACTGCTTGGTGGGAAAGGCGAGTAAGGTTTGACCCCAAGGCACATCACAGCCTCCTATGCCATTTCTAACCTCAGTCTTAGGAAGGGTTCATGAGTGAGGTCACTTCTGAGACAGGACTTCGAGGTTAAGGTCCATTGGTGACATCAGTTCTAGGTTGGGAAGCATCAGTGATGTCACTTCTTGAGTGTAGTGTAACCCAGGAAAGGGGTGTACCCACTTGCAACATCATAAAAACCACACCCACTTTTGAGTATGATGAAAGTTATCCCTTTGTTTTACTCTATACCATGCATGCCAATAGACCTGCTTCAGGCGGGAGACTATCGATTTTTAAAGCAAAAAATGGCTTTGTTTTGGCTGTCTACTGCTTGAAATTGCCTCTGCTTCAATAGAATTCAATGGGGGGAATATATTCTACAGATTATTTTTTTTATATCTCCCACTTTCTTCTTCTAATATGTTGGCATGCATGCTATACCTAGGCTCTTCACTTATTACTTTATTTTAAGGGTTCTGTCTTTCATGCATGAGTAACCTATCTCGTCCTTTCCGTCTGTTACCCGTAGTTTTGCTGTGTCCCTTTATACATACCAAACTACAAGTGGTAAAATGTATACTAGATTCATATGCATTGTGTGCATTAACCCATACACTCTCTTACAAGGCTCTGAGTCTTTGACCTGGGGAGAGAGGGAGAGGGGGAGGTAGAGGTAGAGAGAGAGAGACAGAGAGAGAGAGACTGAGCGAGAGAGAGAAAGACAGGGACAGAAACACAGTAAGAGAAACGCAATGAGAAAATCGAGAGAAAGGTAGAGAGCTCAGTTCAGATACAAATGTATTTATTTAATGGATGTTCTGATTAAAGGCTTAAGGGGTAAATAGACAACTAATATTTGTCATCAGGTCCACCAGAGGAGGCCAGATTATGCTTTTACTGCCACAGTGCTTATTATGTTCACTAGTGCTCCTTATGTGTTCTTCTTGTACCTGTGATACAACTCAGTTCAATATCAGATTGCACTGCATCCTGTTTTACCAATGGGGTCAAAACATCTGTAGTTTTCTGTTTTTGTGTGCTGTGAAATTTTGAAAATTAGAACGTTATGGGGGCATGGCTTATACTCCATGGGGAATGGCATCAGGCTAGTGGTGCTCTGCGAGGCACCGGGGCCTTTCTATCGGGCACTTCATTACTTTGTAATTCCCTATCACCAGAAATGAAGGAAATGTTGCAGATGTCACCGTGCTGACATACGGCCTGGCCTATTTGTGGCTCCTAATATCTTTTCTTCTGGCTGCAACGTGCATCTGTTCTTAACCACTGCATCTTTCTCCAAGAGGCCCGGTGGTCATTTTATCAAAACGACGGACCATTCACATCGCGCTTCATATCTTCAGGTACTAATTATGAGCACTCGCTCTTTCAAAAAACTATTTATTGACTTTTTCTACTGTTATGGGGCTCTGTAAGTTCTTAATAGTTTCTTCTCTCCCTTCCTGCTGTGTGATATCTCGGATATCCTGCTTTTTGCCTCCCATTAACCATATGCTTCAGTATCTTCGACATGGTGGCCTATAATAATGACTGTATTTTTCTTAATTTGTGCCAGAATACTTTTATGTCTTCAGCCACACCAAAACTAACTCCTAAATTAAAACCTCAATCAGCTAGCTCATCAAAATGACTTAAGCACAATCCACCATCTCCAGATAAATGTTCGTCACCTATCTCTATGGAGATTTTGTTAGCAGAAATTCACACTTTGCGTCCTTTTGTTGAAGAAACCAATAATAGAATGCATGCTTTGGATGCAAAGTGGCCAACTATGAATTCTCATCTTACAGAAGCTGACCAACGTATCAGTGATCTTCATGATGTGTCCTCAAAAATATCTTCTATGCAGAAACAAATCCAGGCTCTTCAAAAACATGATTAAGATTTGGAAAGCAGATACCATTGCACTAATGTATGCATTTATGGTCACCCAGAGGATGTTGAAGGCAAAGATCCTGTCTCTTTCTTCACCACTTTGTTACCACAGCTTTTGGACCAACATAAGTCGGCAGCCTCAATATTCAAAGGGCCCATAGGCTTGGTCATAGAACTCCTGCATCTGCTTTCTCTCTTAAACCCAGGGGTATTGTTATTCTATTCCTACAATATAATGATCTCCTCAAGGTTTTACAAGCAGCCAAGTCAACAAAACATATGCTCTGGTCTGGCTCCAAGCTCTTCTTCACGCAGGATGTCACTAAACCTACAGCAGAACAAATTTAGTTCTCTGTGTCCGGCAGTGTGCTCTTTGGATGCACGTTTTGGCTTACTCCTTCCCTGTACTTTCAAAATCACCTACAAGGAACTATCATACTCTTTTGGCAACCCTTTGGAGCTGAGGAGGTTTCTGAGGGCGAATTCCCCCTCCTCCATGGACATTGCTGGCTCTTCATCTTGAAATGTTGTTTCATTCATATTGCTTTTCTAACCAATTTATATTTTCTTCTTCTCTCATTTTAGGTATGTCATCATCTTGTTATTTTTTTGGCCCCGTGTGCTCCATAGTCCTCGACTCTGTCATCCTCATGATGTGCTGTACCCACACCTACCTTGATGTTCTAATACTCACAGGTACATCTCTCAGTCGCCACACCTGTGGTTTGTACTGTCTTCCTTTTCTATTTCTTTTTGTACCTTTCCTTTCTTCTTTTTTCTACAGTTCCATTACTGGACCTTCCTTTTTCCCCTCCTGCTCTCCCTTTTTCCCCATTACCTTCACCTTTCCTTTCTAGTAGTACTTGCAGTTTGTTAACTTTTATGGTTGGTCAGCGTATTACTACATATTACATAGTTGTTTACATTCAGAGTTATCACTTGGAATGCTAGAGGTTTAAATCACCCTATTAGGAGACAGAGAGTTCTTTATCACCTGGTTAAATATAAACCGTATCTATTACTCTTCCAAGAAACACGTCTTACAGACTCAGAAGCACAAATTCTGAAAGGATCCTGGGTTGGTAAGGTACTTGTCTCTCCTACACAAAACAAAAAGAATGGTGTTGTTATCCTTTGTAATAAGCATCTAGCTATTTCTATTATTTCAAAGGAAGTAGACTTGTGTGGTAGATGGATTGTCACTAAGTTATCTAGTAACAAAATACCTATTACTGTTTTCGATGTTTATGCCCCAACCCAAACTGATTTATTGTTATGGTCTGATCTTGAGAACAAATTTCTTCCATTTACTGATGATTATTTTCTTTTAGGTGTAGATTGCAACTAAATATATGACCCATTTCTAGATAGACAATCCATCGTCAAAATTACTCCACATAAAATGCACAGTTTTGTTCTTTTCTATTTCACAGAGCTTTGATTGACTATTTGAGATTAACTCATCCCTCAGCACAAGAATACACATTTTTCTCTCCTGCATATAATTCCCTTACCAGATTAGATCATATATTTGGTAGTAAGTCTGTCTCGCAATCTTATTAAAGCAGGGATTGAACCCATTTTACTCTCAGACCAGGCACCAGTCATAGCAGACTGTGATTTATTCCCCCCACAACCACCCTCTAATCGATGGAAGTTTAATAATTTTTTACACTCAGAAACAGCATTTTCTTCCTTATTTACATCCTTTACCAACGATTTTTTCTCCAGACATCAAAACCCTCCAGTACATCCACAACTCCTTTGGGATAACTATAAGGCTACAGCACGGGGCTATTATTGATTATGTTGCTAAGAAAAAGAAAGCCTTCCTTGATCAACATACCACTTGGTTATCCAATATTAAAAAATTGGAACATCAATACTACTCTTCACAATCTAAAGATGTTTTGCACGATTTAATAGCTGCCAAAATAAAATCTCTTCTGACATTGCCTCTAATTATTGGTTAAAAAGCAGTTCTAGATATTATGGGGGCCGTAACGAAATTGGCAAACTTCTAGCTAACTATCTTAAAGTTAGGAAAGATAGAGACAAAATTAATTCCTTACAGCTCTCCACAGGTACTTCAATATATAAAGACTCTGACAATCTTGACAAATTAAAAAAAAAAAAATCTGAGTAAAATGTATATGCTATTTGTTAAAAATGTGATATGATGCAATGTAGCGAATAATAGAAACAAGTTTTTAAAAAAATTGTAAAATTTTACCAACCGCTTTATGCTCCTGAGATTGACCCAGATGGACCTGCAATTGATTCTTTCTTTTTTTCAATTCCCAAACACCCTAATCCTAACCTAGATCTCTCTAGTTTTGATCAGGACATTTCTCTTCTACAGCTTTATCTTCATTAAAAAGGGTAAAACACCCTGCCCTGACGGGTTTTCTGGCTAATTTTATCCTCACTTTTCCTCTTTTTTGACATCAAAATTACTCACTCTATACTGAGCTCTCTCTACTCCTTACTCTTCTGCTTTTTAGAAGCCTCAATCTGTCTTATCCCAAAACCTGCTAAAGATCCCACCTTAAGTAAAATTTATACACCCATTTCCTTGGTCAATGTTGACTATAAGATTTTTGCCAAACTTCTTGCCTTACGTATCCAGTCTTTCTTACCTTAGTTAATTGGACCAGAACAAGTAGGCTTCATCAAAGGCTGCATGGGCTTAGGCAATACCCAATTATTTTTTGAAAGCGCCAAACTTAGACTATCCTCTTGCAGCCATTACTATTGATACTGAAAGGGCTTTTGATAGACTTATTTGGCCCTTCATGTTTAAACGTTACAATGGCATGGTTTTAGCCCAAGTATTCTCTCATTAATTTCTGGTCTTTATGATTCCCCAAGAGCTTTGATATTGGTTAACAGTAAATCTTCTAGCTACTTTCCTCTTCATAGCAGCGTACATTTGGGCTGTCCCCTATCGCCATTACTATGTGTGGAGAAGTGTGGCTCAATGGTTAGAGCGGCAGACCCTGATGCAGAGATCTGGCCCGGGACCAGGGTTCAATTCCCGCCTCGGCGGGTCTTGGGCTCAATTTCCTCGGACCTGATAATTCTCGCCTCAGTGCCTATTCTAATCATGGTTCCCACTCTGCAACTCTGGGCAATAGCTTGCTTAATCTCCACAACGGCCTCACCAGCGCTGGGATGCCTGGCTTCACCTTGGGGGTGCCCAGGAGTGGACATCTCACAGGGAATAGCCAGGAAGGGTTCCACAGCGGTATGCGTATAGCGCCAGGACGCCTCTGTTGGGGGCAGCAGTGCGCTTTACAAGTATGAATTTCATTTCATTCATGCTTGCCCTAGAATAATTTCTTACTAAAATTAAACTGAGTACTTCAATCTCTGGTTTTCATTATGACGCACATCAATTAAAAGCTGCCGCATAGGCTGATGATATTCTCCTTTTTATCTCCAACCCCGAGACCTCTCTACCAGACCTATCCCTTGATATTCTCACTTTCTCTCAAGTTTCGGGTTATAAAATTAATTTTGATAACACTGTAATTCTTCCTTTCAATAACTTCTGTATCAAACACTCTTTATCTTCTTCCAGCTTCACTTGGACTCCCATTAAAATTAAATATCTAGGAATATGGTTCTCTAATTCTATTATTGCCTCTGTCTCCCTAAATTTCAAGAATCTTCTTCTACGAATTAAAGCCTTACTTTTTTCTTTGTCACCTCTTGTTTTTTCCTAGTGGGGTCAATTAGATTCAATTAAAATGATTTCTCCCATAATTCTCTATACCCTATCCATGATTCCTGTCCGTATACTCCAATTTTATTTCGAGAAAATTGATTTCCTCTTGTCCAAACTTTTCTGGAATAAGAAGAGGTCCTGCATCTTCTTATCTCATTTGAAACAATTCAGAAATAAGGGGGTGTTAATTTTCCTAATTTTGCACAATATCACAAGGTTTTGGTCACCGACAGGCCGCTTTCTGGTTGTTAAAAAACACAATTGTTTTCTTCACCTCTTTGGTTAATAATTTTCCCTTTCTCTTTTCAAGAGCATCTCTCTCATTCTTTTACTCCTGCACACTTATCCACTTCAGTTTTTAAACACGTCACATTTATTATCCCTCTATCCTTCTCCATCTATACTTACCTGTAATAGTTTCCTTCACATGTCCATCTGGTACAATAACCTTATAAAATTCCACAATCGTCCTATCTTTTGAAGAGCATGGAGGAATAAAGGCATTGTTTGGGTTGGGGACTTATTCCTTCATAATTTATTTTTTTAAACAGATTTTATTGAGTATTCAGTAAACATATAGCAATGGATTACTGGTTACAGTTGTGATATTTGAGAAGCGACAAAGTCAATGAAAATTACTTAACAATAACAAAAGTAAATCCTTTCAGTTACGGTCCTTATTCCTTCATAATAATCCAATCTCTTTTCCTTCATTTTAACAAGAACTCCATTGTCCTTCTCCCTGCTCATCAACATTTTATTGGAGGTTTTTACTACCATACCTGATAATAATTCTGCCGCTTTGACAGACCCTCCACTTCTATAGATTTTAGCTAAGTTACCAAGACCATCGCTTATTCATAAATCCCTAATGACTGCTCCTCCTTCTTGACCTAAATCCTGTATAGAACTTTTATGGGAAACTCACTTGGGATGCTCCTGGCCTCCTGGAACAAATTATGGCTGAAACTCCACAAAACATCTAGAACTGCTACTCATACTCAAACATTATATTACACTTATAGTAGACTCCACTATACCCCACTATCTATCTCCAGCTTCTCCCTACATTCTGATGCCCCGTATTGGTCATGTTCCAGCTCGCATGGTGATCTCAAACACATGTTGTTCTCCTTTTCTGTCACTCTTCATTTGTGGCACAATGTCTGGATACAAATTAATTGAATTTTCCACACCTCACGCCCGTTAAATATTATTTCAATTTTTCTAGATTTTTTAGATGATAGTTGCCATCTTTCTCATCACGACAAAAAGTTGCTTGATCTTTTGCTGGCTATTGCATACCAACAAATTGGAAAAATACATCAAATATTTCCATTAAAGCACAGTGGTATGCAGTTTGCTATCATCATAGGCTAGACAGAGCATATACAATTTCCACCCTTGGATTCCATGTTAGAGAACTTATATGGCAATCTCTCTCAACATATATAAACATAGCTAGTGCTTTCTCTGCCGTGGATCCTAATTCTAATCCTGCTACTTTTAAATCTCCTTAGTTTTTTTGCATTCCTTCATTAATATCCATTCATACACTGTTTACTTTCCTTTAGGTAATTTTTATTGTTTGCAATCTTTTTATTTTGTCCTTTTTCTTCTAACTTTGACTGATCAATTATACACCAATTCATATCACTCATTCATTATCCCCCATCCCCTCGATTAGAAAACGAATCAAAAATAGTGTATTCTTACTTTCCATTTTAGATTCTTTATATCATGTTATTATATTTGCATTTCTCAACGTTTGTATATACAATTTCTAATTTATGCTTATTTCTGCTTTTATTTCTAGTTTCAATTGTTCATGTCAATTACTATCTTGTATACATTGTGTTCCTCAATAAAGCTTTTTAAAACCTGAAAAGTGGAAAGTTATACAGATTTGACTGGTGCAATACACTGGGGTACGGTTGACTTCCCTACCATGTATGTGAAGTTTGTACTACAGGGCCAAGAATTCAAGGTAAAGAGAGAATTTATTTGGTTCTCCGTGTAAGTGTGTATGTTTACCCGGATTTCCAGAGAACCATGGAGTTATATGTAAATTGTCCTGTTCCTTTCCTGCTGTGATGCATTATTTCGTGCATAAACCTATCACGGCATGGCACCAAACCTAGTATGTCTATCATGTCACTGGACAAGTGTCAGACTTGAATAAAGTATTTCCTGGATCCCATGAACAAAGTGTAGGCACAACAAGCTGTTTTATTTTCCCGAAGAACACATAGCACATCAGTCAAGGAATGTGGGGTTGCTCCTGTACAGGTGCCCAGATATTCGGCATGAGGTAGGTACTTATTGCAAAGATTAGGAAAGGAGGAGTACAACGGGGCCAGAATTATCATGGTCATTGCTGATTGGCACTTGGAGTTGAGACTTTAAAGTGGACAGCTGTACTCCATGTCACTTGAATAAAAATGCTACTAAACTGTGTGTGCATTTGGTGACAAGGGCCAACACCATGGCAGCCCTAAATCCATAAAGTATTTGCTCCAAGAGGAGGAGACGCCATTCAGGAGCCAGTTGGAGGTGGTAAATCGAGTAGTTGCACCCTTGTCAATATCCTGCCATTTCAATACTGAAACACACACACCACAACACCTTGGTTATAGCCAGCTGATCTCTTCCCTTGTTATCCATATTTCCACGCCCTCCTCACCCTCCAAAACTCAGTGCACCAATTTGTTTTCTCCCACCTCCCTGAGCTAAAGACATCACTCTGACTATACATCTTTTCCGCCTTTTTCCCCCAAAAGCTTGAGGTTGTGGAAGTTCAGTAGACTGGTTTGGTCACCACTAAGTCAACCCTGCAGCAGAGCACCCTCTGTCCAATAACTGCCAGCGCTGCTGGGGTCTGCATCATCCACCCAATGCACTCCAAGGGACCAACTTGATGGCCTCGTTCCCCCCCAAGTCCTTTTTGGAGAGGGACACAACGACACACATCCCATGTTGTGGAAAGGGTGATTTAAAGACATGTGTTCACAAAACTATGCTATACCTGGCTCCATCGCCCTAATACTACTTTAAATCATAGGTGCACCCTCCTCCCCTAGATGACTCCTCAAATGATGCCCAATAACCCCACCCCTCCTCTGGTATTTACGAGTCCTCCCTTCCTGTGAACGATCCTAAACTATCAATCCTCAATCCCTCTCAGTCCTGTACCTATCAGGCCGCCCCCAAAGCCTTTTTTCTATTATCACTCTGGCCATCAAACCCCTTAACCTATCAATCAGTTTTCTTTGGTTGGTCATTTAAAGTTTGGCGAGCGATTAATAGACTGCCCACATAGTGGTTACTCCACTGTTAATCGCAAAATAGCAACTTGCCCTGACATGCTCTCAGAGCTTCATCAATCCCTTTATTATAACTTTCATCTGTTTTGCTGAATAAGCCACCATAGATGTGTCTATTTCTGGTGTTGCTGTAACCTTGTCTGTAGGGGAAAGGGCCTTAGATAACAAGTTATTTCTATTAGACTTATCCATGAACAGTGCGCCTAAAACTTAGAAACCGGCAAATTAAATAGAAGGTGGGGCCATTCAGATCACTTTGGATGTTGGATCACATTACAATTGAAATATGTATTACCCAGGACATATGGAAAGAACTTCTATTTAGCTTCAGGATGAAACCCTGCAGCCGTGAGTCCTCAACCAAATATTCCTCCTGCTCATCTGTTGTATTCCTGCCTGCACTGTCGAAGTCAGCCCCAAAAGGAATTTTATTCTACTACAAAATACATTTTCCTGTTTTTGGAGAAGCGGATTTTGGGACGTCCTTCTCTTAATGTGTGCTTTATCTCAAAGAGGAGCAAGACCCAGTACTTCTTCGTAAGTTCTGCTCACCAACATTCTCAGACCACTGTAGTTGTGTATAGAAATGCGGGTATTTATGTTTCTGCAACCTCTTCCAAATCAAAGTATCCAGCTTGGGTAACACTGTGACCCGCAGCAAAGTAAATTTGTTTCTGCAACCTCTTCCTAATCCCAAGGATCCTGCTTGGGCAACACTGAGACCCGTCAGAAGAGTAAACCTGTTCCATAAACTACCTATCATTTTGGTCTAGAGGAAGCATAGAGATTTACTTATTGAAAGAAGCAGAAATGGAAGCAATAAAAGTGCTGATAACTGATATAAACTCAAATCGAAAGCTGAATGAACTGTCTTATCTGCTGTGGATTGTATCACCTTGTCTGCCTGATCGTCAATGCTTCAGCTTCTGACATTATCAACCTCTTGAGAAGAGAAATCATATAAAACTGAAATCTACCTTCTGTGCAGCAAGGGATACCTTACCGCATAAAAACAATCCTTAGAAGGAGTTTTCTCTTTCTATCTGTGCTGCAGAATGCACCATGCATAGAAACAGGAAGTAACAAGGAGAAAAAAAGATATTTCTCCTCGTTATGCCTGCTTTAGGGAGGCGTAGCTTTTTGGTGCAACCTCATTTTTAGTCACCTTAGTAAGTTTGGGATTGCCTGGGAATCCATAGGTGGATGCATGGTAACACCCATGTTGCACCCATGGAAAGTCTCACCTACGCAAAGTATGTTAATTTGCACTTATACCGTTCAACAAAGCTACGCAGAGCCACAAAAAGTGACTTTGGGTGGCATAGTAAATGCCAAAAAGGATTTTGCATCGAGTTGTATCATAAAAGTGACACAACCCGCTGCAAAACCTTAGTAAATTAGGGCCTTAATTCCTGCTACTAAAAGCAAGGGGAAAGCAGAAATTATAGTAGCTAGCGGCATTTACAAAAAGACCCGAAAATTGAGAAACTCAATTGGGAAACTAAATACTGGGCTGACTTTCTAGATGCATTCAAACAAAATGATGGTAAGGAGTTTTGGCATATTGTTACGCATGTAGAAAGGTGCTACTTTACGAAACCGGAGACCCTCATATAGCCGCATGAATGGGTCATGCATTTTTATGACCTTTATGGACAAAAGTGGTCGCATCCATCCCATTTTATTTCATTTAATAGCCACTCCCCTGATTCCTATGAGCATGATCACGGTGTGCCTTTTCGATTTTCACTGTCTGGTACACTTCAAGATATAAATGCAGAGAAAGCAAGGAAGGCCCCTGGCTTGGATAGAATTCTGGGTCACTTTAATAATTTCCGAGGTGATAATATGGAATATAAACAAATTGTCTAACACTAGAGTTTACGGAGCCCCAATCCTGGTTACATGGAGAGGCACAGAGATTATGTTGATTTAAAAAAAAGGTTCATGCTAAATCCCAGAGAATTACCGTTCCATTTGTTTGCTGGATAATTTACAAAAGATGTTTGATAAGCCAGTCCTAGATAAATTGAACACTTTGATAGAGGAAAAGCAAATACTTTTCGCACATCCAAGCAGGTTTTAGGCGAAAAGTGAGCACTGTTGATCAATTCTTTCACATCCTTCTGGTCAAGTGGGAAACTGTCGATATAATGCTTGGCAACCTTTATGTTGCTTTTGTGGACCTCAAGGTAAGGTTTGATCTTGTACCTCAGTCAAAACTGTGGGTAGTATTGAGGAACCAGGTTGTTCCCTCTGGACTACTAGCATTGTTAGCTGATTTGCACATAGCTCATTACGCTGACGTTTGCTGGGGGCCACATGGCGAACTGACTGAGAAAATTGGCATCAAAAGAAGGGTACACCAAGGGTGCGTTCTTGCACTGACCCGTCTATTGCTGTATATTGCCGATTGCATTAACTATCTATTAGATTGTAATAATGATTCCCCGGCTTGCAGGTTTCAAAGTGATTGCTCTAATATTTGCAGAGGACACATTATTGTTGTCTAAGATGCCAATACTTCTCAGAATTCTACTTCACAAATGTAACTTGTTTTGCGTTGACTATGGTCTGGAAATTGATGCTGACAAATCTAAATTTATTGTTTCTGGTTTTTAACCCCCACAAGTCTTTTAAAGGGAACATTTTTAAGTAATGATATTGCTCTCAGAGTCCATGATTTTGATTATTTAGGCATCAGCCTCTCAGATTCAAACAATTGGAGCACCCCAATTTCAAAGAGTTGAGCTCATCTTGAATCACAGATCCTCAGCTCTATTGACACTTGCAAAAAAATCATCCAATTACCCAGTGGCACCGACAGTAGAAATGTACATAGCTAAAATAGTTGACGCAGCACTGTACTGCGCTGAACTATGGGGCTCCTCGTTCAAGAGTCATTATTTAGAAGTCTCATTATTTAAGAGTGAAAATACCTTTCTCAAGTCCTTGTGGAGTGCCACAAAACTTGGCGAGCTGATTGGATCTCGCTCTTTCATCAATATCCCACACTACACAAATTAAAAAACTTTAATCTATTGGACACGATAATGGGGGATTGACGAGCTTGAACTGTACAGAGTGGCTTTGCATTATATAATCCATAGATCTGAAGCTGACAAATTAGCTTTGGTCTCCCATGTTAAAAAGTGGTGTGAAAAGCTAGATCTAAGTTACTTCTGGGTGAATCCTGCCAGTATCTCCTATAATGGCCAAAAAATATTAAAGGCCAGATATTGGCAATGTGTCTTAGATACCTAGAGTTCTGACAATGCATTTTTATTATATTAAAATGATTTTTGGTCTGAAGTCTTCCCAGATTATATTAAACCAACTAGCACTTTACATCAAATTCAGGCTGGGCATCTTGCCTTTGGCCTGCTAAGTGCCCAGTTTGTAATACTTGTCCAGAGACTGAGGAACATATGTTACTTGTTTGCAGTGCGTATTGTAAACCTAGGCGTAAGTGGAATGCCCCCTCTGCAGACTCTTACGGATGAGTGATCGTCGATGTTCATTGAGGACCTGCAAATCAGATACAAGTCCCTCTGTTACTTTCTCTAAATTCCTAGACTCTGCTTGGCAAATTAGAGGGAAAATTGTAACCTATTTATTTATTTTATTTAATGCGATTTTATATAGCGCGAAATTTACCGAAGGTGTCAGAGCGCTTTACAAAAAACCAGTTACATTACATAAGGATTTCGGAGTCATAAGTTACTTAAAAGATACAAACAGAAAAACTCTAAAGTTACATAAGAATGGTGGTAAGTACAAAAATCTACTCCAGATAGTGGTGGTTAGAGTAACATGTATACAAGTTGCAAATTCACTTGAGGAAAGATACAAACAGGTAAGCTCTAAAATCACAAAAGAATGGTAGTAAGTACAAAAGTCTACTAAAGTTACTAGTGGTTAGAGTTACATATATACAAGTTGCAGATTCACTCGAGATTACATTTTAATAAAAGTAGAAGTGGTAAGGGTTGGAGAAATAAAATTACAAATTTACAAGGCATGATCTTCTCGCCAAAGCTGGGATGGGGCCTCCTCACGTTCCTGTAACTGGCGAGTCACGAGATTGAGGGAAACATGAGGTGGCATTCCTTGAGTCAACAGTCTGGAGCACTCCTCATCAGTCCTGCATCTGGCGAGGTGTACTCTTGAAGGGGGGGGGGCGAAGAGCCATGGGGAGTTGAAAGTAGGGGGCAACTGCAGGCTCACCTCCTGTCCCCGTTGTTCTTCTTGGCATCATCTGCACTCTCCAAAATGCGACCTCTCCCCTTCTAGCGTTGCACCCTCCTCGACTCCCTGTCCGGCGCCGCGCTCCAGCAGTCTGTGACATGATGGATCACTCCGGAAACATAGTCTGCACCAAGCGCAGTAGGATGACTTCTTGCCGGGAAACATCGTTTACAACGCATCGTTTACAACGCATGCCATCACAACGCAAGTCGTGACAACGACGGGTTGTTACATCGCATGCCATTACAACGCAAGTCGTTACAACGACTTGCTGTAGGGGGCAGAAGGTGTTGGATTTTCAATCCAACACCTTCCCTACTGTTGCACACACTGGAGTTGCAATAGTAAATTATACTATTCCAAACTCCAGCGCCCCCCTACAGCAAGTCGTTGTAACAACTTGCGTTGTAATGGCATACGATGTAACAACGCGTTGTTGTAACAACATGCGTTGTAATGGCATGCGTTGGAAACGCGTGCGTTGAAACGAGTGCTATTCCTTCTTGCCCCCAGCCTAGTGATGTGTACTAGATGTTTTATTTTATTTTTTACTCTAATGTTTGGAATTTATTGAATGTTTTGTAACAAGGTTGTATTTTGTTTTATTGATGGGTCACATGGTCTGATCGAACAAATACATATTAATAAAAAAATGACAGATATCTGATTCATTTAACTAAATGCATCAAACTATTAGAAGGCTTGTCCCGCTGAGTATGGGAGTATTGAATGTTAACTATTCGGCCTTCTCAGCCAATACACCAACGTGGCATGAGCAACGCATCTCCTGATTGAAAGATCAAGAAGGCTGCTTGCAGTGGCCCATGACTCTTTTTAATTCGCCAGGGATGAGTGCCAAATGGCTGGGCACTGAGTGCCCAGCTGCTGTAGCATTACAATGAAAGGCAAACAGCGGTCTGGTAGATGGTTAAGGGCGGGACAGCTAAAGAAGGCCTCCAAGCTGAAAGTAAACACTGACCCTTTTGCAACTGCATACTCCGATATCTGTACCTTTCCAATTGGCAAAGATGTGACTGCCACTTAAGAAGAAAACATTTTATGTATGTGGCATTTGTACACCCGAACCTAGCCAGAAAGGCAGCGGAGAACTGTACAGTGTCAAAGGCAAGTATAAAGTCAACAAGGGATATAAGAGGTGGCTGGGTATTGAATTTGTACTGTATTGTGATTGAGGTCGTGCTCTTTACAGAGGTATGTCTTCCAACTCTTTCCTAAATTGGAGCAGCTTTGGGGGTGATCCTTACGGATATTCCAGATCCTGACAGCATAAATGGAAAATGCCTGCTGCCTTGCTTTTAATTTTGTAACACTTCCAAGGCCCTGATTATGAGCGCAGGTGCTATTTAGAGCAACGGATAAATAACAATATCACGGGGTACGTTATTTATCAGGTGCGATAAGTAGCACCTATTACAAGTTTATGGGGAACAACATGTGGATTTGGGTATTTAACATACCAAAATCCACATGATACACTAAATACCTTATGCTTTTTGTAGGAAGGGCCCTTTTGATATGGTCACCCCCACTTTTTGCGTGGTATCTGATGCTATTTTGACCAAAGTGCACTGGGGTCCTCTTATTCAGGTCCCCAGTGCCAGATCTCTTTCTCTAAAACTGTACAATAGTTCCCCCAACTGGCAATACCTTTAGCATCCCCTGAAAAGTCCCTAGTAAATTGTATCCCTGGTACCTAGGACAAGGAGGGTCCCTAAGGGCTGCAGCATGTAATATGCCACCCTAAGGGACTCCTCAGCACCAACATGCAAACTGCCATTGCAGGCTGCATGCCGTGGTGCAGAGAAAAGTGAAGACACAATGTGCCTGCAGGCACTGCATGCAGCATAGCTAAGCCATCCCTGCAGCAGGCCTTACAGCCCTAAGGCAGGATGCACTACACTATATGTGTGGACATAGCTGTATGAGCAGATATTGCTCTGTGATGTCTAAGTAAATTCTTAGATATTACAAGTGAACAGGGAAGCCATTTTGAGTACATGTACTGGACATTGGTAATTACGAGTTCCACAGCTACATGATGGCTTCACTGAAACTAGAGATATTTGGTATCAAACATTTCGTACCAATAAACCCACACTGATTCCAGTGATGGATTTATTAATACATGCACCCAGAGGGCACCTTATATGTGCCCCTAAAAACCTACTGACAACTAGTGTACTGGCTGACTGGTGTAGACCAGCCTGCCATCACAAACAGGTTTCTGACCCCATGCAGGTGAGAGCCCACGCTGTCTGAGGGCAGAAACAATGCCTGCTCCGGGCAGAGGTGTTGTCACCTCCTCCGAGCTGGATGGCTAAGTGATCAGCATATCAAGGCAGAAGGCTTCAAAGGCCTCTGCCGCCTTTGATATGCGACCCAAGGCTTCTCCAGACAGGAAAAATGCCACCCTCCGTCACGGGCCCTTTTGGCACCAGGGCAGGTAGGATAATTAGCTAGTCAGGAGGCGTGTTCACCCCTAAGGTGGGCTACCTGATGTGAACATGAGGTTTTGAATTCCACCATCTTAGTTTTGGCCGAATTCAGCTCTCTGGGTCCCAAAGGAAGTGGTCATATAGAGAGTGTAGTCCCCTTTAAGGTAAGTAACCCATTGACTACTACCTGTCACTCCTCTTAATGCCCCTAAATTGAGTATTTAGGTGACACCCCTGGCACCAGGAACTTAGATTCGATGGATCCAGAAGAAGAGGACAAAGAAGAGCCGTAAGAAAAGCGAGAACTCAAGACTGTGGACTTTCAGCGTCAAACCCTGCCTGCCTACACCACTCTCGACAATCGTGACCAGCGACTCATCCTGCAGCAGAACATCTTCCAAGAACCTCGGGAGACTGCCAGCTCTTTGCAAATTGCCAGCAATCTCCCTTGGAGTAGAGGAGCTACCCCCCTGCAGTCCACAGCCACCGAAGACGCAAAGTCCAGTTCACCGAGTTGCCGCTCCTTGGCCAGCCCAACGCAGCAGCCCCTCCACAAACAGGTACCTGTGCACCTGAAGGTCAGTTCTGTCCCCTCACTGAGAGGACATGAGGACCAACCGGAGCCGCAAAGGATCAATACCCAGGGTACTAGACCCGTTGCAGCAAACAGAGCCCATGAGAGTCCAATCCGTACTCCCACTAAACAGAAACCGCGCAGCCATCGAAGGACGTCAGCACTGCAGAGACCCACCTCCAGAGTGGCCCAGCTGTCCTGATTTCGCACCCTCAGCTGCTGAGACCGACAACCACAAGCCCATTGGACGCACAGAGCCCTGCCGACCTTTCCACTCTGCACCTGAGCGTCCTAGCCTGGGTACCGAAAACCAGCTGTGCCTCCTTGTTCCCAGGACCCTTGTGACCCGAGCCCCCCTTAGGGAGCTCCTGGACTTGTCCCCAAGTACCCCTCTGCAGCCTATTTCTAGGTGGTCCCCCGTTTTTCCACTGGCGTAGCGAGCCTAGCTATCAACCTGACCAGCACCACGGCAAGTAACGAGTAACTGCTGGTGGTACTTTGTACCATGGCCCCTACAACCCTAAGTCTGGAAGGAGACTCCCAGAAACCGACCATAAATAACTGTATGCAACATATGCCTTTTCTCCCATAAGGAAGCATTGCTGCGTAAAGACGCATTTGAGTGACCGGTTTACTTAACTGTGAAATTCAATATTTAGACAAGTATTTACCTGATAACGAAGTTCTCAGTATCAAAATGCAAATAAATATATGACTCATTTTTCTAAATTGCTCTCGGATTTATTCTTGAGTGTGTGTCTCATTTATTGCCTCTGTGAGTACCACAAATGCTTAGCTCTACCTTCTGGTAAGCCCAAACTGCTTGCCCACACTACCTCAAAAGAGAGCATTTAGTGTTACAATTTTTGCCACTATAAACTAATAAGGGTTGCCTGGACTCTTTACACAGTGTACATTGCTTTGGTCCACTTTATAAAGAGCCAGCTTCCTACACTTGTCCCCTGTTTAATGAGCCTTGAGGTATTTAATGCATCCGATAATCATCAGATATGTTAAATACCTTTTAACTTGTAATTCCGACCCGTGTGTAAACAGGGGTTCATGCACAGGTCGGAATATAACAAGCCACTCATTATCAGGCGCTTAGTCTCCAATCTGATGGTGGCATGGCAATCGGTGTCAGGAGAGCCACCAGAGTTAATTAGCTTGTCCACAAGATAAGTGGGATGCAAGCCATGATGTTCTTTGTAAATTAAACAGCTGATTTTGAAGATAGTCCAGGCCGGCAAGGTGAGCCGAGTTCCATCAGGATGGGCATAATTCGATCATATTTATTTCAACCCTGGACAAGATATACTACAGTGTCTAGAATGACTTTAAGGGGAGCCAGTGTGGATCCTGAAAGGCCTTTGAGTGGGCGTTACTACTATCTAAATGAAAGAGTACAAGGGCCTGTGCACCAGTTCTGACATTGCTTTCCGGAAGAAATTGTCTCAATTTTCTCTACAAGAGAGAGCTGGTACCAGGCTGTCTTTGTTTTTTTTGGTTCCTGGGGGTGAGGTTGTTGTCGAAGGGTGAATCCAAGTGAATTGGCATTCAGTGAAAGTTGGAGTTCAAACCCATCAAGTTTAATGTCTTTGAGCCAGTTTTGAACTATTTTGTGCTTGTTATTCTTGGCAAATAACAGGAATTCTGTATTATTTGTGCTATGTTTCAAGTAGGAGCTGGACATGCAGGTCAGGATGAAGTATAGGCAGTGTTTAAGGCATTGGGTCTGGAGCTGGGAAGACTTCCAAGTAGAATTGTGTATGGTCTGCGTATTAGTAAATCTTAATGCTGTTATCTCTGAGTAGATCTCTAAAGGGCTCCACATAGAAGGTGAAGATGACATAAGACAGCATGGATCCCTGGAGGATTCTGCAGGTGACAGGAATCTTTTGAGACCCAGACGTGTCCATGTGAACAACTGGTGCCAACTGAAAAAGTAGGAGGCGACCCAGTGAAGGACATTGAAGGTGAATCCCATTTGAGACTCAGGGGTGTGGATGAGGGTTGAATTGTTAACTGTCAAAGGCAGCAGAGAGGTCCACCATTATCAGGAGGCAGTGGTTATTTTTTTGAGTGGTTAGGATGGTATTGTATGTGATGTGTATGGTAGCAGTCTCCATGTTGCAACAGAATCTGAAGCTAGATTGATAGTCATGCACAAGATGACTCCTCTGGCCGACATTGTCAAAGCATGGGGATTTGACATTAGTTCGTGTGCACATGACACCCAGTTAATTTTCTCTGTTGACAGCTGTGAAGCAACAAGTGGGAATCTTGTGAAGTGTCTCACCGAAGTGGTGGACTGAATGTAGTCTCATTGTCTAAAAATCAATGGAGAGAAAATTGAGATCTTATTATTTGGGAGAGCTAATAATATTTGTAATAATTTGTGGGGGCTAGCATCTTTAGGACCTGCCCTGAAGCCTAAATTTTTTTATTATGAACTAAGGCTTTTTGATTGATGATTCCCTTTCTATGAAAGATCAGGTTAACACAGTGTGTGAGAGTTTTGGCATCATGTTTTTACTTCGCAAAAAATTTAATTGGATCCTGAAGCACTGGCCTAAAATTATAATACAGGCACTCATTATTAGTCAGCTGTATCATGGTAATTCTTTGATTGTAGGGATGGCCGACTATCTCTTCACTCACTTGCAAAGCATACAAAATATGGCTGCACGGATGATCTGTAATCTTCCTACTATGACCTCCATATCGGCTAGTATGACTTATCTTCACTGGTTTTCAGTGAAGAGAGACATTTTCAAACTGTTCTGCCATATGGTCGGTCAGTCTATTCTACTGGGGCTATGGCTCTATGAAATAGAATCTCCTTCTATAAGCCTTCTGGAGCACTTTGGTCAGCCAATCAAGCTATCATTATGGGGAGATGCATTAGTAGGGTTCTCATGGGTGGATGATCGTTCACCTATTTGGCGGCCACCCAGTGGAATGCCCTCCCTCTTAAACTGTGCCTTGCTTCTGATTTAATAAAATTTCCGAAACTATTGAAAACTTTGTTGTTCCCTCTTTAGAAGCTGCTTTTCTTTGATGTGATGCCTCTCCCTGATTGTGTCCTTTTTTCTTAGGTCAGAACTCTGTCTAGCATGGGGGTATCTCTTTGGGGGTACATGGGTGCTCTATAAATATTACAAATAAGTAAACAAAATGGTTAGCATTGATGTGATCTTGAAGTTGATCATAATCTGCTTTTTCAATGATCTTGCTGATGAAGAGTAGTTGAGAGACGGGATGATTGTTGGCAGGGTCATCAGGGACTTTCTTTAATAGGGGGAGGATCTAGCCTGTCTTGAGAGCTTCTGGAAAGAACCTTTGAGTTGGGGAGACATTGACAATGGTGAGTTGGGGTTAGAGAGCTTTTCCGGAGAGACACCTTTGATGAAGGACAAAGCTAAAACAACATGTTCGGATCAAGTTGCTTTGATGGAGTTGAGTATGTCAGCGAAATCTGGGAGCATGTGGCTGTGAAGAATGATCATTGTGGTATTCTACGAGAAAGGGTGGGTGCTAGAGGAGAAGCTGACATGCTGTAGTTGATGTGCTGGTGGATCATTCTTATTTTCTCACTGAAGAAGAAGCTGATAGCATTGCTCTTTTCTGTGGAGTGTGGGACAGGTAGATCAGAAAGGGGATTGATGCAGAACTTAATTGTCTTGAAAAGTGTTCTGCTTCTGGCATTGGGTTCATTGATGGTGACTTTGCTTTGGCTGATGTGATGAGCTGTCTAATTGTTGCGCAGAGGGACTTCCGTATCATGAGGCCACTGGGATTTATGTTTTTCCTCCAATTTATTTCCTCCCTGCGGATGGAACGTTTATTGTCAGTGACATCTTTAGAGAATCACGGTGCTGAAGATTTTCACTGGCATTTGTGTGTTTTCATTGAAGGGACGATGTTCACATAGTTTTTCAAAAAATGGTTTAAGTCGTTTAGAAGGTAGTTGGCACTGGACATACAGTTGGCAGGATGAGGGATGAGTTCATGCATTATGTAGTTGATGGAGAAGACTTTGAAGGACCTAAAGTTTTTATGTTCTCTTTTGGGTTGACCTCGGTTTGTTGGTAGGATGCTAAGCAGAGAGATAGGGATGACAAGGTGGCCAGTCCAGTTCAGGAGTATGGGGAACTGCATTGGATTGCTGGTGATGTTTGAGGACATAGCCGAGTATGTGGCCTTTTGAGTGTGTTGGCTAGGTGTTGTGCTGTACCACATTGAGCGTATCTATGAGGCTGAGGAGGGTGTCTTGTATTGAGCTTGTGTTGTCTGGAAGGTTCCAGCCACCTGAGTGTGGTGTGGGTGTATTGGATGGATGAGGCGGCGCGGAGATCTGAGAATTTCTTGTTCTACCTAAAAAGCCTGTAGATGAGATGGAAGGAGGCAGTCTTAGTTGTTGAAAGTGTGAAGTGGCATGTCAGCAGCTTCATGGAGTTAAGTGCCACATGCTTGCCTATATTGCAGGACCAGGAGGACCCGAGGATGACATCGAGGCCTCCTCCTTTTCTAAGTGCATGGTCCGTACAATGGATGCTGTACCTTGTGGGAAGAAGGATTTTTGAGACTTATGAAGATGTGTGGGTGAACCATGTTTCTGTCATGAATAGAGCGACAACGTTTATGGTCGGTGATGAAGTCTGAGATATCTTATGCATGGAATCTTCAGATTGAGCATTAATGATTATATTCTTCCTCTCTTTGCCCTCAACTCCCTTCTCTGTTAAGATAGAGATGCCATAGCTGTGCACTTTGAGCACGTGAACAGTTGTAACCCAAACGAAAATAGACCTAGCTGTGGAATAACTCCTTATATAGATATTCTGGGTGCTATGAATTTTGGAAGGAAAAGGTACATAAACCATTAGTCTGTTTAATGTAAGAGCACCTCAGATCCATCATTATTTACACAAAAAGGCACAATATTAAATACCAGTGTAATCACCCTCTCTTTCTCCTGCCAGGTAATAGCGCACCCATGACAGAAGAGCAGTATTGGCGGCATGTACATTCCTGAATGTGTCAGAGTGTAGGGACTGGAACGAGATTAACTCACACAGAAACGAGTGTCATGTTTTTTAATATTTAGATACAATTATAAATGCAGTCAATACACTATTAGTGATGCTCGGCGTATATTCAAAATATTTACAGTCCTTGAAAATAAAAAAGGTTATGGAAATGAAAGAAAACCCGCCTTTGCCTACCAGTTTAACAGGTTTATCAGGCTCGAACTTGAAGTACCCAAGTGATGAAGAAATTAAACAGAAAGAAATAAAACAATCTGCCAAAATTTAAACCCAAAAATAAAAGTGCAAATGCTTTGCTTCTACATAAAATTGGAAATGGGTTGTTTAGTCCATGGAGAAGGTTCTCTGGGCTGCCAGTGAACTTCCAGCTAGATCTTGGAAATCCAAAGAACTCTTTCAGTGTCCTTTGCTCATCTGCAAAAAAGCTTGGCCTGACGGGATCCAGAAACTGCCACTGAGAATATTTCAATGAACATCAGGGAGGCCTAGGTGGAAAGCTGAGAAGGCTTCAAGATTACACTAAGAAGGACTGTGGGGACGGTAGTGAGATTTTGAAAGAACTGGGGACGTTTTTAGTGGAACTTAAGTACATTTGGGGATTTGGTGGAAATACTAAGTTTTATAGGAACGTTGGAGAGATTTGGGAAGAACAGTGAGGATATTTAGAGGGATTCTCGAGATTTGGAAGGAGGACTCAGATATAACAGGGATATGGTCTCCAGATCTCCCTCTATGATTTTCACCCATCCCTTTCTGTCACGTACAGCCTTTTCAATCACAAGCTTTTATCCTGCACATTATATTTGGCCTCTAACTTTTTATTTTGCTGCTGCTCCAGATTTACACTTTTCAGATAGTTACCAGTTTTCACTTCAGTCCTTGATATTATATGTAGGCTTCCTTTTGCCCTCTGCTATGGTCTGAAGATCCTAAGTGATCTCTGGTTGCTTCCTCCAACTTCACCCGAGGACTGCTCACATCATTTGGAAAACTGGCAAGCCTCTATATTCTGTACATGGTAATCTCTTTCCGGGTGTACATCCCTCCTTCCCTTCAGCGATTCCCATGTCTACCGCACAATATATTTGACCTCGAAACCACTCCAAGTGTTCTGCATATCGTATTTATGTATTTATTCTCCAGACTCCCCCTTTCCCACACCTCCATGTACTATTAATCTCAAACCCATGCCCTACACGTCCTACAATTTTTTTGTAGTCAGCCACCTCCCCTTGTCCATTCCCTCTCTTACATCTTCAGCCCAGCCAATAAAAATATTTTTCTAGTCGGACGTTTATGATTATGAAGAAGCCAAATACATAAATTCCTGCATAAATACAAATATAACTTGCATTAAAGTTTTAACACATCCTGGCAGCCAAACTGAACTGCAGATGATTTTTCGTGGCTATTTGGACATAAAAGACATTTTTTAAAAGGCTTCTACAAATGTTTGTATTGTCATATTTCATATGATATGAAATGTCAAATGTTTAAAGTTATATATATTTTTTTTTATAGTAATAGCCTTTTATTTCTAAGGCCAGTTCCCAGACTTATTTCCTCATCAAATCCAGGTATGAGTTGTTTTTTGAGGATAAAGGGGAATATTTGTTTGGTTTTTCTGTGATTTATGTAATGTGATTTTTTTTAAAAACAGGATGGATTTTGAGCATGTGATGATATCACTGGCATACAGATGAAAACACAGAATTCAAAGCGCATTTTCCTTAGTTTTTAAAAAAAACGGTCCAAAAAAACCCTAGTCAGTACTGGTTGGTGCGTTGCTGTAATTTTCAAGGAGGCTGTATGAAATAAGTGCCTAAAAAGATATTCAGTGTTGAAAAGTTTGCTCCTATGTGTGACCAGTGGAAGATATACGGTCACAGGGGCTAAATTATGAGCTCCTTGCACTGCCAGTGCGTCACTTTTTGTGATGCATTGGCGGCGTAAAATATGCGCCACACTGCAACATATTTACAAAGTGATGCATCTAAGCAGATGTGTCACTTTGTAAACCCCTGAACTACATCATACCTGCATCAGGAATAATGTATGCATGGTGGGCGTTCCCCACAAAAAAGGCTTGTACAACTGTTGCAGTGAAATCTATGAGATTTCACTGCGACACTTCTAGGTCTTCACCTCGTCAAATCCTTATGCCTGCCTCATGTTAAAAGACACATTGCTGGAGTTGCCTCTGTTTTCAGACACACCCCAGCAATGCGTCACTCTTGCGCCTACAGATACGTCAGGAATACTGCCGTATCTGTAAATTCTTGTGACATGGAGCACCATACAGTAATTATGGCGCATCTATGGTGTCAAAAGGAGGGCACATTGAAAAGTGTCGCATTGCTGTTTTCACGCTGCGATGCAGCACTTTTCATAAATGAGGCCCACATTTTTTTCAGATTCAGTTTCTGAAATGAGAATGGAAATCAATCACGCCGCCGATGGGATAATCGGATGGCAAGGAGTAGAAGATGTGATGTCACTAGGGGTCAAAGAGTGCATGATGTTTATTTCAGCTACCCCTTGCATTTTGCCCAATTAACGTCTATGGCGCCTTTCTGCTTTCTCTAATACCTGATGCTGCATCGTGGATTTTCAGAATTTATACTTAACTCTGGATATTATGAATTATTGTGTTAGTTTCAGTAATGCAGCAAACCTGTCTCAGGTATAATGCACTAACACTAAACTTCTACGTATAGTGCATCACTCCACGCTGACTGTTTTTTGCATCTCTCACTTTTAATCGCTTTCCGTCTCTCTTTTTCTATTTTACCGTCTTAAGTACGCTACTGCCTCAGAGGGAATGAGGCTGAATGCACATACATTAGTTGAAGCCTGTACCACTAAAACACCCCCTCCCCCACCAACAGCTTTTCCGTCTTCATCACTTTTCTTGATGTGCCTGCAACTTTCATTCCGACCCTTCTCAGACGCTTTGTGACTTTTTTCTCTTCTCTTTCATCTGTCTTCATCTTTCACTAGCCGTCATTGTACCCCCTCTTTCTTGCACACTGTTCTTTCCATTCTTTATATGTTGTCCTGTTTTAACTTTCACTTTTCTCCCTCTCCTCTTCATCACTAATTCTGTCTTCTATTCTGCCTTTTCTGTCTTTCTCCATCTCCTCTTCTTACACTCCTATTCACTCTTCTTCACTGTCACCTGGTCTGTTCTCTTCTTCCCTCGTTTAAAAACCAAGTCTGTGCCTGGGGAGTGGAGGAAGTATGTCGGGGTAGGAAATCTGCAGGCGGGGCAAGCATTTTAGTAGGTTGCCAAGAGATTGAAGCCTCAATGCCTCTAGTACAATGACTGGTGTTGAGGTCTTGTGAGCCATGGTGTGATGTCTCGTGGTGGAACCAAGTAGCATGTGTTTTAGTGCCTGATTAAGGGACCTCATCACCTAAAAGCTTCTGGTGCGGTGCCTGATGGTGGGCCCTCACTGCCTCACGTCTTGTGGTGCAGTGGCTGGTGGTGGGGCCTCAGCGACTCGAGCCTCGTATGCCGTGCCTGGTGGTGGTGTATTAGTTTTGTGGTGGAGTACCAGGTGCTGGTATCTTGGAGTTTCTGATGTGGTATATGCAGGGTGGAAGTAGCAATGCAAGCCACATCTGGACTACAGGATGGGGTCACAAGCTGGGCTCCAATCTTATAATCTCAATCCCCATGCTCCATGGCTTTAGCCCTATGGTAGGCTCACCACCACAACTCAATATTTAAATGGCAAGTAGCAGGTGGTAGCCAGGACAAAGGCTATCCGAGTGTGTGCATGCCTCGGAATATAGGAGTGTAGTGCACACAGAGGATCCAGGGGGAAATGGGTAGACTCACTGGCTTCATCCTAAAAGGAAATACAAACACCTAGGAGTCTGGGCTGGTGGGAATGTCACAGCAGTTCCTACCCTCATGACCCCCTACTTGACATTTAAGTCTATGCTCTACAACTTAAACCTCCCAGGCTTCGCTACCCAGCTGACAGACCATGCAAAATCCTTGGGATTCACCCTGAACAATGATCTCTCATTCAAGCAACATGTTACGAGAAGGCAGCTATTGTTGTTGCAGATAACTCTCTTGCGGAAAGTGAAGCTGTTTCTCTCGGAAGATGACTTCAGAACACTCATAAAAGCCTTAGTCCTCTCCCAGCGGGATGGAGACAAAGTCCTGATCAGCGGTCTCTCCCTTATCTTCTTAGCCCTTATGAAAGTTATCCAACACCCAGCAGCATGCCTCGTCAAGGGCTTAAAGATATTTGACCTTATCATTCCCTCGCTGAAAGGCCTACACTGGTTCTCCCTTCTTGCCCAGATCACATTCAAGATCTGCGGCATCATTCATAAAACCCTCAATGACAAGATCCAGCTTACCTGGCAAGCAAGCTATACATGTATGGGGTACAATGCTAGTCCAGGAGCCTGGATATTGCCAAACTGCAGTCAAAATAGTGCAAAAAGGAAACTACCAGCATGCTCCCAGGATCTGGAACAGCATCCCTATCAACATCAACTTAGTACCGACTCTCCTGTAATTTAGAAAAAAGCTGAAGGCACACCCTTCAAGAAGCCCTCCCCCTAACCCGACAGTCTACTCTTGACCTTCTCTCAATGACTGTATCTTCGCTTGAGCCATGCTCCCTCTTCAGAGTTCTCTTGCTCTTGAGCTAGGTTTATGCTCGACAAATACCAACACACAGATACAAAACAAGGATAGTGGGCTTAGACTGACCATGGAATCTACAAAAAGGGAACGCAGACTGAGAATAGCCCTGGGATCGACAATCAGCCTCAATCGCCACCTGGGATGACTTTGTGACCACAGTCAATACAGAGTTGCCACCCTCCTGCCACTGGGCCTCTTTTTCTGCCTTTGACATGGTACAGCCCCCTATGAGAGAGACTGAGAGAAATCTGTATTTGGACTGGATCCCATCCTACCTGGATTAAAGATCCCATGTTATCTGCTTTCTTCTTTTACATGTGTTGCCTTTGTCACCAGTGTTCCAGAAACTTCCACCATTGCTCCTCACCTCTTCAAAACAATATGACAGCCCGCTCCTAGACCTCATCAAACCTTCAATCTTGCCTACCACAAATATACTGATGACAACCAGACTACGATAAAGGTGGAAAAACCATCAGAGCTGGACAACCGTACTCTAGGCCAAGGCCTTCAAGTACTTGGACAATAAATGCTATGCAATCACCTCATGCGTGACTCAACAAAAACTAAGAGCCTCACACATGGAACATAGTTAAAGAATTCCCTTGCAACCTTCTGTCCTCAGTAACCGAATCCCCCATCGTCCACCCAGTGCTTAATTTGAGCCGGTGATTTCTGGTACTTGGCACCGACACTTAATTCTCAACACCGGCACTTATGAGAGTTTGCCACATGGTGACGATGTTTTTTCAATCTAGAGATAAGCACAACAGTAGTTTATGAATTTGATATACATTAAAAGGATTAACACCTGTCTCCCAATCATTCTTAGAGCTTTGGGGGCATGGAATAGTCTGAATTCTCACAGTTGTAGGGGTGTGCTGGTGCATACTTGTGTTGGTGCTGTCATTAGCAGCGCTGGTAGGGGCAGTGGTTTGTGTAAGCTGCAGTGGCCTCCAGACGAGTCCCTGGCACTCGTTTTTTGTATTTTACTGATTAAGCACTGCACCCACCTCAACAGAACTTAGAAACTTGGGCGTGATCAAGGACTCCAACTTTACCTTTGCAACGCAGGTAAATAAAGTGACCAGAAACACCTCCTACAACAGGCAAACTCTAGGCCGTACATTTCCATTTCTAGAGCTCCTAGAACACCACCATTTCCTTTGTCCTGCTGCCCCTAAATTATGGTAACAAGGTCTATGTTGGGGCCACTCTCTAGTTATATTTCAAAATATTTCGGTCGAAATTTCAACCTGCAGAGTTATTGTTGATATAATAATATTGTCAAGGTAAATGTAGTATGAGCTTTTGGGAGTCCATAATATGGTCACAATACAGATCGCTATTTCAACCTCGATATTGTGATACAACACTCCCCTCTCTACCTACTTAGAAGACACTGGTGAATCCAGTTGTGTCCACCAAACAATGCCTACTTGGAATGGTCCCACAATATTATTGTCAGAATTTTGTCTTACATAAATATTATGTCTTAAATATCGATTACAATAGTAGTATCCCAATGGAGTAAATAAAAGAAAATCTACACCCGTCGGGACTATTTTTGTGAATAATATTTGGGACACAATATTAATGCCGGAGGATATTTTTACCAACAATATTCTGACATACAACAGCCTACACCAAAGCATATGTGACCACATCACCACAAAACCACAAGAGCCCCACGTTGTGTGGAGAAGGGAACGAGAGGCGCGGGGTTTTAGGAGCTAGCAGCCTCCAACATTAACTGTATAACCACCAAAAGCTGCTCCTAACTGAATGGCCACTACGAGGTTTGGGATATATTTGTGAGTGAAGACATCTCACAAAATGAAACGGACTGGTCTCACACACCACCTGGTGTCATGCTTCATCATTGACCAGTCCTCGCCCTCTAAAACCTTGGTTTGATAGAGGACGGGCATACACCTGACGACAGGGATGCACTTCTAAACTAAGTGGGGGCCCAAAAATAAGTAAGTGTGGTTAAAAATCATTATAGTTATCTTTATCATGTTTTTAATGTGAAAGGTAACTATATGATATTAAAATCAAGTAACGGTATATGGGGGAATTAATGTCCCCTACCCGTTATGTGAGAGGTCAACATGTTTCTGCCTTAATGGCCCACTTGGGTCCAGGGCATTCGTCAGGACCTAAAAAGTATATGAAGGGCTCCGATCTTACCAGCTAGTGGCAAGGGTAAACCACTATGTGGGCGTGAGCACTGCCACACTCCACAACTTGTTGGCTTCTAATTTCAAGCCTGTAAAAGAAAATATTTTGAAAGAGATATATACACTACCAAACCTTCTAAGTGGTCGAAGACTGAACACAATACATGCACTGTTCCAGAAAAACGTAAGTGACTACTTATGTGACATGTGACACTCTATTTGTGTACATGAATCCAGATAAAATAGTGAGAATGTGAGTCTCACTGTTCTTACCCTAGATACCAAAGCTACTTGCCCCATGGGAGGAGGGGAGGGGAAACCACTGTTGTCAAACCCTGTTGAGAAACCATAAAGCACATTTGAAAAAATTCACAGTTAGAATAAAGAATTAAAAGAGAAATATTTTGATCTGTGGCAAAATAAACCTACACATTCAACACCATCTACCTATCGGGTGGTTGAACACCCATACATTCACTCAGCTCTCATTCACACCCTTACTGCATCAAGGGAAATTTCCCATATGGATCCTAGGCGACTTCTCCCGGTCCTCCCTGATGTAGAAATGAGGTAAAGGAGGTCGCGCTATATATAGTGCATCCCATCACGCTGATTAGTACCCAACGGTTCACAGGTGCTGTTAATAATCATTAGGTGTTTGGTTTCCTGTGTCACAAAAAGAGGCAGCCTGAACTACCCATGGCGCTCGTATGCGCATGCTCAGAATGATTTATGCCAAATCGGTGAAAAAGGAATCAGGTGTGTGACTGCCTGTGTCCACTAAGTACGAGAGCCTGATTCTAAAATGGCCGTGCATGCTCGCATGCAAAGAGGGTTTCTATTTCAAATTAGTACAAATACTCGAAGAAGCTAAATGTGCGCGCCAATTCATTGCTGTAAATACGCGTGTGTTCTATACTGTGTAGAACAACGCGTGCTAAGAAAATGCGAGTTATACTCCAATGCCTGATTCAATGATGGCCATTGCCTGACTCAATGATGGCCATTGTGCGTGCATTATTAATGATGTAAAAAGCAACGTATGCATCGAGGGAAAAACAATTATGGACCCTCCGTTAAGCACTTGCCCGCACAGATGCAAAAAACGGGGGAGGGTGGGTGTGTGTGGGGGAGTAGTCCGAATATGTGCATCATCAAAGTGGCGAACTCACACTGATGTATCTGCCAAACATGGCCGGGAAAAAAATAGTTACAGGAATCTGCACCTTCCCCACGGGAAAAAACAAAACAAATTATTCCTAGGCATCCAATTGCCTTATCGTTTTAACTAAGATGCAGCGCTTAATGAAAGCCAGACATAGCCAAAAATTCTATCAAGTAGAATCACGAAAAAGGCAAATAGCTGCACCTACGCAATGTTGTAAAGTGTAGCGCATAGATAGAAAGGAGACTTTACAAATATAAGTCACTCGCATGTAAGGGGCACACTTCAAAGAGGGATATAGTACTCTAATGTACAAAATGAAGGCCACAATCTGTTATATTTGGCCTCAGAGGTTGTCTGCGCCTTACAGAAAACATCCTAAGGATTGCCTGCGTCCAAAATTACATGTGGGGCCCGAATAGGGATTGGAACCGAATGTCACGGATCATGTTGGAGCTGAAAGCCTGGTTCATGGTGGAGTTACTAAGTCATAGATAGAAATTTACTTAACAGAAACGATACAGGCAGAAGGAATTAAGCACGTTATATGATAGTGAATCCAAAAACCAGTGATTTAATGGTAGACATGCCCAGGACGTATAGATAATGTATAGAAGTAAATAAAATATATGTAATCCTATAGATGGAGATTAGGGGTTCCTATTGTCCCATCTGGAGCCATGGTATTTCATCATTGAGGCCTTGTTGCCAAGATCGGAGACGGAACACCCATCGTTGTTCCCTCACATGTAGGGCTTTTGTCAGATCAAACTTGCGTTTCTTCATCACTTCCAGAATTGACCATCTCAGGTCTGTGTCATTATGGTTTTTTTCTGTAAAATGACGCGTCAGTTTGGTGTTATTCTTTTTACATCGGATGGTGCTCCGGTGTTCACTGATTCGCACTTTGATTTTCCTAGTGGTCATGCCTACATATCTGAGGCCGCAGGGACAAGTTAGGAGGTACACAACGTTCTCCGTGTTACAGTTACTGAATTCTCGTAACCTCCAAGGTTTCCCGGTCCCTATATCTACCTCCTTGGTGTTGGTAGTGAGACTGCAAGATGTGCAGTTCCCACAGGAGAAGTGACCCACAGGTCGTGAGTGGGTCCACAAGGTCTGCTGTTCTCCATCCTCACTTGTTGGTGTTTTTGCGTGTACCAATTCGTCACGCAGACTCCTGTTCCGTCGGAAGGCAAACAGAGGTGGTTGCCACTGATCGCCTGCACTATTGAGAATGTGCCAGTTTTTTCTCACTATTTTTTGTACTGTGTTGGATGCCGGGGTGTATGTAGTAACGCATACCAGTCTTTTGGTGTCTTCTTTTATTGCGTCCTCTAATAGAGCTTCTCTTGAATTGTTCCTTGCGTGTTTCTTTGCTCTTCTCACCATTTTCTTCGGATAATGGCGTTCCAAAAGTTTGTTCTCCAGCTGTCCTGCTTGTTCCACATAAGTCGTTATATCGGAACAGTTCCGTCGTATTCGGAGGAATTGGCCTACCGGAAGATTTTGTCTCAAAGCCCTGGGGTGGTAGCTCTCAAAGAGAAGTAAACTATTTTTATCTGTAGTCTTGCTATGGACCTTTGTTGTAAATCCTTCATGAGTTATGGTAATGTCCAAATCAAGGAAGATTGCATGGTTCTTGTCAATAGTGTGTGTAAATCTAAGATGGTTGTCTTTTGAATTAACCCATTGGACAAATTCCCTTGCTTTCTCTTCTGTTCCGTGCCATACAATCAGCACGTCATCAATGTAACGCTTCCAAATCTTCAGATGTTCCAGAAATGGGTTGTTTGGATTCAGAATGTGGTCTTTCTCAAATTGCTGGACGTAAAGGCATGCCATACTTGGGGCAAAAGTACTGCCCATTGATGTTCCGGTGATCTGGTGATAGATGGAATCCTCAAACTCAAAAAAGTTCTCTGTAAGCGCTAATTCAGCACATTCCATCACAAAGTGTTGGGGGGTCATGAAATTCCACTCCATATTCAGGATGATGTTTTCCACCACTTCCAAGGTTCTCCTCTGTGGGATGCTCGTATAAAGAGCTTCTATGTCCATTGTTATTAGTATGTTTTCAGATGGATCTACTTCCAGATCTCGAAGGAGGCAAAGGACATCTTTAGTGTCTCGAAGGTAAGAATGTGATTGCTTCACAATCGGTCTGAGGAACCAATCGCAAAACTGCGAAAGAGGTTCCAGAACTGATCCAATACCGGATACAATGGGTCTACCAGGAGGAGGGGTCCGGTTTTTATGGATCTTAGGAAGCGTGTAGAATCTGGGCATCCTAGGTTTCTCATTAACAAGGAAGCTTGCTTCTTATCTGGTAATCCAATCGTTGGTAAAGGCCTCCTCCACCATGACTGGTCAATGATGAAGCATGACACCAGGTGGTGTGTGAGACTAGTCCGTTTCATTTTGTGAGATGTCTTCACTCACAAATATATTCCAAACCTCGTAGTGGCCATTCAGTTAGGAGCAGCTTTTGGTGGTTATACACCACATCACCACAGCCTTCCAAACTCTTCAATGACTGCCTGTGGCAAGAGGCTTCCTATTCAAGGCTCTCTGCATCGTCCACAAGGACAACAGCGGAACTGGAGTGATCACCCTTCAACTCAAACTTGGCACCTCCTGCAAAAGGATGCTCTGATCCTGTCAGGGTCACTCTTACCACCTTTCCTTTCTGTAAGTCTTGCACTGGTGATGTTTCATTCTCCAAGGGACAGCCTCTGGGACTCATTCCTGACAAAAATCAGGATGCTCCGCAACCACCTTGAGTTCAAGATTCCCGTAACCTTCAGGCTGTTCCTACACATGAACCACTGCACTTATTTCAGACGAGAAGTTGATACATGTCAGCAAACACAACTCTATTGCCTTACACCAGTCTACACCGTTCCATGCTTAAGGGCAGCTACAAGTTAGCGGCAACACCATAGGAGCAAGCCTCCGAACCTCACACATGACACGTACTATTTTCCACACAGGCTACATTATGAACCATTCACACAATTCTTGGGATACCCACTTACCCAACCATGCAGAAAGCACTTGGCGTCCCCAACAGTGGTAGGAAGACCTGCACAAAAGCTACACTACAATCAGCGGAATGCATACTCGAACTCACTCTGTGATTTGTAATGAACGCCAAACACACAAGTCCAATAGTTGTTGTATATGTGATTGATGCACACTAAAAGGTTCCGGAATCTGAAATTGGGAGGCAAGGGTTGGGGTTTCTTGTTGTCTTCAATAGCAATAACTAAATTGAAAGGTTTACTGTTAAATACTGCACCTATAAACATCAGAAAACTAAGGGCTTCCATTGACCCATGCTTTGTACTCAGCCTAGTAAAGATACCTTTAGGTTAATGAATCAGTAATTAGGGAGAATGCTTCCTGTTTGCTCCTCGTGCCGTAGTTTTGTATGTAAGTGGGGTCAACGCTTGTATTGGCCTCTACTTTGCTGTCATGGAAATAAGTGCTCGTTTTGTGAACTCGGCGCTGCAACCAGCACGTGCGGCTGTCTTGAGGGTTTATGAAACCATTGAATGAAAGGAAGGCCCTTTTCAAGCAATGGTTCCTACGCAGACTGGAGTCTGGTTCGGTTTGGTGGAGCTGTACTGTCAGAAGGGTGAGCATGTCTGTTTTAATGAATCGAAGGTTTTTGGTGGGTTAAATTGTAACAGTGGTATCAAAATTAACCCTGGGCGTAGTTCGCGTAGTAGCGCTACGCGTAGCTACGCGAAGTGCACTTCGCACTACGCGAACTGCGTAGTGCGGTAGGAAATGCTGTTCGCAATGATTGCACAGTGCCGGATGCTTGTCCGCACTGTGCAATCATTGCAAACGGCATCTTGCACAGTGCAAGCGGTCATTTTCTGCCGCTCGAGTAGATTTGTACTCGAGCTGCAGTTTTCTCAACGCGGACTGGTAGTTTCTCATCGCGAGCGATCGCGAGCATACGCGACCACTCGCAATGAGAAACCTGACCTCCCGCGTTGAGAATCTCGCCGGGAGGTTTATTTTCACGCTCGCGATCGGCAACTTGATGTTGCTGATCGCGAACGAGGAAAAAGTCTCGCCGGGATGTCATTTTGCTCGCTTGCGGTCGCCAACTTGACGTTGAGGACCGCGAGCAAGCAAAAAATGCCCGCTACACATTTTTGCACTGTGCTACGTGCAATTCGCGTAGCTCGTAGTTGCGCAAACTACGCAAACTACGCGAGCGTAGCATAGTTTTCCGCCCAGGCCTAATCAAAATATCTGTGGGTCAGAGGCTCTGGTGCTCCCTTGGACAGCCTCTAGAGGCGCCTCTATGGCCACCGACGGAGCGCCTGATCACAAGGTTTTTTTTTTATTTTTTATTAATTGCTATAATGTTACTCATGGACCTATTTTCTTGTGGCCACATCTGCTCTCCGTAGACCTGCTTCTCTGGTCCTTTCCGTCTTCTCTGGTAGTTAGCTGGTCCCTTAGACTTCCTTCTGCTAGAGATCCTGGGAGCTCTTGGGCTGATTATTTCTGCATGTTTCCTTTTGCAGGCGATCACTGCTTTCTGGGCTTTTTTTCTCCTGTTGAGAGGTACTGCTCATTTAGTGTGCGATCTAGGCATTGCCCTGTGTGTCCATCTGCAGTGCCACCAAGGCACTTCCCCTTTCCGTCGCTTTCATATGCATGCCAGGCACTGCTTCGTTTCTGTGTGCTCCATTCACTCTGTTTCTGCAGGCAGAGGTGGGAGTCCCACTAAAAGCTCGAGCCAGGTGCCTGGCTCGGCTCGAGGTCCTCTTGGACCCCCTATTCCAAACCGGGGTGAGTTTTCATGCGTCTTCTGCCTGCCAGCCATGCCGCAACCTAATGCGCCAAGAATTAAAGAAAAAGTATTAACCTTTGGTGTAAAACATTAGAGGGAAAGAGGTACAAATCTATTAGCTGAATGGCGAATTATAAAACCAGAAATCCTGAGATTTATCCTGGCTTGTCCGCTTGACCAAATTGATTGAGTGTGATCCTAGGCACTTTTTAAAACATGTTTTACAATGCTTCTTTTTTCCTCATGAATGCATTTGACAGTAATTTGAAATACGGGAGTTCCGGATGTGTGCTATACAAACATCTCTCGTGTCTGATTTAAATGGACTATAATGCTGTTCCATGTAAGACTCTAAGCCCCATACATATAGGGTGCACATGACAGCTGACTTGCCTCTTAATTCACTAATGTCATTGGCCTCGTGGCAGGGCAGTCATGTTAAGTTCATATTAAAAACTATCACTTTTAATAAATGCCTCTCAACGCAGTGATGTAATATGACGTAGTTGAAACGCATCTGCATGTTAAAGAAATACCCTTCTTTAAAATTTGAAGAGTATTTATTATATTTCAGGGCTCGGCTCGTGCATGGTCTCTTCGAGCCCTTGGGTCGGCTCTGGCTCGGCTCTCCCCGTGAATTTGTTGGCTCACCCACCACTTCTGCCAAGTGTGAACAGCCTCATCTGTCCGGTTACTGTTTGTGCTCACTGGGTACTACGTGTTCTTGCCCGTACTCACTGCTGGTCAAGAACTGCCATTTGCAGAGATTATTGATGACCTGGTGGACACCAGAGGTGATAGGTATGGATAGGGGTGGCTACTCTGATCCCCAAAGGGGCACAGCCCGGAGATGGAGGGCGGCTGACCCCCCTACACGCCGGAGATGGAGGGCGGCTGACCCCCCTACACGAGCGGAGGGGAATAGACTGGTCTGCGAAACTTGAAAAACCCAACTATAAAGCGAGGGGACATCCCCAGAAACATGCTCGGATTTGGGGGAAGTGGTAGGAATACTACTGTCTCAGCCTGTAATGCAAGACATACAAATTAATGATCTACTACGGGTGGGAGGGGTCGGAGTGTGTTATGGTGATGTTTATGTTTTGACATTGAAAACTTCAATAAAAATTGTGTATCAAAAAAAAGATCTGCCATTTGCACCCCTTCAGGTGCCAGCAAGTCAGTGCATTTTTGCTGTACTCACTGGACAATACCTGCTTCCTGTGCCACTGGGGCACTGTTCATTTCATGTGCAAGCTGTGCCCGTTTCTCGGTCCTTATCTGGGATGACCTGGCAGTAACCGAGCCCCTGAGTCTTTCCCATGGGCTAACCCTTATCTGTTGTCAAACAGCTCCTTACAGTGCCTTGCTGTGCTGTCTGTAAACATTTCCTTTTCATTGTAACCTGCCCTTACTGCAGATGCCACTCGCGCCCTGGCTGCATTCAGCGCCTCTCCATGGTTTCTCTCTTACATTGCTTGCCTGATATGTTCCAACTTGTTCTTAGACTGTGTTTGTCACTTGAGTTGGTGGAATCCCCAGAGTGCGTCGGCTCATTCTTAACTTGACACTCCTCTTCATTTGGGAAGCCATTGCTTCTTCTCTTAGATTGAAATGCCACAGAGTTTACAGCATGGGAACTAATTTGGCATTTCTTCATTTTGAATGATCTGGGTTGTTTTCATAATTCAATCCACTATCAGTGAAGGACATAAGACAATGTAGTTTTCATTTCAGTTTCCAGGGTCCCTCACTGTCCATTCCACAACGTCTACAGTTACAAGCTTCTTGGTTGTTTGGCTTCTTCAGATTCTGACACTCTAGTCTCTCTTCCATTTCCATCAATATACTAGTATCTTCCTGCGACCCCTGCTAACCGTGTACTGTTGTGGCTGCTCTTTCTCATTGCTTCTCTCTTGCTTAGTACCCTACTTCGTCCAAATCGTCTACAGCTTTTCAGTCACATATGTATGGTTGCTCTTCTCTCCTGAGGGTTTCCTATCTTTTGACACCGTGGAATAAAATAATCCATGCTTTCAATTACATCTGCTTCGGTAGCCTTGACTAAGTGTCACTGTTAGCTTGGTTACACTTACAGCTGTAACTAGTGGAGAAAAGGCTCAAACTTGCCCCTACTTTTGTAATCAGAGTAAGAAATACTCCTATTTGTTCCTACATTTGTAGTCGGGAAAATAAAGATTGTCACTGGTCGGTATCCTGAATTTGGGTGAGTGAGGGCACATTAGGTTTAACCATGTGATCACGAAAAGAAGCGATATATAGGTTCCTGCATTTGAGATTGGGTAGAAGCATAGAAGATTTCCATCTTCTCCATTGAATGGTACCACTGTCCCTCCACAAAACTCCTTCTAGCCGACCAGAGCAAGTGTTAAGCGGATGACAGGATTCAGCCACTGCAGAGGAGCTGTTAGGGGAATCGTAAGGTATGTGAACCCACAATCAGGGGAGCAGAGGTATTAAAAGGGAATTAGCCCGCAGCTAAAGCAGATGAGATGTTTGTGGAAGGTGTGGGATGCCCCCAGTCAATGCAGAGGAGGTGCAAAAAGAAATGGTAGCGCTTCAAGTGAATGTAGAGGTCTGCAAGCTTCAGCTCATGCAACAGAGTTGTTAAGGGAATGTCAGGGCTTATAATTCCTGCATCATGTTCAATGAGTTGCTGACAAATGCTGGAGTTTACTTAGGGAGCTGAAATACCCCTTATTTCTGGTCTCAAGCACGCAGAGCAGATCTAGCACCTGTTGCCCTTTACCAAACACCACCGAGCAGTTCCAGGGACAGTGTAACTGTCTTCACACTTTTTAATGTTGCAGCTCCCAAATAAAAACATTCCATCTGGGCCCCCAGAATGAAAACCTTTTTTTTTTCCTCAATTTTTCTTGAAATTGGTACCTCTAAATATATTTAACAAGTCAAACATTGCAGTTATGTTCAGTTATTCCTTTTAAAAATGCAATCAAATATATGATTGCCAATATGCTATGGGCAGCCTGGTCTTCTACAGAGAAGTGTTTATCAAAATGGGGTGAGGAGGCACTCTGAGGATTATCTGGAGCCCTTTCCCCTTTGACACCAACTTCCAACCAAGACATGAGTGACAAAAGGTGTTACCAATGGCCCATTAGAGTGGATCACTGACTATCTGTTTTTTCCCACTAAAACATAGCACTGTTTTCACCATGATACTTCCCTTGGCTACAACCTATAACCCCCTGCACCCCCGAGATCAATTCAGGCACTGTCCACAGTTTGAAGACCTCTGGTGTAGGGGTTAAACACTCACTGACTGGTGTTAACGCAAATCAAAATTGTAGCTATTTTAAAAAACATAAGGGGACAATATAGTGGAAAACACAGCATAATTTCCCATCACAATCTCCACCCCTTTCCAAAAGCCCCAGTTTAGTTGGGCTCTTCGAGTTAATCCACTTGCGCTCTGCCAACCCCAGTTCTCTGCTGTCCCATCTTCATGTTGTTTCTGGGATTTGGTGGATGAGAATCCCAGACCCGGAGGGAGGTGGTGGGCTCGGCTCTCATGTTGAACGTACACTCCCTGGTAAAACTCCTCTTTATGGTTCCCCAAGGCCACTTTTCACTGACCTATAACTCACAACTAAATAAATAAATAAATACATAAATAAATAAATAAATAAAGGAAAGAAAGCAAGTGGGTTAGGTGTTGAGATAAAACGCCATTCTGTCGGAAGAACTGGGGCAAAAGTATCGACCCCTCCTTTTAAATGTAGATTTCAACGTGCAGGTTCCTCCCTGTGGTCAGACGAGTCTGTCCTTTGAGTTCAGTTTTGGAAAGAGGGATTCCATAGATGTGAAAGGGAAGGGGAAAGAAAGTAGTAGTTGCAGGGGATGTGGCGAGAACAGTGCCGAGAAAGGCATACTGTTCCTTTGCGCCCTGTCCTCTCAGTCAATTGGTCTGGGGTCTATGCTGTTGGGCATGCTGCTGTTGGCCGTGGTGGTAGCTGTGCTGTCAGCGGCGTGCCCGTTCTTGAGGGTTGGCTCCCGCTTGGCCGGCTTGGGGTGCATGAAGAGCCTGTAAGCACCACGGCAAATGAGGAAGAACCAGTAGACCTGTGGGGCCATGAGAATTGCAGATCCAAGGTTGTACTCCATGGGGATGGATAAGGGTACCTGGTGCAGGGACAGGCCCACCCGCTGCCCGTAGGCCCAGTACATGTATGGGAAGAGGAGGATGCGGCAGGCGAAGAATGTGCTGAGCATCAGGAAGCCATTCACTTTATGGAGCATCGTGTGCTGCTTCTTGTACTGTGGGCAAGAAATGGGACACAAGAGAAGAGAAGAATCATGGCTTCGATTTCAGAGTCATACATAAGCTACAAACCATGGCCAGCAGGTGCCACTGTAAAAACAAAACTTGTTTCTTCCACCCTTAAGGCTTTGTTATTTAATCAGCGCTACCAGTCCAAGCCAGTAGGTGTCAATGTAAGAGGAGCACTGGTTCTCTCCCTCCCCATGGGAAGCGTCACTTCAAACGTACTTACAGTCCTGGTCAGCAGGTGTACCACTGGCTAACACTTGTCTCTGCCTCCCCTAAGGATTTATTGCTTTAGCAGCATCCCTCTCAGGAATTACTTGTCCCCAGGCCACATCATTGCCTCACTCTACCTTCTGTGTTACTTTAGAAGTACTCCCTGCCCTGACCAGCAGCTGTCATTGTAAGAGTAGCACTTCTCTCTGTCTTCCCTAAAGAAGTATTGCTGTAGCAGCAGTCCTACCAGGTATTACTGCAAGGGCAGTATTTCACCCGCTCCTTAGGAGCTGTGTTTTATCAACAGTACTCAGTGACCTACCCATAGCTTTTGCAGTCAATACAAGAACAGTTTTTGGCCTTTGCCTCTCTGAGGGCTGTTACTCCAGGGGCACTTCCTGCGCCAGCCAGCCTGCCTCATTGTAAAAGCAACACTTGCCCCCCTTTCTTCCCCCACCCGCTCCCCACAGATTGTATTACTACCTCACTATTCCATTCCTGGCCAACACATCTGTGGCGGACAGAGGCTTTAACTACAGCTGCACTCCCCCAACCAATGGCTATCACTACGAAAACAGCAATAAACACCTCCAAATGCGGCACATGGTGCCCCGTTAACTGTGCCTTACACACACTCACCTGGATGAGAACCTTCCCCAGGCAGACGAAGGGCGTGCTCAGCTCTGCCATCAGCATGCAGCCCAGGAAGAAATCTCCCTTTCCCTCTCTCCACAGCTGAAAAGTAGAAAGAGAAGAGAGTCAGACATGAAGTACACCACAAGTGACATCATCCACGACACCTGGGCCTACCATACTAAGGAGGGTGCATAGACAGAATATCGAGTAAAAAATATCGAGTTGCACAAATATCCTGACAAAAATATCGTGGGTCAGGAATATCGACAGACAAATTCTCGTGGTCAAGAATATCGATTTTAGGTAAGTAATATCGATTTAAAAAATATCGAAGAGTTTAATGTCATTTGCAAAGATAAAGTTGTTAAAAATATGTTTTTTTTATTAATGTTATGTATTTTAGTATATATTTTATATGTGTGTGATATTTGTTTTTTTGTATAAGAATTGTTTGTATTTTTATTACATGTGTTAAAATTTTTGTAGTTATTAAATGTTTTTAATTTGAATTTTGCGTTTTTAGTTCCGTAGCGGGTTGTGGGTTTATAGGGGAATAGGGTGGGAAGTAATTTAATTATATAAAATGTATTGATTATTTTTAGTAATTACTAATTTTTTTAATTTGAAATTTGCGTTTTTAGTTCTGTAGCGGGTTGTGGGTTTATAGGGGAATAGGGTGGGAAGTAATTTAATTATATAAAATGTATTGAATAATTTTTATTTATTAATATTTGTTTAATTGTGATGTTATAGTGTTAAATGTGTAAATTAATGTATTATTAATTATTTAATAATTAGTTGTTAATTAATTTAAATTAATTAATTAGTAATTAATGATGGTAATTGTGTAATTAATTTTAGGTGTGTGTTGTGTTTATAGGTGTAAATGGTGGGAAGTAATTTATTTTTTATTGATGAATTATTAATTAGTTGTTAATTATTTAAATTAATTAATTAGTAATTAATTATGGTAATTGTGTAATTAATTTTAGGTGTGTGTTGTGGTGTTTATAGGTGTAAATGGTGGGAAGGGTGGGAAGTAATTTATTTTTTATTGATGAATTAATAATTAGTTGTTAATTAATTTAAATTAATTAATTAGTAATTAATTATGGTAATTGTGTAATTAATTTTTAGGTGTGTGTTGTGGATATTATAGTGTATTATAGATATTATAGATATTATATTATATTATGTGTACTCAATGAATATTTATTCTTTTTTTATTAATAATATTTTTTTAATTCATTATTAATTATGTTAATTATGGAAATAAATTTAAATAAAAATGTTGAAGTCTTTTTTTATTGGTGTGGTGTTATAGGGTAGGAAATAAAATAAATACATTTATGTTTTAAATAATTTGCTTGTTTGTTAATATTTGCTCCTTTTAAATGAATATTGTTTATAAATGTATTTATTAATTTATTTTATATAATATTTGTACCGTTTTGTAAGATGTAATTAACATTATAATATATGGTTTTTTATATGTTTAATTTATTTAATCGTATATTTTTAAAATATTGTTTATTTATTTCTAAGATTATTTAATTTTTTTCAATTGTTTAAATGTTATTAGTCATTTTTGTTTCTCTGCTATCCAACACTTTCCCTACTGTTGCACTCATTGGAGTGGGAATAGTAATTTTTACCTCTCCGCTATCCAGCACTTTCCCTACTGTTGCACTCACTGGAGTGGGAATGATAATTTTTACCTCTCTGCTACCCAGCACTTTCCCTACTGTTGCACTCATTGGAGTGGGAATAGTAATTTTTACCACTCCGATATCCAGCACTTTCCCTACTGTTGCACTCTCTGGAGTGGGAATAGTAATTTTTACCCCTCCGCTATCCAGAACTTTCCCTACTATTGCACTCACTGGAGTGGGAATAGTAATTTTTACCCCTCCGCTATCCAGCACTTTCCCTACTGTTGCACTCACTGGAGTGGGAATAGTAATTTTACCCCTCCGCTATCCAGCACTTTCCCTACTGTTGCATTTACTGGAGTGGGAATAGTAATTTTTACCCCTCTGCTATCCAACACTTTCGCTACTGTTGCACTCTTTGTAGTGGGAATAGTAATTTTTACCCCTTCGCTATCCAGCACTTTCCCTACTGTTGCAATCACTGGAGTGGGAATAGTAATTTTCACCCCTCCGCTATCTAACACTTTCCCTACTGTTGCACTCTTTGGAGTGGGAATAGTAATTTTTGCCCCTCTGCTAGCCAACACTTTCCCTACTGTTGCACTCACTGGAGTTGGAATAGTAAATTTAATTCTTCCGCTATCCAACCTTTACCCTACTTTTGCACTCACTGGAGTGGGAATAGTAAATTTTACCCCTCCGCTATCCAACACTTTCCCTACTGTTGCACTCTTTGGAGTGGGAATAGTAATTTTTACCCCTCCGCTATCCAACACTTTCCCTACTGTTGCACTCTTTGTAGTGGGAACAGTAATTTTTACCCCTTCGCTATCCAGCACTTTCCCTACTGTTGCAATCACTGGAGTGGGAATAGTAATTTTTACCCCTCCCCTATCTAATACTTTCCCTACTGTTGCACTCTTTGGAGTGGGAATAGTAATTTTTGCCCCTCTGCTTTCCAACACTTTCCCTACTGTTGCACTCACAGGAGTGGGAATAGTAATTTTTACCCCTCCGCTATCCAACATTTTCCCTACTGTTGCACTCACTGGAGTTGGAATAGTAAATTTAATTCTTCCGCTATCCAACATTTACCCTACTTTTGCACTCACTGGAGTGGGAATAGTAAATTTTACCCCTCCGCTATCCAACATTTTCCCTACTGTTGCACTCTTTGGAGTGGGAATATAAATTTTTACCCCTCCGCTATCTTACACTTTCCCTACTGTTGCACTCACTGGAGTGGGAATATTAATTTTTACCCCTCCGCTATCTTACACTTTCCCTACTGTTGCACTCACTGGAGTTGGAATAGTAAATGTAATTATTTCGCTATCCAACATTTTCCCTACTGTTGTATTTATTGTATTGCGAAATGTAGGTTTTAATTTTTTTTAATAGTTTAATGTTTTAATTAATTATAGAATTTGTTTTAATTTTAAATTATTGATATATGTATATATTTTATTTTTATTTAATTTAAAAGTTTAAAAATTAAATAAAGATAATGGTTAATAAATTATTTTAAAGTAAATATATGTATATGTATAAATTATTATGTTTGCGTTTTTATATATTTTTAAATTAAGTTTATTTTTTATATTTAGTTAAAATGTATATTAAATGTAATTTATTTTGTTAAAGATAATATTAATATTTTATATATTTAATATATATTATTTTATTTTATTTATATTTTAAATCGATATTTTTTACATCAATATTTTTAACTTCGATATTTTTGATTCAATATTTTTGTACTTACATGTTTAAGCATAGGGAGTCGATATTTTTGCATTCTATATTTTTTTCCATATTTTGTACATCGATGTTTTTAGCATCGATATTCTATCAGTGAACCGCTAAGGAGGTAGCAGGGGCGAATACACAAAAGAGATAACGTGCCTGATTTACAGTTTGGCAGATAGGCTACTCTATCATAAAAGTGAAAGATATCTTGTCTGCTTTATTACAAGTGCATTATATCCTATGGCGCATTCACTAAACTCTAAAGCAGGCCCAAAGTCATTTAAAAATGTGTGTGCGCAGGATTATTAACTCAAGGGTCATAACGGGCCCTAACCGCTTACGAACTGGACAGTGGAAAAATAAACAGAATCCAATATGTTCCCAAAGAGGAAGTCAATCTAGGGACAAAAATATTCATGTGAATGCAATGTTAGGATAGTCATTATTCACTGTGATTACTTTTATATTGTGCTTTATAAAATTTTAAAGTGACGAATGCTTAAGAGGCCTAATGTGGAAGGTGTGTTAACATCCATGTTTAGGATATTGCTAAACATTTTGCTTGAAATGGATACACTCTCTAAAGAATTTCCTCTTACATGAATCTGTAACACGGCCCATCAATGTGTTGCTTTCTGAAAAACATTTCAAGGGCTGTTGTTTTACACAATTGTGTTGATAATATCTACAGGGCGATGTGCCACATGTTCCTTGTAGAGTAAAACAAATTTTTTATTCTTATGAAATATATTTTTCGCAAGTATGAGAAATTTGTTTTTTAAATACATGCTTCATGTGTACCTGATCAATCTATGTTTGAACACTCATCTTATTTAAATGTTAAAAATAACACTATAAAAGCCTGATCGTGAACAATGCTAGCGTTATACCAAGTAATTTTTTCTTAGATCAACTTCCTCTGTGGGAACATTTTTGGTCCTGTGGATTCATAACACAAGGCACAGAAGACAGGCTTCATTCTATATTATATTATTGTGAAGATTGCACTAATGCCACACTTCATACTGACAAAGCACTTCCAAGGATCGACCCTCAAATCACCAATGCAATTTGTTATCTCTCAATCGCTTTTACCAGAATTCACCCCACAGATCACTATAACGTAGACTGAAATTGAGGCTAGAATTCACATCATACATCACTACTAAAGCTATTATTTGCACTAGGCCACTAGTTATAGAATTAACACCACAGGACACTAGTGGTAGAATTCACACACCCATCACTAGTGCAAAAATTCAAACATCATACTGGAAATATATTTCACAGAGCATGACTCTGGTGCTAGAAATCAAACCTCAAATCACCAGAAGGGCTAGAATACAAACCATAGGGTGATAGTGTTAAAACTCACATAAAGGGAGAGGAGTTGGCCTAACGGCTAGGGCGGTCGACCTCGAATCTGGGGAACTGGGTTCGAGTCTCGGCAATGACACTGAACATCCTGTGATTCTGGGCAAATCACTTAATCTCCCCGTGCCTAACAAAAAAATTAATGTATGTCCTCATGTAACGTAACTGGTGCTATGTAAAGCGCTCTGATACCCGATTCGGGTCAAGTTCGCGCTATATAAAAAACTGCAAAAAAAAAAAAAAAAGGGAAATACTACTATAGTTCATATGACATAATCTAACATGCAAACGCCTTCACACCCACACCACTCCCAATAAGGGCCAAATCACATTCATTCAAACCAGGCAACTCAGAATCCCAGAACATCAATCAAAACAATGCATCCACGACAACTCCACCAGACTGCAATTCACACCCAGACATAACAATACAAGACACCACACAAACTAGACAGATAAAAGCACAGCCACACCCATTGCAAAACAACTAGATTAAACAGATATATGACGCACCATTTGCCAATCAAATCCTGGACCGCTCTGCTAAACCAAAGTAAAACAACAACATGGGTCATCCAAAAAATAAACCACACTCCGAGAGACTAATTCAATAACCTAAGCAAATGCTTAAGAGTAGTCAAGACTCGAAGGTACCTAAAACAAATAAAATCAAATGCCAACAAAATAGAAATAGTGTTAGGTAGAAACCCTGATGACCATTCTTGCCCTACACTATGGAACGTGGCAAAAGTAGTCAAAAATCTGGGTCCACGCATGGTCTGACCTGTAGTATTTCCCCTTCTGGGGCCCACTTTGGTTCTCAATTGGTTGCTCGTATTAGCAGCTTTAGCCTGCCTTTGCTTCGCACAGCCACAAATAATACATTTGTTTTTGTGACATGATATTATTTTAGAAATACGCTGCCATTATTATTGGTTATGCAGTGACTCTTCTTGAGATTCCGCCTGAACATTTCGTACACGACTTAACAACATGGTGTACTGTTTTCTTGGCCCCAGTCAGCGACATCTATAGTTTTTATACACTAAAGAGTAGCACAGCTGCAGTTGTTTAACACAATAGTTCTTATCATATAAACTGTGTCTCAGCCCCTTGTAGAGTAGAGGGAAGAATTCCAGCAGAGAGACCAGTCTTGGAACGGAGGCAGCAGCCTTGCATAAACTGAATTTACACCTATGATTCGGACCACCTAACTACACACATCAGGTATGGGGTCTGGTGCTAATCCCAGAGATCACTAATATATCCCTGTGCTCACATAGTGAGGGCAGGTCTAGATAGATAAATTAGTTGCCATGGTTGGGCTTTTCATTGTATACTGTCTGTTAGTAATGTTGATAATGCTGCTCAGTTGTATTTGTCCACTAATCGCAGCACACTTTCTTCAAAATAGACTACAATAGTTTCAATAAATATATTGTGAACTTCCTTTGTGTCTTTTCTTTGTTTACTATGGACATGCACGAGTGAGAATGAAAGGTGATGATCTGGTTCCACGGTTCCCTTGGGGACTAGAGGTTCATGTTCTAGGTTTGCCGAAATCACCTGCTACTCTGGAAAGTTAGGAATTCAGGTGATGCACTGTCCGATTTGGGCCTACAGGTACTGTTGTAGTATAGAGACTCAGTCCCTACATTCTGATGTCCCCTTCTCCAAAGGCACAGTTCTGTTTCCAAACAGATTCACTGCAACATGGAGACCAACGTGGGACACAGCCACACATAATACATTTGTTTTTATGACATGATATTATGTGTGGCTGTTCGAAGCAAAGGCAGCCTAAAGCTGCTAACACGAGCAACCAAGGGAGAACCAAAGTGGTCCCAGATGGGGAAATACTACAGACCCCCTCATAACACAAATAACAAAAAGCATCTATCTACAGGCTTTAACACATTGTAATAAAAATCCACCCTTAAAAGCTTTTAGCATATGTTTTTCGCAATTAACTACGTCAGCCTTTCTAGCTTTTTATAAAAAACAAATCAGACACATGACACAAGAAATACTTTTCCATTGGCTGCAACCATAACCAACTTAGGCCTATTATATTGAGTATAAGCTTTCCCAAAAGGAAACCTATGCATGTTTTCATGGGATCCGCACAGAGGAAGGAAGAACAACTTGTTCTAACTCCCTCTTTCAGTACAGCTTCTTAAAGCTCTTTTTTTCAAATGAGCACATAAGGTCAGCTTTGCCGTCAAGCCGGTCCTAAATAGGAGCAAGCAAATCCCAACAATCAGAAATAAAAACTATGACCGTTGAGAAGGGAGTACGAAGGTGGCTCAAACAAACAGGGAGTGGCGCAAAGCCAAACCAGGTATGGTTTCCGGATTGCAGCCCACCTCTATGCAAGGTCTCTTATGCTGGTCTTGGAACCTCTTTAGAAGGTCAGTCTGACTCTAAATTGGGTGGGCAGACCAATCGTATGATGGACAGGATACAACGTTATGTTGTGAGTACCATGATTTCCAAACTCTAATTGCGACCCTACGTGTCTAGAGACACACAATACACTAGTGCTAGAACTCGTGTCACACATACCTGGTGCTGACATTCAAACAACATGGCATGAGTGTTAAACAAACCAAAGGGCATTAGTGAGAATTCATACTAAACATATGAAGTACTACAATTCACACCACATGGCATTAGCATTAAAATTCACACCACAGGTATCTCATGCTAGAATTCATACACAGGGTATTAGGACTAAACATAATAAACACACCATAGAACACTATAGCTATAATTTAGACTACAGGACACCAGTGAAACTGCTATATAATATATATACTGATAGCACTATACTTCACCACCACACCACGGTGTTGACTACGTTATTCGCCACCAAAATATTAGTCTATTAGATCTTATATGTGGAAACGTGATATCTTTTTATTATTGATCTTAGTTTTGTATTCTTTTTGTAAAGGTTTTAATTAACTGAAACAAAGATTTACATTACATTACACCACCACACCAGAGCTCCAGTGCCAGAATTCAAATCACATCAGCCGAAAGCTATAGATCACATAAGACAATAGAGCCATAATTTACTCCACAGTAACTGCACCAGTATGACGATTTATAGGAGGGTACTTATGTTAAAATTAATTTCCCTTATCCAGATTCAAATCTCAGAACACTAGTGACAGGTTTCACTTGAAAGGAGAGCTTTAATTCACACGGGATGATTAACATCAGATACCTGATAGTGGAATTCACAACACAAGGCACAAGTGATAGAATTAATTCATTGGAAAGTGGGGCTCTCTCATGTCACAGGGCAGTAGTGCCAGAATTCACACTATAGGTACCTAGTTTCAGTCACTTGTAAAGCCCTTTTTCCTCCCTGGATTGTATCAAATTGTTGTCATCTATATTGCTAACTCCAGAGAGCAGGCCATAGTCTCCCCAATCTAAGCGGCACTAGAGGAATATAAATGTTTTGAAGTGCCTCGACTCACAGACTTGTTCCAATGGGAATGCCATTTTAAAAGTTTGGTCGAGGACGCTTCTGTACACTTTTCCTGAGATCAATCATTACAGAAGCGGAGCACCAAACTGAACCCTAGCACACATAGGAATGGACATCTGGGAATGCCCATGAAGTATTCTATCATTGTACTTTTTGGAGTGTTGCGCTTGTTTTGGTGTCTCTCAATTGACTCGTGTTTATCCCCTTTTTCCCAACTCGTTGACAAAATGTGTGCGATGTTTCAACACTGGACCATGAGGTAAGCTGTCTACCCTCTCCTTATTCTGTTATGTTAAATAATTAGAATAAAAAATCGTTTCAGAAATTAAACCATGCACAGCGCAGCCGTGGTCCGTTAAGGTAACAGCGGTGGGGCCGGGTGGGGGGGAATCCGATGGACGATGCCAAGGGAAAATTATTTATTTATTTAATTTTCCCTCTGCATCGTCCCTCGAAATCCCCCCCACCCGGCCCCACCGCCCCACTGCTGTTACCTGAACGGACCGCGGATGGCACAGCTGCTCGTCCTCATTGCTCTGGGCTGACCTACACAGTCGTGTCACCCAGTCCATTCAACCAAAAAGAGGATGCGTTGTGGTCAAGTGTGTACGAACAAGATCCGTAGAAAGGATGCACATGCTCTCTGCACCGAAAACTAAACAACAATGCCAAAGTGTGCGGGATTACCACTTGGCGACATCGAAGGGACAGGCCCAAGCCAAGCCGCAGCAGGTAAAGAAAGTGACAATAACAGGCAAAGAAACATTGTCACCAAACTCAAATGAGCACAACACCGAGACCGAGAAGCGTTTAAGTTTCACTGGTGAGCATGAGTCACAACCTGGAAGATTGCACCTTAGGTGCAAGGCCACAATTCATACGCTGAAAATTATTCCACTAACAGACACCGTGGCCCCAGCTAATTTGATGACCACATTGCATTTTGAGAGAGCCACAACTAGACTATAATTTAGCATAACATCAACGAAAGTATAGAGGTGGGTGAGCCACGGAAGGCTTGAGGCAGTTGCCAGGCTCTGGCTCAGCTCGTGGTCCTCATGGTCCATCGAGCCCAAGATATTTCTTCTGTCCACTCTAGTTCAAATCTTAAAGCACCCCTCATTCTCCCTCCTCCATGGCAGTGGATAGTAGGCTGGCAATACCATTGTTAAGGCATTTCCTACATTTCAAATTAAAGGAATGCCATTTCTTCTAGGGCCCCCTGGCATGATATTTGCCAGTGGCACTCTGCTCCCCAGAGTCTCAGCTTGCTTTCTTTCCTCGCAGTCACTCATGTCTTTCTATGCAGTCCACACACAGGTCCTGGCGCTGTGTGAACTCCTTGAGTGCAAAGTACGCAATATGCACTTGTTTGGAAAAAAAAGGCACAATTAGGCTCTGATTTACACAGAAATCACGCAATGCAGTGCACCAAGTGAAGTTTCTGCGCTGCACAGCTTTGTGTGAACGGGAGAGAACAGAACTACTCCTTCAATCTCTGTTAGCAGCCTTTCTGAAACAAAAATGTAAAACGTGGTATGATCTTCTCAGTACTATCTGTGGTTTCAATACATTGTCACATCCATTTCACATATAGTTTTAGGTTGAGAACGAACTCATAAAGCTGCAGAAGGTTAGCATGATAGAAAAACTGTGAATCCCCATTAGTCGGCACAAGAAAAGCAAAACCAGTGGAAAATATCATGTATGTGTGTGGACATAAGGCTCTCAAATAAGTTAGTAAAATGAGTACCTCACATTTTTCCCACCACAGATTGTCACTGCAAGCCTAAAGAGTGCCAAGTGGTTTTCCCAGGTGGACGTGAATGCAGGCTAGTAGTAACTCCAGCTCTATCAGACCCACTATGCACCACAACTTTCTCCACCCACACCGATTTGATGAGATATAAACCACTGAGATTCGTCATGTCATTAGCTGCCGAAGTGTTTTAAAATGCCATTTCAGACATACTGGTAGATCCCTCACTGCAACACGAATGAAAGCATTTCTATCCTCACTCACACCACAACAGAAAGGTGATGTCCCAGGAGACTCGGGGGCGTGTCACAGTGCCTTAAAGATACAAACCAACAACATCCTAGAAGTGTATTCCTCAAACTAGCATCAAGTTTTGGGTTTTGTGTTTGAGGCAAATAGAGTGTCTGATGATCGGAAAAAAGTAGGCGTTAATGAATAAACTGTGACCCCACAGATTGTCAATGAAATAACTGGAGTCATGGATAAACTGTTAGTGATTCTTACCCATTTTAGCCATGTTAACAGAAACTATGCAAAACCACTACTTAGTCAAACAGACTAGAGTTGAATTTCCACAATACTGTCTCAGCCTTCCAAGCCATCAAAGATGTACATCGTGCAGACACCTCCGAGACACACACCACCGAGACACAGCCCTGATGCAAGATGACAATGGATGGCAGTGCGGGAAGAATAACCAGTAGGATGCCAACCAGAGCCTTTACCTCCACCAGCAGTTACACCAAAAATGAAAGAGGGAAGCAGCAGTACCATCTCGGCGTTAGCATTTCTATCCATAAGTATGTAGACATGTTCAAAGTAGTGACTAACCTCGCGCTCCTACTAATGTATCTCCAAAGCTCAGCTGCCAGGTGTCAGCCTTGAACTGGAAAATGGATTCTAGTTACTGGACTAGCAGTCCCGAACTGAATACTGTCCAGCGACCGACTACTTGGATGACTACTTATTATAAAATCCAAAAAAGATGTTCCAGAACATCAAGAAGAAGACTGAACAGATATGCATGCAAACTTCATCATAGAAAATGTTACTCCGAAGTCCACGAAACACTCAGGCATAGCACAGGAAACTGAGAGCCGAGTGAACTAATACATCCACTGCAGGGATCTGTGTTTGACCTCATAGTCACAAGTTTGAATCCTGGTCGGTGCACTCAGCCTTTTTTTCTTCTGAGGTTGATAAAAGGACTACCATTGAGATGGGTAAGAATAAGAATGTTATTTTAGCGCCAAGAAGCCTGTCAGGAATCAGACCACATGTTCCGTGATGTGGAACATAATGTAAGTCCTTAGTGCATGTCGAGTATAAAGAGTATCTCTCTTTATTGAGACTCCCTTACTTGTACTCCTGGAAACAAGAGGCTGCATTTGTATACACTCCCTTACAGGCTTATACCCTGCGTCATTGGTGAAAGACTTCGCTTGGCTTCCTGTTCCTGACTGGTTTCCACGCCCCCTTTGTTCGAATCCTGTCTGCCGTGTGTCAACTTGTCCCTGTCTTGCCAGAATCTGACGTGAATCCTGAACACTCTTGTTTCCCGCCAGACGCAAGAAAGTCTTGCTACTTTGTTTCTAGATTGCCGGTGGTTGACTTAATTCTGACCTTCCCTATTCCGACACGGGACGTTTTCTACATTGTTTCCCGCCATACGCGAGAAAGACTAACTCGCCGTTCCTTGCCGGCTGACGCGGGATGTTTGATACATTGTACCCAGCTGCCAAACGTCCAAGACTAATCTCCGAGACGCGAGCTTCCCCAGCCACGTGTGAGTATTTTTGGACTGCAGTCAGCCCTTCTTTTGCCAGGAGCATTCCACGATCTCTCCGCTACCTAACACGCTCCTGATTTCATTTTAAGCAGCCCGTGTTGGAACTTGACTCTTCCCCTACAACCTCCAGTTTCCCATGGCTGCTCTGTCCTGCTGGCAATAGGTTTCCGTTTGTTTATGGAAGCTCCACCCCGCCACTACATTTCTTTGCCCTTTTTGGATGACCTCTTTCACGTGTTGGTAAAGAAGTATTTACCATCCCTTGGACGTAGAGTGCTGTTAACTCTACGCAATTACTACATCGCCCCTGGGAGATTTTAATTGGTAAGTGGAATCATATTTATACCAGACATGCACTATGACAGAATGTGTTAGCCTCTACTAGATTGAACAATAAGGGTCTGATTGAATTCTAATTCCCTTTCAGTTGCCGCTGCCCATGCATCATCTCTTGGAGTGACCTGTCATACCTACAAGGGGAAGAGTGGAGTGATCGGTGGCTATTCTCTTCCCCTTATCTCCCCCTGAGCAGTGTTCTTAATTGAGAACGGTTCATATCTCGTTAGGGAGCTGTTTTTGGGGAGTGTGGGGAAATTCTCTTCGTTCCCGTGGAATCCGACTTGTTAATGTTAATGTTAATTGGAGCTTCTAAAGCGCATATCACCAACTGGTCTCTAAGCGCTGTGAGAGAAGGCACCATAGCGGCTCTACTGAGTAGTGCGCCCTAGCTTAGGCCAAGATTGTGCCCCAGGCTTCTATGAAGAGGATGGTTTTTAATTTTTTCCTAAAAGGGAGAAGTGCTGGTTCTTTGCGGAGGCCTTCTGGCAACTTATTCCAGGTTAGTGGGATTCTTGTGCGTTACAAAGCCCAAGTGGTGAACATGTGCTCCACAAATACACGTTTTGTTATGAAATAAATGCCCAAAGATGAACATCATCAATCACCAAGAAAACAGATGGAGAAATATTGTGGAAGCAAACTGTTACAGAATACCTTGGCTGGCAAAAATGTTGAAAGGTCTCACCGACTGTCATTGTCATAGGAGGTTTACTGCTTAGAGGCAAACAAATAGCCATGCTGACTTGCTGTAAAAGAGACCTGCTCAACTAGCACATGCTGGACATCAGGGAATGGCGAGGACGAATGTCGAAATAAGTGACTTGGTGTGGTTCACATGATTCGCACGAGTGGATCGCTTAGTAATGGAAGAAAACACCTGATGTCTCCAGTGTCAAGTGTCAAACTCAGAGAAAAACCATCTCGTTCCCATCAGGAGAACAAATTGGGACACCATTGACAAAGTAAGCGCAGACCTATGCAGCACACGAGATGGCTAGCCACTGCTGATAAGGGAAGATGAACTCTCCCGAAATAGACATCTGAAACCTAAGATCAGCAAAAGCAGTAGTGCCAACCCTGGAAAAAAACTGCCCATGGACGCTTACAAAAAGAGATCAAAACAAGTGATGGGCCCTGGTTCCATGTGAGAGAATTCCAAGAGTATTTGCAAAACCTTGACCCCAACCCTCACTTTCACGTTCAAGTAGCTGTAAGCCAATGAAGAAGCGGAAAGATTCATGAGGATAATCAAGAAAATATTGTGCTTTGACAAAGGACAAGTGCAAAAACAACAGTTGATGGACAGAATGCAGAACAATGTCATACATTCACCCCAGTACAGAGATCTGGGCCTAAATCCATCGTTTTTTTGCTCACCATGCCATTCCAGCTTGAACCCAGCCATATGCAAATCAGTCTTGACCCTGTGCCTCATGGGAACAGTCCAGCCCGAACTGCCAAGCCAGGTCTTCCCTGGACCGGAAACAAGCATCCTAGGACCGGTTTCGGGGTTTCACCCCTCTTCAGCCAGGATAGCTTGATTCCAGTGGCATGGAGAGCACGGGACCCACGTCTGGGCATACCCGTCCCACTCGGGGTGACAAATGCAAAAACAACAGTTGATGGACAGAATGCAGAACAATGTCATACATTCACCCCAGTACGGAGATCTGGGCCTAAATCCATCGTTTTTTTGCTCACCATGCCATTCCAGCTTGAACCCAGCCATATGCAAATCAGTCTTGACCCTGTGCCTCATGGGAACAGTCCAGCCCAAACTGCCAAGCCAGGTCTTCCCTGGACCGGAAACAAGCATCCTAGGACCGGTTTCGGGGTTTCACCCCTCTTCAGCCAGGATAGCTTGATTCCAGTGGCATGGAGAGCACGGGACCCAAGTCTGGGCATACCCGTCCCACTCGGGGTGACACATGCAAAAACATGGACAGAATGCAGAACAATGTCATACATTCACCCCAGTACGGAGATCTGGGCGTAAATCCATCGTTTTTTTGCTCACCATGCCATTCCAGCTTGAACCCAGCCATATGCAAATCAGTCTTGACCCTGTGCCTCATGGGAACAGTCCAGGGTATGCCCAGACGTGGGTCCCTTGCTCACTTTGCCACTGGATTCAAGATAGCCTGGCTGATGAGGGTTTTGAACCCGAAACCGGTCCCAGGATGCTTGTTTCCGGTCCAGGGAAGACATGGCTTGGCAGTTCGGGCTGGACTGTTCCCATGAGGCACAGGGTCAGACTGATTTGCATATGGCCATGTCTGAACTGGGGTGGTGGAGTGAGCTAAAGAATGATGATGGATTAAACCCAGATCTGTTGACTGGGGGTGAGTGTTTGATTTGCTCTAACGCTCCGTCCATCATCCCCCTTGGTATCGCTTTGTTCGCCCTGGAGTTGGCAGGGTATGCCCAGACGTGGGTCCCTTGCTCACTTTGCCACTGGATTCAAGATAGCCTGGCTGATGAGGGTTTTGAACCCGAAACCGGTCCCAGGATGCTTGTTTCCGGTCCAGGGAAGACATGGCTTGGCAGTTCGGGCTGGACTGTTCCCATGAGGCACAGGGTCAGACTGATTTGCATATGGCCATGTCTGAACTGGGGTGGTGGAGTGAGCTAAAGAATGATGATGGATTAAACCCAGATCTGTTGACTGGGGGTGAGTGTTTGATTTGCTCTAACGCTCCGTCCATCATCCACTTTGGTATCGCTTTGTTCGCCCTGAGTTGGCAGGGTATGCCCAGACGTGGGTCCCTTGCTCACTTTGCCACTGGATTCAAGATAACCTGGCTGATGAGGGTTTTGAACCCGAAACCAGTCCCAGGATGCTTGTTTCCGGTCCAGGGAAGACATGGCTTGGCAGTTCGGGCTGGACTGTTCCCATGAGGCACAGGGTCAGACTGATTTGCATATGGCCATGTCTGAACTGGGGTGGTGGGGTGAGCTAAAGAATGATGATGGATTAAACCCAGATCTGTTGACTGGGGGTGAGTGTTTGATTTGCTCGAACGCTCCGTCCATCATCCCCTTTGGTATCGCTTTGTTCGCCCTGAGTTGGCAGGGTATGCCCAGACGTGGGTCCCTTGCTCACTTTGCCACTGGATTCAAGATAGCCTGGCTGATGAGGGTTTTGAACCCGAAACCGGTCCCAGGATGCTTGTTTCCGGTCCAGGGAAGACATGGCTTGGCAGTTCGGGCTGGACTGTTCCCATGAGGCACAGGGTCAGACTGATTTGCATATGGCCATGTCTGAACTGGGGTGGTGGAGTGAGCTAAAGAATGATGATGGATTAAACCCAGATCTGTTGACTGGGGGTGAGTGTTTGATTTGCTCTAACGCTCCGTCCATCATCCCCCCTTGGTATCGCTTTGTTCGCCCTGAGTTGGCAGGGTATGCCCAGACGTGGGTCCCTTGCTCACTTTGCCACTGGATTCAAGATAGCCTGGCTGATGAGGGTTTTGAACCCGAAACCGGTCCCAGGATGCTTGTTTCCGGTCCAGGGAAGACATGGCTTGGCAGTTCGGGCTGGACTGTTCCCATGAGGCACAGGGTCAGACTGATTTGCATATGGCCATGTCTGAACTGGGGTGGTGGAGTGAGCTAAAGAATGATGATGGATTAAACCCAGATCTGTTGACTGGGGTGAGTGTTTGATTTGCTCTAACGCTCCGTCCATCATCCCCTTTGGTATCGCTTTGTTCGCCCTGAGTTGGCAGGGTATGCCCAGACGTGGGTCCCTTGCTCACTTTGCCACTGGATTCAAGATAACCTGGCTGATGAGGGTTTTGAACCCGAAACCAGTCCCAGGATGCTTGTTTCCGGTCCAGGGAAGACATGGCTTGGCAGTTCGGGCTGGACTGTTCCCATGAGGCACAGGGTCAGACTGATTTGCATATGGCCATGTCTGAACTGGGGTGGTGGAGTGAGCTAAAGAATGATGATGGATTAAACCCAGATCTGTTGACTGGGGGTGAGTGTTTGATTTGCTCTAACGCTCCGTCCATCATCCCCTTTGGTATCGCTTTGTTCGCCCTGAGTTGGCAGGGTATGCCCAGACGTGGGTCCCTTGCTCACTTTGCCACTGGATTCAAGATAGCCTGGCTGATGAGGGTTTTGAACCCGAAACCGGTCCCAGGATGCTTGTTTCCGGTCCAGGGAAGACATGGCTTGGCAGTTCGGGCTGGACTGTTCCCATGAGGCACAGGGTCAGACTGATTTGCATATGGCCATGTCTGAACTGGGGTGGTGGAGTGAGCTAAAGAATGATGATGGATTAAACCCAGATCTGTTGACTGGGGGTGAGTGTTTGATTTGCTCTAACGCTCCGTCCATCATCCCCTTTGGTATCGCTTTGGTCGCCCTGAGTTGGCAGGGTATGCTCCAGACGTGGGTCCCTTGCTCACTTTGCCACTGGATTCAAGATAGCCTGGCTGATGAGGGTTTTGAACCCGAAACCGGTCCCAGGATGCTTGTTTCCGGTCCAGGGAAGACATGGCTTGGCAGTTCGGGCTGGACTGTTCCCATGAGGCACAGGGTCAGACTGATTTGCATATGGCCATGTCTGAACTGGGGTGGTGGAGTGAGCTAAAGAATGATGATGGATTAAACCCAGATCTGTTGACTGGGGGTGAGTGTTTGATTTGCTCTAACGTTCCGTCCATCATCCCCTTTGGTATCGCTTTGACAAAGGACAAGAACAGACATTGAACTGACAACCTTTAAACTCCTGCATTATTATCAGAACACCTCACACGCCACCAAAGGGTGTGCACTTATGACCCAACTGTTAGGCCAAGCAATTTCCAATAAGTTTTCCATGTCATCTGACACGGTCACTTCCAATCCCTGCAAGTGCTGAGACAGACCACAGTAGAAAGGTCATCAATAAATGAGTAAATCCGTTGTAACTCCGCAGACCATGCAGAGAATCACATTTTTGTCTGGGACCGTCATGCCAGGGGGAAGCTGTGCATTCTACCCTAAGAACAACCTTTGATAATAACATCCTTCATAGGCGAAGCTCAAGATATGGTGCAGGTAAGAAGAGGTAACCTCATGGACTAGAGAAATATCTCCTTCTTGAATAGATTCAAGAAGAGTAACCATAATTCTGAGAAAGAGGTGGGCCCATTGCAAGAGCTCTTTGTATCAGAGGGGTGACAACAAAGGCAAATAGAATAGCACTGAGCTTCAAGACACACCGGTAGAAGCTGGATACGACATTCCACACCTCAGGACTGAGGGAGAGGCAAAGATAATGACAAAGGTGGATATGGGAGCAGCCAATCAGGGAAATTACACAGGCTTTCAGAATGTCTGTGGAGGGGGGAGCAAAAATTCAATATTTAACATCACCCAAGATATTTGTAAAACTGTAAGACTGTGTCCTGCAGAATGTTATGTTCCAGAATTTATAGAGATACTATCCCTTTAAACCAGGTCTAGCATACATACACACACGCCGCCACACAAACAGAGAGCATATGTCTGCTTCAGTTGTACTTACCAGGCCCCAGCACCTCCACAGAGAGCCTCACTTACAATGGACGCGCCACATACAGTGCTTAATTTGTAAAATATTAAGTGCCAGGGCTCTGACCAGAAGGCCACTGCAGCTTGCACCACCCATCGCCCTTGTCATCGCTGCCAAAACAACTACTAACCATCTCTATCGCATGTAAATGCGACAGTTCAGATTATTCCAGGTCCCCAAAGCTGAAGGAATGGCTGGGGAGGCAGATATTAGCAATTTTAAGGTATATTGTATTCCTAAACAACCGTTGTTCTGCTCATCTCTAAATTAGATGAGCAGCGCCACCATGTGGTAGACTGTCAACACCATACTTAGAACAGTTAGGTGCCGGTGCCGAGCACCGGAAACCAATTAAGTGCCGGTGCTGAGCACCGGAAAGCACTGGCTCAAATTAAGCACTCCACATACCAATATCTGGTTTGGCACTCCATAGAAGCCTCAGGCTGTTCTATGGGAGGACATCACATTATAATGACACACACACACACACACACACTCAAGACTCATGTTTTCACTTTCTTATGCCGGGACACACTTACGACAGACATGGGGAAGCAGACGGCCACCATGAAGACATGGTGGAGCACCATGAGGAACTCCTTTTTCAAGTAGCACTTGGCGAGGGTCAGTGTGCCTTCGGAGCCCTCATGTCCCTTCACCCGGTACTTGTGCCAGTGGCAAAGGAACATTGCGTAGATGTCGTAGATGAAGTATGGTACAGCAAACCGCGTGTAGGTGGCCGCCAGCCAGTGCCTGTGATGGACAAGATGAAAGGCAGGAATTAGCATTTATTTGCAGTTGTGCCAACCTCAGATCTTTTCACGTTTCATAATGAATTACACTGATTAATGCTTTGGAGGTTCTGAAAATCTCTGAATTGTGATTTAAAAACTCATCCTAGAAGGAAAAGATGCCCAGCCTGCAGAACATATTTTTTGTATTTAAATGTCAGTTTATGTTTTGAAAAATTGCATTTCCTAATTTCTAGAAGTCTACTGGTAGTTATCAATAATTCTCATGATTTTTCACGCCTAACATAGAGCTAGAAAGCACCACCACCCTATCCACAACGACCCAAAGAGTTCAGTGAAAGCTATTCCACTTTTCTTTAGCACAAGTTTCCTGCACTGCAAAAACTGGTTATCTGACAGAATATCGAGGAAACAAATATTGTTTGGACAGAATTCTTGAGAACAAAATATTGAGAAGGTAAGTGCAACGAGATAAGTATAGATTTACTACTCTTAACTCCACATCAATGTACCTGGAATTTTTATATATATATATATATATATATATATATATATATATATATATATATATATATATCATCAAGGTACATATATATGGAGTTACGTATAGTTTGCTTCCCCATAGAAACTTGCCTTCACAATATTTTTATCCTCGATATTTATGACACAATATTTTGTCCACACAATATTTGTTCTCTGATATTTTGGGCAAACACCACAAAAAGTGATGTTACTAAGGAACAGTGCAAGCCTGATATAAGTAATATCATGGATTAACAGACTATGTGACCCTGAAAGAGGATGGAATGCCCCTGATTACAGCCTAATTGAATATTAGTAAAATAATTGACGCCATTGTTTTGAGGACCGCAGAAACCTGCAGCTAGAAGTGATGTCATTGACTAGATGCCCGTGGAAGCTTGACAGGGAGAATAGTTTCAGGCAGCTTTAGTCAGTGGCAAAGCTTTCTGTATCTGGCTTCCAAACGTGTCCCCATGCTCTAAACATCAATGTCACAATGTGCTGGTTTTTGATTACACTTTCTGTTCCAGCCTTCTATGGAACATGTTGATACCACATACATTTTTCTGGGCGAGGTATCCTTCCGGATTGAAACAGTGGCGTCCCTTCCTGTGTCACGCTACCAATGAGCTTCGGCAGTGATACCCTGACACAGAAAATCATGTTCGTATTGCTGAAGTTTTGTACTCTTCATATTTCCTTTTTTCTTGTCCGAATTCGATGACGTTTATTAAACTGATCTATTTTCATCTTTATTTTATTTAGCTGTTTATGTTTTCCGTTGTAAACTTGTAGTGTAGTAATTTCACTGTTTCTTTTCGTTTCCCTGTCTTTTAATTTTATTATTAAATCTTGTCACTTGTCTTTCTTTCAGTTTTCCCATTTCGTTTCATCTAGATTATAACCCACCTTAGTTTTTCTTTGCTTTAGTTTGTATAGCCTTTAGCCATCTTTTGCATTTGCTCTTTGTTTTTTTCTGTCGGCCCGATGTCACTTCTTTAATTTTTATATGTTTCATATATGTTTATTTCCTTTTCCCTTTTTAAAAAGCCTTCTTTGTTTGTGAACGAGCCTTGGCAGGACCAGGCTGGAGTCTTCAGGATGAATATAAACCTTGACTGATGCTTTATTTTCTGGTGGTGCCTTGGAACAGGGGGTATATGGGGGGAGAATGCCTATAGCAGGGTTGTGTAATGTAGGTCAAAACATTTTTGGATCCATGCCAGATTTTTAGGATATCTGTTCAATATATAACAGAATTTCACTTAGCTTTAAAGCATATAAATGTATCCTGTGTTGAAATCTTGAAGTTCTGGCAAAGATCTGGCCCTCATGGATTAACTGGGACTCCCGTGGCATATAGGCACTTCCCGACTAGTGCATGCACCGGTGGCTGATCTGACCCAAGTTTCAAAGATAAAGTTGAAGACTGCATGTTTGTTTCCACACGAAGGGAGGGTGAGTATACACTTGGGTTGTCTGCCCACAGACTGAGAGCTCCCAGCTGATGTTCCAAACCAGTAGGTATATATTCTTTGATGGGCCCTCTTCCACAATTACATTGGCAACCTGTGGGTTGGATGAGAATGAGTGCCCACTGCTTCCTGGTATTGTTGGTTTGAGTCACCACCACCATGATCTTCACCAATGGAAGAAGGACCTTTAAACTCATGAAGACTGTCTCCAGCATGAACACGTTTATGTAAAGGATGTATGAAACCTGTGCTCACCACCTCAGGCATGGTTCTATAAATGATTGAACTGTGATGGGAGGCTTGGACTTGCTGTCAAACAACATTCACAGAATTCTGCTAGAGGCACCCGCGATGATTATATACTAAAATGGTGTGGATTATAACTACAATGCACAGCTCCTGCACTCATAGATGCCCCTGAATAGTCTTGTGCTCAAGAAAGGGATCCCATGACTTTTTTATGGTTCATGCTTTCTCTGTGGCAGCAGGGGGGGAGGAGGAGGGCTGGTGTCTGGGGAACAGGGAATGCGGGTGATGGAAGATAGACTGTGTCAGGAGGGTTTCTGTGGAGCTCTATGTATGTGCTGAAAGATTTACACCTTTGTCAGCGTGCAACATGCCACATTTTGGTGAGGACAAGAATGGAAGAGATAAACATCTGGGTGTCTTGAAATAAGGATCAAGAGCAGTTCATAAGAATAAAGGAGGTGTGTGGCTAGATGATGTACGCATTACAAGAGTTCGTGAAATGTGTAGAGCGAACTGGTAGAGGAGATGGATGATGCAGTGCTGAGGGTGGAGGATGACAACCCACAACTATTAAAGCAGAATGTTATGGGGATATTCCAATGTACTGGAGTTTTTTTTAACAGAATCGGTATACCAGAGATAAAAACACAGAGGAGACGTATTTGACAAAAACAGGAGATGAGTTATTGGGATGGCATCAACAAAGAAAGTAATGGATAAAATAGGGTGCTAGTAGTGAACCCCAAATCTTGCAGTGTGAAAAGGCAATGATGGGTGGGAGCCACAGGAGTTTCCCAAGGTTTTTCAACTTGAGTGTTGGGATACTTGAAAGGATTTGTTCATAAGACTATGTTAGTGCATGAGTTTGTACCAATAATTCAAAAGTTGAGCAATGTTTCTTTGAGTTTGAAAGATGCTCTCAGCAGACAGTTTCCCCATGCACTCGATCCTTCTTAAAGCTAAAGGCAAGGTCTTCGGAAAGTTCACAATAAATCTGAGACTAAAATGTTATGAAGGTCTAAACCCAAAACTGACACAGCTGGCACTATGGAGGATGCCCTCACCAGACTGCTGTCCAGAGCTGGCAGTAATTAATAGTGTGCTGCATCAGGAGGGACATCACTGAGACCAGCAGTTCTGTGGATCATGTGAAACTAATTCAGACCAGATGGCAGTTTTGTGGCAGCGGTATGTATTGCCTGTGTTGAAAACAAGGAATTGCCTGTGATCTTGGAGCACATGGATGAAGGCCTACTACAACTCCACTGAACAGAACCAGTTGTCATATTGAAATCATACAGATCTAGGTGTCAGACACCCGGATAGTGGTTTAGGTACCAGCTGTACCCGCGTTCTGAGTAGAGAGGCAAACTTGTTGGCTACCAAAGGAGGAGAATCTGAACCTCTGTCGAAGTTCAGGAGATACCAACTTAGGCAAAGATGGTTTTCACCGTGGCTTCTGTGGAAGCTGAAAAGCATTACTGCTATATAACACGGAGAGATCACAGGATCCCTTTCCAGGGAGATACTGCAGGGATAGCCTCCCCTCCATCGACGGAATTACATCTGTCTCCTGAGAAGAGATGTTGAAAATGGTGGACCCTGACGCCTGAGGCCTCGGCTGTCCCTCTCCAGCAGATAAGGACCTATTACGATCGTTCCTGGGCTTATGTGAATATTATTCAGTTTATTGAGTATTTTGCCCTCATTAAATGGAATTGTTAAGGAGTAGGGCGAGATTTGTGTGGGACCAGGAACAAAATGAATCATTTGACATGAGAAACACTCTTATTATCAGGACACCTGCGTTACAACCATTTTGTGATGAATTGCTTTCCAGAGATACTGTGGATGCAAGGGGATTGGGCGCTGGTGCTATACTCAGTCAGTTCGTGGAAGGGAAAGAGAACACCATTGTTTTTTCTTCCAGATGGTTATCTGCAGCTGAGGACTACAGCATTATTAGAAAGAGAAGCGGTGGCTTGTGTTTGGGGTGTGCATCATTTGGCCACGTATATGTGGGGCAGAGAGTTTACTCTGATAACAGATCACAAGTCAATAGTATTCCTTTTGAATGATAAGGGGTCTAGAAAAGGGGGGCAAGATGGCAGCTGTGTGAGCGTTGTGGGAAGCCGCCTTACCTGCCACTGAATGATTTCGACTGAGAATATGAAAGACACGGTGTGATGACTATAGGCTGAAGGAAGATTGTCATAATACTCATCTTAACATTTGCTGCGGATTCCTCTGTCTGGGGTGCGAGGTTGATGCGGCTGTACACAGAGGCTGTTTCCCGGGCAGCACGGGCGTGGAGAGTGTTTCTCGTAGCAGCGCTCGGTGCCAGACGCGAGGTGCTTCAGGAACTCAGAGGGCCTCGCAGATACATTGTATCCACTGGATCCAAAGGCAGGATCGGGTTTGCTGCGGAAAAGTGCATTACTGCCGCCGCATCAACTATCATGCCGCCGAAAGCGAAACCACCGGGGAAAGATACCAACGCGACCGGAGGAGCCAAAGTCTCATCTTTGAATCGACGAGCGGTAACAGAGAGGAAAAGCCTGAATCCCGGTGTGGGCAGTCTGCAGGGCGGACTGAGCAGCGACGGCCCGGTTAGGGAGAAACCGGAGGAGACGGCAGTAGGTGAACAGAGGTCTGAAAGGGCTACCAGACCCAAAGTGCGAATCATACCGGGGATGTTTGCCGGGAGGGGCTCATCTACCTCTTCGGGGGAGATGAACTCAGCTAAAGGGAAAAATAATAATAATCTGAAATTGCTCAAGGCCAGCTCTAATGTTGAAACAGAGGAGGGCATGGTGCTTAGTACTTTGCCTATCGGTATAGCTGAGATCGAGACAGAGGTGGAGGACATTGATGTAAACAGCCCGGCCTCTGTACAGACTATTATCCCGAATAAGTCCGAAACGATCCATCAGGCTGATAACAAAGATGTATTTTTTAATCAGAGCAATTCTCGGCAAGGGGTTGGCAATAACACTCCGCTAGCCACACCGGAACTCTCTTGCACACCTGTGATAAAAGCGAGTCTTGGTTTGCTGACCCAGGCAACTGGAAACTCTATTGCGACTCCTGAGTGCGAAATTTTTTTCTCATTAACAGATGAATCAGATCTATCCGACAGTGCGGGCTTGGATATTACAGATAAAGATCTCACTGAGGAGGATAGTGACAGCCCTTCTACGAAATGTGACACCCAGAAACGTATACCAATTCGCACAAAGAAGAGGAGCTCAAGGGGCTCAGACAAGGTTAATGGCTTCACCTCAGACTGCAGTCAGTCAAGACAGCTGAAATGGGATTATACTGCTTCTCAGTTTGAGGGAGGTTTGCAGAAGGAGTTCAGAGCCCATACTGAAACTTTAGAGAATATGGCTGATACTGGTAACGCCATGGGGGTCCAGGCACAACCATCGCTGGATCTAATTTACGCTACATTGAAGCAAATACAGACAGAGGCTCGCCAAGAACACACGAGGGCCCATCTCGCAAATAAAAAACTTCAGGGTGCGGTGCGGAAAGTTAATAAGACCTGCACAGCAATTTCAGAACGCACCACTGCGCTAGAAGAGCACATTGTACAGCTAGAGGCCAGCGTGGACATATCGGATAAGCAGTCCACAGCTAATGAGAGTAGACTGACCGACGTCCTCTGGAAACTGGAGGATTTTGAAAATAGACAGCGTCGAAACAATCTTCGCTTACTTGGGATTGCAGAAAAAGCAGAGGGAGATGACATGTGTGGCTTTGTACTGAAGCTCCTTAAAGAGGCTTTTCCCGAACTAGCTCATTGGAACTGGGAAGCCGAAGTACAAAGAGTACATCGATTTCCCATGATGTTGAAGAAAAGACCAGGGCAAGATGAAAAACCTAGAGCTATCCTGATATTTTTCGGCAACTTTCTCCTTCGTCAATCTATATTTGAAAAGGCCAGGCCGGATGCAAGGAGGACGGCCGGGGGCACTCTTTCTTTGTTCGGCCTGATTTTTGCCATGTCACAGTAGAGAGGAGATGGAGACTTCGCTCACTAATTTCACCTTTTCAGAAAATGGGTTGTGAAGCATTTTTGATGAACCCTGCTAGGCTTAAAATTATATTCAAAGGCACAACCCGAGTATTTCTATCCGAGATTCAAGCCCAGGAGTACCTACAGGAGCTCTCTAAGTGACAGATTTAGGCTCGGGAAAGGGATATGCTAAATACATAAGTAGCAGACTGCTTCTCCGTCAGTCTTTTTTTTCTTTTTTTTTTTTTCTTTTCAATCTTCTCTTATGTGTCTTTTTTTTCTTTCTTGTTTTGGCTTTGGCAGGAGGCGGCTAGGGGGCACAAACACATGCAGGAGGCATCACAAGGGTCTATCGACCTTTTTTGCCATTTTGAAGGGAATGGGGAGGGAGGGGGGGGGGGTGAGGGCCGAAACCAGGGGGGGGCAGGGAGGAGCTTTTGCACGGAAGTGATTATTTGGTTTTGTAGATTGGTTATGTGCTTTGTGTTCAGATGTTTGCTTTGGAATTTTTTGTTTTCTCTTCTCTTTTGTAATGAGGAAAATTAGAATTGCTTCCATTAATATATGTGGGTTGAATGATCCCCAAAAAAGAAGGAGGTTTAGCCTTGATGTTCAGTTTTTGAAGGCAGATATCTTATGCCTCCAAGAGACTCATATTGAAGGATGTAGGAAAGGGCTGCTAGAATTGGGTGGGTACCAACTTATTGCTGCCTCTACACAAGAAACTCGGACAAGAGGGGTGGCGATATTAGCCCGTAAGGGCATGGGAAGTTTTACTCGCTCTCTTGCAGACAAAATGGGAAGATGGGTTATTGTGCAAGTATGTTTAAACAATAGAGGGTTTACTCTTTGCTCAGTGTATGGATCTGTGCTGGATGATCCAGCACTTTTTGATTGGCTGAAGATAGAGCTTGTGGGGTGGCCTCTCCCCCTGATTTTTTGTGGGGATATGAATATCAATATGAGCTGTAAAGCTGTTACCCACAAGGTATTGTATCAAGGCCGAAAACCTAAAGTTTTTAACTCACTGGCACAACTTAAGATACTGCACGGGTTAGAGGATGTTTGGGCGACACTAAAGGAGTTTGACCCTGGTTTTACGTACTTCTCTGCACCACACCAGGTCCATGCAAGACTGGACTATTTTTTTGTGTCGCACGAACTTTTACAAGGAAGTACGATAAGCAAATTCCCTAAAGTAATGTCTGATCACAATCCTCTGGTGATTGAGCTTGAAATTCGGTACCCATCCTCACAGACACGGTGGACATTTAATAGGGCCCTTCTAAATGAAGAGGGGTATATACAGCAATTAGAGGAATGGATTCCTAGGTTTATTAAAGAGAATTTAGGGAGTGCCAATCTAGGTATAGTGTGGGACACATTGAAAGCAGGGATTAGAGGGGAAACTACTAGATTTGGATGGGAGGCACAAAGGCATGAGAAAACCCTGCTGCAATCCCTGTATGAGGATCTGGGCAAGGCCGAGACCAATTTGATTGAGGTCTTATCAGCAGGGGTAGATTCAGTGGCAGCCCAGTTAAAGATTACTATCGCCAGATCAGCCATGACGGAAATTTCTTTTAAAAAGGCGGCTGGTAAATATTTGGCCTGGAGGAGTAGGGTGTATGAAAGTAGTGAGAGAGTGGGACACCTCCTTGCTGTGCGCACAAGAGAGAAGATTACACATACCCGGATTAGGGAAATTAGGGATCCGAATGTTGGTATGGTAAATGAGACCGAGGCTATTCTTACCGCTTTTCAGAAATTCTATCAAAATTTGTATACGGAAGAGGTCCAGATTGGTAGCCAAGAGATTGAGGACTATTTAAAGGGGCTAACTTTGGATATGTTGTCAAGTGAGGAGAGAGACAGACTAGAAGAACCAATCACTTTGGATGAACTAACCGAGGCTATAGACTCTCTTCCATCTGGCAAAGCCGTGGGCACCGATCTAATTCCTGGGGAATTTTATAAAAAGTTTAAGACTCAGCTTTCGGCACTTATGCTTGAGGTATTTCAAAAGCCCAATTAGATGTGTCTGCCCCGGATTCTTGGAAGAGCGCCAACATTATAGTTTTTCTTAAGAAAGGCAAATCTGCTAAGGAATTGGGATCGTACCGGCCTATTACGCTGGTCAACAGTGATGTTAAAATTTATTCTAAAATTCTGGCTAATAGGTTAGCCGCAGTCATTAAAAGATTAGTTTCCCCTTTCCAGCATGGGTTCGTACCTGGCAGGGGGACAACCGAGCACATTCGGCGTATAATCACACTCTTTGATTACACAAGGGTATCAGGAGACCCTATGGCGGCCATACTTCTCGACGCTGAAAAGGCGTTTGATAGGGTCTCCTGGCCCTTTTTATGGCTGATTATGGAAAGGCAAGGCCTGGGAAAGGGTTTCATTGGTGCTATCAGGCGTTTGTATTGGGAACCTGTGGCTAGGATTGCATTGATGGGTGTTTCATCCGATATAATTAAAATTACTCGTGGCACACGGCAAGGCTGTCCCTGCTCCCCGCTATTATTTGCTCTATACATAGATCCTTTAATTAGGAAATTAGCAGGGAATAATAAGATACAAGCTATTCAAACTATTGGTGGTGATACAAAGATACTTGCATATGCAGATGATCTTGCCATAACGACAGCTAACCCACTTGAGGCTATTAGGGAGATAGAAAGGGAGGCAAGCAACTTTGGTAAAATTTCAGGCTATTTTTTAAATGGGAACAAGACAATGATTGTTAAAAATTCTAGGGAAGACCTGAATGATACACGGGTTGCCGGTAATGCCAGATATCTAGGGGTCGAGATCTCTGCCAACCCGGATGAAATTGTGCAAATTAATTTGGAGCCACTGTTAAATAAGACAAAAGTTGATTTTAATAGATTGAACTGCTTACATCTCACACTTCTAGGAAGGTGTAATGTTATCAAAATGTTATTTTTGCCCAGAATTCTTTACTTTTTTAGAGCTATCCCATTAGAGATAAACAAGTCTTGGTTCTCAGCATTTAACCAATTAATTTCGAAATTTTTGTGGGCTGGGAAACGCCCTCGGCGTGCACTTAAATATATGACATTACCCAGAGAGCGGGGAGGGTGGTCCGTCCCTAACCTCCAGATCTATTACTGGGCAGCAGCCTTACAACAAATGTCGGTTCTGTTGGGAAAAGAGCTGGCAGTCTCTGAGGATGCACCCTGTATGTCAATCTATAGGCTAGTGCTAGGGGCTGAAGCTCAGGGCTGCTTAATGCGACATATTGATTTTGCGTATTTCAAAAGAGTCAAGTTTAAGATCATGTTGGGTGCATTTAAGATCTGGACAGCTGTTAGGAAGAAACTTAAAATGAATAGGATACATAGATATACTCCCTTGAAAGATAATGATCTATTGCCGGAAATCTTTCAAGATGGATATATGAAAATTTGGATAGATAAAGGTATTAGGCATATCGGAGATCTTATGCTAGATAATACAATCTATTCGTTTGAGGCAATTAAGAGTAAATATGGGATTGGAAATAATAATTTCTTTAAATTTTTACAAGTTAGGGATTACCTATATAAGAAAGTAATACAGGGTCATAGAGTTCCCTTATTGGAGTTATCACTAGGCGCTTTAGTACCCATCTCCAAATTTTGTAAGCTACTTAGTAGTATGATGGAGGACGATCTTATCAAGCACACTGATCGTTGGCAGGAATTGGTTCAGGCGGGGGTGGGGGATTGTGAGGATTCTCTTTTATTAAGTCAGACGGCTTTCTGTTCCGTGAATTTGCAAGTTCAATGCTTCAAAACCTGGTTGAACCTATATATTACCCCAGCTCGGATTTCTAAATGGGGAGGCTCCACAGGTGTACTTTGCTCCCGCTGCGGCTGTTTTGCCGCAAACAGCGTTCACATGTTCGCAACATGTCCTCAATTATCAGCCTTTTTGGGGGAGGTGGGTAATTATATCAACGATATGTGGGGGTTTGCGGTGGATCTTTCTCCGCAAGTAATTATGCTGGGAGTAAGCAATCAAGCAATGTCGGAGCCGAATCGGATTCTGCTTTTCACGGCTATGGCAGTTCTTAGGTTATGCTTGGCCACTGGTTGGCTAGATAAGGAACCCCCCTCAGTACACTTTTGGCTGGGGAAATTGATAGCTACTTATCGTTGGGAGAAAGCAATCTATGTACGAAGAGGTTTGAGGGCGAAGAAAAGGGGAGCCGAAATATGGTTACCAATAACTAGCTGGGCTAACAAGGTTATGATCTGATATATGTTTTTTTTTTCCTCTTCTCCTTTTTTTTTTTTTTTTTTTTGGTTGTTTCTCTCTAGAACATACATAGGTTTGATGTTAAATGGGTTTCCCTGGTTTCGGGGCAGGGGTGAGGTGGGTAGGCCAGGGGGGAGGGGGATGTTGTTCAGAAGGGAGGGTGGTCTTTTAGATAAATAATTGACATCCTGCACATATGATTGTAAATGTATACTGAGCAACTGTATTATCATTAAGTATATATATGTGATGGATGTCTCTAATAAAGAATTAAAAAAAAAAAAAAAAGAATGATAAGGGGTCAGGGAATGGCAGTTTAAGGTTGATTCAGCTACTCTCCAAGATGTAGGAGCTCAATTTCAGAGTGAAACATATTGCTGCAGGGCTGATTTTCTGTCCAGATGCCGTCGGTGCCTGTTCGGGATGGTGACGAGCTTGGTGAAGAAGAAATGGTGATTGGGATGGTGGATGGTGTGTCAGAAGAGGTGATTATGCAACAGAATTGAACTGATTATGTGGAAAGGGACAATTCTCAAAATATGCTCAGGAAAATTTTAAGTCAAAGTTGGCCCAGGGAAGCTGCAATTGCTAGTGACTTGAGACCTTATTCAAGGATGAATTAAGTATTGAGGGTGGTTTGATTCTGAGAGGTAATTTTTTTATTTCCCCAAATGATTTCAGGAGCAGGTTGGTGAGTTTGGTCCATCAAGGTCATGTGGGTGTTACCAGTATGAAGATGTGATTGAGGTTGTAATACTGATGGCCGGGTATTTGGTGAGTAGGTTTGGGGAGTGCATTGTGGCAGACAAGTCTCTGCGCACACACAATGTACTGCTTTGTCCCATAGAGAATCCTGAGGGTCCCAGGGAGAAGTTAGGTGTGGATTTTATTGGTCCAAATTCTGGTTTGAATGAGGGCAAGAGTGTTGTCTTGACAGTGGTTGACTATCACTGTAAGTGGATTTTGAGCAAGTTTATGAGAGAACCTACCATATCTAATGTAATTACCTTTCTTAAGGAGTTGTTTCATAGTGAGGGGGTTCCTGGGGTCCTGGACAAAGGTGTCCAGTTTATTTCTTATCAGATGGACTCTTTCTTGAGGAAGTTGGGTGTTAGGCACCTCACCACTGTGTGGTGTAGCCCGCAAAGGAATGGCATGGTTGAGAGGGTAAACCGTATGATCAAGGAAACAATTCAATTGGCGGACACTATGGGTATGGATGTGCAAGAGGCAGTGGCCGATAGGGCTTGGTGTTATCATAACACACCTTATTTGACCACTTGGGTGGCCCTTTTTGTGTTGTTGCATGGGAGGCATTTGACAAATGGGTTGTGAATGAAACTAACATCAAGAGTGTTCTTAGTGTTGATCAGATAAAAGTTAATGAGAGGAAATCTCAAGACAGAAGTAGGGTCAGATATGATGATTTGAAGAAGGTGAAAGCTGTTGATTTTCATGTGGGAGAACTAGTCAGGGTTAAGAGACCTAAGGGTACTACAAAATCATCTTCCAAATTTTATCTCAAGACAGCGGTCATTCAAGTTTCTAAGCATGCAGACAGGGTAGTAAATGGTAAGTAGTGGAGTAAGAGGAATGTGGCCATGGTGCAAGAGGGCCACAAGTTGGGAGTAGCTGACCAGTGGGATTCTCCTGTAGGTCTTGGTAGTCAAGTCTCACCAGTGCTTGGGTGAGAGACCGGGAGGGGACGCATGTCTTGACGGGGATGTTTCCTTGGTTGGCAGAGATGTGTGCCCTGGGTACCCTAGTGGGATTCAGTCTATGAGTGAGACAGGTTTGGGAGGTGGTGATGGGTACCTGGTTTCTGAGCAACTTGCTACGGGCGGCTGTGATTTGCAGCAAAGGGGTGCTGGAAGTGGTATTGCTGGTGGGGGGCACTGAAGTAGGAGGAACGCGGGCATGCCCAAGTATCTAAATGACTATGTTCTTTTGTAATGTTTTTTAGCTTGTCATGCATTTTGTTTTTGTGTCACGTTTCCTGGTATATTTTGTTGGGGGTTTTATTGACTTTCTTTTGTTTTGTTAAGGGAAGGGAGGTGTGTTATGGGCTTGTGTTATTGAATATTGTACTTTGGGGTTTATCTCTTTAATTGTTAGAATGTTGTCATTCAATGCTCTCTTGCCATGGTGTTGCTCTGTGGCTGTTCTAGGCTGTCAGTTGAGGCTGGAAGTCTGGAGCAGTTGCGGGGAGACTTCATGTGCTGATTCTCCTGATTCATGGAAATAAAACTCATTTCTATTTATAAGCTGCAGGTCCAGTCATCCCTGTACCAACGCAACAGTGAGGTCTCAGGATATTAGCACTTTTTGCTTGCCAGCCTACCAGAGGCAGAACTCCCCACAGGTGCCAACAACAGCACTGGACTGAGGGAGAGGGTGCAGGGCCACATTGCCAGAAGCCACAGGGAACCACGTAATGTACAGTCTCCTTTACAAAGTGTTGTGTCTGGAAAAAGCTGGCAAGCTACTAAACTTTCGCCCCTTCCACCCCAACAGCTTTACACTTTTTTAATCAGTCTTATTGGCATTGTGATATAAATACATGAACATATGTAGTATTGATTCCATTTTGTTAATATTCACACGTTCGCAGCACTGCACCACGTATCAAACCTGCATGTTTACTTCTCACTACTCATGGATGCTATAAAGGAGCCAGTCTCACTTGCTACCAATGAGCGCGTCTGTGGTATATAATTATAAGCCTGTATTAGTCAAGGAATCATGGGGTTTTAAAACCTACTGACAGCTACATCTGATAAATGAATGAATGAAATTAAAATAGATACGTTTTCAGCGCTTTCCCTAACAACTTTATATTAAAGTCCATCTGAAGAGCGAGCGGAAGAGAGTTCTATGCCTGAGCAGCATCAACTGAAGATGTTTTGTTGGTCACTGCTGTAAGGGTTGCATCAATCTGCATAATAGTGCCTCGTTATACTGCCATGCTGCTGAAAGTGAAGAACTGTATTGTATTGCAACATTTATATAGCACTTGCTACCTCTGTGTGTTCCTGAAGCACTCACCAATATGCTAGCACACTGCACTGTGTAGGGTGTGTGGTTGGAAGTGTATGAGCCTATGTGGGAAGTGTTTCGATGTTGTGCGTGAGTACCACTTAAGTGCGGTTTTCGTGTTATGGGACACAGTGCTGAACTGTGTGATCCATGAAGAAGTTTGACAGATAGGTGCACAGTTTATGGTTTTCAGTAAGGTAGCAGCTTTTAGCAGCTATGTAGGTACCTTTATGGATTTCTTATGATCATGGTCCACTAAGCTGGTTACTTCACTGGGTTGTCCATTCTGAGATAATTTGTTTAATGTTTATGGTCTTGAGAAGTCATAGGTTGTAGGGAGAAATGGCGGGAGATCTGCTGGGATAGATTTTGTTATCATCCCCTAGCTGACTGTCACTGACTGTCACTGTGAGGTGTCAAGAAGTGTGTTGCTTGCCGGAGTCTGCAGTGGTGGACTAAACTAAAGTCTTCCATTTTCCAGCAGCACGTGGCAGATCTCTTCAGTTACTCCATGCCTGTTCAGCTGAGTGTTTCAATGCTGTGAACTGGTACAGTACTGGGTGATGGACAGGACCCATAGCAGTTTTGTCTTAAGTGAGTTAAGTGTCAAGCAGTATAAAGGAAATATTATGCTAGCTGTATGAGCTACAATGGGCTGTTCGACCGCTGAGTGTTAGGATAATAGTATTAGTGTGGGCCAGGAGGTTATATATTGGATTGGATTGTAATTACATCTATATAGCATTTACTACCCTTGATGAGGCATTAAAGTGCTTTATAGCCACATCTGCACTACTAACTAAGAAACAACTTTAAATGGTGTGGGTTGTGCACCCTCAATCTGCAGACATCTATTGTCCTGCTCGCACTTACTTCCCAAATGGGGGTTGTAGTCACAGGGTGGATTTGTCTGGGTGAAGCTGGATTACGTCTCCACTATATTATCATCCGGTAAGTGATCCCACTGTGCATCCTCCCTCAGTTACCTTCACTATGTGCCATCTCAGTCCGGGGTTTGTGTGCTTGAAGGCTCGTCTGTAACCCTACCTCCCTCTGTTCGGCATTACATGACAGAAGCACTCTTCTCACAGATTTGACAAAGGATGTTTCAGACCTGCAACTCACATGGTGCCACCGTGTGTCACACGATATCGGCTCCTTCCACACCATTTCCCGGTAAGGAGCCGATGTCACACAGTGGCAGACAATGTGAGTTGGAAACCCCTCCAGAGAGCTTTTACAACTCATATTGTGTAGAGGCTGAGCACAGCTTATGTCCTTCGGGGTTTTACAACCTCCCCAGAACATCAGTGGCCCCCTTTGTAGCCTTGGTTTGCCTTTTATGGGGGAGTTAGAGTGACTCTGGGCAGAGAACTGCACAAAGTCTTGCCCTCTCCTCCCCTCAATAGCCACACCCACTCTGAAGCACCTTCATGACTAGGGAGGGGAGGGCCTCAAGGCCCATCTCCTCCCCACCCCCCAAATCATGCGGGTTCCCCTACTCTCACATGGTGACATTTTTTGGGGAAGTTGGCAGGTCTGATGTTTCACAGTCTACTGGCTTCCTCCCTAAACAATGCCACCCTTTCGGTTTCTGGCCATTGTGCTGCCCACCTCCTCCACTGACACACAGTGGGAGCCGAAACAGCTTAACAAACCACAGCTATTCTTTACGCTAAAGTCAAGGTCAAATCTATGAATGAAGTCTATGCTTTTTTGGCTGCCGGGCGAGGGAAGCAGCCAGTCAACTGACTGGAGTGAATAGTCCTGCGTGACTGGTGGCCTCAGAGATGGTTACTGATCGCTTCCTACAAATGGCCCACCTCAGGGGCTCCCGCATCCTGTGGTGGACCCCTGCACCTTCATTGGAGCACCTGGGCATTCTGATAAGAGTGCTTTAGATCGCATGCACTTTCCCAGATGTCAGGTACGTTCTGTGTACAAAGATGAATTGGATATATTTAAGGCCTGCATTTTTAGACATGCTATGTGTGTATGACAAGCTCCTTGTGTTGTCATCTGTGTCTCTTGCCAATTCTGCCTCCCACTTAGTTCTCAAAGTGCTCAAATTCGTTTTCACCATGCTAAGGAGGGCCCTACAAAACCATGCTACCAGTCGTCTGCCATCCCTATTGTATGCAGTAACTTAAGTCATATATTTATCGCTCCTCGCCTTTCAAATTCCATTCCTCGTGGAAGATTTTCCTTACTGTTCTATGTGGTGTACATTCTTCCGGAGGTAGTTCATTCCTCTCCACCATTTCCTGGGCAGTTTTTCACGTCATCCTCATAGCAATCCCCACTGTCATTATTCTTGCAGGTAATCAGTTATCTGCCTGCTTGTGTGGTAACCCCGACACCCCGGAAGTCCTACTAATGGCATGGCTGGAGCATACATTTCTGCTGATCGTGTTTTTTGTAAGCATCGACTCCAGCATCTCCACAGTCGTGAACCGTCCTTATTCTATAGCCACCTTTCACTATTAAGCGTTTCAATAACCCTTACTGTACTCTATCTCCAGAATGACCTCTATCCGCTAGAAAGGAACCGTCTAACTAATCTGGATCTGGGCTGTAGGTAATAATTTGGAGTCTGGAGCACCCAGGCCACCACCTTCTCTCTAGAAATTTTGGCTCGCTCACTGCCACCCTATGTCTACCTGGGATCCAGATCAAGCCAGCCAACAGCGAGCCCAGGGCCAGTGTCTTGATTAACCACCTCAGTGAGGCTGTACAATGGTAAAGTAATTGAGGGAGCAGAGTCATTGTAGCCAGCGCTGTCAGACCCATGGTTGATACTGGTTTAATTTCCAGACCTCAGTGCAGGTGCGTAGTACCATTAGCAACTTGCCCAGGTTCCTTTCGATCAGGTCGGCCTTCGTGTGATAGATTTGTACCTCTAGGTATCGGAATGAGTTTGGCGCCCATGCTGTGTCTTTGTTGTTCAGCATGTTACAAGCCACTGATTCATCGACAGCTTCCAGCTTAACTTGTGAAATCGCCACTACGGCAACATAAGCCCAAGTCTACCCAGGAGAAGCAAGATATCCTGGACCAGGGAGCATGGCCAGCTCTCTAGCCGCCAGGTTCCTAGGCCCCTGTTACAACCCAGGAAGTGGAAGCTGCACCCAATACTGAACATGACCAATGTCGTGTCCTGTGTAATGTGCTGTTTGAATTAACTACAAAGTAGGGTGGGGCAGCATCAAGATGAGACTCAAATGCCTCTCCGGTCACTCCATGCCCACCACAGGACAAACCTACGTTAGCGCCGCCATTAAACCCACAACAGATGTGGCTCTTTAGGGATCTTAAAATGGGAATGTCCGTGGATCACACAGTAACACCACACACCTCCGGGTAATTCTGGGAGCTGTATCTGGCATAGTATTCTGGGTGGCGTATGTTTGTGGCACTCATGATTGGTGGTATTGACATTAATACTTCATCACACTTCAAGTGCTCTGGGTCCAACATATGGAGCGATATGGAGGTGTGGAAGGTATTTCTGACTGATCCATCCTTTGTAAAGGCCAAGCTCTTCATTGGGTGTTATCTAGCCATCATTGCACATATGATTTGTCCCTCCTACTGTAATCAGAGGAAAGTTTACAGGCCTACTCCAAAACACATGTTTTACATTTCTACATTTATTGAAACCATAACGTGCCTCTGCAGCATGGGGTGAAGAGCCTCGGGACCCAGAGGAAGGTCTATCCCTTTGACCTGCACCTAAGGTCTTAGGGTGAGGACCGCTGCATATGCCCAAGAGCAGGAACAGGTGAGGGAACAGCGCCCACTGCCCGGGAACGGTGACCCTTCAGGGGACATACTGTGGGACTCATCACAGAGGAAGCAGCTGTGGAAGGAGCGAAGCTCACAAGACTGTGACTCTAACACATCTGTCTGAGGAAGATACCACCCGAATCACAAAAGCCTGCATCCTCTCAGACCTGTCCTGATATGGTGTGGCCTGATATGGTGTGGCCTGATATGGTGTGTCCTGATGTGGTGTGGCCTCTGTGGCCTGATATGGTGTGTCCTGATGTGGTGTGGCCTCTGTGGCCTGATATGGTGTGGCCGTGACCATTTTCAGAGGAAGCACCAGGCTTTCCTGCATAATAGATAACAGGTGAATCAATCAGACGATCTATGCCACCTCAGCTGAGCGTACACGGCTGGCGTGCAAATCTCGGATGGAGGACAGGCAACAAAGGAGACATGTAATGGGGAACACATGTTCAAGTGCTGTGCTAAGGAGCACCTAGCTGGAAGCAACTTACATATAAGGCAGAGGACCCATGACTACTGTGAGATCTGGGTAAAACTTGCTCCATTTGAGGCATTTCTGCATAGTCAGTAACAGACATACTCCAAAGGGGCTGGTGTAAGTGACATCAAGTGCATCCAAAAGCAAAGGAGGGGAACTGGACACACCTTTGACAAGGATGTGACATCCTCCCAGCCACGAAACAGCAAGCATAAAAAAGTTACAAAGTCTGTCATTATTTTGAAATTTTAAATTATTCTTAATTGTTGCGTGAATTTGTGACTGGCTGGGTGGATGTGTGAGTGGGTGAAGGCGAGAGTGAGTAAATGGGTGAATGAATGAATGGATGTGTAAGCCTGGGTGCAGTGACTGAGGGTTTGATTGGACGAGTGATTAAGTGCATCTGTAGCTGTATGAATGAGTGGTTGGCTGGATGAATGGATGAGTAGATCAGTAAGTGCATAGATATATGCACTGGAGGAAGTAGTAATCATCAGCACTACAGGGTGTAATTTGCGCCATAATTCAGTGACCAATAGTGCGTGCTCAGATCTGCAGCATAATTCACTCCTAAATACATGTTCACAGTTTGTCCCATCACTCTGGAATCCTTAGTGCACAATCGGATTTTTACCATCACTCATTAAGTGCATTTGCACCATAACTCACAAGTTCAGATCTGCACAATGCCTCTCGGATCCTGGTTACACAGTCAAATCTGTACCATCCCTCACACAATGATATTTGCACCATTACTCAGAAATCTTGATGGTACGCCTTGACGTGCACCTGTACTCAGTACTCCTGAATGTAGACTCAGATTTGGAGCATCATTCACCAATACTGCTCGAAGCAATTGGCCATGCAGGTATATCGTCGATGTCCCTTTTCCTTCCCCCACAGCATTCTGGAATATCGAGCAGGTATGTTTCATTTATTTATTTATGAGATGTTATATAGCGCGTACTTTACCCAGAGGTGTCAGAGCGCTTTACAATATTCATGTGAAGTGCGTGGAGTGCAGCTTCCTTGCACACATTTGCAGGGCCACCAAACGCGTGAGCCCTTTATAGAATGAGTTTGTCCCTCAAAGCTCAGAATATATGTTGCAAAGCGAACGTATATCCCAAGGACATTGCACAGCAGCACTGGGCTCGGAGCCATGTCTCACCAAGCCAGAGATAGAAGCGGCATTGCAGAACACGAGGCCAAGGAACACATGAGGGAATGTCTGAGGGTCGGTGCGGGGCAATCAGGACATGTGGGGATGGGGTTCTCAGTGTGGCGCCGAGACCACTGGACCCCTGCTTCGCACACAGTGCCTGCTGCTCACCACTGAATAAATAAGCATTTGCAATAGGTCTCGCATTACTGATAGTTTGAGGTATTGGCGTTGCAAATAATAATGCAACGCCAATAGCTCATACTTTCAGTAATGCAAGACCTAGTGCATTGCGAATGCTTGCGTAGTGAGCCAGGAACCAGCACTGTATGTCTCAGTGCAGTACCGCAAGCTGCTCCTAGAGGTCCCTAGTGAGCAAGGCACCAGCACTGCATGTCTAGATGCAGTACCTCAAGCTGCTCCTAGAGGTCCCTAGTGATTAAGGCACCAGCACTGCATGTCTAGATGCAGTACCGCAATCTGCTCCTAGAGGTCCCTAGTGAAGGCACCAGCACTGCTTGTCTAGGTGCAGTACCACAAGCTGCTCCTAGAGGTCCCTAGTGAGCAAGGCACCAGCACTGCTTGTCTAGGTGCGGTACCGCAAGCTGCTCCTAGAGGTCCCTAGTGAGCAAAGCACCAGCACTGCATGTCTAGGTGCGGTACCGCAAGCTGCTCCTAGACATAAATCAATGGAATTATAAACTACACAACATCCATCGTTTCGTTTTAAATGCTTTTTCATCACATTGGTTTTAAACACTTGTTTGTCACCTTAGCGCTTTGCTGTCACACTTTTTTTCATATCTAGCATTTTTATTCCATTATTCCAGACCTTTCATGTATATATGAGACTTGAATTCTGATATATTGTTGAAATTCAATAGAATTGTAATGATTTCACCTTATCCACTTCTAATGCGTGTTGTCCAATATGTTGTTTCACATTTTTTAATTTCTGTAATTTATCCATAACTTTAGTATTATAGAATTAGCTTTGTTCTTCCATCCATAGATTATCCACTTAAGTTTTTCCCGAAGGAACGTTTGCTTCATGTTCACATGTAAGCCCAGGTTCCTTGGGTTATTGGGCCAGCCCCATTCACATGTACACATCAATATGTCAAGCATCTGAATCTGGCCTTAATCGCAACAAGGACTTTTAAATTGTATTCTGATTCAAGATGTGGACATCAATGTAGTGCCGTTTCTGTTGTGTGTCTGGTTATAGGCATGGGGTCAGTAGCCAGGTCTGTAAAGGGTAACCAGCCACCCCAAAGAAAAGTTCAGCCTAGCGTGTCAGTTATCCGATTCGTTCTTCATTGATGTTGTATTTCGGATTCATGCTCTCTTGCCTTGTGTGCAATCCATGATGTTTGTGAAATGGACAATATTACTAGGTACAAACTGACAGTCACTTGGGAAGGAGATGTGGCATTCGTGCCATCTCAGAATGATGGACAAGCCTGGCTTTGAGATGGACCGGGGAATGTACTAGTGGCCCAAAATACAGAACGTACAGTAACTGTGTCAATGGTAGTATTGTGCTGTTGTGGTTGCTGGCTGTGATTTCATCCACGATGAGGGATAGAATGCAGTTGATAGTGTTTATGTCTGTAAGTGTTATAGCCTTCTGGTGTTTTCAGCAGTCTTGTTCATGTGTCGTATTCGCTGGTATACTACGCTCAGTGTTCGCCACCTCTGCATATTGTGATGGTGTTGCTTCTCTTGTTCTTGGAGTCTGGAGTGAACAAGCAAAAAGGCTACCTCTCTCAAGGCAATGAACTGTTCAGCAGCAGTATCTACAGTTTTGTGAAGGTTGCTGCTCCTTTATACTGCAGCTAATTTATTGATGCTTGCTTGTGGTTGGGGTGAATTTCTGGTGGTGGACTCTCTTTACAATTTTGTGGTATGGTATTACCACTACGTCACTCTTCCTCATCCCTGTCATTACTTTGGTAGTGAATCCCGCTTCATAGAGCCAGAAAACTCCAGGAAATGCAGAAAATGCAAGTCCTGTCCACCGTCACTGGGTGCTATAAAGAGCCGTACATTTCAAGCATCCTCCTGTTTTTCCAGCTCTTAGACTAAGGCAAGGACTTTAGATTAGCGGAGGTTCTGTGAGGGGCGTGCAACTGCCAGAGGAGTAAAAGGAATTAATACCCATTCGTAGGAAGTTTCTGAGACGAGATTGTGGATTTAGGTTCTTACAGCTGTTTTTTCCCAGCTTTTTCATTGGAAGGTATGTTGCATACGTCCTTTTTTGTCGGCAGGATAATCTCTTCAGAATTTCTTCCAGTCATCAGAAAAGAAAGACTGTTGGGAACAGTAATGTCACATCTCTGTACATGTGCGGTGAGCTGGGAGTACCGCACATGCGGTGCTTTCACTTTGAGTCCAGGAACACAAGGAGCTCTCTGCTTCCAATAAAGTTTTGAGCAAGAGTGTTCTGAAACTTGCTTGTGTGGGTATTTTGTGGGTGGTATTTTGTGTGGGTATTTTGAGCATCTTGTTGATTATCCTGTGAGCGCCTTGTCCGGTGTGTGGAAGAGTGACAGGAAAAGGCATCATGTTGTTCCTTCCTCCTCTTCAAGCTCTTCGAGGTCACTATCATTCCCCAGGAAGAGGAGAGGATCGTCTTTAAAGATCCTGATGGTGAAAGGCTCTGAAAGATCATTTTAGAGATCCTGGCTGCATTTCAAAAGATACCCAGTCATGATGGTTCTGGGCATGGGAAAACATTCAGTAACTCCTCCAATTCAGAAGCTTTAGAAGCAGACAGTGGAGAAGTGGAAGTGAACTCCTAAGGAGCAAAGGGGTAAATGCATTGGGAGAGACTTGCTTCCTGGGATGTTAAGCCACATTAGAGAAAATATGGAATTCCCAATATCATAGAAGCCTAGTATTTACTCAGAGAACGTGGTAAGTAAGTTTCAGCGCACTCAACAGCTGGGTCTTCTGATTCATCCGCATGTCTTGGGTATTGTGCTAAAGGAATGGAAGGACCCAGATCAAATTTACTTTCCATTGTTTCTGCGCACCTCTAAGCCCAAGCTAACATGGAGTCGAAACTGCCAGATGCAGTCACAGTGGATTCAATGGTGAGTAGTCTAGTGGGGAGAACATCTCTGGCTGAGAAAACATTAATCAAGGATTCGTTGGACAAAAAGATTAACACAGCCCTAAAGTAAATGTATTCTGGAAATCATTTACCCCTAAGGGTAGGAAGTTTGCGAGGCATACACCTCATTCTTCTCTGACTTTGAAAATGTTTTAAAGCAATCGAGAAGGAGCAGAATGTTCAGCTCTGTTGGAGGGAATGGAGTGGCAAATTGAGTGGCGTTCAGACATATCATTTGACGTGGTGAGGGCATCAGCCCCTGCAGGAGAGTCCTTTACAGCTGCCAAATGCAATCTATTTTGATTGGTATACCATTGCTTCAAGATTGGAATACTGCTGCTTCTCAAAAATCATCTAATGTATATGTCTTTTGAGGATACATGTCTGTTTAGTCAAGAGTTGGAAGAAAGAGTGCATATGTTTTTTAAGGAAAAGAACCATTCCTCCTGCTTCAGGGCACCACAAAAGCGTGGAATATTTTCTTCTGCAACTGCACCAGGAAGAAAATCTCTTGGTAGCCTTTGAAGCACCAACAGAAACAATCAGCCAACAAGTCTCGTCAGAAAGGGTTTCCAAGCATGTAATCTCAGAAACAAAAGTAGAGTTCCTCTGAAAATCAGACACAGTTCCTGATCAATCTGAGGATGGCTCCAAATATCCAGTGGGACGTAGAATCTGGTTCTTCAAGGAAGCATGGGAGAAATCCACTTCTGTTTCTTGGGTCCTTCAAATAAAGAAAGGTTATCAGTTTGAGTTTGCCCCACGCCCCCCGTCTTCGGAGTCAAGTAGACTCCATGGCCATGATGTGCAGCAAGAAGGAAAGCATTTTGTCAGATGATTAACGATCTTCAGTCACAGAGAGCGCTGTTGCCTGTTTCCCAGGGAGAGAAAAGGAAAAGGGTATACTTGATCATCTTACTGGTGCCCAAACTATCGGGAAGTTATAGGATGATTTAGAAATCTAAAGGAAGCCAACTAGTGGGCAAAAGTGATCCATTTCAGTATGGAGACACTGCTAAGAATAATCCCTCTGATACCAGCAAGAGTGTGGTTCTATGATAACCGTGGATCTAATGGATGCTTACTTTCATATTCTGAATGCAGAACGACACCGGCATTTTCTGAGGTTCTACATTCAAGAGATCATTACCAATTACAACTGTATGGCTTCCTTTTAGCTCCTAGGGTAGTCACAAAAGTGGCTCCTCTTCTGGCTCAGCTTAATCTCCAAGGCAGCTCTGTTTCTCAGTACTTGTGTGACTGGCTTCTTCATTCCTCAGTGAACCACAACATAAAGTGGGTACAAAAGCAATATGTAACGGTTTAAGGAAACATGGATTCTCCTCAACATTTCCAATTGCCAGATGAATCCATCACAAGACCTGATGCATTTGAAGTTCACTTCAGGACAGACATAGACATGTTTTTTTCTACCAGATATCAGAGCAATTAAGATCCCTCGGCTCTTGGGTCTCTGGTGATTATGTCTCAAGCCCGAGCAAGGTTGTAGCTGAGGGTGCAAGGTCACATGGACTTTTGCATTTTCATGGTCCTTTGGGCAGTGTTCTAACTTTACTAAATTATATGTTGAAGTTCTGGACTCCAGCATCTCAGGATTTCAAGGGCCTGATCCCTGTGTCAAGGGAAGTCAAGATGTCTCTAAATTGGTGTGTAAATCCAATTAATCTTCACAGAGGCCTACTACTGCATCCCAACCCACTGAAGAGCTTAGCAATGGATGCCGGCTGCCTTGTATGGGTGGGGTATTCAGCAAGAACAATCGATTCAGAGTCACTAGTCCATCTTGAGGCTTGACGCTCCTCCAACTTGAGGGAGTTGACAGTGCTCTTCAGGGCAGTCAAACTCTTCAAATCATTAGTATTTAGTTTTTTAGAAACAAAGTCCCACTTTGGGAGTTATGATCACCGCAGGCTTGCTGGTGATCACTTAATTTGTTGGGCAGCAGTTCAGTCAGGGTGGTAGAGGAGATGACCTTTGTCACCCTGACGGCTGGTAGGTTGCCTGCCAGGGTCTAAATCAGGCCTGAAACCTGTAACTTCTTTGGTATTCCTCATAAGTAATGACTGGTAAAAATGAGGGACATGATGACTTCCGGTAATATTTATTATTCCGAGCGCTTCTCGTCACAGTCATTACGAACCCCCCTCCTTCCCTTTAGTGTACAGCCTTTGTGTAGGCTTGCTATGCCAGCAGGATATTGGGAATATAGGACTCTTTATGGCACCAGGGAGGTTTGGGCGGGCCTTTCATTTTTAGCACTTTTTGGAGTTTTCCTGTCTTGATGAGGTGGGATTTACCTCATACGTAATGGCTGGGATGAAGACTAGTAGGACTAGAAATAATGAAGAGTATTGTATTGTAATTGCATTTATATAGTGCTTACTACCCCGGACGAGGCGTCAATTCGCTTTTTCGGCAAGTAGCACGCTACTCCGGAACCCATAAAGGATTAGTGGTGAATTAGTATTGTGAAATATGAAAGTAATTTGAATGGTGGATATGTTAGTCAGTTATTTGGATTGAGAAGGATAGTGGAGGGATAGAAGAGGGGAAAAGGTTTGCATTTATATAGTGCTTGCTACCCCTGATAAAGGTGTTGAAGCGCTTTTTCAGCGAGTAGCACACTATTCCGGAACTCATAAAGTTCCAGAAGTAATCAGGCCAATGTTTCATGCCTTAGATGGCTTAAATAGGGAGCAACTGTTTGTCCTAATTTAACATCTTTGCTGGGTTGATGTTTTGCTGTGCAGCAAACAACAAGAAGCCTCCATTCCAGTTGCAATAATAATTACGTAAATAAACCATAAAATATTCTTAGTATATCAGTAGGGGAATGTAAAGTGACTTAGCATTAAACAAAAATCCTAAATAAATGAAGCAGTGCTGGAGGCGAGCAAACATTTTCAACATTTGATCTGTACACCATATGAATGGGCCTGGTGGTGGTAATCTGAATTATCTTCTGTGGGGTCACCTTTGTTTAATTCTCTGAAGTCTACATCGAAAGCACTTCCACCGGTAACTGTTATTTACGACCCACTTGAAACCACGAAACTGTGTCAGTAAGCACTTATTCTAAAACTAATTATGAGGATTATAATTAGCCGAAGACCTTTCCTCCCATCCCAAGGCCCCCGACCTTGCCAGACATTCCCCTACTGCGGTCGCTAGGCTACTCTGCGCCGACGCAGCCGGGCAGAAAGATGCCAGATCGGATAATTAGATAATTCAATTATTGCAGATCTTTCGTGCTCTCCTCAGGGATCAGGCCTTCTCCCCCTGAGGAAGGAAGATCCTGTAATTTCCGCCCCATCTGCTTCCTCTGAGGGCCCTGCCTAGAAACCGATCCTCGACACAGACACGGGCAGCAGAGGTGCGGTGGAGTGGGTAGAGGCAGACGGCGGAACGATGAACTACCAATGGGTCGAAGTACTGAGGTAGCGGGGGGAGCCACGGGGCAGGATGAGCTGCACCTGCAGAGCTTAAGCCGTGCCCCGGAACTAAAATGTAATGTAGACCTGTGAGCCGGCATTGGCAGAACCGTGTGAAGGGCTCCTCCCTGCGCTAGCAGGATAGTGTGACGCCAGGACTTAGAGCCGTGCCTGAAGAATACCCTGGAATCAAAGAGTGCTACGGGCTACACTTAAGGTGCCCACAGATCTCAAGCTTCCCAGTTCCATGAGGACTATCTCATCCCAACCAGGTTTTACCCTTTGCATTCATTTCTGGGAGCTATAGTCCTCATTTGTAAAACTGGATCAGCAGAACTACAAATCCCAGAATATAAGGGGGAACCTGGGCTGGGTGAGCTACCCATGCATGGTATTGGGAAACTTGAGAGAATCATTTTCAATGAGCCCTTTGTCATGGGGTTGACTTTTTCATTTTAATCGCTGTTTTGTAGACAAACGCACACTTTTATACATGCTGGGAATTGTAGTCTCACGTTTCCTTATAAGAATAGGATCGCAGGTCGTCAGGGCCATCGGCATGATTTTGGGGGACCGGGCTGAACGTATTTTGGGGGCCACTGTTCGGAACAGCTTTGAATTTATGGTACAATTTCAGCTCTTTCATGCAGGTCACCGACAGTGCCCAAGCACACTCGTCCAAATTCTAAAGTTGTTGCATCTAATATTCAGAGATAGTAACTCACCTAAAAATAAATAAAAGGGAAACAGTATTTAAAACAATCTGTTTAATAATTATTCAAGGTCATCAGGGCAAAACTCTCTACAGAACAGAGCTGGCTCTATCAGGGGGACCCCATAAAGGCTGGGGCCCTGGGTGATAGCCCACTTTACCCTTGCCTTAAAACGTCTCTGCAGGTCTGAGCAAGCTAGGGCTGTAAACCAAGAGTGCCAGAAAGTCACACGCATGATATGGGGTCAGCTGGCAGCTATGGGGATACAATGACAAAATTGTTTGTGGGTCTGGGAAACTCTGGGGTTGCAGTGTCGCTTTAAAAACTGTAAACGTGGGCTTATTAATTCCAGTAATGGCTATGATCTAAAAACCAGGACCGACTGCCTGTCATACACTACATGGGATCACTTTTCAGTTACGTATGTGTGTGAGCCCTCAAGTTTCCTAGTTCACTGCGTATCTTATCCCATCCAGTTTATTTTTGCATTCTGGTACTTTCAGCTCTCAGCTTATAATGCGATAGGTTAAAAAGCATCAGAGGGCATAAATAATCTACTCAGACACTTAACTGTATAAATGAAGGCCTCTGCTGTCAGCGAGTGGAGAGAGAGATTGTCTTTGCATTCAATTTGTGGGCCTGTTTAAAATCTGCACAACACTGGAAAACATGAGGGCCCTGCTGTTGTACACTCCCATTTCCATCCTTGGAATAGAGCCAATAACACACTGGCTACACCACTGACGAAGGATAAACTATTTTAGGAGGGTAGTGCATGCTAACATAAATGGTGATGACGCTATTACTTATGGTAATCTTCATTACCCCGATTCGTAATCCCCCTCGTGTTAGACCTAAACAGTGATGTGGCTCCGCCTCCGACACAGGTGTATACCACGCCCTGGGTCAAAGACCCTGTCTGCATGCAGACTTCTTTCATTTTTATTACTAACATAACTAGCTCCCTCCTCCTCCTCCTGTAATCCCATGTTGCACTTCACTGGAGGTGCAGAATGGGAGGGAGGGAGAGTTGTGGTCTGGGACGAGGAGGACAACGAATTGGGGTAATGAAGATTACCGGTAATAATAGAGTCATTAGCCCCTCATCTTCATCCTCCTCGTCCCAGACCTAAACAGTGAGGACATACCAAGCCAGCCAAAAAATGCACCGACAACAAGTGATGCTCAAACAAAACGTATCTGCCCAACAATTACATACTTTCTATTGCCAAGACTGTTGCTCCAAAAGAACCCACGGATTTAAGCAATCCAACCTGTAGTGTTTAACAAAAGTTTGATGGGAGGACCAAGTGGCAGCACAACATATCTCATGTACAGGCGCTCCTCCTACTTCTGCCCAAGAAGCTGCCACTGCCCTAGAGGACTGACCCGGACATTCAATGGAATGGTTTCCCCAAGAGAATTATAAGCCTGGGATATAGCTTGGCAAACAAACCTGCTAAGTGTTTGAGTTGATACCCTGTTACCCTTGTTGGCGGACACATATGACACAAAGAGGGATTTGGATGACCTGAACTCTTTTGTCCATCCCAAATAAATGGCCAAAGCCCTTTTTACATCCAAAGAAGAGGGAACCCCACTATCTGAATCCGAAGGGAAAACAGAAAGGACCACCTCTTGTGCTAGATGACAAGATGAATGGATCTCAGGAATTAATTTGGGATCCAATCTCAGGACCACTCTGTCTGGAATGAGCTGTAGATACGGAAAATTGACAATTAAGGCACCCAACTCCCCTAATCTCTTAGCAGAAGTAATGGCCACTAAAAAAGCAGTCTTGGCCGATAACCATGCCAGATCTGATGATTCCAGAGGCTTAAAAGGTTTTAACTGCAAACCTCTTAAAACAACTGAGAGATCCCATGAAGGGACTGGATGTGCAGTCATTGGACATTTCAGCCAGAAACCTCTCAGTATTCTGGAGACCAAAAGGGAGATGTGTGAAGAATCCAGTTGAATATTCAGAGCCCTGATGGCCACCCTCTGAGAAGACAAGGTGGGTGGAGAAAGTCCCAGTAAAAACCCATCCCTCAGAAATTCTATGCTCTGGAAGGGATTAACGGTCATGAGATCGAGACAGCTGGCAGTGCACCATCGAAGAAAAGAACCGCAGTGCTTCTTCTATGAAGTTAATGTAGATGGTTTATGTGATGCCTGAATGTCCAGCACGTCCAACTTCGAGCAGCCTACTTGCTCCAAGCTTACTCTTTCAAATTCCAAACCGTCAATTTGAGGTGTCATAATTGGACGGATGGAAGAGCAGGGAATTGAAGCGGTGGGGTTTGAAGGGAGAGATGGACACATATTCCCCTTTGGAAAGACTCATAAGGAACGGAAACCATGGCCGACGTAGTCAAAAAGGGGCTACCAAGGTCACAGTGCTCTTCTCCTCCTGAATCTTCTGTAGCACCTTCGGGAGGAGAGGAACAGGAAGGAATGCATAACATCTCTCTGGAGGCCAAGGGATCAAAAATGCATAGATCACCCAAGCCTGAGGAAACCAAGTCTCCAAATAGAACCTGGGAAGCATCGCATTGTGGGGTGATGTGAACAGGTCGATCCAGGGAGTCCTGAACACTGCACACACCCGATTGAACTCCCTCACTGACGGTGATATGTGATGGAAGAAGGCATACTCAGACTGAAACGGTCTGCCCTGACATTCAGGGCCCCCTGGAGATACACTGCCGACAAGACTAGAAAGTGATTCTATGCCCAGGAAAAAATGTGGCTTGCAAGATGATTAGGCTTCCAACTCTTTGAACGCCTTGACAATTCAAGTAGCACTTTGTCACCTGGTTGTCTGTTTTCACAACCATAGTCTTGCCTTCCAGCAAACTACTGAAGGGCTCGCTACACTGCATTTAGTTCTCTCCAATTGGAAGACTGACTGGCTTCCCATGCTGACCAGGGAGCTTTTTTTTCCTGATCCCCCAGGGTTGCTTCCCACCCCCAAAAATGGCATCCATAGAAAGCTGTGTCAGAGAAAGGAGTTTCAAAGGAATGCCCTCTGACAAATTGCTGATCACTAGCCACTCCCAGATGATGGAGAATACGAGGCATCACTGGAATTAAGTGATCATAATTTTGAGAATTTAGGGGCAAATGAAGCAGGACATGATTCACTATAGGCTTGAGGTGGAACCTTGCCCATGGATTCACCATTATTGTGGCTCCGAAAAGTTCTTGCACCTTGAGCCATGCTCTTTCTGTCAGGCTGGTTTGGTGAATGAGATGGTTGATTGCAGCTTAGATAGCAGCAATCCTTGAGCTGAGAAGAAACACTCGCCCCAAGAGAGTATTGAGCTAGGCTCCAATGAACAGCCTGTCTTCTGATGGGTGCAGCGGAGACTTTGGAAAGTTGATAATGAAGCCTAGTGTCTGGAGTGTCGCAATCACCAGCTGCACATTATCCTGATCCTTCAAAAAAGAAGCAGATAATAACCAGTAGTCTAGGTATGGAAGTATAGAAATGCTCTGTAAATGCAAGGACCTCTGTAAATACCCTGGGAGATGTCGACCAGCTGAAAGGCAAGGCCTGGAACTGAAATGATGGTTGCAAACAGCAACAGCAAACCAAAGGAACTTTTGACTGGCTCGATTAACTGGGACGTGAAAGTAGGCATCCTGTAAGTCCAAACTGACAAGGAAATTGCCTCTTGCCAACAGCAGAATAATAGACTGAATTGAAATCATCTTGAATCTTCCACCAAAACATATTAGTTGAGTACTTTAAGGTTCAAACACGGGACGTAGTCTCCTGTTGGCTTTGGGAACCAAAAATAGAATTGATTAAAACCTCTTCCTCTTTTATTCAATGGAATCGGAATCACTGCTCTTTTGTCTACTAAGGCTTGGACGCCTTGTATCATTACCTGTTGACTAATATTATCTCAACAAGGGGGGAGGAAGAAATCGGTCTGGAGGTGGTGCATTGAGGAAAGGGATTTGATAGCTGCTTTTGATTATCTCCAAAACCTATTTGTCCGTAAAGCACTCCTCCCACTGAGGATAGAACCGACCTAACCTTGCCCCAACTTGCAGATAGTCATTTTTGTGACTGGGATTTACTATCCTGATTGGTAGGTCAGCTTTTGGTGCCAAAAATGGCTCCCCGACCAAGGGAGTAGCCAGAAAATTAAAATCGCTCCCACTTTGAACTAAAGCTCTGATGCCATCAAGCAACTGAAGCAAGAGAGCCAAACCCCCCCTACACCAGCTTCCTTATCTCTTCCATCAATGCAACTATCCATTCATTCTTTCACTATTCCACCCACCTGCTGATATCCAGTATTTCACTTTTACATTCTGCCATCCATTTTTTCTTTCATTCATCATTTAATCTTTCTCCAATACATCCATCCAGCCATCTGTCCATCCACTCTGCCATCCATCACCTCTGACGTCCATCCACTCTGTCAACCATAAATCCATCCACTCTGCCAGGATGAATGTGACTGTTTTTACTATGTTTTATACTGGTAATGATGTATTGTACTGCCTTTTATGTTTTTATGCAAAATCGAAAAAAACTGAACTGAACACTCTGCCATCCATCCATCCACTCAGCTATCCACCCATCCATCCACTCTAGAATCCATCCATCTAGACACTCCGCCATCCATCCATCCATTCTGCTATCCACTCATCTATCCTGCCATTCATCCATCTATCCATCCACTCTGCCATCTATCCATCCACTCTGTCATCCATCCATCCACTCTGTCATCCATCCATCCACTCTGCCATTCACTCACCCAATTACCCTGCCATCCATCCACCTATCCACTCTGCCCCTCTATCCACTCTGTCACTCTGCCATCCATCCATTCATCCACTCTACAGCTATAAATCCACTCTGACATCCATCCATCAACCCAGCCACTCTGCCATCCATAAACACTCTGTCATCCATCCATCCACCCATCCACTCTACCATCCATCCAACCAGCACCCATCTACTCTGCTATCTATACATCCATGCTTCCATCTTCCATCCACTCAGCCAATCATCCACTCAGCCATGCATCCAATAATCCATCCATCCACTCTACCTTCCATCTACTCTGCCTTTCATCCATCAATCCTTCCACTCTTTCATCCATCCATCAGATCATCCATTCTGCCATGCATAAATCCACTCTGCCTTCCATCCATCCATTTATTCATTCACTCTGCCATCCATCCATTCATTCTGCATCCATCCATCCACTCTGCCATCCATCCATCCATCCATTTATCAACTCTGCCATCCATCCATCCTGCCATCCATCCATCCATCCATCCATCATTCACCCATCCACTCTACCTTCCATCTATCCACTCTGCCATCTATTTACTCAATTCAATTCAAAATTATCTTTATTCGGATAAAAGAAATCCAACTGGGATCACCACCTAAATTATCGAAGGAAGTAAGAAACCTCGGAATAACCATGGACTCCAAGCTGTCGATGAATGCCCAAGTGGACAAACTAGCAAAATCAAGCTTTGTCACTATAAAAACGCTGCGACGAATTTTCCCTCATTTGGGATTTCCACACAAGGTCCAAGCTACCATCTCCCTTGTTCTGTCCAAACTCGATTACGCCAATAGCCTCTACCACGGATCACCTTTAACGACCATGAAAAGACTACAACGGATTCAGAACTCGGCTGCCAGACTACTCTTGCATATCAAACCGCGAGACCACATCTCACCTGCCTTGAAAGCCCTGCATTGGTTACCGGTTGCCAGAAGATGCACGTTCAAGCTACTTTGTATCACCCACAAAGCAATACATGGGATGGGACCGCTCTTCATCAGGAATAAAATCACCAAACACATTCAACAAAGGAACCTACGCTCTAAAGGGGCATCTCGCCTCAAAATCCCCAAGATACAAGAAAAAAACCATGGGTGGCACATCCTTCTCTGTTCAAGCAGCCAAACTATGGAACTCATTACCCCCCCAACTTAAGATCCACCGACAACCACCTTATCTTCAGAAAACTACTCAAGAATTGGCTCTTCCCCACATAAGCACCATACGCAAACAGAAATTTACAGCATATTCCTCTGTATATAAGCATTTATTTTCACTATAGATATGTACCTATCTTTGTGTATTGCTTTGTATAAACATGTAGAATAATTATGTTGTTGTAAATAAATAAATAAATAAAAATCATCTTTGGTCTACATGTACTTACTTCCATTGAGCATCTATGTACCTTCCATGTACTTGGATCTGTGTGTCTGTTACCTTTCTCCTGAAAAAGCATATCCAATGCACTACCCTATTTCTCATCCTGTGCCTCTATCAATATCTTTAATCTATATATACTTACCTCCTTTATGCATCTATATACTTTCAATGTACTTATGGATCTATATATTTATCACTTTCTTCTAATTTAGCATTTCAAATGCACTACCCTATTTCTAAGCCTATACTTCTCTCAATATATCCTCTGGCCCAACCTTCTGACTCATCTAAAACTTCTTTCTACTACTCTTTCCAATGCACTACCCTATCTCTCACCCTATACATCTATCAATATATCCTCTACATCCACTCTCTCATTTATCCCATTCCACTACTATGATCCCAAAATAACCCTTTCTAGACTCTCTCCTACTCTACCCTCCTTGCATCATCTGACACCTCTTTTTACTATACCGACCCCCCAAAACAAACCTTTATAAACTCTCCCCTCTGACTCTTCCCCTCAAAAACCCCTTTTTACTCATCCAAAAGCCTCCTCCTACAGCTATGACCTAAAAAAAAAAAAAAAATCTCACTCTTCTGTCCCTCCACTATCCTTTTCAATCAAAATAACAGACTAACACGTTCACTTCTCAATTTCCATATTCCACTATACTAATTCACCACTAATCCTTTATGGGTTCCAAAGTAGCGTGCTACTTGCCAATTGGACAATCACAGCTCTAAACCTTTTTCACTCCCGTGTGGGGTGCCGCAGGGATCATCGTTGAGCCCGACCCTGTTCAATGTGTATGTGATTCCTCTCGCAGGCCTAATCAGATCTTTTGGTTTCAAAATCACTTCTATGCAGATGACACACAGATAGTGTTGTCAATAAGAGAAGGGGAAGAGAAGGAAACGAGGGCTCGCTTCCATGACTGCATGAGGGCCATCTCGGATTGGATGTCATCCAACTGCCTAAAATTAAATTCGAGCAAGACAGAAGTTGTCACATTCGGTAACAACCCCAAAATGTGGACACCTGATTGGTGGCCAGCTGAGTTGGGCCCCTGTCCTATCCCCACATTGAAAGCAAAAAACTTAGGGGTGATTATGGATAATAGGCTTTCTTTCTGTGACAACATAAACTCGGTGGTTTCGGCCTGTTTCCGTATCCTGAGAACTATAAGGAAAATTAAGTTTTTCCTTCCTGATAACAGCCTTAGGACAGTGGTTACAGCCCTTGTCATGTCTCGAATCGACTATTGTAATAGTCTATACTTAAATGCTCAAAAACAGCATGTCAACAGGCTGCAAATTGTACAGAATGCCGCAGCCAGACTGATTACTAGTACCCCCAAATTTGCCTCTGTAAAGAACGAGTTGAGACAACTACATTGGCTCCCCGTGAAGTTAAGGGCACGTTTTAAGGCCCTCTGTGTAGCTTTTAAGGCCCTAAATGGAATTGGTCCCGACCATTTGAGATTAAAGTTCAGATGGTATGTTCCCGCTAGAAACCTTCGGTCCTTGGGATCTAAACAAGTTCTAGTTCCTCGGATCAAAAGAGCCAGCTGGGGAGGTAGAAGCTTCATTACATGCACCTCTAAGGCATGGAATGAGCTCCCTTTCCACCTGAGGAACGCAGCGGATCTCCTTTCCTTTAGGAAAGGGTTGAAAACCTGGCTTTTTTTACAGTAATCTCTATTCTCAGTTGACCAGCAGGCATGCATCAGCGCCAGGACACCCTAGGGTAATCGTGCGCTATACAAGCTTAAATAACCTAACATGAAGCGTTTCAACACCCCATCAGGGTTACCAGCGCTATATAAACGCAAACCTTTTTCCCTTTTCTACCCCACCCCAACCCTTCTCAATCCAAATAACTGAATAACATATCCACCACTCAAAATACTTTCATGTTTCGCCATACTAATTCAACAGTAATCCTTATGGGTTCCAGAGTAGCGTGCTACTCGCCAATAAAGCGCTTCAAAACCCCATCAAGGGGTAGCAAGCGCTATATAAATACAAACCTCTTTCCCTCTTCTATCCCGCAACCTACCCTTCTCTATCCAAATAACTGAATAACATATCCACCACTCAAATTACTTCATACTTCACTATACTAATTTTCAACACTAATCCTTTATGGGTTCCGGAGTAGTGTCCTACTCGCCAGAAAAGCACTTCAACACCCATCAGGGGTAACAGGTGCTACATGAATGCAAACCTTTCTTCCCTTTTATCCCTCCGCTACCCTTCTCACTCCAAATAACTGACTAATACCCACCACTCAAATTACTTTCATATTTCACCATACTAATTCAGCACTAATCCTTTATAAGTTTCCGGAGTAGCATGCTTCAACACCCCATCAGGGGTAACAAGCGCTATATAAATACAAAGCTTTTTTCCCTCTTCTATCCTTCTGCTATCCTTCCAAATCCAAATAACTGACTAACCTATCCACCACTTAAAATTTACTTGCATGTTTCACTATACTAATTCAACACTAATCCTCTATGGGTCCCGGAGTAGCGTGCTACTCGCCGAAAAAGCGCTTTGACACCTCGTCAGGGGTAGTAAGCGCTATATTTTTATTTTTTATTTTATTGTTTATCACTTATTCAAACAATCAACATCACAGCATATAATGGTACATTGGTATTTGCGCACGGATCCAGAGGTGAACAAGGTAACGTTTCACATCAAGCTACATTACAATCGACAATGAGATCACATTATGAGCAGCAGGTTAGTACGGCGGAATCACTAGGGGGTAGTCTATTACGCTCAGTTCCCCTATTCCGTTCCATCCCGGTTGGCCCCCCCTTCCGAGGCAGTCCCACTGGATGTTGAATCACTTTGAATACCATCCTCTCCTTCCAAGTTGAGGGCTATACTACACAACTGGCGCCATTCCATGAGGTCTGCCTGTAAGTTATCATCTTTGCGAGTTAACTGCATGTGCGTCTCTTCAGCTAGGGCCCATTCCCTAACATCCCGTAACCATGTGGGGATATCCAAGCATCTGGGTCCCATCCAATTAATTGCTATTCTGCGTCTGGCCAAAACCAACATGAGCTGTAACAGTTTATACGCTATTTTTCGTTTTTTGGGTTTGCGTACATGGGCCAACAAACATTGGATTGGTTCTTCTCGGATGGGGAGGCCTGTACTCGTCCGCACCTTTTCCACAACCTGCGCCCAGAACCGACGTCTCTCAGGGCATGCCCAGGTAAAGTGCAGCAAGTCTGCGTCGTCGGCCCTGCAACTGGGGCACTTGCCGTCATTAGAACGCGAGAAACGTCGCAGCTTCACCGGGGTGAGATAGGTGTGGTGTAAAAAAGTATAGTGGATCAATTTAAACCTGGCGTTACAGGATACTGTATGTGTAAGTTCACAAATAGCTGACCAAGTACCATCCTCTATGACGATATTGAGGTCACTCTCCCAAGCTGCCAGTGACAAGGGGGAACGAGTGTCAGAGTCCCGGCGCATAGCCTTATACAGAAGCGATATCAGTCTGCGTCCAGAACCACAGGTTAGGAGCAGATCCAGAGTGTCCGTCGGCTGGGGAATATCTGGATATTGTGGCCAGGTAATTCTCACTACTTCCTGTATCCCTCTATATTGAAGGAAGTGACCCTGCCCAAGTGTAAAACTCTCACACGCTTGCTCGAAGGTTAAAAACGTCTCATTGGGATATAGATCCCCGAGAACCTAGCACCCGCCCTCCCTCCAATTCTGAAAAGACATATGACTACTAATGTCTCTGAACTGTGCCAGTATCCAGACGGGTAATTCCCTGTGGAAAGGAGCATGTTTCAGCTCCCGTTCCACAAATTGCTGCCAAATAGCCGCCGTGTGACGCACCAAGTGCGGTACGTCCCCATCGGCTGCCCTACCCTGCATCAATGCTACCGGTAGGTCCTCCAGGTCCACGCGGCCAGCCAATAGTCGCTTTTCCCAGTTGTCCCCTTCCCCGATCCAGCGGGCCGCATGTTGGAGCTGGGCCGCAAAATAGTATAAGTCAAAACAAGGGGCTTCTAATCCGCCCTCCTCGTACCTGCGCGTCAGTGTAGTGAGAGCTACTCTACTACGTCAGCCGGCCCAGAGAAGTGAAATAAGAATTGTGTTTAGTTGCTTAAAAATCCGTGCCGGAACCGGACCTGGTATATTTTGTAGTGCGTATAGGCACCTGGGTAACATCACCATTTTTGACACTGCAAGTCTGCCCATCAGGGACAATGGTAAGGTGTTCCAGAATGCAACCGAGTGTCTAAGGGCATTGAGGACCTTGTCGAGGTTTAGAGCTATCAGTTGGGCGTCACTAAGAGCAATTTCAACCCCTAAGTACCGAAAGTGAGCTCGCTCCCATCTCAGTTCCAACCCTGGAAGGGTTTCAAGTGGTTCTGTGGCCAGCGCCGCTAGGGGGAAGATCAGGGATTTACTTCTGTTGAGGCGGAGACCGGACACCTCCCCAAATTGTTCGAGGCGACGAAGAAGTTCTGGGACAGCCATACGGGGGGTGTCAGATAAAAAAGAGCGTCATCCGCATACAGGGAGACGACATGAGTCAAGTTCCCCACCCGGATGCCCCACTGTTCCATCTCCGCTCTGATCCGGACCGCCAGAGGCTCAATAGCCAAGGCGAAGAGAAGGGGCGATAAAGGGCACCCCTGACGGGTTCCCCGTCCCAATGTCCATTCTTCGGAGCGTGCTACCCCCAAACGGACCCACGCCCTGGGTTCCGTATACAGTATCTTGACCCAGCAGCAAAACCGGGGCCCAAACCCTGCCGCTTGGAGGACCTGAGAAAGATACCCCCAGTCAACGGTATCGAACGCCTTAGCCAGGTATATGGACACAAGCACCATCTCCTCCTCCCGATGCTTTACTTCCTGCAGGACATGCGCCAACCGGCGCAGATTTATTGCAGTGTTACGGCCTGGAATGAAGCTGCATTGATCTTCATGGACGAGGTGTGGCATCTGAGGGCCCAGACGGGAAGCAAGCAGCTTACTCAGTATTTTCGCGTCTGTGTTTAGCATGGTGATAGGGCGATAAGAAGAGGGTTCAGAGGTATCCCCACCCGGTTTCAGAATCATGGCTATTTCACCCTGCCTCATGGTAGGAGGGAGGGTCCCTTTCTCAAAGGCCTCCTGGTATACTTGTAGGAGTGGCTGAATCAGCGTGCAAGCGTAGGCCCTATAGAACTCAGGGGGGAAGCCATCACTACCCGGCGTCTTCGAGGCCGGGAGCATCTGCAAGGCAGACCGCAACTCCTCCACTGTTAGGGGAGCCTCGAGTTCCTCCTTGGCCTGTGCAGGGAGCTGCGTCAGGTGTGTGGTTTGTAAGTATAAAGCACAGGAGTCCGCGTGAATCAGTGGATCAGCAGTGTACACTATCTGCAGATGGCGCTGCAGTTCCTGCAGAATGGCCGCTCTAGAGTGTACCATTGCGCCACCGGGAGTTCGCAGTGCCGCTATAGCGACCGGGGTATGCTCTCTACGGAGGATCCACGCCAGCAGACGTCCCGACTTGTCTCCCTCCCTGTGTAGGCGCTGTCGATACTGGGTGAGTGTGTATTTGTCCAGTCGGTTCCATATGTCGCTAATGCGTGTCCGTATTTCCCATTCACGGGTCGTGTCATCGGGCTCCCCACGGTTCTGGGTCTGGACCTGCGCTAAGGCCTCCTCCTCCCCTTTTAAGTCTCTCTGCAATTGTCGACGGACCCCCGAGGTCAGACTAAGGCAAGCCCCCCTCACCACTGCTTTTAGAGCCTCCCATTTTGTAGCTTTGGTTATGCCTGCTCCTTCCCAGTTAATTTCCATGAACATCTTCAGTTCCCCTTCTACATGTTGTTGACCTACTGCGTCCTCTAGTGTGTCCGGCTGCAGTCGCCACACCCGTGGGAGGCTCGCGGGGAGTCCCCAACGGACCACGCAGGCCACTGGCGAGTGGTCGGATAAAAAGCGGGCCTGATGGGTTACCTCCACATCCAGATCAGCGTCTGGGGATGCGAGCAGGACCCTATCTAGTCTACTTAATGTATTGTGTGTCGGGGAGAAACAGGTGTACAATCGTTGGGTGGGGTGTTTGATTCTCCATATATCCTGCGCGCCTAGGTTTCCCATTACCTCCCGGAGCTTCTCCGTCATTCTGGGCTTTGTGCCCCGACGAGTAGGGTGTCTATCTAGCTCTGGATCCAATACACAGTTAAAATCCCCCACCCAAAGGATAGGAGCACCCAAGTCCGAGGCCAGCACCTCTTGTAGGGATTGGTAGAAATCGGGATCGTCTATATTAGGTGCGTAGACGTTCAATATGACTATGTCCCGCCCTTCTATCCTGGCTCTCAGCAGAACGTACCTGCCATTAACGTCAGCCTTCATGTAGATCAATGAAAATGAAGTTCCCGGAGCCACCCACACAAGGACCCCCCTTGCATATTTAGAGTATGAGGAATGAAAGATCTGCCCTCTTTATTTCCTGGCTAGGCGCTGTGCACCAGCGTCGTCTAGGTGCGTTTCTTGGAGGCATGCCACGGATACGCGGTTTCTCCGCAGAAATGTAAGAACCCTGTAGCGTTTTGTACATGTACCGAGCCCCCTGACATTCCAGCTCATGAATTTAGTCCCCATCGTCATGGTAATTATAACGCCCCAATGTCCCCTAGCCCGCTGTCATGCAGTACCTGGTCGACCACCCTATGCCGTAAAACACATACAAACAAATACAACAAAAATAACTCCCAACATCCCCCTCCCCCTCCCACGGGCAAATGTCCTACAACATTACATGAGGATAAGCCCTCCCCGAGCTTGTGCCAGGACATGCACAGCCTTCCCTGTGGCCCAAACGGGGCCATATAACGTCCCCCAACGAGAAAGGCCTCCCGGCCAGGCCCAACCCAAATTTCAAGACATTCTTGGTTGCAGGTGTCCCATTAAGATAAGCTCACACTCCCAAAGATTCAAGATTCCACCCCATGCCCATGAAATTTAATGTCACTTCCTTAAAAGGCAGTACCTCATAATTTGCATAAGACCTTCGTGTTCATGAGTCCCCTTAATTATATGGAATCCTGCCCAGTAAGAGCTGTGTCCAGAATCGTTTCCGGAACCACTTCTGCAGAGAGGGCGACGGCGCAGGAGCAGATGCTGGTTCAGTCTCCGGAACCACGGATGAAGACGGGGAACCCCCAGGCTCCGGAGACCCCACCTGCATAGTACCGTCCTCAGCTACGGTGATTCTCTCCTGATTTAAGGGACTAGTTTCTAAGGCTCGTTTCTTATTACGAGCGCTCCTGGGCCTGCGGGATGTCCGGGTTCCCCAACTGCTCCGGTTCCCCCCCCCCCCCGCTCCCGGGGAGGGAGGGCGTCTCCCCGGATCTCCAGCCATTCCCAGACCTCCCCAGGGGTCTCGAAAAAATGGGCCTTTCCCTGAGCGAGCACCTTCAGTTTGGCTGGGTAAAGTAGCATGTATTGTAAGTGGAGCTCCCTGAGCTTCTGCTTGACTCCAAGGAAAGTTTTCCTCTGCTCCTGGACCTGTCTGGTATAGTCCGGGTAGATGGACACCTTACTATGTTCGTAGCATAAGTCCCGGGTCTTTCTTGCGGCACGTAGGATACAGTCTCTGTCTTGGTAGTTCAATATTTTAGCGATGATGGCCCTAGGAGGAGCCCCGGAGGCGGAGGGGGGACCAAGGCTCTGTGCGCCACGAACATATCCACCACGAACATATCCGAAAGGCCTCTAGGACAAAGTTTATCCTGTATCCACTTTTCCAAGAAGGATTCTGCCTTGCCCTCTTCGGCCCTTTCAGGAATTCCCAGCACCCTGATGTTACTCCGGCGCGCGCGGCCCTCTGCCTCTTCAGCCCTACGTTCCAGCGTTCCCGTGGAGCTGGACAACTGCGTCACCTGCAGCTTAAGCGAGGCCACCTCTCCTTTCAGCTGCGCTATGTCTCCCTCTGCTTCCGACACTTTGTCCGCAACCTTGCGGAGGTCTGCCCGCAATAAATTCACGTCAATCGAGACCGTGTCGATCCGTTTCTCTAGGGCGGCGCGTGACCCTTGGATAGCAGCAAGGAGTTCCGCGCGGGAAGGCTCGCCATCGGCAGCTACATCAGATTCAGAGCCCGTCTGCCTGGTGATGCGCTGGGTAGGTAGACGCTGAGTAGTGTACTGGGTGATGGTATTGGCCGCGGGGCCCCTCGCCGTCTTGTCTTTGCCCATCACGGTGCCGGAGAGATGGCCAATCAGTAGAGAGAGAGAGAACCTGACCGGGCACTCCCTCCTATCGTCCGTGGACTTGATAATGCTGTCGTGCACCCAGCGGTCAGCTCCCGCCGCCGTGACTCAATCCCTGCGCCAGGCGCCTTCACTTTCGTACAGCCAGGTTCAACAATAATGCCCTTCCCCCAGGGCCAGTATTTCGCCTCCAAGTGAACCAGAAAGGGAAGGCCGCAACATGTAACTCCAGACAGTTCACCTTGATTCAATTGGTCCGCTCAGGCACACAAATAACAGGGCCCCCACTCCCGGGCCGCCTCCGCAAGACGCGCACCAAACTCACCAGACGGCGATGGCTGCTCCTTCCCGTGTAACTAACAGGAGTGTCCGCACCCCCTCCTCCGGTTCGCAGCAGCAGGGAACCAAATGGGGTAAATGAGCGCGAGGGGGGCCACAGGATCCTGTGCACAGCCATATTGTCCCTGGAGCCTGCATGAAGTCCTCAAGATTAACAACTGTTCTCCTCCAGTGCTCACCGGTTGCAGATTGACCAGGCCTCACCCTTCAAACTCTCGGCGTCAGCCGCGTGTCTCCTGCAGCACCCTGGATGACACGCAGAATCCGCCGCGCAGGCCGGAGTCAGCCCCGCAGGAGAGCGCCCCCTCAAGTCCCCAGGGGAGCACTTGGTAGGCCTCCGCGACCTCGCCGAGCCTCAGTCCAAGGCGCAACTCCACCGTCGAGGAACCCGCTGCAGCCACGGTGGCACTCAGGCACGGGGCAGGACCACTATATTTCCCCCATTCAAGTGATCAGCCAGGCAGGGGACAAGCATCGAGTCCTCGGTCTCGCAGCAGTAGAGCGCTGCCGCCGCAGGGCCAGCCCACTCCCAGGAGCTCCGAAGGGGGCACCGCCGCCGCGAGGGCCGTCCAAGTCCAGGCCCCAAATGCCAAAGTCCCCGCAGGCCAGCGGAGCACCCCGGGCCGGAGGACCGCCTGCACAGAAATTACTGCCGCAACGACAGTCGGGCACCACTGTCGGAGTGCAAAGGGCAACTCCTCTCCCCCTGGTTGATAGCAGCCACAGCCTCTCTCAGGGCCCGCGACCGGACCGGGAGATCGCCACCTTCACCCCCGGCGGCTCGTACATACGGATTTCAGAGCTCAGCAAGGGGCGTCAGGTGTTATGGCATCAGGGGCCCCCCGGACCTCCGGATACTTCCAGGAATTCCCGAGGGCACCCGCAGCGCGGGCTAAGGCTCCTCCGTCTCCGGGCCCGCCGATCTCTGGGAAGTCCAGGCAGCTGCGTCACGGCCGGCATCGCGGCCCCCCAAGGAGGTACAGCGTTTCCTTTCCACCAGGCTGAAGCCGCAGGCGGGGGGGGGTCCCGGGAAAAGATTAGAGACCCTCTCGGTCACCTCAAGTCAGGATAATGAAGGATTAACTGGCGGGCCGGCCGGGAGCCGAGAGAGCTCACGTCCTGTCGGCCATTGAGCTTGGCCACGCCCCGTAGTAAGCGCTATATAAATGCAATTACAATACAATACAATAAAAGACACAATATCATATACATCAACAAGCTCATGTACATCACATTTCTCTATTGCCAATAAAATGTTAAGATTCCATGCTATTCACATCAAGATAATTTGCTACTCTCTCTCATACAGCAGATTTTCTAAATAGGTAAGTGTCTTCCTTCGTTTTAGAGCACATTTGATCAATTCTATTACTGCATAGCTCACTTCCGCATTATCTAGACTACATATACATTTAAAACCATCTTTAAAATTAATCAATCTATAAATAATAGTTTTAAAAATAGTTTCCTAAGATCATGATAACATTTACAAAAAAGGATGAAATGTTGGGTGCCATTTCATGGGCAGCTCCGCAAATTCTTTGCCCATGACCCCATATGTGGAAAAGCAACTTTAAAGTGCAGAGTGCATAGCCGAAGCCTAGCAAGATAAAACTTATCCTGTATGCATATTATATTTGTTAGGAAATTCTGAGTAGCATCCGGCACATAGCAACAATCAAGATACTGCATTACAGAAGATTTGGTGCATTCCCTAATTTCCCTTAGTACTTCTCTCTGGCCCATAATAATCATCTTTAGCTGTTTTTTGCTATATTTAATATATTATATGGGTCATCGAGAGTGAGGTTGGCATCTACCATTTTTAAAAGATTTTTCACAAGGATGAACCAATGGATTGTATCCCTGCCATCTAAAGTCAGGCAGTCCCTAATGATGTCTTTGGTGAATTTCGTTCCTGTCTTGGCCCAAATTTCATGGCAGGTCAGAAGTGTACTACTGTAAATACTATCTTATATGAATAGGATTGGTTTGTTTCCCAATTTTCCGGCAAATCAAAAAATTGCTTCTGCATTACTGTTCAATTTCATGTTAGCTATTTTTAGATGAGGGTTCCACACGTTCTTTTTTGAAAAATGGAGACCCAGATATATGAAATTGTCGACTTCTGCTATTTTTTTGCCTTTTAGATAGTGAATCCGTTTTTTAATATTTCCTGTGCTGCACACCATCACATATGTTTTGGTTAGGTTAAGTTTCATGTCCCTTTCCTCCATAAAAGTATTAAAACCTTCAGTCAAAGCTTTGCTGTCCATTAAATCAAAACCACATCATCTGAGTATAATAAGATTGGAACTGGGCGGTTTTTCCACTTTAGGGGAATCGGCTACTATTTGTTGGTGGAATGCATCCACCCCATTGATGTATAAAGAAAATAGGAGTGGTGCAAGAACACATCCCTGCCGGAAGCCTTTTGTGATCTTGAAACCCTGGGTGCATTCGCCATTAATACAATAACGAACATAGGCAGTTAAATAACTATAAAGTTGCGAAAGGAAGAATACTATATCTCTAGGTGCTCCCAGGTTGGCTAATTTTTTCCATAGCTTGGCATGGCTTACGAGATCAAAGGCACTGCTTAGATCTGCAAAGCTCAAGTGGAAGCTGCCCTTTTTTGCTACAGTGTATTTATTCACTGTTAGACCTGGCACCATTGGCGTGGGTTTCCCCTGTATTTTTTGCCTTTGTCTCCTGTGTTTCGGACTTCATTTTGCTTGTCTAGATGCTTGGGCACTTTGCCACTGCTGTTCAGTGCCAAAGTGCAAGTGCTCCCGTTGTAAATTGTTGTTATGAGTTGGTGTGTCCATAATTGGCTTATTTGATTTGCTAGTCAGACCCTAGTACAATGCACTGTGTGTGCCCAGGGCCTGTAAATCAAATGATGCTAGTGAGCCTGCAGCACTGGTTGTGCCACCCACATACGCAGCCTGTAAATGTAACTCAGGCCTGCCATTGCAGTGCCTGTGTGCAGTCTAGTACTGCCATGTCGACTTGGCACGCGCACCCACTTGCCAGGCCTTACCCTTCTCTTTTCTTACATGTTAGTCACCACTAAGGTAGGCCCAAGGTACCCCTGTGGGCAGGGTGCAGTGTATGTGAAAGGTAGGACATGCCCTGGTGTGTGTGGCATATCCTGATAGTGAACTACAGCCAATTTCGTTTTTCACTATTGCAAGGCCACCTGTTTCCATAGGATATAATGGGGGTTTGCTTATAACATCTTATAAGCATAACTACCCCTGGGAACAAGGTGGGAAAATAAAGTTTAGTATGCCTGAACTCAGAATGTTAAAATGCATCTTTTAGTGAGGGTGATTTTTACATTCTGTGTTTGAAAATACCACTTTTAGAAAGTAGGTTTATTCTTGCTTAGCCATCCAGTGTGCCTCTGCTAGGATGTGTATTGACTGTCTGGCTTTGGAGTGACAGGGGCTAAGGATGTGCAGTGGCTCCAGAGAGTCTGGATGAGTCAGGGTTGGGCTGAATAGACCTGGGCTGCATTTAGAGTAGGGGGAGAAGATTTCCTTTCACCTGAATGGGCCTGGTCTGCCAAGGACAATGCTGTCTCCACCTCCTGCCAGGAACCTGCACCAGAGAGGACAGAACTGGTTTTAACTGAGCACAGGGCTTCTCTAACACCAGAGAACAAAGGATTTTGTAGTATAAATATTGGGGCCCAGACCTTTAGATCACTTCTGGGAATCAAGAGGAACCCTTGCCAAGGAGAAGAGCCGGAGAAGCTGAGGAGGAATACTGACTCTGTGCTGTTTGCTGTCTGGGGTTGGCCTGCAGTGGCTTCTTGCTGCCAAGGAAAGGAGAAAGAACTTTGCTGTTTGCTGTGTCCCCTGCTTGAGGAAGATCTCCACGGGCTTGAACCTGAGCTTTGTGTTCTCAGGAACACAAAGACTTCACCACCAGCTCCCCTGAACTTCCTTGCTGGGAGTTCTGACCTGCTAAGAGTGCCTGCTGTTGTTTTGGACCTCTGGAGGCTGTTTGCCGCTGGGAGCTGGGAAAAGTAATGCAACTTCAAGAAGCGCGACGCATCCGCACTTGTTTCCGATGCATCGCCGAAGAAATTGGCGCAGAGCCTGCCCGCGGCTCGAAAAATAGCCGCAAGCCACATCGAGTGCACCGATCTCCGAAGTCCGAGATCACCGCACCGATTCTAACGCAAGGCCTGCTGTGCGGCTGCAAGAACCCACGCATCGTCACGGATCGTCGCATCGCATCGAGGCACCAAGTCTGTCGCATCGTTGGGGGACGCAGTAAGAAACCGACGCATCACCTCCCCACACAGTAAGAAACCGACGCATCACCTCCTCTCCGATGAGGAACCGACGCATCACCTCCCCTGCGCAGCAGTAAGGAACCAATGCATCACCTCCCCCAGAGCAAGGAACCGATGCATCACCTTCCCTGAGTGTAAGGAACCGACGCATCACCTTCCCTACGACCCTTTTTCTTTGTGTGCGCGACACATCCAAGGTACTTTGTGTGTAAAGTGTTGCATCTGCAATTTGCTTTGAACTGAACTATTTCTACCATTTGAAAGTCATATTTTTTATTACTGTATTTTGGATTTTTGTCGTTTTGTTCTTGTTTGGTTTAGATAAAGATTACTTTATTTTTCTAAACTGGTGTGGTGTCCATTTGTAGTGTTTTCACTGTATTACTGTATGTGTTCACAAATGCTTTACACACTGCCTCTGAGATAAGCCTCTCTGCTCGTGCCAAGCTACCAAGGGGGTGAGAAGGGGTTATTTTAGAAGTGTATCCCCCTTACCCTGACTAGAAGCAAGGGTCCCTATTTGGACAGAGGTACCTACCTCTGCCAACTAGAGACCCCCATTTCTAACATTCATAATCAGGTTTAGGTTGATACATTGATCCAATGTGCCGACCTCATGTCTAAAACCGGATTGTGAATCTGTAAGTATGTTGCTATCCTTAGCCCATGTCTCCAGCCTCTTCCACAGTATCCTTCCAAGTACCTTAACTGAGGTATCAAGAAGGGAGATAGGCCTATAGCATTTCACATCCCAGCGGTCTCCCTTTTTAAATATGGGAACGATGATACTTCCGCCCATGTGGCCAGTATATATCCCTTTGAGGCGGCTATATATACTTGAGTAAGAATAGGTTCCCAGAGTATAGGTAATGACTTATACACATCTACAGGGACTCCGCCGGGTCCTGGGGCCTTTCTTTTTGCATTTTTCCCCAATGCTATTTTTACTTTATCTACATTAATAGGTGATAAAAAAGGAGGTTAAGGAATATAATCTTATCATTGTTAGGGCTCTCTATTATGTTATCTGGGTTAAACATCTCAGTATAATATATTAGCCATTCATCTGAGTGTATATGAGTCACTAAGGCAGGTTCCGTATTATCCCTGAGAAATGGTTGGTTGAAATAGGGAACTATCCCTTAATATGTCTGCCTGTTCCAAATCTCCCCATGCCTCCTCTCGAACAAAGTTTTTCCTTTTCTCTAATGTGTGTTTATAGATTAAACGCAGGGCTCTCACTTCTTCCCTATTTCTAGGTCTCACTTGTAATGCCGTCTTGAGCTTATTAGTTGCCCTTGTGCTCTGACAGTCAAACCAACCTGTGTTATGTACTTTTTTATTTTTTGCCATTGCTGTCAGACTATTCGCGATAGCATTTGTCAGCCTAATAAAGGCTATAAGTATTTTGCATGGGTAATTATTCCATTCAGTGCATTCCATAAGCTCTTCCATATTCTCTTTAATTATTTTACCCAGCAATTAAGTTTCATTTATTTAGGCCCATCTTAAGCTGATCCCATTTTTTCCTTTCACTTCGGCGTGGGTTGCTATCTGTTCACCCTTCCCAGCTTTAATCTTAACCTTGTGAACAAGGGTAAGTGGTTAATGATCACTAAGTCAGTTGACAAAAACCCTGAATTAATCTGCCATTATGGGGCCATGTCTGGCGACTAGCATGAGGTCAATAATAGAAAAGTGTCCCCTCGCCCTAAAGATTGGTATTACCAATTTCCCTGGGCCTGTAACCTGTACCATCAATTCCAGATCATATTTACACATAAACTTGTTTAATGACTCCCCATATACATCATGGACAAAATGTGGTTTGCCATTTCCAAACTCATCCATATATCCGCAGGCTTTATCAATAGAAGTTTGGCATTCAGTGATATTAAAGTCTCCTACCTGTAACATCTTTTAGAAAACATTTCTAGGTCTTTTTAGAGAGAATAAACCATTGTATTCTTAGAATTATCAAACCTATTGTAAAAATTGATAAATACAACACCTGGGTCGTCACATAGTTGAAGGTATAAGATCTGGTAATTTGGAGAGTTAGTAAATGACTTAATCAGTGTGTATGAGCTCAAGATAGAAATCAAAACTGCCAAACCTCCTTTTGCTCTCCCGCTGGGTGATGGTACAGCTGATGTAATGACTGAGGAGTAACCATCTATAAAGAAATTATCTTTATGCCATGTCTCCTGTAGGCAAACTAAATCTGATGTTTTTAGAACTGCTAGACATTCAGTATTATCAGTCTTATTCTTTACCCCACCAATGTTCCATGACATAAGTGTGGTATTCTTCTTCTGCAGAGATGAATGCAAATTAGCCGATTTTATAAAAGTTAGCAGCATCTATTCACTCATCTTTTCACCCACTCATCCATTTACGCCGTCATCCTTTCACCTGTTCATCCACCTATCCATCCATCCCTTTACTCTCCCATCCTTTCACCTGTTCATCCACCTATCCATTCACTCATATATCCATTTACTCTGCCATCCTTTGCCTGTCCATTCACTCACTCATCTATCCACCCATCCAGTTACTTTGCCATCCTTTTACCTGCCCATCCACCTATCATTTATTCATCCTTTTACCCACTCATTCATCCACATACTCATTCATCCTCCCACTCATTCATCAAAACTTCCTTCTTTTTACCCTTCCTTCCAGTGTTCCTTCTTTCTTTCCCTGTTCTATTTACCCAGCTGTATTTTTTCCATGCTTCTGCTTGTTCTTCTATTGACTTTGTATTCCAGCGTTAATGATGAGCTTTTGTATGGCGAGTTGCAGACAGAAGAGGCCCATAAAGAACACCGCCCGCTGTAGTTACTAAAGCAGGGGGTTCACGATGCTCCTGTCCGCGACCACGGGTCCGGCCTCGAAAAGGATGTCTGTTCTGTGCCAGCTGAAAAGATTTCTTTGCAACAAAGGACTTTTTACCCACCACAAAATGTAAAGACTTAAGAATGTTCTTATCATCTGCGGCTTTCTGTATCATCTGATCTAGTTCGGGACCAAAAAGCTTCTTTCCAGTAAAACGAAGTTTGGATCAAAGATCTCTAACTGGATTCAAGTTTCCATGAATTCATACAGAACAATCTCTGGCCTGCCACAGCAGCTCTGGCAGAAGATGAAGCTGCCAGAGACTGTCGAACGTGATATCAGGGAGGAACTGGGCATGTAGTTCCATGCTAGACAACAGAGCCATAGGATCTTCATTATTCTGCACAGTGTCATACAATGTTTGGAAGTCCTTAAGTAATGTCTGAGTGGCATAGGCAAAATGTGTGTTAGCTCTGATGGAGAAATTTGCAGCCGCATATGATCTTTTGAAGGATGCTTCTACCTTCTTGTTTACCACCTCAGAAAGTGTAGCATCTTCAGAAGCTGAACTTGACGTAGAAGCCATAGTTGCTAACATGGTATTCACTTTTGGTGTCTGAGGGAATCGATCATCAAAGTCTTTATTAAGGTATCTCTTATTGAGAAAACATGAAACAGATTGTCTGGATCCTTCAACTCCTTATGAAGCGTTGTTTTAATGATGTCGTACAAGAGCAAGTTGCCTGCTTCCAAGTCACTATATTGGGCATAGAACCCATCTTCTTGTCTGGGTGTCTCCTCCAAGCTCAAAACCTCTCTAATATGTTTTAAGGGGTCTTTTAGTTGTGGGCCTTGAATATATTTGCCTTCCTGAGCCAAATCCTGATCATCATCATGATCAATTTTTTGCTTCTTGGACAGGGGATCAGCCAAAGCAGAATCAACAGGTTCCTTAATTAGGGCTTGAAGCTCAGCACAGAAAATCTGAAGAACCTCGTGCTCTTCTATAGGCTATTGCTCTATTTTGACAAAATGCTCCTGGTGAGCAGCCTTTCTGCCCTCCATAATGAAAAACTGGCAAGCGACACGCTAGAACGGTTCCTTCCTGTTTATATACTGTTGACAAAAATCTAGTTCTCACGAGATTTCAGCACCCGACTAATGTGCAGCCTGCTGGAGCCAGCTACACACCCAAGGAGCACTGACAGTGGTCGGGATACTGTGATGCACAGCTCCACAACGGCCTGAGCTCCAGTGCCAGAATCGCTCCCCAACCCAGCACATGTACGGGAAGTACGCCAGAAGAACGGTGCAAAAGGGTTCTTTGTGTCCAGCGCCAAGGAACAAATAAGTAAGAAACAAACCATAAGAACAAGTGAGGCGTACCTAGGGCCAGTCTTTGGTTAAATGCAGAGGCGGCCACCGGAAAACAAAACAGGTGGGGCGACGGGCAAATATGTAACCCACTGACAGGCACGAATTAAAACCAGCAGTGCCTTTAGGCTCAAAGCTAAAGCTCTCAATCGTGGTCCGTTTTAAACAGCGCTCTGTCCATCATCTCCTTGTGTATGCTTTGTTCGCCCTAAGTTGGCAGGGTATGCCCAGACGTGGGTCCCTTGCTCACTTACCCAGTGGATTCAAGCTAGCCTGGCTGATGAGGGGTGTTACCCCAAAACTGGTCCCAGGATGCTTGTTTCCGGTCGAGGAAAGAACTGGCTTGGCAGTTCGGGCTGCACTATTCCCATGAGGAACAGGATCAAGACTGATTTGCATATGGCTGGGTCTGAACTGGGGATGCGAAATGAGCTAAAGAACGTTGATGGATTTAACCCAGATCTGTGACTGGGGGTGAGTGTCTCTAAAGTTTCAGCGCTCCGTCCATCATCTCCTTGTGTTAGCATGAGAGTAGCACCAGGATTGACGCTGCTTGAAGCAGTGGGGGCCTGTGCATTCTCTCCACCCACCTAAGACAGCTCGGGTTGGAGTGTTTAAAGTGTGCATGTCAGGCTGGCCGTCGCAAGACAGCCGGCCAGTGACATGCGCACTTAAAACTGAAGTGCACCCTATTTCTCCCTGCTACTACCCTGCCCTCAGACTGGGCTGCAGCCAGCACGAAAAATAAAATGGTAATAAATCTGTTTTATTATTAATTTATTTTTCATAGTTCCTTCTCTCCAGCGGAGGGGCGATGCTTCTCCGCTCTCATGGAAGCACCGCCACTGGTTAAATCGTGCCCTGGGCAAAACCAAATTTGGCACCCCTCCTAATGCACCCTCCCATAGTCCGCACCACCACCAGTTCGCTTCTGCCTTTTGTAAACAATATATAATAGCCATCACTAAAACACATAAATTAATAATGTTACTTTTGTGCTACACCTTCTGTTGGAATGAGAAAAGCTTGTGCTGCCGTCTGACACTTTTGTGTACTGACCACATTATGTTTGCCTAGCGCCAGGACACCCTCCTGAGGGTAACTGTGTGCTTTTAGAAATATCATTCATTCATGAGTAAAATATTAATAGATGCTGTTCTAGCTGGTCCACTAACTTTATGAGAAGAACCCCAGCAGAGGATGTCGTGGAGCGAACCTGGGGGAGAAATGGAGCAATGATGCTACTGACCTTCTCTACCCCCTAATATTCATTCTTGCTGCTGCTGCTAGTGATTTTAGTGGGGAGGGCTTTTGTGTTTACAGGTCAGGCCCTGGATGATTACCTTAGCAGTGACTGGCCCGTGAACACAAACTTCCTGCTTCACCTGAAACACCTATTCAAATGGTTAATTGGAAGTGAAAGGGGGCGTGGGTGAGGGGGAGAAGGGGAACTCTAGCGAGACTAACTAAGAAAATGAAGATTGCATTATAGAGAAAATGAACAGGCACTGACTGTCACCCTGAAATAAAAAATAAATAACAGCTACCTAGGTCTCCTCATAAGGCACCACTCTGAATGCAGGCACACTGGGCCCAGCTCGCCCATGCCCGGCCCTGGGCTTACCTCTCGTCCCGAGGACAGAGATAACACAGGCAGAGGGAGCTATTTATACTAGTATTAAAATAAAAGAAGTCTGCATGCAGACAGGGTCTTCGACCCGGGGCGTGGTATACACCTCTGTCGGAGGCGGGGGCGCCTCGCTGTTTAGGCCTGAGACGAGGAGGAGAAGATGAGGGGGTGATGCTATGGAAGCACATAAAGGCATGTTGGTTTTTGGGAGGGTGAAAATCATTGAAAGAGTGTGACATGATATCCTGCAAGCAAGCGTGAGTCGATGGGCATCCGTCTATGTGACACAAGAGCGGGAAACGCCCCCCCTCAATAAATGTTAGCCCAACCCCCACGGAGCTCGTGCCCCTGCCTAAGACTGACACGAGCAGCTGTCGGTTGAGGCCTAGCAGGGATCACGCTGGTGTTACTGGTGGGCACGGCTGGGTGGGGGCAGCTTATGATGGAGAGACAGCTGTGTGTGGGTGGCTGGATATCTGCAGAGCCTGCCGCAGCTGCTGTGTGTGCAGCTCTGAGCTGTGACGTCGGCTCCCCATGCTGCACTCCCTGCTTTCAACGCGGCCCTCTCCCCCACCATATTCTCCTCAGCCCTCCCCCCTCTCCTCGAGGAGCGCTCTACCCCTCCCCTAAGAAGTTCTCTCGTGTTGTCCTCTGCATCAGCTGCTCTCACGCCGCAGAATCACCAATGCTTGGTTGTTTTACACATTCCTCACGAATTTTCAGAGGCATAGAGGTTCCCGCTCTCCCTCTCCCGTCGCCCCAGCAGGTGCCGCTCTGTATATTCTCCCTCGGTCCAAACCTCGATATCGCCCTCAGCGCTGCCCTCTCCGCCGCTTGGTGGTGCATTAACCAAGGACGATCCCAAGGTGAAGGCTCCATTTTGGGGCCCAGTGCGGTCTGACCGCAAAGAAATCGATGGCGCTCCTGCGCTCCCCCTCCCCTGACTCAGCACGGGATGGTGGAAAACCGCTGACGAGAAATGCTGCGCCAGGCCTCCGATTTCCGCGTCTGACTGGAGCATGCAGGCAGATGCAGCCCACAAATTATAAAACCGCTTTATATTAAAATTAAAATAATATCAGTAATTCACGCAGCACGCTGCAAATTAAGTTGTTAATGCTGTTTGAAATTAGTTATTACCTAACTAGCGAAATTGCATTTTTATTTATTTGAGCGCTTTTCTGAAACAGTGTTTGCTGCGTTTCTACCTGCTCAGTTCGGCATGAAGAGAGCAGTGGAATACAGAGGTGCCGGGGGAATAATGCAAGCAAGGGGGAATGGCCCCCTTGGGCCCTCCGTTGCAGCTCTCAGGTTTCCCACTGATTCATCCAGTCCATCTTCTTTCACTGCATTCTGTAATTTGCAGTCTTTGGATCCCATTATAAAATCACGGCTACAATTTCCAAAACGCAAAGAAAAATCCTGGTCCGAAAGATAAAACGCGCACGGACCTGGGACCTGCAGGCCCGCGTGGACGCAAGCGTTGAGATGTACAGTGACGTCTCATGAAACTCCAGTTGATGGTACACCGCCTCTATGTCCAGCTTGAATAGCTTTTCTGCTCCGTTTAAGTCTTGATTTTGTGCGTGTTGGGACGATGCATGGTTGGGATGAAGCAAAAGACACACAATTGATGGACGGAATGCAGAGCAAATCAAAACATTCACCCCCAGTCAAGAGATCTGGGTTAAATCCATCATTCTTTTGCTCGCCATGCCACCCCAGACGTGGGTCCCGTGCTCTCCATGCCACTGGAGTCAAGCTATCCTGGCTGATGAGGGGTGAAACCCCAAAACCGGTCCTAGGATGCTTGTTTCCAGTCCAGGGAGGACCTGGCCTGTCAGTTCGGGCTGGACTGTTCCCATTGGGCACAGGGTCAAGACTGATTTGCATATGGCTGGGTTCAAACTGGAATGGCATGGTGAGCAAAAAAACGACGGATTTAGGCCCAGATCTCTGTACTGGGGTGAATGTATGACATTGTTCTGCATTCTGTCCATCAATTGTTGTTTTTGCATTTGTCACCCCGAGTGGGACGGGTATGCCCAGACGTGGGTCCCGTGCTCTCCATGCCACTGGAGTCAAGCTATCCTGGCTGATGAGGGGTGAAACCCCGAAACCGGTCCTAGGATGCTTGTTTCCAGTCCAGGGAGGACCTGGCCTGGCAGTTCGGGCTGGACTGTTCCCATTGGGCACAGGGCCAAGACTGATTTGCATATGGCTGGGTTCAAACTAGAATGGCATGGTGAGCAAAAAAACGATGGATTTAGGCCCAGATCACTGTACTGGGGTGAATGTATGACATTGTTCTGCATTCTGTCCATCAATTGTTGTTTTTGCATTTGTCACCCCGAGTGGGACGGGTAGGGGCAGACGTGGGTCCCGTGCTCTCCATGTCACTGGAGTCAAGCTATCCTGGCTGATGAGGGGTGAAACCCCGAAACCGGTCCTAGGATGGTTGTTTCCAGTCCAGGGAGGACCTGGCCCGGCAGTTCGGGCTGGACTGCTCCCATTGGGCACAGGGTCAAGACTGATTTGCATATGGCTGGGTTCAAACTGGAATGGCTTGGTGAGCAAAATAACGATGGATTTAAGCACAGATCTCTGTACTGGTTGTGAATGTATGACATTGTTCTGCATTCTGTCCATAAACTGTTGTTTGTGCATTGGTTGGGATGAAGCAGCACCATCCTCTGATGGTCATCAAGGGGAGCCTTATATCCAGGCAAAATGTCACCTTTGCTGGCTTGTTGCCTCCCAGCTTTAAATAGGTGAAACCCACATAGCGATGCTTTGCTTTTGCTTAATTATATCTACATTTTCTAACTCCAAGAGCATGTGAAGATGGAATGGGGTATGTCTGTGTTCCAGGACCATGGCCAGTACTGACTTGTAAACAGCCTGTTTCTCTTACAAGCAGCCCACACACATGAACAGCGGCTGGAATTCCTCCAGCATATAGTTTTGCCTCAGGTTAGAACACTTATGCCCTCATTCCAAGATCGCAGGGAGTACCCTGTGGCCAATTTGCTCCGGGGAAAATATGGGACAGCAACTTCCAATTTTTCCTCGGGACATTTTTACTGCAAATCTGAGTTTGACAGGTCAGAATGGGGAATAATTACCACACATAGCTGTACTTGAGTCTGAAGTCTCTGTTGCGTTTTTTTAAAGGTTCTGGCAGGCCTTTTTTTTAACCTTTGCTGGCTTTCAATGGATTTCTTTGGGTCATTTGATTGACAGACCTTTGTATGGTGGGTTGACTTCATAGAGGCCCAGCACCACCTCTTGCCGACACTCGCCGCAGTAACCATAGTTGGGGACACTGGAACTATTGTTTATGTGGCTAGGAGTTTTGTCACAATTATACATTTACCACAGTTTTACTATCTGCTGCATAATTTGCAGTTTTCAACAACAAAAAAAGTTGTTTCTAGTTCAAACGGATCAAACGTTGCTAAAATAAACACTATATTCATGTTGCAGCGCCATGCTTGATGCTTTTGCACAAGTTAACTGGCGTAATTTCAACTGTGGATTACTGTATTCCGGTGTTAAACTGGTACGAATAAAATTAAATTGTTGCCCAAACGGTCTCAATATCCCCATTTGATGGACTGGAGATGGGCTTTTACTTGCATCATAAAAAAATCCTTACATGGTTAAATGAAATTACAACGGTGGATATGATCCTTCTTTGTCATAAAAATGTTTTCTTTCATTACTGATGCAAATGCAGGTTACACAAGCGAGACCCTGTCCTCTGGGCAGTAGTTACTTCAAGAGGATACTCAGAGTACAGAAGAAATCCTACACAGTAGACTAATGCACCCACTCCAGGAGTCTGTGTTTAAACTCTTGTCAGGTTCAGATCCGGGTGAGTGCGCTCAGCCTTTCATCTATGCAAGGCCAATAAAACAAGTACCTTGCGTAATAATAAACATCTGTTATTCAACTCCAAGATCTCCAAAGGATGAAAGTGTTTTTCTTTTACTAATATACGCTGTTATTTCACTTGTTTTTTCAAGTCAATCTTACAGTGCCTCTCAGAAAGGTATTTATATTACACAGAAGTAACATACAAGACCGTTCAGTAAGATGCTTTCTTAAAGTAAAAAGGTGCTTCGAAAGTTCCACATAAGTTCCAAAAAGAACGAAAGGTAAACCCAAAACTAAAGGCCTGTTCTAAGACAAAATGTGGATAGGCACTGGCAGAATGAAAGAAGCACACCTTTAATTATAGAGAGTGGACATGTAGGCTTGTTTTCTGCTGGCTGCAGCAGTGATGCTAGACTCGACAGAAAACAAACTACAGGCGCTGACTTCTTGTGACACACTATTTTAGTCTTAGCAGGTGTTCCCAAGTTTCCAGACAAAACATATAGTCATTTGCAGAGGAATACCATTTTCTAAAGGATTTCATTAATGTGTAGACTTTTCTTTTTGAAAAAAAACGTGTGTTAAATTGGCAGTAGAGCCTACAGAAAGCTGCATACTTTGTTTTTAGGTCGAGCCTGGGCAGCGCATGCGCTGCTGCGAGGCATGCAGCATTGGAGTAAGGCTTTGAAGCCCCGCCCTCTCTCCGCCCATATTTGTCATTGGCTTGCGTCATTGTCCTTCGTAAATGCTGGCTTGCGAGTCGTTGTTAGGCTTGTTAGTCCCTCCTTTGTACCGCCTTGTCTGCATTTGTAACCTCCCATGACGACTGGCCCTTTTACTTCTGTTGAGATACGGTATGTCTTATTTAGTCTGTAAGCACTCTTTTCTTTAATGGGTTTCTCCTACTGCAGGCACGACATGCTTTCCTCGCCATGCACGCTTTCACTTTCAAACAGCCCCGGACAAAGGCGGCCGCTTCTTTGAAGTGAAATAGGTCTTGCATTTACAAGAGTTTGAGCTATTGCCATTGTAAATGACAATAGCTTAAACTCTTGTAAATGCGAGACATATTGCATTGCAAATGCTTGTTTTTCAGGCTACATAGTTTAGAAAATACTGTCACATAATTCCAGCGGTTCTGCCTGTTGGTCAAATTCGCCTTCAGAATATTGACTTATACCCTCTCCTTGGACCCCGTCACTTAAAAATTATTCTGTCAAGTGTTAATCTGTGGGACAAAATGTAAGCAGACCCACTACCACTTAGCGAAAGAGATTGACTTAAATATTGAACGTAAAATATTGTGTTACAAAATATCGAGGTAAGAATATCAAGGACAAGAATGTTGTGAAGGTATGGTTCTATGAGTAAGGGAAGTTTTACTATGCTTAATTACACATATTTGTACCTTAACAATATGTATATATATCTTCAAGGTGCGTAGATGCATTGCTAACAATAGCAAATCTATACCTACCCATTTGCACTTACCTTCTCAATATTCTTGTCGTCAAAGGTTTTGCCAAAATATTTCGGCCACACAATATTTTTTTTCTCTCAACATTCTGTCAGACAACCCCCAGTGTGAAATCCTTGCCATGGCAATGGGTAAGGAAGATCATGTACGCCTCTTCTCCTCTGAAGTTAAGAAGAGCGGAAGGCATTTTCGCCCCACCAATCTCTTTTGGTACCACCACACACTGATTACTCAGTTCCATCAACCAGAGCTTCCACTTGTTTTTTTTTTTTTGCTGATGGCCCCTAGCAGAATCCAACGACACTTGCACCACTGAAGCATTTAGGAGGCTTTACGGCCTCAAAAAAAGCCAAGAAAGGAAGAGACAGGAGAAGGAGTGAGTGCCGAAGGTCTAATGTGAGGGACTTAGTAAGATGCTACACACCTGATGGTGCTGGGCTTTCCAAATTAGTATAGTCCACTGATAGGGGATGGTACGTCCATCGACTTCAGGTCCACAGACACCCTTTTAAAATCAGAAACCAAAATCTCTCAAAGATAAAAAGACACTTGTTCCTATCCGGTATTTTTCTGATAATGCTCATTAGTGTGGCAGTACGCTTCCTGTTGCGAACAGAATGTTTCTGTCTGGGCATCGTTCCGAAATGTTTGTAAAACTCACAATTTAGATATGTTTTTTAATACCAGAGCATTCTTATTGTAGTTGTATGGGTAATTTCTGGTGTTCTTATCAATTTCCTGGGTTGTATTAGCATTATTCTGTGCAGTTTGCACCTTAGCTTTGTGCTTACTTTTATTTATCATTCATTTTAATTATTGATGATTTTGTTCTGAACGGTTATAATGTTACATTGTTTAGATACTTGTCATAGCAGAATAAGTAGGCCACTTAGAGCACTGAATTGGCCTGCTAAGAGGAAGACGCTATGCTACGTAAGGAGACAATCTGGCTAATAAAAGAAAACATTCATGTTTTATTAAATGTATATGATGCAGGGCGAGTTCACTCCTGGGTGCAGTGGAGTGATTTATTGAGAACATATTTGTTACAGCAGGATTATTTGAAACACAAACTGTGCACACAAAACAAAATGGTGCATATGGTTCTGTAGAAAGCAGATTACAGAAACCAGGATGTGATGGGAAGGTGGGGGTGTGAGCATGCCATTGGGTCTGTACTAGACAGGCTCTGAGCACTCTCTGTTTTTAACGTGACATCGCTTTGCATGGCATTATACATCTTTTCAGTTTGAGACAAAAGGAAAGAAATTGATTTCTTCAGAATTTCACCATTTATGATCAAGAGCTGAAGCAGGATTAGAACGCTGGGTTCAAGGAAGTTCTGAAGGTAGGCCACTAGACTATACCTCCTGTGCCATGCTAGAGAGGAATGGCCAAAATGGCATTCTGTGCCACGCCTGAATAACATGTTCTACTTTTACCCTTCGCCCACTGTCGGATGGGAGACAGCGGGTTCCTGGCTATCCTCAGGGCCGGTGTGGGGAGCGGTTCTGTGGGGTAGGTGGAATATGAAGCGTGAAGGAGATACACCTCACACTACCTCACTGAGTGAACGCAGCTGTAAAACAACACTGCCTGATTTTAAAGCAGACAACTGGCGCGCACCACCTCAGGATTACAATCCAGGTTCACAGGTGTTGTGACTGGAGAAACTATACGTACGACAAAATATAAATTTCTGATGGCACTGTGAACAGGGCACTAAGCGAATCTCCTCAAGTTTGTGCACCGTTTTAGGCTCATTTATTCATTGTTTGAGAAACAGACACCGATGCTCAACACAAAGGTGTACTAGATTGAACAGTCAACGGATCAATTATGATGCATCTTAATTTGCCCGCTGATCCTTACTAGTAGAGTGGCACACCTACTCATCATACCCATTCATAGAGTACTCTAGAGTCAGACATCTTTCTATTATGACGAGACCCGAGAGCTGGGTCGAAACGTTGACGCACATCTCTGGTTATAATTGGATTTGGATCATTTTGAGACTGGCGCTAATATATTTGACTCATCTCTCCACTGTATTAAAAAGACACCAGATGATGCTTCTATGCTTTGATGACAATGTAAAATAATTTTCACAACCACAGTGAGAACTGTGCCATCTGCACTCTATTCATTTATTCATTGTTGAATAGACTACATATACTCTGAAAAGAGACGTCTCATGATTTTCTAGAACTCCTGCATTTAATTTGATTGATGAGGAGCAGGTAAGTATGGTATCGATACATTAGGCATATTATGTTGATATGTACCTATGAATGAATCCAACTGGGCATATGTGTTCAGTATAACTTTGTTACCCTCGTCCAGGTTGGGTATATAGGGCAGTCCATGTTCAGACATGACTCTGCCGGTAGATGGCATCTTCGGAAGACTGGCTGCAGGCTCCGCTAGTCTCAGATGAAATGTGTGATGCTGGAGGAAGCACCACCATGAAGAGGAGCCTACATGCTTGAAGCTCCTGCTGACGCATCTGAGTGGGGGTTGTGGTGAGAAAGTCCTTGGTTCAGTATTGAAGGTTACCCATTCCAAGAAGGCCTGCAACCAGGAAGCAAGAATGTAAACTACTTCCTGGCCATGACAGGAAGCATAAACTGCCACTCAAAGATACTATCTGTCTGGCACTTAGTCACGTTGTGTGGATGTCAACTCACATTAAGAACAGAGTGCATCCATTTTCAGTCCATACTTTTATCATAAGGACATTAAGAAATTATCTTGGCATTAAATGGGGTTTGAAGAAAAGGGGAAGGACTTCAAGGCACATTTTCAGTGCTCTATATTTCAAAGCAGGGAAGGTCATGAGAGACCAGTTATTTAACATGCATATGTTTATTTACCTGAGATCTGTACCAGAAATGATCGATAAATCATTCTATTTAGGCAAGTTATGACAGTGTCCCATTTTACAATTAACGTTGAGGGGTTAAATTGCTTAAGATGGAGTCACTGTGCTCACTTGACTAACATACAGCGGGCTGACTTGGGTCCTTATAGTGTTTTTAAAGGAAACTCATCTAAATGATGGATACATGATCAAATGAAGTCATAGTTGAGGTGACCAGGCAGAGGATAAAGTAGTTCTTAAACAATATAACCCGCAGTGGCGCTAGAAGAAGGGGAGCAGGGGATGCTGCAGCACCCCCAGATGTCCTTCATGGAGTTCAGATGGAAAATTAACAATAAAGAGGCCTTGGAGCATTTACTCTGTCCTCAAATTACAAACTGTGACGTGATGCTCATGGGAGCGGTGTTTACTGTTCCTTTCTCTGACTGCAACTGTTGGGTAGTTTATCATTTTACATTATTGCTGAGGTAAAGGTAAAAGCATTCAAGAGGTTGTCTAGTACATATGCAAATAAACTCATGCTTGCTTTACAAAGTAAAAAACAAATATCTCAAATGGTATGCAAGCCCCATGGAACGGTGTCATGACAGGGGTGCTAGGACACTGATGGGAGCAAAGAAAATGGCCCAGTTTGCCATGCTTTGATAATTAAAAATTGCCATAACTGGAGTGCAGAGGGCAGTCACTCCCATGGGATCCGGTACCACTGCACGTGCTGCAGTATTGGGCTGCACCCCTGACATGGAAGGTACAACAGAGGGGTCGACGGTGTTGTTGACGGCCAGTACACTGTTCCGGCCCCACGAATAGCCCTCTCCCCAAACACACCCAGCCCGATAGATGTTCTCCAAAATTACTATAAACCTCTCCCCATCTGCTCCACGGGGCGAGGCAGCGAGGAGAGGGCGGGCGGGTTAATCCGGACTATCCCCAATTACTGTAGAGAAATAAATAGAAGGGATTAGCGCGAGGCTCACCTTCCAGAGCTCCGGGGGGAGGAAGGGTGGTGTGAAGGGGGATAGAAATGAAGGCGGGTGGGAGCTGGAGGTGGCAAGGCAGAGAGATGGGGCGATAGAGGAAGGAGTGGTGGACCATGGGACAACGGGTGAGAGCTGGGAGAGAAAGATGGAGGCGGGATTGAAACGAGACGAATGGAGAGCGAGCTCTCAGCCGCCCGCTGGCCCAGCTTTAAACACGGTGCTCTGCTCTGGCCTCGTTCTTGTGGTGATCCGCTAGAGGGTCACCCGTGATGCGCGTGGCTAATGGCGCAGCGCCAGATATACAGGACACACACACAGCATTAGTATCAGCCGAAGTGCCGCCCCCGAGCGGGCGCCTTCCATTTATTGGCTCCCCCGCCGGCCACGCCTGGCCGGCGGATGTGGTGTGAACATCCGCTCCAGCGCCGAGGGCACTGGAGCGCTAACCACTACATCCCTTCCCAACTCGGATGTTTTTTTGAAAACACAAACTTTGCAAAATTATGTAACAGTTCACATAGTCACTTGCCGGTGCTCGGCTCTGCTCTAGATGCTTCTTTTTTTTCACTTCATTTCAGAGTACAGTTCTCAGCAAGCATAATCCCGCAGGCGTTGGCTAGGGCGAGGGTTAGGCCGCAGTTCATACCTGTGACCTCGGTGTCTTCCACGCTCAGCTTCTGGACTGTCGTCTTCAGCAGTGCGGGTGTGGCAACTTGGCGGGGAGTTATCACGGGGCTCGTCGGCCCTCTGGCTGTGCCTTGATTCATCTCCTGGCGTCTCTGGTCGCTCGATGATTTGGGTCGTCGACGGTCTTGTTTCTTCTTCTCCCGCTGGTCTGGCGGGGACCTCTTTAAACCATGAGATGTTCCTCGACACGTTCTCTCTCCCTCTACTCGCCGTTACCATAGACCCCCGGTTGGCCACCACCGTCCAGGTGCCTGGTTCATAGTGGGTCCTGAACTTCCCTCCTGGCCGTCGGTCTCTGATGATGACGGTCGCCCCTGGCCGCAGGCTCCGTGGCGTGGCACGGCATCGGGCGCTTGCTTGGTCATTTCGACGTTCCCGCCGAGCTTGGGATGCTTGGCTGTCCAGAGGTGGGGATACCCACCCTGGGCATGTCGGTATCAAGTCCCGCCTCGGGCCTCTTAGCATCAGCGACCACGGGCTTCGTTGCGTGGTGCAGTGGGGGGTGCTCCGATACTCTCTCAGGAACTCATGAAGTCGCCTCTCCGAGTCGGCCTGTTCTAACGTGGCGATTCGGAATGTTTTATTCAGAGTCCACATGAATCTCTCTACGTCTCCGTTAGCCTGAGGCCATTGAGGCGTGACTTTCCGGTGGTGTATTCCATGTTGTTGCAAGAACGTGGCGAATTCCAACCCTTGGAATGGAGGGCCGTTGTCGCTCCGGATTTCTTGCGGGATTCCGAACATGGCAAAAGCTTTCTCTAAGCTGGGGCGTACGTGGGTGAATGCGGTGGAAGTCACTAAGTCCACGACGGGGTACTTGGAGAACGCATCCACGAGGACTAGGGTGTGTCGTCCGTCGGGAAAACTCCCAAAGTCTATGCTGACTTTGGACCATGGCTCTCCGCACGCTTCTTCGGTGATGACCGGGATTGGCCGCGTCGAAGCACTGGTCAGTTGGCATGACGGGCAGCAGCGAACAAGCTCATCGACCATCTGTTCCAATTCGGGAAACCAGACTTTCTCCCGCATCCTCGTCTTCATTTTTGTGGCCCCTTGATGGCCTCCATGGGCGAGTCGTGTTGCTCGATCTCTCAGCGATCGGGGATGACCAGCCGGGACCCCTTAGCAGGATGCCTCCACTCGTTGCACTGAGCTCGCTTCTTACCCGCCACATTTTCGTTAGCCCTTCTCTGTCTTCCTGGTTCCAGGCATTTGCCTGATGTAGGTATTCTTTCCAGGATCCTGTTTGCACGGCGTGTAGGGTGCGACCGTATACGCTGTCGTCCCGGGCGGCCTCCTTGATATCTTCCAGAGTCATGGCTCGCGGACATGCCGCCGTGGACGCCATATTGATATACTGCTCGGCTGCCTCGTCATCACCTTCGTGCGACTGTTGCGTTGGGTGGCGGGAAAGAAAATCCGCTGGGTTCTTTGCCCCGGGTCGGTAGACAACATCCATCTCATACGACTGCAGTTGCACGGCCCACCGTTCAATTCGCGGCGGAGGGTGGGGAGCTGATCCTTTGAAAAGAGATACCAGGGGCTGGTGGTCGGTGACCATGGTAAACGGTTGTCCTGTCAGGTAGAGGTGAAAATGGCCACAGGCCCATTTGATGGCGAGCGCCTCCCGCTCTATTTGTGCGTATCTTGTTTCCGTAGGCGTCAGGGACCTGCTTGCGAACGATAGTGCCGCCCATCTGCCGGGCTCTTGTTCCTGGGCCAGGATTGCCCCTAGCCCCACCGGGCTTGCGTCGACGAGGACTTCTGTCCGCTTTGCGGGGTCGAAATACGCCAGCGTTGCTTCCCCCAGGAGTGCATCCTTTATGCTTTGGAAGGCCTCTTCTTCCTGTTGCCCCCACTTCCATGGGCTGTCTGTCCGGGTGAGTGCCCTGAGAGGTTCTGCTCGGGTCGCTAGGTCAGGGATGAACCTCCCACAGTAGGTGGCCATCCCGAGGAAACTCCGCACTTCCGTGGGCGTCGTCGGGGCGGGGGCGTTCTTGATGGCCTGTGACTTCCTCGGGTCCACCTGGATGCCTTCTTGGTTGAATACATAACCAAAGAATTCTAGGGACGGCTGAAAGAATTGACACTTGTCTTTATGGAGTGTTACTCCGTGTTTGCTTAGGCGCTTTAGTGTGTTCCGGAGATGCTTGTGGTGATCAGGCGCGGTTGCTGAGTGGATTAAAATGTCGTCGCTGACGTTAAGTACGCCAGGCAGGCCAGATAGCATTTCTCTAATAGCGTTCTGGAATACTTCGGCTGCCGAAGATATCCCGAAGTTCAGCCTTTTGTATCTCCTGAGCCCAAGGTGAGTGCTGAAAGTGGTGATATACCTGCTTTCTTTCGATAGCGGCAGTTGATGGTAGCCGGCGTTGAGGTCGATCTTGGAAAACCACCTTGACCCGTTGACATCGGCTATTATGTCGTCCATCGTCGGGGTGATGTGGCGTTCCCGCTTGATGGCTTTGTTTGGCAGCCTCATATCGATGCATAGCCGTATGGCACCTGGCTGCTTCGGCTTCTCCGCGATGACCAACGGGGACACCCATGGCGTGGGCCCGGACACCTTCTCGATGACCCCTTGTGTTTCGAGGAGCTCGAGCACCTTCTCCACCGACGGCCTTAGGTGGAACGGTACCCTTCGATGTCGTAGGGCCACCGGGGTGACGGCTTTGTCGATGTGTAGCTTGATGGGGTCGCATTTGATGCAGCCTAGGCCTTGGAATAGTTCCGGGAATTGCTCAAGCAGTTCATCTACTCGGTGCGCCTGGACTCTTCTGGCGAACGAGACCAAACCTAGGTCCTCCGCCGTGTGGCTGCTCAGCACGGTATCCGCCTCGTGGTTGATGACGTGGATGGTAGCTACGACTTCTCGGTCTTCTGTCTTGATCGGTACCGATATTTTTCCTTTGAGTGGTAGCGGCGTGTGCGCCCCGTATGCATATATCTGAGTCTTTGAGGGCGTGACCGGAGGGCACGGACGTAACCGTCGATACTGCTGGAGGCCCATCACGTTCACTGACGCCCCTGTGTCGATAATCGCCTTTACCTCGGAGCCGGCGATTCGGACTACACAGGTCAGTTGAGGCCTGCGGCGTCGCTTGAGTTCCTGTGCGAATGATATGAGGAATGTTTCGTCATCTTCATCTTCTGATGACGAGTCAACTGGCCTCTGGTACCTGCGACCTGGTCTCTGCTCCTCCTCCGGCATCGATTCCTCCACTACCGACAGGTGTCTGAGTGTCCGAGATGGCGGTCTCTGGCCTCTGGCGTCACGACCTCGGCATCTCCCTCTGCATACAGCGGCGAAGTGATTTGGGATCCCGCAGTTTGTGCACGATTTTCCTTGCGCCGGGCAGTCTTTTGCTGCGTGCGGCTCGTGGCCACAGTAGCCGCACCGTGACCTGGGCGCGTCTGTTTTCGGTTTCCGGGGATACTCTGCCCTGGTCTTTGTCTTGATGGCGTCTGCTCTCTCGACCTTGATCTCAGAGCGCCCTACCGATTTTGTGAGGGCCTGGTCCATCTCGTTCGCCCTGGCCGCTGACAGGTCATGAGACCGTGCCAGGATGAGGATGGCTTCTAGCGCTATCCTTGGTTGGCGTAAAATGAGGCTCCTCAGGGTTTTGTCTCTGCATCCCTGGATGAGCTGGGCTCTGATCTCCTTGGTCTGGTCATCCTCGGTGCAGGTGCTGGCAAGCTCTCGTAATCGGGCGTAGAACGCGTCTATGGATTCTCCTTCCCTTTGGCGCGCTTGGCGCAGCTTGAAGCGCTCGAAATCCGGGTTGAGCTGGGGGTCGAAATGGGCGTCCAGCGCGGTCACGGCCGCATCGTAGTCTGTCGCGGCTCCCGTGTTCGGCAGGTGCTTGAAAAGCTTGAAAATCTCGTCCCCGGCATAATGAAGGAGGAGGGAGCATTTTATGGCGTCGTCCTCTTCCCGGGTTGCAATGAAATAGTTGTTGAGGCGCTCAATCCACACCCGCCAGCGGGGGGACGCTGTTGCTGGGTCTTCCAGTTCGCTGAACGGTGGCAGCACGCCTGATGCCGCATGCTGAAATGGCAACCGGATGGGGGCAATGCCACGGTCTTCATCGGCCATGATTGCACCTTGTTGATCCGGGGAAGCAGTGGCTGCAGTCGCAGGACGTCTCTTGTCGCTGCTGGGCGCTCCCTCCCGCGTGTCGGGCCTCTCTCCGGCACCTGTTCGTAGCGCTGGGTGAGGGGATAGATGGCAGGCTCGACGGCACTGAGGCGGCCAGGGAGGGGTGTAGAGCGCCGGACTCCTGTAGCTGGCTGGTCGGTAGACTAGGAGGATGTGGTAGGCTGTGGTGGGCACACTCCCCCCGTTTCTCCAGGGTAGCGCGTGCTAGCGCAGGGCCTCACTGCTGGCAGGATCACTCGGGCCTAGAGGGGAATCCACGTGGCAGCGCGCACCGGCGCTGTGTTATGCAGGGGTGTGGCCTGAAAGGCAAAATCAGCCGGACTCCTCAGCAAGAGTGCAGCGTGGCGCACGGCTTCCTTGTGAGCCCTGGTGCTCTCACGGGTGCAGGGGATGACTCACCCTCTCGTGCGCACCCAGCGGCCTTCAGGTGAGGGGCCTCGCTGGTTGCGGGTCGTTGCTGTGGGGATGTACGATCGTCCCGATAGCACGGGACAAACACACGAGGGTCTCGGCCCTCCTCGTCGCCAGTGTGGTGATCCGCTAGAGGGTCACCCGTGATGTGCGTGGCTAATGGCGCAGCGCCAGATATACAGGACACACACACAGCGTTAGTATCAGCCGAAGTGCCGCCCCCGAGCGGGCGCCTTCCATTTATTGGCTCCCCCGCCGGCCACGCCTGGCCGGCGGATGTGGTGTGAACATCCGCTCCAGCGCCGAGGGCACTGGAGCGCTAACCACTACAGTTCTATCGCCCGAAGCACCCTCCCTCCGCCCCCCACCCCCTCGTCTCCCAATAGCTCTACTCTGACCTCCTCCTTTGAACACCGCCTGGCTCTGACCCCGCATCCATGGTCCCGAGTTGAACCCTCACACCGCGCTTACCTTAGTTCCGCTTCCGGTGTCGCACTGCTGGAGCAGGGCCTCAGCCCCGGCCGAGCTTTGAACAGGACCCTTTCTTGGGCTGTGCTCAACCCCGCCCCTGCTACCACGTTTAATTAAGCCCAGGCTTTGCCTTGACCCTCCCTCCTAGCATTTGGCTTGGGCCCTCAGATCGTGGTGACTCCCTCAAAGCGTGCCTCCGAGGTGAGCCTCTTGTCTAGACCTAGCTGACGGTACCCCTTAACCCTTTCTCTTCAGACCACTCTGATCTGTCCTCATAGCTCCTGGTGCACTGTCGATGCAGCGGGCTGAGTGCTGCTGAGTTTACACCATCTCCCCCCCCCCCCACCCCCACGGAAGATAAGAGAGATGCTGGAAACTGAAAGAACCGAGCTTTGATAGGAAGCCGGCAGAAAGCCCTCACTGATCAATCAATAACAGCCGGGGACCAGAACATCAATCAATAACAGCCGGGGGCCAGGACATGCGGAGCCATGCCCACACAGCCAGAACCCCTGCCGTAACACAGTGTTTTAACACCAATACAGCCAGTGGCATCATACTGTCCTTCACAGCCAGTGGGCTCATAACAGCGCTCACAGACAAGCCCCTCATACCGTTGTCAGCCAGCACTCACACCGTTCCTCACATCCAGTACTTTCTTACGAACCCTCACCAGCAGTCTCATAGCAACCCCGCAGCAGCACTCTCAACTTTCAGACCATCCTTACAACCAGCACGATTATGCATCCCCACATTCAGTATTCTTATACCTGCCCACACTCCCCTCTCTCACAGAGGTCTCTCACATCACCCTCCCCGTCACACCGCCCACATCCAGCAATTTCACAGCATCTCCTAATCAGCAATTCTACGCCAGCTCCACGGTGAGAGCGGACAAACAGAAAATGTGTGGGGGTCAGTGGTCGAAGTGGGTGGGTTCCAGTGGCGGCTCCTCCGCTAAGGCGGAGGGACGTTGCCTCACTGCCAGGAGCAGCAAAGAAAGGAAAAAATAAAATGATAATAACGGAATGTTATCATTTTATTTTTTCCTCCTGCTGGAGCAGTGCATGAGGGGGTGGGGCGGAGCTGTAAGGGAGGAGTGGTAGAACACTCCTGTGTGCAATGACTTTGGGCGGCCCGAGAGGGCCGCCCAAAACAGTCATGCGCACTTCCCTGTTCTCCATGCAGGTTGCATTACAGTCTGCATGGAGAACATGCCCACCCCTCCAGCCCCTGGCTGAGCGCCGTGTCACGGCGCTCAGACCAATCACAACGCTGCATTGCAGCGTTGTGATTGGCTTAGGGGTGGGATTCTGGCTTCCTGTTCCTACTTGGAGTCGGACACAGGCGAGCAGGAGAGAAGACGCTGGAACCGACGGCGGCAAGGTAAGTTTTTTTTTTTAAAGCAGTGAGCCCCCCCCGTGCCCGCCCCCCCACCCGCGAGCCGTGCTGGCCGCCTCTGGTGGGATCTGAGGTGGACGAGAAGAAAAACTGTTCCCCTACTTAAAAAAAAAGACAACAGTTAATTCCGAGAGGTGAAATGCTTCAGATGTGCTGTGCTGTGAAACCGAGGGAGGGGCAGACAGCAAAACACGCCTTCTGGCCAGGGCGTTTGCTTGCCTGAAAGAAATGTAAATATGCACAACTGTTTAATGTGCAAATGTAAAGGGTGCTTGGAAGCGGTATTGACTTTAATTGATGGAATCACTTGAAGTTTCCTGATGACACAGATGTATTCTTTTGAGTGGTTTTGCAAGGGAATTAGCAGCTGTGCTGTGAAGTTTGTGCTTTTAAAGGACAGTTATAAAAAGGGCACTATATACAGTCTGAGTATTACTAAAATCTATATTTTGGAGCACTTTTTATCATAACATATTTGCACATTTTGTAGCAGCCTATCTTATACTGTGTGTAATGCAAATTTAAAATAATCACTTACATATTTACAGTGCTTTCTGTCACAGTCTGGAACCTCGTAGCACTAAACATACACAAGTCACTATTCTCCAGTGGACCAACCAGGATTAAATTCTGTGGCTCTCTGTTTACGGACACAGACCTCTGTAGTGCATTAACCAACAGAGGTTTCATAATGTAGGATAGTGCATTTCCCACTGATTAACTTGCATTTATTTTTCATTTAAGCTGTGCCTAATTTTATGTGTAGTTACCTGAAGGTGAAAGACAAAAAAGATACATAATATTTTGTTTCTTTAGCTACGCCTTTGACCCCGCCCCACGCTCACTCACACCGCCCCATTGGGCACAGTATCACAGTTCCCATACTTTTTTAATGCACTGCAACCACTGGTGGGGATATTTGTTGTGTTTGTGTATATATCTGAAGCGTGTAAGTCATCCCAGGCAGCTGGATGGCAGCCATGTTCTCGTGACCCACAAAAGGCATGAGCAGGTGCACGCTGCGCCTTCCTGCTCACTGCAAAGGAGCTGCTCAAAGCGCTGCCAGCGCGCTACAGTGTGCGTTGCCAACCCCTGTCCCAACCCCCCATAACACACAACGGCAGCCCACCTCCTTCTGGCCGTGGGGGCGGGGGCTCATGCATCTGGAATGAGCCCCCTCCCTCCCCATGCCCACAGTGCGGCGGCGGAGGTTTGCTGCTGTGTTTTTCCACAAGGGCCTCCAGGCTGAGCTGTCCCAGCAGCAGCGACCCCGGCTGGTGTCAGCTGGTGACACCGCCTGCAGACAGCCACAATGGCCCTCCAGCCATGTCCAGATGGTGCCAGGGGGTGGCAGGCGGAGGGTAGGCAGCTATCCCACATGTGCCAGGGACGACTTGGTTTCCTGTAACCGGGGGAACATGGATATGAGTGAAATATTTTCAGTACAGTGTGGGCTGGAGGCAGAGGCAAAAGTAACCCATACACGCACACTTCACTTATCCTTACAGTTCGTTATAATGCCAGGGTTTGGACAGACATCTTTTAACAATTTTCACTATTATTTTTCCTACACAGGCACACATGCCTGTTAACAATAAGTGTTCATGTGACTGTTGACAGGTTCCAGCTGTGAGGAGCCACAATGAAGGATTATTAGCACAAAGATGCGTCTGTCCGAGCTGCCTCTTCCGGTCCAACTAAGTTTGCCTTTGCACACGAGGACTCCCAACCGCCACCATTCACTTTTGAGGTAAATAAATCAATGGCTATCATACGCAGTACAATTTTAGCACCCCGTTTTCCAACTTTTTTACTTGAGTATATGCGTTTTATTCCTGGAATTCTGGAGTAGTTCGGAAGACCGTCGTTTATTCTATCAGTAAATATTTGTCAATACAGACATTAGTCTTTCGGCTACTGACCAACGCTGCTCTGTCCAGGGTGCTGAAATAAAACTATTGACTGTCTGAATTTCACCAACACCGTCCTTCGGTGTGAGGATCAAAACGAACCTTAGGACATCACTGAGCCCAAAGGTGTCAGTGCTTGTAGCGCCTGTTACTCTTTACAGCGCCTCGTGGGTCACACTCCTGATTGAGAACCCAGCAGACGGAGGAGGGGTGGGTGGGACTATTAAAAGGGCGCAGTCCTGTACTCCTCGTTGCGACGCTGCAGCCTTCCAAGCCTCCTTCTCCGAGGGTCACGCGCGGGTGCGTGATTCCAGGGCCCGGCGGGAGGCAGAGCACGAAAGCTCCTGGTCATTGAATGACACCACAAAAGGCATCTCAGTGGTACCCAGGCGGCTAGAAGATGTACCCATGGGCATGTGGGCAGGCCCGGTGGCTCGCCCGGCTGTCGGTCGATGCATGGTGGCGTATTCTTAAAGGGCTCAGAGGTCGTCCCGCGCCATCCCTCAGCAGGCATGTATGGCTGCAACAACAGAAGCGCAGATATGGGAGAAGAGCAGACAGACCTGCGGCCAGGAGGCCGACACCATGGTCCCACGAGGCCTTTCTTGAGGTCATAGGTCCTTGCTAAAAGTGCTTTGAAATTTGTGTTTCCCACCAACACGATTTACAATTATAGCAAACAGGGGGAGGTGCCATACATAGGCAGTAAGCATTCACACAGATGTATTCATACACCTATATGGAACAATTGCACGACAGAAAAGGGGGGCTTAGGGTGCCCCTCTTACGCACACACACGCGCGCACGCCCATGGGCTTCCTCCTGGTATCGAAGAATGCAGGTCTGAGACAAAAACCTGCCAAACGGTGCTGGTCACATGCTGACCACGGCGACACAGATGCGCCATGTGGGGCACTGCGGGGAGATGCACTGCGTGGAAAGGGTTTCTTCATAGCTTCGTCCAAAACACACGAAGCTTTTGATGTTTATAGTTCGCACAACAGTGCATTTCACAGATTACTCGTTTGCTAGAGGGAGTTCGGTGATTTTAATAGTGAAGTCTTGGTTTCATGCAGCAGAGCCCGCCATGAGGGGCAGACCACACATCTACAAGTACGTACTATGACACCCACAAAATGATACTTAATAAAAATAGGTTTTCACCGATGAAACATGCAATTAACTAATCTAAAGTAAAAAAAAAAACGACACTGCATATATTGCATCACGGCCTTCTTTTGATTCAATAACATGGAACGAGTGAACCACAAATAGATGGGCATCGAATAATTTCGAGACACAGCAATGCCTATCCGAAGAAAAGAAACAAAGGCTTGTATATAATTAGCAATACATAAGGAGACACAAGTAAATTCTTGAACCGTGCAGCAGTTTTTGATGTGACCCCAGGCTGAGGGCCTTAAGTTAGATGTTAAAGCCTGTACTAGCCTAAATACAAGAATACATGAGACAATAGGGAGTGCCACTCTACCTATTGGAATTGCACAATGTCGCGAAGATTGTCGAAAAGGCTGCCTTGGGTTGTTTAACAAGGTGACCATTAAATTAAAGACGTTCCAGGAAAATGTAGCGCAGTTAAGTTTAAAACTTTCTATCTCAAACACGCCCTTCCCAGATTTATTTAATTATGTCAGCCTGTCTACCCCGGGCCAAGCTCAATTTTCTAGTTGTGCAAACCTTTAAGAAATTCTGCCCATGTTCCTATGGGATACTGGTGTCTAGTTCTCTGCTTAAAAATGGAGACCCCACAATCGGGCATCAAATCACAGTAGGTTTTTTACATTATATTTGCATCAACCTTTACAGCGATCTGGTGTCTGAATGAACAAATGAGACTGTGTCTATAGATAGACCAACCTACCTGACAAGGGAAGCATCGTCTTCTGGTCTGTTTATCGACTCTGTTACTCTTAGTCCAACAATCAACACCTCGGCTTACGAATAATCAAATATATATAGTTTGCTGTCTTAACTCACTGCTCACAAGCAGTTAAAAGAGTGGGGGGGGAGGCAGTGTGAAAAAGGTACAACTCAGTACATCAGTACTGTGGTTCACCTTCCTATACCACAACTCGAAAGCTATAGGGATCGCTGTCCACTCATTGTGGTATGAATGTTCGAGGTGGTGGCCAACCTAGGGTGTCAACGCAATCATTTAGTGTAGTAGAGATGAAAACCTCACTGAGGGGCTCCTGAGAAGAGTCCAGACTGCGGACATGCCTTGTACGATTACTCACAGCCGTGAGACTCCCATCCCTTTCGTCCAACCCCTGTTTCCTCTGGTTACAATCTTCAGTAGACCTGTCTGTCAGCTGCAATCTGTGCAACAGGCTGATAGAGCAGAGATGTGCCAATATTCCCAATCTATAGCTATGCCTGATAGTGGCAACAGTCACAGTGCTTTGCTTTCCTCAGGTAAGAGGGTATCTCCTCTCGCGTAGAGCCAGCATATGCTATCGGGCCTCTTGGCCACTCCTGGATTGCACGTCACTATCATTTCACTAAAGCTCACCACAAGGACCGTGTGGCAGGTGGCCCAGCTGCCCCACACAGGAGGATGGTATGACAAGGGGTTACACATGGGATGTTGTCCTCTCTGGCAAGGGGTCAGCACATGGTTTCTCCACCTATGGGTCGGGTAGTCCAACTTGTACCCTGCTGATTCCCCGTAAGGCCGATGTGGAATCACTGTATACCCTTTATTTCGTACGGCACTCTGCTACTAACAGGGTGGCAACAACCGGAACGCTATGAGGCTCGGGAAGCCTCCAAGTGGTCTCTGGCAGGGGTTCATAGATTCATCTTGAAAGAAACTCTTCCTCCTAACACAACTCAAGGGTCTGAGTCTGTCTGGGGCAGGGCCTCTGATGTCTGCGCATGACTTCATGTTACAGACTCATTCCCTGAGTCCCACAGGACACCTTCTTTCAGGGCCTGCATTCTTCCTTAAGCTTTAGCATTTCCCAAGGATCAGGCCTAGAGCCTCCATTTCTCATGTATGAACCAGGAGCTCTTGCACCTATCCCCGAGCTACGCTCCAATGGCCCCTCTGGGGATTCATGAAAGCAGCACTTAGACGAACTGCTGCAAACCATCCCAAATCCCGTTTATGGTTGTGCTTCTCTAATCGCCTACACACGTCTGCACAAGGCACACTTGCTCCGATGCTCCGGTGTTTTCTCTGTCCACATCCGGAACAGAGAACGCACCCGTTGCCGCCGCAGACCCCAGCGTACTCGCTGAAGGGAAGAATTTTGCCCTGCCATGTCACCACACTCCATTGCAACGTAAGTTTTAACCGGCATTGGATTATTTTGTAACGTAGGCTTGATCTGACTTTCAGATCAAGGAATTTACGAAGCGGTCTATCCAACCCTTCTCTGGCTTTGTGGCACGGTCCATGCTGGATCACCGCCACATAGGTAAGAGCTGTGGAGAGACTAGGCAGCCTTAACTATACTTGGCAGTTATTATGACATTATTAATGTATAGTTTTTAAATTAATGCAACCACGTTATCTATCCAGGTGCTTCCTTTGACACACACCAATCTAATTCGCTCGCAGGATCACCGTCACTTAGGTAAGAGTTGTGATGATACTTGACAGTCCCAACTCTACATTGGCAGTTACTGTTGTACTATTGATTGGTAGTCTTTAATCTAATCGACCTCGTTATTCATCCAGGTGCCTCCTCTGATACACCCCTTTTTAATTCGATCGCAGAGCCACCAAGTCCTTATTTATTTGACCAGCCGGGTTGGAATTATCACCGGCGGAGTGGTGAGGGCATTTGTTACTTCTATTTTGGCACTTTATTGAATCAGATTTCCTCCTTGCTCATTCCGGTACAGTTTCCCCTAACAAGAGTTCTTTTCACCATCTAATTGTTTTAGATAAATAAGAATCTTCGCATATGAAGTACAGGTAGCACTACATTCACTCTAATACCTACCTTATCGATTCAAATATTGTTTTACAATAATGTATAATAGTTTCATTTTGTGTTCTGTGTCCAACTTTCACAATAATTCCATGGCGCACTTTGATGCGGGTTATATGGTCTTCACTATATAATATGTGTGGCACTTCACACATCACTTAGATATAGATGTTGTTTTTATTCTTGCACTTTCGGTCTGTTGAGTGATCGAACTGTCACGTGAGGTTGTAAGACTTGTCTAAGTTTTCCACGCTAAAGGTGATCTGCATTCACTCTATTTGGATGAGAGGTGCAATTCCTCCCATCTTTAACACCATGTAGTACTTTCTGCTTACATTCAACTCATTGTATCATTCTCAGCCCTGAAGAAGTCGCGGGATATTTCCCATTGTGACGAAACACGTGTTGGCTGGTTGCTCTTTTGATGTTACACTGAATAAAAGACAAAGAACAGAGCGTTTGGAACTTTAATGACTTTGGTGTTCACAGGAATTGATGAACTCTCATCGAGAACTCTTATACGTGTGCACAGGACTTTGGTTCATTACTTTGTGCGGGATTTCTCCTTCACACACATAGGGGTTATAGGGTGTTTCCCCTACCTGTTGGCAACGTATTTACAGGCATCTAGCACACTACACGCAATAGCAGCAGAGCGCCACTACTTCCTAGACCACCAACACCCCACCTTTAGATTTACACTTGCTCCGATGCAGTTACATTAGGTGTTAATGCGCTGTGCACGTGTGCTTCGTCATTCCGTCCGCTGTGATTCTGCAAGATGCTGATGCAGTTCTGGGAAACTGGCCCCCAAGAGGCTCTCCTAATACCATGGAACGTGGGCACGGTGTCCCCTTTGACCGGTCATTGCATTCACCGAGACCTCCCAAGACACCGGCTCTTTGTCCAGCATTCTTAAATGTCTTAATGACAATGTTAGGCTCGCCCGTCTCTCCAGATAACACATTTGTTTGTACAATTTCTGCTAACTCATGTTCAGCTCCGTGATGGCGTCACTCCATTTGCACAAGCTCTGGGCTCAGTGACACAGCTCTCCCGCATCTTTACGTTTTTTACACCCTGCGAGCTAGTAGGGTTAAGGATATTCATTCTTAACATCATACATCTTTGCTGCAACGAAGCGTGGCTCGTGCTGCGTCTGATTTCCTGCTCACCACTGGTTGAGAGGGTGACGTGGTTGTGGCCTTAGCTGCCTCCACCACTAGATTTGTTTAATGAGGCTTCGTTTGCTTTTTGCTCAGCCGGCTAACACCCTTGCTGATTTTACTCATGAGCCATTATGGTCTGGAGAGATGGTCATTCTTGAACTCTCTCTGGGTCAGCAGTTGAAAGATCACATATTTCTCTATCTCTGTCTGTAGACAGTTGAAGGTGGAAGTTACAGTCAGCAGTTTTTAAGCTGCTGCTGCATGGTCTGCAGTTGTGCAGAACCGACCCTGAGTACAGCTCCAGTGGTGAGCTGTCCAGGTGGGATCGCCTCAGCAGCTGCGGGAGTCAAGCTGGTGTCCTTGGATTAGGTTCTCACAAATCTCTGACAATCAGGTCTTAAAGCCTCTTGCTATGTAGTCAGTCTTTCAATCAGCTCATAGGACCTCTTGATATGCACTCAGTGTTTCAGTCTGGTCCTAGGGCCTCTTGCTATGCACTCAGTGTTTCAATCAGATCCTAGGGCCTCTTGCTATGCACTCAGTGTTTAAATCAGCTCCTCGGAACTCTAGCTGTGCACTCAGTATTTCAGTCAGCTCTATGGCCTCTTGCTAGGAACTCATTGTTTCAATCAGCTCCTAGGACCTCTTGCTATGCACTAAGTGTTTCTATCAGCTCCTAGGGCCTCTTGCTATGCAGTCAGTGTTTCAATCAGCTCCTAGGACCTCTTGCTAGGCACTCATTGTTTCAATCAGCTCCTAGGGCTCTTGCAATGCAGTCGGTGTTTCAATCAGCTCCTAGGACCTCTTGATATGCACTCAGTGTTTCAGTCAGCTCCTGAGGCCTCTTGCTATGCACTCATTGTTTCAATCAGCTCTTAGGGCTCTTGCTATGCAGTCAGTGCTTCAATTAGCTCCTGGGACCTCTTGCTATGCACTCAGTGTTTCAGTCAGCTTCTAGGGCCTCTTGCTATGCAATCACTATATTAATCAGCTCCTAGGGCTCTTGCTATGCAGTCAGTGTTTCAATCAGCTCCTAGGACCTCTTTCTATGCACTCAGTGTTTCAATAAGCTCCTGGGACCTCTTGCTATGCACTCAGTGTTTCAATCAGCTCCTAGGACCTCTTGCTATGCAGTCAGTGATTCAATCAGCTCCCAGGGCCTCTTGCTATGCAGTCAGTGTTTCAATCAGCCCCTATGACATCTTGCTATGCACTCAGTGTTTCAATAAGCTGATCTTTGGTCTGAGTGTGCACCAGAGGATCCCACTGCTTGGGGCTCAATTGCCCTGGTTCAGAGGCAGGCATTCCTAGGAGTATTTGATCCATCAAACCTAGTGGTCTGACCAACTTCATACTCTGGAGTTTAGTTTGTAACTTTTATGAAATGATTTGCCTCTCTGCTTGACTAATATTATTGTGCTTTCTGTAACTTCGGCAATGGTAAATGGCTTGTTTGATTTTTACCTTATTTTTTAATGGTTTTAATTAATCATACAATAAACTTAAACTAAACAACTTGTTACTTTCCTTTCAGTAATTCACTGGGTGCAGACATGCTAACAATCTTTCTTTTGCTGGCTGTCTGTAGCCGTTCTGGGGAAATTGGCAGTTTTGGAGCAGCAACAAAGGCACAGATTCTTCGAGCAGGACTGTCCTAGGCAGTAACCTGGTAGTGTGTGATCCCCTGCACTCAGTTTGAGTTGTAGCCATAACACTACATAGTGAAAGGGAGCAGTGTTATGCATTCAAGCTCAACAACCACACACAGATACAAATTGCATTACATTGACACATACTTCTACGGGTGATGACATATTCAGTGTCTCTGTTGAGTACTCCATCTGTGGTTGATAGTGGCCTTTTATTTTTGTATGTTACTCCTGTGGGTTACATGTTGCTACATGCAACTGTGTGATCTGACTTTTCCTCGTATCTTTGAAATGAAACCCAAAGCTACAGTGTTGCTGACAATAGGTTAACCTTCGTGTGGAATGCATTGGCGAATTTGGACTATTCTGAGAAGTATGGGCTTGAAAGAGCACTTGCTGCCTTTGTATGTAAAGATAAAGTTTGCATGGAAACCATTTGAGAGGTGTGCTTGCCCCTCCTCTGATAACAATAAGTCTTCATGTAACAGGTATTACACAACAGTTGATAACAATAAACCACATCACATCAATGTATTTCTCTTTCTTACATACACACACACACACTCTCCCACCACGCTAACAATAACCATTTCATCACATCTAAAGGAAACCTGGATATTGCAAACATGGCCTTATTTGTTCAATCCTTATCAGAGAAATGTCTCCATCTGGGTCTCTTCAGGCCTTATGTGATTAGGGCAAAGCAGCAAGGCACACGCACATGGATTCATCCAAAGTCACATAAACAAGGCTCGGCACAATGAACTTGGTCTTCATCACAAGCTAAGAGATTTCAACATACAATCCTCTCCCAAACTGTGCTTCAATCACTCGTAAACCATGGCACGGGTAACCAGTATCCTCCCTCCTGTGCCCAGCCACAACCAGGAGAGGAGACCCGTGTCCCTTACAAACATTGAATAAAGTGTCGAAAAATCAATTTCCGGAACTCCTTTGTCACAAACCTCAAGGTCTGCAACCAAGTGTCAATCTGGAGCTGTTGCTTGAATATATGCATTACAGAGTCTCTGGGAAGTTGGCACCTACTCATTCCATTATCAAGCCAATGGACATGGCAGCCAACATGAGCTTCAATGCGTACGATGACCAGAACCATGCAGAACCTGGACAATGAGTGTAAGAAATCGAGGGACCCAGCTGGCAAAACTGTTGAAAGATACAAGCTATGAAGGCTTTCCATAAGAATAACTATGCACAAGTCTTACAAAGTCTTATAAAGGCGGGCTGCCCATTCTCCATCAAACAGTGCGTTAGACATGAATGCGTGATGGCACCACAATATTTCATTTTCCTATCAATGATGGAGTCGTCTGATTGACAAATGTTTTAGCCAGTGTCCCCTTGCAGGTCTGAAAACTTCTATCCTATTATCTGCGGATGACACAGTGATCCCACAAGGCACCTCTTTGTCTACTGAGTGAATGCAACAGGATCCTGGATTGTTAGGATGCTCATGATCTAAGTGCTTCTTGCAAATGGTGAAGAATATCCATAATAGCAAGGTCCTATCATAGGACTCTTACACACAGAAATACACAAACACTCACCCGATTTAATTAAAACCTTTTAACATGCTATAAAAACAAAAGATATGGCCTGTATACCAGTCCTAAAAGGAAAGCATACCAAAAGGCTATTTTACACGCCAAAAAAGATTGGGATGAACAGAGGTGGAGGGCCTTTTGGACACGTGTTCTATTGGTGATTCTTCTAAATTCTGGGCTTTGGTGGTGCAGGACCGTTCCAAAGCCATCCGACTTCCGGCCTTTAATGTGGCCGCTTCCAATTGGGTAAACTATTTTGGGGTACATTGACAAAATATCAACACTCAAAATATCCCCATACAAAAACATCATGGCCAAAATATCGATGTAAAAAAATCGACATCTTATACTTATAATGGTAAGTACAAAAATATCAACAACAAAAAAATCGATGTCATTAATATAGTTGTATAAAATATCGATATAAAATAATAAATAGTAAATATATTAAATAGTAAAAATCAATTAAAAAAAAGATTTAATATATATCTTAACAAATATAACAAATAAACACAATTAAAAAAGTTAAACACACTTATATAATAATAAAAATATATTTACATATAGCTACTTACAAAAAAAGTTATTCAACTAATAATTTTAATTTATATTCTAATTTAAAAATAATATATAAACAAATATATATATATATATATATATATATATTTCTTCCGATTTGCCGCACTTAGCCGATCACCTTCCTTTCGACGCCGGTGCCTGCAGCGGTGGCGGCAACCGCTTGTTTATAGCTCATGTAGTTCGTTCGGGAATTCCCAAAAGAAGACAGCGGCACACCAAAGGACAGAACACAAATTTATTGTGCCCACAAACAACGCGTTTCGGCGAAGCCTTTTTCCAAGTAAGTGACCTGTGCCCAACTGCCCGTAAAAATACAGGTTAGCGTCAGTAAACATGGAAGACATACTACAGCCTAAACATACTACCTATCGGCTGTAGTTGAATTAACATTTCATAATTCATGGATGATCAGGTAAACATTGCATATATCATTTTACATCACAGTAATTATTTTGTAAATTTCATTCAAATGAATTAACCAATTTTTTCCAAATCTTTACATATTTCACAATGCGGACTCGCCCATTGAAAGCGCATTTCTATCCCCAAATTTGTTAAATCATACAATTATGATCTACGTAATTATGGCGTTATTGTAATTCATAGGTAAATGCACACCAAGCTCCAATTTCCGGTAATGTACCAGATGTCAATGCGGGCCGTTTTCAATATTATTCACACATAAAAACAACAAAACAATAAAAATATGATGCATATATCAAATAATGATACCGTTCTTCCAAAAATCGTTATTGCTACTGGTAAATCCCTCTATTCATGCATGGAGGAATGTGGGCCGGTTCACAGCTAATTGTGGGACAAGAAAGCCAACGTGATAAGGTGAATAACGAAAGAAAGAAGAAATGTATCAGTACGAGTGAAGACAGGTTCCAAGTGTTTTTCTATCTCACTAAACCTAGTGAGAATACCTTGGTGGGGATGTGCTGGCAAATACCCGATTGAACATCCCGTAAGTCTATATATAAGACCTATAGCCCATCTAAGTCACTCATATCAATTAAAATGAAGTGCAAGTGATTAAAACAGCATAAGCTGGTTACAGTTACAGGAGCTGTGGAAGGAACTATTGTAACCCTACCTATATCCAATATGGGTTGCAAGTTCTTCCCCATAGTTGAGCCCGTTCGGAATTTTGGTATTGAGCTCAATTATATATTTGGATTCAGTGATCCGTAGCAGTCTCTCTCTATCGCCACCTCTGGGATGTGGCATAATTCTATCTATGCCATAAAATGTTAGCAGTTTGGAATTGCTTTGATGTTTCTCTTGAAAATGCCTGGCGATAGGGTAATTAAGATCTATGTTGGTAACAGCCCTCATATGTTGCAGGATACGGGTCTTAAGTTGTAATTTTGTACTGCCAACATATTTTAACCCGCACGGGCATTCCAAGACATAAATGACATAGTCACTGTTACAAGTTAGAAGCTTGGTGATTGGTCTGCTTTTAGTTTTACTTACATTGTAGCTATTCCTACTGCTGCTATGCTTGTAAGCCTTACAAGAGTTACATTTCTTGAAGCCCTTGGACACTCCTAACCACATGCTAGTTGTGGATTTGCTGTGGTAGCTGTGGACCAGATGATCCTTTAGGGACTTTGATTTTTTATACGTTATGAGAGGTGTTTTTCCAATACTAGAGCCTATTATAGGATCTGATTCCAGTAGCCCCCAATGGCGTTTCATGGTGCGCCTAATGGTATTAGACCGAGTGTTATATGTAGTGATCAATCTCGGGACACCAAAGTCATTTTTAGTATTTCTCTTAAGGGAAAAAAGTGCTTCATTACGTGTAACTTCTTTGGCTTTTTTGCTGGCCGCAGCAATGACTTTGTCATTATAGCTACGTTGCTTAACCCTCTTTGCCATGACTTGTTGCTCTTTAGCGAAACCCCCTTCTGTACTACAGTTTCTCCTGGCCCGGAGAAACTCCCCATAGGGGATGCTGTTTTGTAGGGGTACAGGGTGACTGCTGCTTGCGTGAAGCAGTGTATTTCCGGCAGTCTTTTTTCTGAATAGACTTGTTACTATCTGTTTGTTTTCCACTCTAATCGCTACATCCAAGAATTCACAATAGGATGAGCTAATATTGTGTGTGAAGGATAGGTTGAGTTGGTTATCACCTAGCACCTCGATAAATTCCAGTGCCAACTTCACAGGTCCATCCCATATCAGGAACAGGTCATCAATATACCTGATCCAGATAGGGATGTGTTCCGTGAATTTCTCATTAGCCTCCATCCACACAATCTGTTCCTCCCACCAACCCAGGAAAAGGTTGGCTAGGCTCGGGGCAAAACATGTGCCCATCGCCGTGCCAGTCTTTTGGCGGTAGAGTGTTTTATTGAAGATGAAAATGTTCTCCTTAAGACAAAAAAGCATCATGGTCTCTAGCATTTGTGTGTGTTCCCAGAGCGAGATGTGTCTCTCCCTGAAGAAATACATAAAAGCATCGACACCTAGTCTCTGGTCGATGCAGGTGTACAATGAGCACACATCAAGTGCTATCATGTGAAAGTTGTCTTCCCATCTAATGTCATGTATGCGGCGCAGGAAATCGCTACTGTCCCTGCAGTATGATCGCAATCTCGTGACATAGGGTGCTAGAAATAAATCAAGAAAAATAGATGTATTCTCCAGAAGTCCCCCATTGGAGGATACTATAGGTCTTCCTGGTGGTCTAGTGGGATGTTTGTGGATCTTCGGTAATAGATACAAACAGGGAACCATTGGATTGTCCGTTTTCAAGAATAAATATTCATCTCTATCCAACATCCCACCCTCCCACCAGCCCTTTAATAAATCATGATACTGTTTGATAGAGGACCCATACACATCCCAGTTAATTTCCTCATAGCAGTTGGTGTCCTTTAACTGTCTATAGGCTTCATAATTATACTGTTCTAAATCCATGACAATCACATTTCCGCCTTTATCTGATGGTTTTATAATTATACTTTGATCATCCATTAACGCATTTAAGGCAGTTCTTTGTGATTTAGTAAGATTGTCATAATGAGTTCTAGGATGTTGATCCCTCAGTTTATTAATTTCCTGGATCATGATAGAATTAAAGGCCTCTATATTGTCATGTGGGACATTAAGGTTAAACACTGATTTGGGTTTTAATCCGCTATGCCAAGTCGCATCCGGTCTGAAACCTGCTTCAATCAGCATTTTTCTTTTTTCAGCGAATGATCTTTCAGCAATGTTGTCTTCCATTTGATGCATATCCAAAATAAAGTTCACATCTTCTATCCGGAAATCAGGTGCATCCTCCAATAATGGGCATCCAGTTCTAGGTTTCCTTAGTCCGGCTGTCATTTTGAACATTTTCATCAATTTTAATTTCCGAATGTAAAGGAACAGATCAATACATGTGGTAACATAGTCCATATCTTGAGTGGGGCAGAATGAAAGTCCCAATTGTAGAAGTGACTCCTCCTCCTTGGTTAATATTCTGGAAGATAAATTAATGATTGATTTGTTACTCACAGAGTTAGCAAAACAGGAGTCTTGTCGTGGGGTAGTTCTCCCTCCCCGTCTATTTTTTACTCGGAGTCTTTTTTTGTTCCTGATCCTCTTCCTCTTTTGGGACCTTTTCCTCTTCCTCTGGTCTTCACTTGTGGTTTCTCGTCTTGTTCTTTCTTTTGTTTGAGAATCTGGAACTCGTGTAAAAAGGTCAATAGGCGCACGCCTAAAGGGACACTTAGAGCTTCTGTATCAGAGCTGAGGTCAGAACTTGATCCTGTTGAGGCGGCTTCCTGTTGCCTTTGTTTCTGGATAGTGTGCAAGTTTCTTTGTGCCCAATCGAAACGTTTTGCATACGTTAAAATTCGGCCCTCGGCGTAATCCCTCTTATGGCGTAAAAATTTACGCTGTTTTTTGGCCTTGATGGTATCCTCGTAACTCTTCAATTTCGCCTCCAGTTGTTTGCCAAAGTCGATGACTGCCTTGTCGTTTTTATATTTTTCAAGTTCCTGCTTTAGCTCAGCTAGTTCTTTTCGGGTAGTATCTAGGTCAATTTTGGCATACTTAACTAGCATTTCCAACATGCCTTTGCATGTTTTTGCCATAAAGGTTGACCACTCTTTAAGTAGCTCTGGATTTGGATTTTCATAGGTCGGAATGATTGTTATTCTGAGTCCTCTTGGTACTCTATTGACCTCGATATAATTGGTGAGCGAAGTCACCTCCCACCACTTGTTGATCTCTCTCTTAGACAATTTTTCTAATAATGCCAATTTCTGTTTTAATGAGGGTTCAGTGGCATTAGCGCTGCTGCCGGATCCCGATGGAATAGCCTCTGAATCCAATCCTTCGTCAAAAAGGGAAAGTGCTTCTGCCTGCCTAACGGCTTCCCATTTATTCATTCTTCTTAAAATTCAAAATTAAATGTGCAATCACAAACCTTGTCCTTTGACGCCCTTCACCGATCCTGGTATGGGCGTTGTGTCTGCTCCAATTCCACAGTCTCCGGTAGCGTTTGCGGTTATGTGGACAGGTGACGGAGTTATACCTGACTCCCGCCCTCCGACATGAGACCAAGACAACTCACAACCTCACCCACACTTCGCCCGCTTACCCGACAGAGAATCAATCGATGGTACCGGAGCGGCGGGAACGGCTTCGATGAAGTTTCTTCCGATTTGCCGCACTTAGCCGATCACCTTCCTTTCGACGCCGGTGCCTGCAGCGGTGGCAGCAACCGCTTGTTTATAGCTCATGTAGTCCGTTCGGGAATTCCCAAAAGAAGACAGCGGCACACCAAAGGGCAGAACACAAATTTATTGTGCCCACAAACGACGCGTTTCGGCGAAGCCTTTTTCAAGTAAGTGACCTGTGCCCAACTGCCCGTAAAAATACAGGTCAGCGTCAGTAAACATGGAAGACATACTACAGCCTAAACATACTACCTCTCAGCTGTAGTTGAATTAACATTTCATAATTCATGGATGATCAAGTAAACATTGCATATATCATTTGACATCACAGTAATTATTTTGTACATTTCATTCAAATGAATTAACCAATTTTTTGAAAATCTTTACATATTGCACAATGCGGACTCGCCCATTGAAAGCGCATTTCTATCCCCAAATTTGTTAAATCATACAATTATGATCTACGTAATTATGGCGTTATTGTAATTCATAGGTAAATGCGCACCAAGGAAATTGAATTACTTGAAAAAGGCTTCGCCGAAACGCGTCGTTTGTGGGCACAATAAATTTGTGTTCTGTCCTTTGGTGTGCCGCTGTCTTCTTTTGGGAATTCCCGAACGGACTACATGAGCTATATATATATATATATATATATATATATATATATATATATATATATACATATACCATTAACATAAAATCTTTAAAAAAACAACTGTTATAATTAAAAAAAATAAACAGCTTACAATTCTTTAAATGTAGCAAAAATTATTTCACACATTAAAAATATTAATAATTGAAAAATTTATAATTTTAAATAACCAAAAACATAACAATATAAATCATAACAGCATAAACTAAATGATAAAATATAGAATTTAATACATATACTGTTCTCACTACAATTTATACCAAACTACGCAAACTGTTAAAATTAATATAAAAACATTTACTACTCCCACGTCACAAAAATAAAACTGGTTAAAATTTACAAATCTCCCTCCAACAAATGCAACAGTAGTAAAAGCGTTGGATTGCGGATAAGTAATATTTACTGTGCCCATTCCAGCCAGTACAACAGTAACAAAACTGTTGGAGTGCGAAGGGATACATTTACTATTCCCAGTCCAATCACCACAACAGTAGCGAAAGTGTTAGATTGTGGAGGGGTAAAATTTACTATTCCCACCTACTGAGTGTAACAGAAGGGAAACTGTTGGATAACGGAGCGGTACAATTTACTAATGCCACTCCAGTCAGTACAAAAGTATGGAAAGTGTTGGATTGCGGAGCGGTAAAATTTACTATTCCCACTCTAATAAGTGCAACAGTAGGGTAAGTGTTGGAAAGCGGAGGGATAAAATTTACTATTCCCACTCCAGTCTGTACAACAGTAGGGAAAGTGTTGGATTGCGGAGGGGTAACACTTACTATTCCCACCCCAATTAGTGAAACAGTAGGGAAAGTGTTGGATAGCGGAGGGGTTAAATTTACTATTCCCACTCCAGTCAGTACAACAGTAGGGAAAGTGTTTAATTGTGGAGGGGTAAAATTTACTATTCCCACTCCAATAAGTGCAACAGTAGGGTAAGTGTTGGAAAGCGGAGGGATAAAATTTACTATTCCCACTCCAGTCTGTACAACAGTAGGGAAAGTGTTGGATTGCGGAGGGGTAACACTTACTATTCCCACCCCAATTAGTGAAACAGTAGGGAAAGTGTTGGATAGCAGAGGGGTACAATTTACTATTCCCACTCCAGTCAGTACAACAGTAGGGAAAGAGTTGGAATGCGGAGGGGTAAAATGTACTATTCCCACTACAATAAGTACAACAGTAGGGAGAGTGTTGGAAAACGGAGGGGTAAAACTTACTACTCCCACTCCAGTGTCAGGGACTGTCCGGGACTATGTCGGGAACACAGTCATGGACTTGAGCAAGGACTGGGGACTGGGTAGAAAACGTACCGTGCACAGAAAGAGTAGTATAGCGCTGCCCAGGATCACACAAGGAGTCAGAGGAGAAAAAGGGATCCAAAGGGGAAGCCTGTACAAGATGGCTAAGACTCAGAAAGGAAGGGCACTCACAAGGCAATTTAGCATTCAGACTAACTACACCCAGGACGGACGTGCAAGACATATATATAATACAACATTAACAATAAAGGGAATGTGGGGTAAAGCACTCAGGAGCTCCACACGGTAAGACTGAAGCTCAGTAAGTTCCTCACCCACAATTGCTGTTACAGATACTGACTGAAAATACCCACATATAGGATATGTATGCAAAGGCAGGATCTGTGGAGCTTATACCTATGGTGATGTTATAACAGTAACTCAAAGACAATACTCACAGTGAACAAGAAACACCACCTAGGTAGTCAGCTGTGCCCACGGATCCTGGCGATCAAACAGGAACACGCAAGGCAGTAACAGCAAAGGGGTAGAACTAAACACAAGCACAATAGACAAGGAGCTAGCAAGGAGGAGTGCTTAACAGGAAAGGAAGGAAATCACAGGGCACACTTGGCAGAAAGCAGGTAACAAACATACAAGGTAACAGAAGCAAGACAGCAGAAATAGAAAGACAGCAAACTAGAACTGGAACCAAGGAAATGGGAAGAAAGGCAGGGACTAGAAAAGGATATACAGAAGGGGAGGCTACAAGGGTATACTAGAATAGTGCAGGTTCAGGAATCAAGAAAACAAAGTAGCATAGAAGGCAGTGCTGGGGCAGGAGCAAGAATTGAGCAAAAGCTCAGGAGTCAAAGTAGCACTGCAGGTAGTGCTAGTTCAGGAGAAGGGAAACTGCTGCAGGTCAGGAACAAGGAATGCTAAGGCTCAGGAGTCAAGGTAGCACTGCAGGCAGTGCTAGTTCAGGAGAAGGGAAACTGCTGCAGGTCAGGAACAAGGAATGCTAAGGCTCAGGAGTCAAGGTAGCACTGCAGGCAGTGCTAGTTCAGGAGAAGGGAAACTGCTGCAGATCAAAAATAAGGAATGCTAAGGCTCAGGAGTCAAGGTAGCACTGCAGGCAGTGCTAGTTCAGGAACAAGGGAAACTGTTGCAGTTCAGGAACAAGGAATGCTAAGGCTCAGGAGTCAAGGTAGCACTGCAGGCAGTGCTAGTTCAGAAACAAGGGAAACTGCTGCAGTTCAGGAACAAGGAATGGTAAGGCTCAGGAGTCAAGGTAGTACTGCAGGCAGTACTGGTTCAAGGAAACAGGAAATAGCTACAGCTCAGGAAACAAGGAGTCAAGAGAGCACTGCAAGCAGTGCAAATCAGGAACTAGAAATAGCTGAAGCCCAGGAACAGGAACAAAGAATAACTAGCTCAGGAACTCAGGAAACAAGGTAGCACTGCAGGCAGTGCTAATTCAAGCACAAGGAATAGCTATAGCTCAGGCACTCAGGAAACAAGGTAGCACTGCAGGCAGTGCTAATTCAGGCACAAGGAATAGCTATAGCTCAGGAATCAAGGAACAAGGATTAACTATAGCTCAGGAATCAAGGAATATCAAAAGCTCAGGAAACAAGGATCGGTCTCACCGGAAAACAGCTACAATGACCAACACTGGGCTGAAGGGAGCTGGGGCTTAAAAGAGCTCACAGTAATCACATGCATCAGGTGTGAGCAGGCTAGCAGCAGCCAGCCACAGGTGAACTGAATTCCTCCACCCATCCTTGGCCTGCAGGGGTGGAGACAAAGCAGTGAGCAGGGGATTATAGGTAATGGAGTTTCCAGCATGAGCAGACTGGCTTCCACAAAACCCGGCATGGATTGGGAATGGATGTCAATTCCTAAATGATGTCCAAATGCCTGGAAGTCAGGATATGCATACAGGGGAGTGTCTGGAAGCATATTAGAATACTGGAAAGCCCCACAATTCGGCCCCCTGGTGGTGGGAACGAGAGCACAGGGAGTGAATCGTGACAGTACACCCCTCCAACGACCGGCTCCCGGAATCTGGGACTCGATTTAAAGCTTTTGCTGCTATGAAATAAGTCCATTTCCATCAGAGATGTAGTGCAAGATACCAGAGGACTGTAGGAAAAATGTGATGTTCTGGAGGGTAGGATAATAGGCTGTAATTTAACAGCAGTATTGAAGGCCGAACCTGAAGTGTCCAAATCCAGTAACAGGGGCTTAGAAGCCTGAATTAAAGGTGTTTGAAGTCTTGATGATGGCAGGCTAGAGTAGCACTCTGAAAACAAAGGAAGATTTAATGTAGGATCAAAAGCATATAACGAATTGGCAGGAGGCACAGAGGTCAACGGCAAACTGGCTGAAGACAAAGGAGACAACGAGAAGCAGACCTGAGGCTCTGGCCCTGGATGAAAACATACAGAAGACTCACATGCAGGAGACTCTGGAAGCAGGTATGCAGGAGACCCAGGTCCTTGAGGCTTACATGTTGAGAGTTTTGTCTCTGATGCTGGAGATTCAGTCTCTGAATGTATACGTACTGAGACCTCTGAAGGCTGGCAAACTGGATGCACAGGGTCAAAAAATAGGCAACATAGAGGCTCAAGGTTAGAAGGCAGGGAGCCTGGAAGCTCTGGTGCTGAAGGCATGGAGCCTGGAAGCTCTGGAAGCTCTGGTGCTGAAGGGAGACATGCTGGATGCTCTGGCTCGGACGTCAGACAGGCTGGAAGTTCTGGCTCGGAAGTCAGACAGGCTGGAAGTTCTGGCTCGGAAGTCAGACAGGCTGGAAGTTCTGGCTCGGAAGTCAGACAGGCTGGAAGTTCTGGCTCGGAAGTCAGATAGGCTGGAAGTTCTGGCTCTGAAGTCAGAAAGGCTGGAAGTTCTGGCTCTGAAGTCAGACAAGCTGGAGACTCTGACTTAGTAGGCAGGTGAGCTGAGGGCTTGTGCTCTGAATGCAGGCAGTCTGGAGGCTCCGGTACTAATCACAGGCATGCTGCTGGCTCGGGCTCAGATGGCAGGCAGGCTGCAGGCTCGGACTCAGATGGCAGGCAGGGTGCAGGCTCGGGCTCACATGGCAGGCAGGCTGCAGGCTCGGGCTCACATGTCAGGCAGGCTGCAGACTCGGGCTCACATGGCAGGCAGGCTGTAGGCTGAAGTTCAGAAGGCAGCAGGCCGGCTGAGGACTCTGGAGACTCCGAGAGCAGCAGGCCGGCTGAGGATTCTGGAGACTCTGAGAGCAGCAGGCTGGCTGAGGATTCTGGAGACTTTGCAAAAAGACAAGCTGATGACAGAGAGGCACAAGGATGATGGACTTTAAATTCTGGGAATGGCGATAGCCCGTGAACAGTAGATTCCCTATTGTCAATATTGAAATCTTCACAGTTCCTTGGCTCATTAAAACACACTGAAGGGCTTTCTTCGGGATGGCTAAGAATACTGCTTATCTTAGAGTCTATGATGACCAGACTCCCTTTACCATTTGGCAGTTCACATGTCTTAGTCAGAGGAAATAGGTCTGAGACTTCTTGGTCATGGGAGATTTGTTCAATTCCTTCTGCATTACAAGGTGGTACAGATGCATCAGAGCATAGAGTAATATTATGTCCTGACTTTTCAATATGTGGCGTGCTTGAAGGCGAGAGAGCAAACACGGAGTCAGGATTTTGTTCCTTCTCAGTGAGGAGGTTGCCTTCAGTCGCAGAAGTTAGACCAAGAGCATAGACTTAGTCAAAGGGTGTTGTCACATCAGGGATTATGTTGGGCACAGGTTCAGGTTTTGTCTGTATGTCAATGGCCAGGGTATGTGATACCCCCAGGGTGGAACTGACCTCACTACCAGGAAGAGAAAGCAAACAAGTATTTAGTGTCTTTCCTGGCATCTGGGGTTCCTTAGAAGTGGAGGGACACATCTCAGATGTAGTGCCTATACACAGTTTAGCACTAGAAAACAACACATCAGAGGAGGTAGAAATTTCAGAATTCAAACAAATACTTTCATTAACTGGACTGTGAGACAAGGTACTATGGTTTTTCTGGATGGAATCTGAGGGATCAGCCACTGTATTGTTCACACAATTGCTGGACCAGCTCTGAGGGGAACGCAAAAGAGAGCGCAAGGCTTCATTCTCCATTTCTAAGGAGGCTAACATAGAGGTGGAAAAGTTGTTTTCTATAGGGGTGTTAGATTCCCACTTGAACTGTGGGTTATAATTTTTTAACAGAGTCTGAAACATTTTATTCTCTCGTTGTAATTCAAGAATCTTAGATGTAATTATATCCTGTGAAGACTGCAGATCTTTCTCTACAAGGACAGTGGTAGACTTGGCAACTTCACAACAAACAACAGAGCTATACCTTGGATTTTGTTCAAAGTGGCTATTAGCTGTCTGTGTTCTAGTAGGTGTTTTCTTTCTTTTGTTAATCTGATTGTTTACTTTGAATGTGGTATCTAACAAGGTCCCTTTAGTATCCGGGACTGTGATCTTTACTGGACTACAAGACTGGGTAACATTATTTGAATGGAGAACAGAGGTTATGAAATTAATCTGCTCTTTCTTTGGCTGCTGTGTGGTTAAACATGCTTTAACTGGGGTCATTGAACTACCAGTTTGGTAAGATGCTGATAAATACTGTGTCTGGAAATTGTCTTCAAAGAAAACATTTTCTTGACAGGGGGTCTCTGAGTTACAAACTTCAGAAAAATGTCCCCTAATAGTACCACTCTCTAAATTACTATTTTGTCTTTCTGCTGCTAACAAGGTTTGCAGAAATTCGTTTTCATCCTGTAGGTCACAGGGTGACATCAGGTGAGGATCAGGGTTACAGATGGAATTGAAATCTAACATAGAAGGATCAGCCAACCACAGGGAATAATATTCAGCACGTAAGAGTCTGTTTTGTTCCATGAATCGATCTCTAGAGTCTAAGGACTTTCTAATAGGTTGTACGGAACTGCGCTGCCTTGGCAATGGATGTCTGCCATCATACGCAGACTTTCTGGTTTTGATGCTAAACATCTTGGCAAGAACTGACTGGGAGAGCTTTGAGAAAAAAGTGGTAGCTAACTGAATGCAAAGAAACCTCACAAGTGACCCTGGAAATGTGGGTTGGTCATTCTGTCAGGGACTGTCCGGGACTATGTCGGGAACACAGTCAGGGACTTGAGCAAGGACTGGGGACTGGGTAGAAAACGTACCGTGCACAGAAAGAGTAGTACAGTGCTGCCCAGGATCACACAAGGAGTCAGAGGAGAAAAAGGGATCCAAAGGGGAAGCCTGTACAAGATGGCTAAGACTCAGAAAGGAAGGGCACTCACAAGGCAATTTAGCATTCAGACTAACTACACCCAGGACGGACGTGCAAGACATATATATAATACAACATTAACAATAAAGGGAATGTGGGGTAAAGCACTCAGGAGCTCCACACGGTAAGACTGAAGCTCAGTAAGTTCCTCACCCACAATTGCTGTTACAGATACTGACTGAAAATACCCACATATAGGATATGTATGCAAAGGCAGGGTCTGTGGAGCTTATACCTATGGTGATGTTATAACAGTAACTCAAAGACAATACTCACAGTGAACAAGAAACACCACCTAGGTAGTCAGCTGTGCCCACGGATCCTGGCGATCAAACAGGAACATGCAAGGCAGTAACAGCAAAGGGGTAGAACTAAACACAAGCACAATAGACAAGGAGCTAGCAAGGAGGAGTGCTTAACAGGAAAGGAAGGAAATCACAGGGCACACTTGGCAGAAAGCAGGTAACAAACATACAAGGTAACAGAAGCAAGACAGCAGAAATAGAAAGACAGCAAACTAGAACTGGAACCAAGGAAATGGGAAGAAAGGCAGGGACTAGAAAAGGATATACAGAAGGGGAGGCTACAAGGGTATACTAGAATAGTGCAGGTTCAGGAATCAAGAAAACAAAGTAGCATAGAAGGCAGTGCTGGGGCAGGAGCAAGAATTGAGCAAAAGCTCAGGAGTCAAAGTAGCACTGCAGGTAGTGCTAGTTCAGGAGAAGGGAAACTGCTGCAGGTCAGGAACAAGGAATGCTAAGGCTCAGGAGTCAAGGTAGCACTGCAGGTAGTGCTAGTTCAGGAGAAGGGAAACTGCTGCAGGTCAGGAACAAGGAATGCTAAGGCTCAGGAGTCAAGGTAGCACTGCAGGCAGTGCTAGTTCAGGAGAAGGGAAACTGCTGCAGGTCAAAAACAAGGAATGCTAAGGCTCAGGAGTCAAGGTAGCACTGCAGGCAGTGCTAGTTCAGGAACAAGGGAAACTGTTGCAGTTCAGGAACAAGGAATGCTAAGGCTCAGGAGTCAAGGTAGCACTGCAGGCAGTACTGGTTCAAGGAAACAGGAAATAGCTACAGCTCAGGAAACAAGGAGTCAAGAGAGCACTGCAAGCAGTGCAAATCAGGAACTAGAAATAGCTGAAGCCCAGGAACAGGAACAAAGAATAACTATAGCTCAGGAACTCAGGAAACAAGGTAGCACTGCAGGCAGTGCTAATTCAAGCACAAGGAATAGCTATAGCTCAGGCACTCAGGAAACAAGGTAGCACTGCAGGCAGTGCTAATTCAGGCACAAGGAATAGCTATAGCTCAGGAATCAAGGAACAAGGATTAACTATAGCTCAGGAATCAAGGAATATCAAAAGCTCAGGAAACAAGGATCGGTCTCACCGGAAAACAGCTACAATGACCAACACTGGGCTGAAGGGAGCTGGGGCTTAAAAGAGCTCACAGTAATCACATGCATCAGGTGTGAGCAGGCTAGCAGCAGCAAGCCACAGGTAAACTGAATTCCTCCACCCATCCTTGGCCTGCAGGGGTGGAGACAAAGCAGTGAGCAGGGGATTATAGGTAATGGAGTTTCCAGCATGAGCAGACTGGCTTCCACAAAACCCGGCATGGATTGGGAATGGATGTCAATTCCTAAATGATGTCCAAATGCCTGGAAGTCAGGATATGCATACAGGGGAGTGTCTGGAAGCATATTAGAATACTGGAAAGCCCCACAATTCGGCCCCCTGGTGGTGGGAACGAGAGCACAGGGAGTGAATCGTGACATCCAGTCAGTACAACAGTAGGGAAAGTGTTGAATTGCGGAGGGGTAAAATTTACTATTCCCACTCCAATAAGTGCAACAGTAGGGAAGTGTTGGATAACAGAGGGGTAAAATTTACTATTGCCACTCCAGGCTGTTCAACATTAAAAACAAACAAAATATCCTCAACAAAATTAAATTATTTTAAAAACAGTTAATAAAAAAAATGTAAATATGTTGGAAAATGAAATAAAAATATATTTAATATAAAAAAAACTAAAAAAAACATATCACAATCTTAAATACATATCACAAATACCTACAAATATTATTATAAATAGAATACAAAAATAAGTTTACACAATTAACATAATTAATTATTAAGTTAATAATTCATATTAATTAAAATAATCATTAATAATTGTTTTAAATTAATTTACTTCCCACCCCATACCCCAACAAGACCCACAACCCACATCTAAAATCTAAAAAACATAAATAAATTTATGTGCACAATTAACATAATTAATTATCAATTAAACAAATATTATTAATTAGAAAACAAATTATAATCATTAAACTCAATTAAATTCCCACCCTTTACCCCTATAATCCCCACAACCCGCACTTAAAATTAAACTTTAAAAAAATTAATTACACAATTAAAAATAATTTTCAATTAAATAACTAATAGTATTTAACAACTAACTATAAAGTAATTAAAAATAATTTACTCCCCACCCTTTGTCCCTATAAACCCAAAACCCGGCCCTAAAAAAATGTAATTAAACAATTAACAACATTTATTATCAATTAATTAATTCATATTAATTATCAACTAATTATTAATTAATTAAAAATACATTACCACCCATTAACCCTATAACCCCACAACCCCCACCTAAAAAAATGACACAATTAACATAATTAATTAGCAATTTATTAAATATATTAATTAACAACTAATTATTAATTAAAAATACATTATTTCCCACCTTTTACCCCTATCCACAACCCGCACCTAAAAAATTACGCAATTAACATAAATAATTATCAATTAATTAATTAATATTACTTATCAACTAATTAATTAAAAATGAATTACTTCCCACCCTTTATCCCTATAACCCCACAACCCGAACCTAACAAAAATACACAATTAACATAATTATAAATTGATTAGTTAATATTAGTTAACTACGAATTATATATTAATTAAAAATATATTACTTCCCACTCTTTACCCATATAAACCCCACAACCCACACATAAAACTTAGCCCCAAAAAATTAAAAGCACAATTAACATAATTAAATATCAATTAAATAAATATTATTAAATAAAAAGTAATCATTAATTTATTATAATCAAATCACTTCCCACCCTATTGCCCTATAAACCCACAACCCGCTACGGAACTAAAAAACACACAATTTATTTAAATAAAATTTAATAAATACTAAAAATGTAACACATATTAAAAAACATAAACAACATTTACACAAAAAAATTACATCACATACATTTAAAATAAATACTAAAATACATAACACTAATTAAAAACAATATTTTAAACAACTATCTTTTTGCAAATGATATTAATGACTTCTATATTTTAAAAATCGATATTACTTACCTTCCAATCAATATTCTTGACATCAATATTCTTGAAATCGATATTTCCATGTCACGATATTTTAAATCCGATATTCTTGTACATCAATATTTGCAACTCAATATTTTGTCTAAGCACCCTATTTTGGCAACTATACTCTGGTAACCCTGATGACCCCTTGGTATCAATAGATTTCTTAGCTCCCCAGACAAACACCAGTCCCACGCTGATGTTTGAGACTGCATATATTCTACAGTCCCTGAACGTTGTTTCACGTGGGCAAGTGGCTGGCCCTGATGGTATCCCAGCAGATTTGTTTTATCCATTTTATCATTATATTCTAGCTTTGGCTAATGCAATCACAGCGGGGGCTCCCATCCCTGATTCATGGAATGGCGCCACAGTTCTACCTATATATAAAAAAGATGATCGATTATTACCATCCAACTATAGGCCAATAAGCCTTATAGATTGCATCGAGAAAATCTTTGGTCGCTGTCTCCTCTATAAAATACAAAACTGGATTGAGGAGAGCAACATTCTTAGGCTGCTTCAAGCAGGCTTTCGCTCCAGGGTCTCAACCATTGACCAGGCCTTTTGTTTTGTACTAATCTATTGGAGAACTGTTTTGATTAGTGGGGGTAGCCTTTATATCACTTTTATCGACCTAAAAGTTGCTTTTGATTTGATTCTAAGACCCAGACTTTGGACTGTCCTGGCACCCTTAGGAATGCCCCTTGAATATTTATCCCTTTTAATTAGCTTGTACAAAGATAACTCTGCGCGTATATGCAGGGGAGGGGAACAGTCCAAGCTGACGGAAATGGTATCAGTGTGTAAAGATGTTCGCCAGGGCTGTGTCCTGGCTCCCACCCTGTTTTCACTTTTTATTAATAATATTGTTCCCTTTTTGTCCCAAGTGGAACCAGATGCCCCATCTCTGGCTGATCTCAAAACCCCGATTCTTTTATTCGCGGATGACACCCTGTTGATTTCCAAGACTCCGCCAGGGCTCCAGAAACTCTTGATTCGTTTTAACGAGTTCTGTGATGATCGGGGCTTAGAAATCAACACCCTTAAAACTAAGGTGATGTTTTTTAACCAGCATAGATCCTTTTAGGGTAGTCTAGTTTCAGGGGGAGTTCCCCTAGAGAAGGTTGATTCTTTCGCATACTTGGGGGTTACATTTGCTGAGGGTATGTCTTGGCATCTCCATATCAACAAGGCAACTACTAAGCTTAAGCAGATTTCAGGCGTAATACTTAAGAAGCTATCGACATCTCACACCAAACCCATTTCTCCTGCGATTAAGATCTATGAGGCCAAGGGACTGGGGTCAGCCCTGTATGGGGCTGAACTGTGGGGGTTCTCCAAACACGACAACCTCATAAGAACAGAGAACAAATTCCTAAGGAATCTTTCATCTCTTCCAGTTAGTACTCTGCTATATCCATTGTTTAGTGACCTGGTTGTCACTAAGGTCTCGGATAAAATCTGCTTGCGGCCCCTGTTGTATTGGATACACGTGTGGACCACTCCTGAACTTGTCCACTACGCCTCAAGCCTAAAGGATGTCATGAAGGCCGACCAATTTAATACAATCTCATGGCTCACAAATATTAAGTCAGCTTTAAACTTGTTAGTGCTCCATGACCTGTGGGATCATCTGGATGTATCTGCTTTTCCACTTAAGGCTGTGGTGAAAAAGAAATACTAGTCACTTGTGGTGGCCGAGGAATCACGTAAAGCAGCCACCACTAAGTTGACCAATAATTTCATGGACATTTAGGGCCTCATTACGATGTCGGTCAGAAAGCAAACCACCCGACTCCTTGTCGGATTCGGTCCCGACCGACTCGCGTTAGGCATGTCCGCACGACCGATTACGATGCTTCCGACACCGTTCGGAATGTCTCCCATTGACTTCAATGGGAGCCTGTGTTCTGTCCGACAACACAGGCTCCCATTGAAAAAAGAGGTGGTTGCGGAAAACCTTGCACCCTGTCGCAGGCACCCCATGGTGCCTGCCACACTGTGCATGATTTTACAGGGGGGTCCCTTGGGTATCCGCAGGGGCCCCAACCGGAGGCCTCTGGATGAATGGGGGCCTGCTAGGGGCCCCCAAAGTCACTTTCCGACAGCCTTTTTGTGTCGGACAGACCGAATCGGAAAGGCTGTCAGAATCTGACATCATAATCTGTCGGTCAGAAACGCTGTCCGTAGAGCTGTACGATTCGGCTTCGACCGACACTGAGTCTCCGAATGCCGGTCAGAACCGATGCGGACTGACCGAACGGTTTCCTTTCCGACCTTGAGCATCGTAATCGGTCGGTCGGAATTGTTTCCGCCTGAGTCCGGCGGATGGGTTCCAACACGGTCTAGGGGAATCCGACTGCTGTTCGGAGGCTTTCCGACCGACAACGTAATCACCCCCTTAGTCTCTTTTCCACTCCATAGAAAACTATATTTTCAGTTCTGTATTGGCACCTTACCCGTTAGAATGTTTACAACAGGATGGGCTAGGAAAGGAGGTACATCTTGCCCCATCTCTGACTCCCCAAGAGAAAGTGTCTACCATGTTTTGTTTGCATGCCCAGGTCATTCATCCTCTCGGCATACCTGGCTTGCAGCTATATTCAGGTTGATAGGTGTGCGGAACCATCAGAAAGCCCTTCGTATTCTTAGATCAGATTCCCGAGCAGTAATGATCATTTCCACTGCAAAATTCCTGGTTGCCAAGTGGGTGCTCCGTAGTAAAGCTCTTCGCGGCCCTCTTATATGATTTTTTTTATTTAACTGCACGGTATTTGCTATGTATTATTGCTGCCATACCAATATTCTGTTTTAATGGCACTCCCCCATTTGACAACCAACTGTGTATATTTTTATATGTATATACCTTATGTAATACTTGATGTATTCTCCTATATGATCTATTTTGTGATGGATTTTTAACTATGTTTTATATTATATTTACTGTAAATGGATTGTACTTTTATTGCCCTGGTGGCCGAAATAAAGTGATTTGAAATGAAATGATAAAAACCTTCTAACAGCAACCATTAATTTAAAAGTGTTAAACATCCCTGAAAACAAAAAACATCTCTTTATATAATGTGAGTTAACACTCCTTCCTTCATTTGACAGGTGATTGACACAACACACACACACACACACACTCACACACACACACTCACACACACACACACACACACACACACACACACACTGTTAATTATTCTCGAAAGACAGTGTTACAATGTTCATAGTAAGATCAAACTAAGCAAAGGATCATGTTCCAGTCAATACAGAACTGGCCAACAAACCACAAATAAATGTGTGGGGTAACTTCAAGGAACAGAGAGTGGAACAATGACTGGAGAGTAGATAGAGTCTAAATTTACAGAAAAATGCATAGAAATGGCTGAAATATTTTAACATTTCCGCAGGAAAAGGAATCTGCAGAAACTACAGTTAAATACCTTACTAATTGTACATATATCAATTCTGTAATAATTGGAAAAAGTACAATAAATGGCACTCACTGTATTTATTTTCAGCATTACTGACTGTTTAAAAAAGAAGCTGAAAATAACTGAAATAATGGAGTGTCTCTGTTGTCCTCAAATACATCAGTTCAGCTAGTATTTGAGCCCTGATGTCAACATTTCTATCTCTTCACACAACTCCCCAGCCCAGCACCTCTCAACAGCCTTTCGGTGACCTGATGTCTGGATACCAGTACCCTCAGACACCTTTCCTCAGGTCCCCCTTTGCATATACCTAACAGCTCACAAATTCTTGCTACATTCATTGACAAAGAACAGGAGTCATTGGGGCACTGAGCTTGGCGTTGGGCTTTCGGGCAAAGAATTGTCCACCATTGTTTAGCCAAACCTGCAACTCTGCTGAATTGGTATCACAATGAATAAGTCCCTCAGTCAAATCTTGTAGTTTTCTTAATCTGCGTAGATAGCGGTCATCCTGCCCTAAATGGGTGCGCCAGGGTGCTCTTAACATTCTTTAAAAGATTGTTTGCAAAAAAAGTCTTATAAGAAATACCCACTTTCTTAACCCAAATCCATAGGTCACATAAATTTGCTAGACACTGAAAAAAAAATCTTCACTTGACATCTCAGTCACAAACTTTAGGATCGGATGGAGGGCGAGAATATTTTCAATTTTTCCTAAGAAGGCTTCAAAGTCGGCCTACAAGCAATCAACAATGTCTTCATTCTTTTCCATCTTTTGAAAATATTTGACTGATTTCTTTGCTACTAACACACCCCTCCTGGATATCTCACTGGCATGTGATCTGTTCCATGACCACACTCATTCGTCTTTACGTAGCTGACATGTATATGTACATGTCTTCATGTCGACGTTCACATGATAAAAGTCCGTAAAATACCTTTACTGCCTTATACCAATAATTCCATTAATTTGACAAATAGTCAATACCCTCTGGTAAAATTTAGATGTCCTGATAGCTTAGTGCAAGAAATACATCCTTAAAAATGAATTGTCAGAAGTTTAAAGTTATGATCTGAAAGACCGTGAGTCAATGTGGACAATATAGGAAATCGTTTTGTTATGGATGGCCAAGTCCTTAAGAGAAAGCACATGAATCACCCTACTCAAAGATTCCCCTTACTCAGCTGAGAGGCACTTACCTCAAAAACTTTAAGAAGTGTCAGCACTGCAACTGTGCCCATACAGCGTATTTCCGCCAACTGCATTTGGCAATAAATTATTCAACTTTCTACAGAAAATCTTTCAGGCCAAGGCTTGCCTACCATTGTCCAGTGCTAAGATATGGAATCGTTCACCCCAGTCTCATATGTTTGGAATTCTTTAAATATCTTTCTGGGATCAGGTACAGTAACAGCACAGTGGCACCACTGTCGTACTTCTGGAGACTGCTGTCAGCCATGTGAGGTTGTAAACAGGGTGAGTGTGCTCCCTTCTGTTGTTCATGGCAAAGGATCAGGTCAGTTTTCACCTTAGAGATGCATGTTGGCAGGGAGCTATGGGCAACTGCAGCAACAACTCTCTGACAACTACAACAAAAAGAAACGGCCACAGCACTACTGGCATTTATCCCTAATCAATCACGTATAACTCACACCCCGTAAAGCCACGTCTTGCATTTGACAAAGAAAGTTTTTGTGATTCTGAAGTGATCAACAAAAAGAACAACTTCACTCTTCTCTCTGCTCACCATTGTCCAAGCATGGGTCATTTTCAGCATTGAACCCTAACAATAACTGTGGGCAGTACTGGATCAGCAGGCCAGATTACTTTTTGTGAAAATACGATTTAACACTTTTCTTCTTCTTGCACTCAGCCTGCCTCTGCCTTCCAGACTTTTCACTTCCTTGATGAGGGTCAACAATATTTTATGTGTTATTCTGGTAGATTTCTGCAATCTGTGATCTTCTTGCAGCTCGAACCCTCATAAATCCGATTATTGGTAGTGTTACAGAATGCCACTGTTCAGCTAGGGAATTAACAAGTTACATTATAGCCAGAGTGGAAGTTCGCTAGGAGTGAAGATTATCCAATTTACCTAAATAATAACAGGGCACTTGGGCAATTTAATTCTTAGGGGTCGATTCCGATCTCGGCCGGTAGAGCACCGAATCGGATTCGGCTTTCCCGGATCCGATTCGGAGCCCTCTTTCCCGACCGATTCGAACGTGCGTCCGTGCGAGCGAGTACGATGCGAGCGCACGAGAAATCGCCGACCGACTCGTTTGCGGGACCCAACCGCTCAGACCGACTTGCACGGACACGACTCCACCGCGCAATGGAGACGTTCCCCGGCCGGGCAAGTACGATGCGTGCCTCGAGCAGTCTGACCGACTCGCGCAGTCCGGCTCCAAAGAGCAGTCGGAGCCGCACTTTGGGGGTCCGTGTCGGACCCCCCTGTACGCGTAGCCGCGCGAGTCGCACACAGCGGGGACCCATGGGTCCCCCCTACCTGTGCATATACGGCGCGAGTCGCTTCGGCGCATACCCGCTGTAGGGGGCGCCCTTGTTCGCCTCGCACCCATTGAGTCAATGGGAGCCCGCGTACGCGTTGTACGACCGGCTCCCATTGACTTCAATGGGAGTGTGACCGAATCGAGTCCGATAGCATACGGACGCATCGTACTCGTTCGGTCGGGCTGCTAGGGTCCGAATCGTTCGGAAATCTCTCCGGGTCCGGCTCGGTCGGAGAGATTTCCTGCCCGAATCGGAATCGGCCCCTTAGTGTGCCAATAATTCAGGGCAGTGGTCGAGGACAATTTGGGCTCTTTGATTCTCTTTTCTCTTCTTGATCAACTGGTAGTTAAAGTTCCCATTCTAGTGGGGCTGGCTCGCCCTTCAAAAGGTTATTAAAAGGATTGCTTCTGAGTCTCCTCCATAGCCCTAAACAGGCTATCTATCACACAGCAACTAAGAATCTGTCACATGTAGCCCTCAACAAACCCACACAAGGAGCCCAAAAGGCACTCATGAACACCGTCATGGTACACAAAGAGCTTCCAATCTACCTCTGCACTGCTCCCACAAATCCAGTGGTAGATCACAATCCCTCCTGCACTCCATGATGTATCCCAGGGGCAGGGTCATGGGGTAAAGCGCCCTGTTCTTCACATGTTCATACTCTTGAATGTAGATGCTGAAGTCCACTTTCTCTGCAGCTCTAATTTTCATTTCTCATCATTGTTCTTCAGTGTTGATCCCTTCCATCATAGCTTGGCTGGCTGTCTATTTAGCTTGACAGCGAGATCTTTCTGCAATGGACTGTGCTAAGGATTTGATATTTATGAATTTATATTTTACTATGAATTTTATACAAATTTTAATGGAGCAAGTTGACTAAAACATTACTACAACTGCTCTGCAATCGACCCACTAGACTGATCTTACATCTATTCCAACCCACTCATCTCCCCACCTCTCCCCATCCCACACCACTTTGTAGTAAGTGGTCGTCCTTCCTCCATGATGCAAGACATTTCAATGCCAATGTAAGAGGATGATAACCCAGGACATGGGCTCACACCAAGTGAGTGGAGGAATATGGACACAGGGATGCATTAATCATGTGGCTGTGCTTGAGTGTGTCCTCCAGAGACAGTGATGGTATCCCGCACTCGTGGGTCTATGGAGGATTCTCTCCCCAACTCATGCAATAACTCGCTGCTCACTTGAGTCAGCCGCCCAAACCTTATAGCAACAGCGAGTCGCACTCCATTGGAAATGCCCCTATTGATGCCAGTTTCCAATATTTTCCTTTGCCCACCAATGCCTTAGGATTAAGCGGCTCCGGGTTCCCTGTACTGCATTGTAGCATTGTCTTGGAACATGAGGTTTCACTTTACATATGGCTATTCCTGAGTAAGGTACCACTAAGGTGAGCATGCTTATTGGCTTGCATGCAGCTCGAGTTCTTACGTACTCTGATGTCATGATTACTTCCAGGATATCCCTTCATTTCCATACTCTCGATGAGACCCCATCATTCTAACAAGGGGTCGAAACCTCGTTGACATGCTACTGTAACAGACAAACAGGAAATGTGTCTGTTTCACCTGATAAAAATGTTTTGTAGTACCTTTAACAGTTGTCTGTTACTGTGATAAAAGCCTTTACGTATTTCTGCATTGTAGTCACACAAAAACCTTGGCTTTTACACTGAAACAGAGGACACATTTCACTAAGTGTTTGATTGTTGTTGTAATTTTTTATTTTTTATTTTGTTTCATGCTTGAACAAGTATAGATAAAACATTACTTCTCCTTTTACCAGAGGTAGCTTTTTGTGTCCTAATTTACAAATGTGCTATTTTTACTATTACTTATATAAGACTATTTAGTTCATTGATTATCTAATTATTTTGTAAATGATACCAATGTGAACCACTGTTGCCTAATATTTGTTTATACCCAGGTTCCCATAGGTTTAAAGGTTGCTCTTGTAGCCTGATGTGAGTGCGGTAAGGAACGGGGATACCCGGAAGATTGGGGCATATGTCTGCTAGCTGAGTTCCCCTCTTCCTCACCACTGAATGATTGTCACAGACTTTGTTTTGAATTTCCAGAGCTGAAGGGTGAGAGACCCTTCTGACTGTTGACTGTTCTGACAGCAGTCACACTGACATCCAGTTTTAAAAGTCACGTGCTACGGTTTTACAGAGAAAGAAGTAGGACGTGGGTGTTGGTTATACAGATTCTTTCAGAAATGCATCAAAAATCCTTATGAAAGGGAACTGATCATTGGCGAGCTGCACAAGGCCTTGACTGTGCTGCGGATAGACCATATCCACAGAGCTTGGTGGCGACGCTGCTTCTAACCCTAACCAACAAAGAGTGCCTTGACTTGCTCCGGTGATGAAGAGGACATGGACAATCACTGCTGACTGTCAACAGAGGGTGAGGCGAAGACATGAGCGAGCAACCTTTCTTTGGTTGATCTCCATTCCCAGTGGCGGCTCCTCCACTATGGTGGAGGAGCATCGCCCCACTGCTTTTGAGCAGTGCAAAGTAAAGGAAATATAAAATGATAATAACTTTGAGTTATTATCATTTTATGTTTCCTTTGCACGTGGGCGGGTGGGCGGGCTGCTCTGCTCTCGGAGCAGGGCAGGGGAGGAGTGGTTTGCCCACTCCTAAGTGCGCAATGACTGTTTGGTCGGCCCTAAACAGTCATGCGCACTTACCCTGTTCTCCATGCAGGCTGCATTGCAGCATTGTGATTTTGTCTGGGGAGCCTGGTTGTTCTTCCTGGCTTCCTGTCCCACAAGGAGAGCAGGAGCAGCGACACGGGACCCGGCGGCAAGGTAAGTCTATATATATATATTTATTTGTTTCCCCATTGCGCAACCCCTGTGCCCCCTCCCCCCCCGCGCCTGCGCTCACCCTGCCACCAGCGAGTCATGCAGGCCTGCCACTGTCCATCCCTACCTCTCAACAGTAAGCTCAAAGCATACAGTTTAAGTGACTCTCAAAGGATCACTGCCTACAGGTCACAGCCCGGTCACATTTCCCGCCTTTTCTCTTCTTTTTAAATACATTTTTAAAGAGAGGCTTTTATGAACCTTGTTTTATGTACTGTTTTTATAGTTTGTTGTTGTCTTTTATGGTTTTTAACACAAACCGAATAAAAAATACGATGATGATGAAATACATTAGTAACGTAACATGAACACTTTACTTGTATTTTATACTTTATATGCTGTTGTCTTTACTATGCATGTGTCATATGGAAGTAGGAATGAGCCGCAGCCCTGAGGAGTGTGACTTCCCTCTCAGCCTGGGGTCTGACACCCTCATAAGTGCATCGGTAATAAAGTATGATAGCTCTGCCAGCCGGTTGGCTTCACACTCACCGGTCCTCGATAATGTCCTTGCACGTTGAGGCCACCACATAGCCAGCGGTGGAGGCCAAGATGGCTTGCACGGAGGAGACCAGCCTGCAAAGGAGAAAAGAGATGTGGTGATTCCGGAAGTCAAGGGAGCTTATGGAAGACAGGTGGGGTGGGTGGAGGGCACACTGCTCACCTGAATTTAGCAAACAGGTGGAAAGAAAATATGGATATGTGTTGAAAAATTCATGAGTGCGATTATTGAAAGCATGACTTGCAACACCACGGGGAGACTTTGTGAATTATTAAACAGCTTTCCTGGCACCAAGTGCAGGACGAGGAACACAACTATGGGCGTGGTTTAACATATAGATTTTGTGGTTTAGACTGCACACTGCTGAGAACAATAGACTTCTTAAGGGGGAAAGTGCTCAGGGATACACGCTCGGGGGGGGGGTACTGCTGATAGGGGACAATTCTGTGGAGTCAGAATGCTCAGAGGTTCCCACAATTCAAGTGCCTAAAGCTCGTTGCACAAAACTTGTGGGGGCACACAACTTGGTTGGCACTCTTCTCATGGTGGCACACTGCTCAAGGTAGCAAACACATCACGATAGCACAGCTTGGGTGGCACATATCCTGGACGGAGCAGCAGAGCTTGGGCCACACACTACCTAGTGCTACACATGTTAGGGTGGCAAAAAAACTTGAGTAATGCGCAGCAGGGGCACTGCGTGGACGAGAAACAGCATGGGCGGTGCAAAGCTCAAGGCGGGCACATGTGGAACAGGTTGAGTGGCACACTGCAGCATAGAAGAAAGCCCTGGGTGGCATATGATTTGGTGGAGTGTAAAAGTTTGTGACATATAGGTCGGGCAGCAAAGAGCTCAAAAGAGGGGTACAGGAGCACAGTGCTGGAGATGGGGCTTGTGAGACTAACGGGCCGGCGGTGGCGACCGTTACGCCATCGTAATGCAATACCCACCGCTGGCGGTGATTTGATTTGGGGGTCCGTTGTGGGCCCCCGGGGGGGTGGGGGGGTGGGGGAGGTGCACTCGGGGGGTACCTATGGTACCCCCCTACATGTCCATGCTCAAGGCGGCAGGTACCGCGCAGTGCCTGCCACGTTGTGCATGGAAATGCACAACATGGCATTTTCCTATTGCGGCGGGTGCTGCAGCCAGCAGCACCCGCCGCAATGTTAAAATGCCAGATGCGACCGCCGCGGTGGCGGTCGCATCATAATTTGGGTGGTGGGACCGCCGCATGGGAGGCGGGCGGTCCCGTTACCACTAGGATGGCGGGCGGACTAAAGTCCGCCCGCCCGCCATCCTAATCCACCCCTAAGTTATTAAAGACAGGAAGTGACTCATTGTGCTGGTGTGAGGATCAAATGCTGAAAGAAAAGTGTCTTCCATTTTGTTGTCCCTGTGTGCCATGTGCCCTGGCGCCTCTGTAAATAAGATGCTGCATAGAAGGATGTTGTGGCACTTGGAGTGCTGGCTTGACAGCTACACCTGGTGGGGTATAATGGAGGTGTATACATATAAGCAGCTGACTAACGTGATGTGTCCTGTACCTGTCCAAGTGTGTACAACCGATGTAAATAAACTAGCTATTTGTGCGGCAGAGTCCCGGCTAGTTACTGTCGCAAGGGAGAGGACTTTGGCACACAGTGTTGGGCTTTCACCGGTTTGTAGTGAGTAATGATAAATCTGGAAAGCAATTACTTAAAAATAAACACGTTTTTTCCATTCTCAAACTTTGCAGTCCCACTCATGAGCCCTGATGCTTATGTAGACCGTCGATCCCGTGGACTCTCCCAAAAGCTGAAAGTCAGTATCCAGCTTGGGTCCTGAAACTCATTCTGGTTGAAAAGAGCTAGACACCGAAGCATGCTTTTGCGGTCCCACCCAGCGCATCACATATGCTTCTTCGCTCATCATGGGCTCCAGGTGCTTGGTAACACAGAGGACAGTGATCTGGCAAGAAGCCCTGAGCTTGGACCTTCGACGGAAAGTTTCTTAGAGCTTCTCCAAGAAAGATGAAGCAAACCAAGAATCAAAAAGCATGATTGTGCTATTGCGACAGGCAAGGTGTATGCCACGTTCACAGCAAAGTGGGCGATCAAATGTCTCATCTGGTGTTGTACTGCCAAAAGCACGCACTTCTCGAATAAACACATCTGGTATCCTAGCTATTGCACCAGGAAATTTGCCTCAAATAGCATTTCAGACAAGGTTGTCGTGAAATCAGACTGTCGACTCCTTAACTGTAGCAATATGTCCACAACTTAAGGCAGATTTGCTGCAAGAAATCCACGCAGAATGAGCAACCTGGTCCCTCTAATACATCAGAAAGTTAAAATCAGATGGCACCAACTCAGGGAAGTAGGGACTCCATCTGCTAAGAGAACAGAACTGGGTCGCTGATTATGTGTTTGTTTTATTGTGTCCTTACCCAGTACAAAGTTTTGTAAATATGCATAAACTAATTCTAAAAGTCGCCACTCATTCATAATCAGTGTCTCGATTTAGTGGGAGGCGCAGCCTTCTGGAAAGGATGGAGGTACAGGGTCTCCCACATACAGATGGTCTACAAGCTGTGGCTCCTATGAAGCAGTAGTCTAGGATGCAAGAATCTGCTGAGTGAGTGTCCCTCGAAGGTGGGATGAATAAAGGAACCTTCCTGCTATTTAAAAATCTTTAGGGTTTTTTTATAAGGAAAAGTCTGCCACTGACTCATAAAGGTGAACCCACTTCACGCGATACGCTCTATGGCGTATCAGTATATTTTAATGCTTTGTTTTAGGGGTTGGCAATCAATCCTGATTATTACAAACAAAAAAAACTAGTCATACAATGAGATTTTCCCAATCCTTTTTATATTCCAAAATGTCTCTGGGAATGAGATACATTCCAAAAGATACATCAAATGAAATTATCCGGATCAAATTCTTTCCAATAGATCCTTCAAACAAAATTAGCCAACATGTGTTCCAAGTACACAAATTTCACTTCTTCTGTCTTAAAAAACGAATTAAGTAACATAAAATATCATGGTCACAGGGAGTAATATGATTATGTATATTGCACAAAACCATATTCAAATGCAAATGGTTATTCACTGGACCACTAAATGTTTAAAATGTCTGTAATTCTAATTAAAAGAATTTGGAAAATCTCATTATATTACAAGTTTAAGTTTTTAAAATAATCAGCATTGAGTGACTCCTCAAAACCAAGCATGAAAACTTCTCGGCCATTTGTAATGGGATTTCTGGCCCCTATAAGTGAATGTGGAGAAGCTGGGAGAGGGCCCTTCTAAAAAGGATGCCTCTCGAGCACCAAAAGGCAGATCAACTCATTCAATTGCAGTAATAGCTTAACTTCAGTGAGGTCAACCAGTCAAAATGAGACTCTGTAAGGCAACCATCAATTGGTATTTTATGCTGTTAGATTTTAATTTAACCAGCAATGCCATATTTCATGGGTCTTCTCCAAATATTATTCTTAGGAGCACAGAACATCAGCTTTACAGGTGTCCTACAAATTTGGTAAATTATTAAAAAATTCCCACCAACCAATAAGATGAATAGATAGCTAATCCAATGATGCTACTTCTGTTAAAGAGATGCAATATAATTAATATCCCGCTATTCACTCAAGCTAAAGGACCGTACTAGGGCTTGCAAAGTCTGATTCACAACAAAGGAAGGGTCGGTTCCATAGGACAGAGCCTGCATTTTGTCATTCATGAGTAACCACAAATAGAATGTTTTGGAAAAAACAGCAACCTACAAGTGAATTGTCTGGCTCTCAGGTTTAAGCAGTCCAGATGTGGGGTGCAAGTAGTGAAGAAAGGAAGTGGATTGTCAGGTGTGTGTGGGATTTGAGTCTTGCGTAAATGCAATAGGTTAAAAGGCTGATATGGATTTCAGATTTTGAAGAAAATGATTCGATTGTCCGGCTACTGTGGAACTCATGTACTGAAGAACACCAAAGGAGGAGTGGCAACTAGGTGCCAATGAGGCAGTGTGACTCAGAGACCCCAGAAATCACTGGGTTTAAAGAGAAGAACTGGAGGGGGAGGAGAACGGTGAGTGCAAGGTGAACACCTTTAAATGCTGAATCAGGGGTGCACTAAAGGAGTACAATAAAAATGATGATCGCATTAGACAGGACTTGTCAAGAAACTTTCAATTTGTGCAAAACTGTGTAGCACATGGCCGTGCAAATGCATGACGAACCCCTCATGCAGCCAGCATAAAGATGGTACCAGAGTAAAAAGACAGTGTCCCTCATCTATTGTCAACATGCCTATTGCATGCCAACCATAGGATGATGCAATGTTCACTCCGTCTATCACACTGTGGTTTCAACAAGTACCCTTGCCAGTAGTGGGAATGGAAACAAAAATATGAAATCAGAAGTATGCAAAGGATAAAACAAAAAACTGCACAACAAATATGTCCTAGCAATACAATGGATTGAATAAAGGAAGAGGCTAAAAACTGCAATTGAATGAAACTGAATATAACTTGTTTTTCATAGTTTACCCTGCGTAATGTTTCTATAGGGGGCTATGCATGGGATTGGCACACCACAAAGTTTCACATTTTGGTGGCAGCGGTGGGATACCTTTCTTGCCTTTATGCACCGCGAAGGTCAGAAGGTAAGCTTGGAAGTGATTTTCCAGAGCTATGCAATCACAGTGCAAGAGAGCAGTGCCACTGAAAGAGCACAAGCTCTATGTTACAGGTGCAAGAGACTCCTTCCAGGAGCCACAGTAATCCAGTCACAGTAGTTCTGAAATCCATCTCTAGTCAGCTTCTTCAGAGGCAGTGCTCAGGGTCTCCTTCTGATGCACAGAAATCTAGTTCCAGTTCTTGTGCTCCTCTAAGTACCGCACCAAGTATATTCTGGAGGGTCAGAAACACTGAACTCGATTTTCAATTTTTACCAGCAATACGTCAAGCTCTTTCTAGCAGACACAAAACCTAATTCAGCTTCTCCTCCTTCCAGAGCATAGACCCACAGTCCAATCCTAGAGTCAAATCTCCTTAGGTCTCTCCTCCAAAAGATCCGCCCATGGACTTTACAGGTGACACAAACCAATTCTAGTTATTCCTCTCCCGTCATATGCTGCACCCAACATACATTCCTGGGCACACAGAAATCCAGTTATGTATCAGTTATCCCGAGACTGCACCCTGAATCATTACAGGATCCAGTGGCTGAACTTCTTCAGGGCCTCCTTTCAAGGGGATAGCAGAATCCATCTCAAATCCATATCCCGCCTAAGGGCTGAAACTCCAAGTCCATTCCCTGAGGCACGAGTTTTATCAAGAAGGCCTGGGGCAGTTTATTCCCTCAAACCGTTCTACCTACAAAAAAAACCTCTCTCCTTTTCTCCATCAACTCTAAACCCTAGATGTGGGAAAGGGGCTTGAATGTCCACCAGCAACCCTCAAAGTCCTTCAGTAGCCCTTATAAAACTTTGAAACCAATCAGAATCTCTAAATGCATATCCTAAACCTTCGGCACCCCTCAGTGTGCGTTAATACTGTCCAAAACCCTTAAGTAGCCTTCACAAACCATTTTGAAAACCAAAAGAAAATTCGGTAATCTTATGAATCCTACAGGAAGCATGTGCCACGTCTAACACAAGGTCACCTGACGTAGCAGGTACAAAATACCCAATATATTTCTGCTTTTCCCATCACCCGTCTGCACCCTTCGGAGTCCTATGGAGTCCTTGGAGCCTTTCGGGCCCTGGATACCCTCCTTTCAGTCCTCCCCACACCCTTCAGTCACTCGCTGGGTCTCACACACACTCCACGTTATTAGTGGTAGCGGGGGTCTGAGGGACTCCGGACATGGCACCACAGGATTTAGTGTCCAATCACGATGTAGCGTGACTAGTCACCCAAATCCCGTGTCTCCTCATGCGCCCCACTTTCTATACACATGCCTTCGTCTTCGTCTCCTTAAACCAATCTCCCATGCCAAATGTGAGGGCGCGCATTATCAAGAATCTAACCTCATGCAAAACTAGAATCTGCGGAGGTATGTGTCTACGTGGGGTGGTGGCGGACGGTGTCTGACGGAAGTATCTCGAGCTAGAGTTAGGGGATTAAGCACATCTCCCCGCCACCCCTCCCCTCTCCTGACGCGGCACACAAAAGCACACCAGACCGTGCCGCATACTGCGGCTTACCGGCGCGTGCACATCCGACGTCCCCCGCCCCCCACGCGCGCGGCGTTTCTACAGGGGAGGGTGGGGGGCTGAGCTGGGACGAGACTACCGCCTGAGGGGAGGGGGGCTCTAAGGAGGACCATGCACACCTAGGCATGATTCCCATCCAGTGTAACGGAAAGATGGACTGGCCCTTATGAGTATTTACCCTAGGATAACCATAACCGTGGCTGTTGCCGCTGGCGAGGAGGGTTGGCTTGACGCTGTCACAGAGAGGTGATGTGGGGTGGGTGCAGGGATACTACTGAGTTTGTTTCCTTTCACTTGCTTCTGTCGAAGGCCAGAGTTCTTGGCAGTAGCGTACCAAGGACGCCATGGGCCCTGGTGCAAACAAGAACATATGACCCTTGTGACAGGTGTTAGGGCAGTAAAATACAGTAATTATCAGGCACAGTGGGCCCTTCGGGGCTCTGAGCCCCGGTGCCACTGCACCTGCTGCACCAATGGTAGCCACGCCCCTGGTTCTTAAGGGGATAGGGGCCAGAGGCTGTGGTTCCGGATAGACTGTCGGTGGGGTGCGTGGCTGCTGGACAAGGGGTCACGGGTGGGTTGCTCGGAGGCGTGGTGCTTCAGTGGTAGGCTGGGTGGGTCTGAGGGATGCGGGGAGTCAGCAAGGGTCAGGGTGCATTGCAAGGGAAGTCTGCTGCATTCAAGGACGGGGGAAGGTCCGTACCTGGCTGACACAATGACCGCGTCCGGCTCGTCCCATCGTAGCCCTGGCAGCTCCCGGAGCCCCCGCCGGGAGAGAAGGAATAGCCCTGGGAAGAAGACTCCCCCCGCCGCCAACACCAGCACCATGGTTGCCGCACCAGCCGGAAGGAGGCGGGGGGCAGGGGGTGGGGCAAAGGTGGGCGAGGTGGGTACTGGAGGTGGGAGTAACTGAGAGGGTGACTTGGGAGATGTAGAAGAATGGGAGCAGAGGGCTATAGAAACACAGGAGGGGAAGGAGAGAGAGAGGGGATACAAAGATTAGAGCAGAGATAGGAAGTGGGAGGGGGAAGGGAAAGGGGTGAAGGGGTAAAGGGAAAGGAAGAGTGAAAATGTGCGATGTAGAAGAGGGGTGTGAAACGGAGAGATAGGAATGGAGTGAGGTGAAGAGGAGAGTGGGGGAATGAGACAGAACGGAGGAGAGGGAGCCGGGAAGAGTCGGAGGGTGTCGCAGTCCCAGACACGGAGTGCTAGCTCTGCTGTCCCGCGCCCCTCAGCCCCCTGCACCTCTGCCTCCTCCTCAGCCCCTCCGGATCTCGGGCACCCTCGGTCAGGTGCAGGGGGCGGGAGGGGGCGCGCCTTTCTTTACAGCGCCCAGCGCGCCCCCGGGCCGGCGACCGCCGCAGAGGGCTGGGAAGGCGTGCGAGGGCGCTGGAGACGGGGAGAAGCACCGGGCGAGGAGACGGATGGGGAGCCGAGCCTCCGCCCGGCCACAGAGCTGCGAGGGATGGGCAGGGTACCAGAGCCGGGATGCAGGAGGAGGAGAGGAAGAGGAGGACCACCGAGAGGAGGGAGCTGGGCGGGGCTTTGAAAGATGGCACTGCAAGGGACTCTGGCACTGCACTGCAGTGTGCACTGCTGTCAGGCCAATGAATCCGCACGTGCATCCCGTGGTCAACCCCTCCCCTTCCGAAAAGGGCCCGTGTAATTTGTAATTTTTTTGTTAGTGAAATAAAATGAAGAGACGTGCGCATTGACAGACCGGCCATTACTGGAAACAAAGGCAAATAAGGCACCAGAAAGAATAGTTTACTGGACTGGATGCACAACACTAAAATTATATGCACGTGCTTCGTAACGAAGTGCAGTTACAACAGTAAAAGCACTGGCACATTCTGAACTTGGTATTTGCATCTGTACCATCGTGTCGTAATATAACAGTGCAACAACCAGGCACAGATATACTATACTTCCCATATGCACTAGTCTTGGACAGCCTACACTGACAACAGTTCAGTGCAAAGGCACGGATTATATGTTTTAAATGGGGATTACTCTGCTATGCTGTGGAATAACGTTCATGGCATTGAGAAAAACAAAAAAGTGATGGATGGAATGCTTGAATGAATATCAGCCACTGGTAATTACCCAGGCTGCATTGCAGTCAGTTTTTTTGCCCGCCATGCAGATGAATTGAAGCATTCCTTCCACTCCATCCATCACCTTGTTGCAGGTGACGCCCGAAGTGCGACCGGTATGCACAGACGTGGGTCCGTGCTCACTGTCCCACTGGAACCAAGCAATCCCCAACTGGATGAGCCCTAGTCAGGGTGAAACCAGTCTTAGGTTGTTGTGCTCCGGTCAGGCAGGACCGCGACTCATTTGCATATGGGCGGGTTCTGTCTGAGGCGGCATGGTGGGTAAAGGAATGCAGCCCAAGTAATTAACAGTGACTGTGATTAATTCAAGCATTCTACCCGTCACTTTTTACCTTTCCTTAATGTGGCGCCCGAAATGCGAAGAGTATGCCCAGATTAGGTTCCAGTGCACACTGTGCCATAGGACTCAATCTACACCCTACTGAAGAGGCCCCAATAGACGGAAAATGGTCTGGGGTTGTTTGTGTTCCATTTCAGTGGGGACCTGGCCTGTCAGACCAGAGTAGACTGTTGCTACTGGGGCAGAACCAAGACTTAGCTGCACATGGCTGGTTCCTGTTTGAGGTGGCCTGGTGGGCAAAAGAACAATAGACTTGCGTTCCACTCATCACTTTTTTGCTTTGTTTGATCAATAATGGCAAAGTTACAGCAGTAAATGCTCTCCTCTACTTTCTGTGCTCCCTCCCTGTCAGATGTCTGAGACATGTTACACAAAGCATACTATCGCTCCCTCCGAGGAGAAACTAACACTTTGGGGATGTTCACTCCATCTACAAGGTTCCACTGCCATTTCCAATATTTTGTCCTTATTTTCTTTTTTTGCACTCTCTTCCAGAACGTAAGGCACCACAAAAGTACACCACTTAACATACTAGGTACCAGACAATATCTTACATTTCCCATGTGCATTAATCTGTAACAGTGTGCAGTCAGGGGCAGAGCTATTAATAGTGCAGCAGGTGCAGTGGCACTGGGGCACTGGTTTGTGGGGCCCATTGCACCATACATATAGTTGTTTTTTATTACCAAACCAGGGCATGGGTGAGTATATTCTTGCTTGCTCTAGGGCCCATGACACCTTCGCTACGCCACTGTGTAGTAATAAAGCTACAATACAATAATCAACCTGCAGGCTGTCATAACCACATTGCACGACGGACTACACCAGCTAACCAATCCAACCTGTTACAAGACTACATTTTAAGAAGTGTGCTACAACAGAACATTCATCATAACATACAATGCTTAAGCATAAAGCCTGGTCTTCACATGTCCTATAACATATCACGACATGCACTGATAACAGTGTAATGCAGCGGCATACTTTCTGCATTTTACATGCACCTTGTTAGATTATGTAGGTTTGTATGGTGTTTTACTAAAATTTGTATAATCACATAGAGCTTTCAGAATAAGGGCACCCCTTATGGCTCTAGGTACACACTGACCATTAAATGAGTGGTCTATTGTCACTGTACTTGGTTTTGTTTCATACAGTGGTAGCAGAAGTGACATCACACACCCTTTGACCTTAATAACATTACAGGAAGTGACATCGTATGACCGTTGACCATCACTCTTCCCAGGAAGTCATGTCACATGATAGTAACCCTGATGACACCACAATAAATGATATCGCTGATGTTTCAAAATAACTGCATGGTAAAGAAAACATAACAAAGACTGTTGTAGGCAACGCCTATTTTAGGGTGCTGATATGATATGCCAAAGCAACATTACTTGTTTCGCTTTGGATTACATGAACAATTATGTGTTTATCTGAAAACAATATAATACTACAAAACAGAACAGCACTGGGAATCTGAACCATCTGTACCAAAAACTGTCATGATTTATTAGCTTTTTTAGTGTATGCTAAAATGAGAAATCGATTGATAAATCATTGGGAAAGAAAAAAAGATTTAAAAGGCCTAGTAGTCACATCCATGTGTATTAATTGATATCGATAATTTATTTTCAATATGACCTCTATCGTTGGTTTTAATTATTCCTTGTTGTTTTTTGATTTAAGAACATTTGCAAGGCACTATCACTTGTGTGAAGAAGAGAGATGAAGGTTTTTTCAAACAAATCATTTTTTCATGTATACACAATAACGAAACATGGCAAGGACTTGTTTGAAACATATTTTTAGTTCATTTTTTATTTAATCTGTAGACTGTGCATTTCAATGTTGAATTTATTTTATAAGACCTAAAGCGTAATATCTCTGTGGAAGCTGCAGAAAAATATTCAGGTGCTCATCAAGACACGGTTTACCTTTTGGTCTTGCAGAAGCAACTGGTGATCTTTGAAAGTGATGGGCTGTAATACTTGCCCTGAATTGAAGTGAGCGAGCCCGGCCTTCTTTAAGGTCACATAGACATTTTAAAGCACAATGTTCACACACATTTTCTAAAACACCATAAGATCTGAAAGGGCACTTATTAAATATTCAAGTCCTTTCATGGATTGTCAGGCCAGTGAGACTGAACGATCTTCATGAGTGGAATCCATTTTATTTCAAAATTAGCTATGATTGTCCCCATATGTCAAAATTACATCCACTGTGCCATGGCCAGATTTTGTCATGGATGTCCCCCATATACCTCAGGTAGACACTTATGCTATACATTCCATGCAATATTCCAGTGCCAGAATTTTGGCATTACTGCTGTCCATGTGCCATGCTGACCCTTATCCCCAAAATTATGTCTAGTAAGGCAGGCAGAGAATTTTGTCATGGTTGTCCCAATGTGTCACACTTGTTCTCTCTTGCCAAGAATTACTTCCAAACGTACCAATGCCATAATTTTGCCAAGGGTGCCCCCATGCCAATAATTTCCTCCAGTATGCCAGCACCAGTGTTTTTCCACAGGTGATCCATGCCAAGATTTACCACCAGTATGCCAGCATTGTGCCATGGTTGTCCCCATATGCCATGTACTACATCTAGTATGCCTGTGTCAGTATTTGCCCACAGGTGCCTGCGTACAGCTGCCTCCTGTATGCCAGCACCAGCATTTGCTATGAACTGCAGACTTGCAAGCATAACACCAGATACTCATTCATGCTCACTTTGCTCATTCACACTCATTCTCACTCACACTTACCTGCTGTCATTCATTCTTACTCACCCTTGCACTCACTCATTATCCCTCACTAGTACTGTCTTTTTTTCACTCACTGACTCATTGATTCACACTCACTTACACTCATATTCACTCTTACTTTCTCACTCTCTTGTGTTCACTCTTACTCACTTTATACTCTCATTTTTTCTCACTTACTCTGACACACTCATCTCACTTAGTGTCATTCACTATCTATCACGCACTCACTCACTGACACATATGCTCTCACATTCACAACCTTACACATGCATAGCTCTCTGTGGCACAAACACACTCACCCTCATACATGCACAAATGTTTTTAAAAGCATTGTTATTATTGAGAGGCCCTTCTGTCTTTATATTTTAGCATTCGCGACACCATCTTGCAATCTTGGACGCCATTCTATTTGTTGATCGAAACTGCTGCTTAGTTATTTTCAAGAAACGGTCCTTGAAAAGTTTTGTTTCCCAAGGTTGAGCTTTTTCTATTATAATTGCAAGTATTCTCGTTAGTACATTCCTTTCTTGTTAGATGGAGCCTTCCCCACCCGTCTGGTAGGGAGGATAGGCCAGACGACCTTGGGCAGTAGATAGCCTGTGCCCAGCTGCAGAATCGAAACTTATGCTCTGTACCCCCATTGTATTACGACACCTGCTAGTGTTTTTCCATAGTAGGCGGGTCTTTGTGGACTTTGCAAACGTACATAATGTAATTGTATGCTGACGGGGTTCAGTCCCGCTACAGCCATCCCAAGAGGCTGGTCAGACTGGGCTCCACTGCAGTGAAAATCTCAATAAACATTTGGTCTGTATTCTCTACTGTCTGACCGACTCTTCATTTGTAGGAAGGCAGAGAAGGTGGTCGTGAGTGACCCGGGTGGCCCTTTTCGGGTCACTTCCTTCAGTTGGCGCCCGAAAAGGGACCCCACCAGGTGACCCATCCCCGCCCGCGATTGGGTGTGGAGGTCGGGGTCGCGTCCGGTCGGATTGGCGGATCGGGGTACCCCACACGATCGAGCCTGGTTCTCGCAGCTGCCCCGCCTGTCTGATCGGGCGGTGCCTCGCCCAGTGGTCGTCCCGGCTGGGGTCCTGAATAGCGAAACCCTTGGATTTGACCGTTTGGTCCGAAGAGTCGGCAGTGGAGAATAAATTCATTTGACCTGTGTGCACCAGGTGAGCTTGTTTGGTTCTTTGTTGTCATGACGTTTGTTTAATGGATATTTTGGTTGGTTTAAGAATCAGTTTTTGACAAGCGCTTGTATTTGATTTTGAAGATTCTTTTTTTGAAATATGGTACCATTTTGTTAATTTCTGATTGATGAAGCCCGCGGAAACAATTTCTTTATTTTTGGTAAAGCTATGAGTATATTTTAGTGTGATTGTGTGGTGAATGTGTTTCTTTGCGTGAACAGAATGCCTTGTTGGAGTAAGTTGTGTTGTGTGAGGTGTCGTTGTTGTTCTGCTGATGCTTAATTGGAGGAACGACAGCCCGCACCTGCGGAAGGTACTCCAAATTATGACATGTATATCAAATACGGTCTTGGCCCTGTTATATTTAGTACATTATGGCACAAATATACCAGGGACCATGCTGAATTGGAGTGGCCGTCCACGGGCACCTTTGATGAGCAGAAATTGAATAATTTGGAAGAAAAGTTGTTTGCTAAATGTAGCAGGCAGTCGATGTTTGATTATCTTCAGGTGTGGCGGAAGGAAGCTAAACAGAGACGGCTGAGAGCGGAAAGGGAGGCACGAAGGGAGAGAACACAGACACTGACTCAGAAAGCGGTGGTACATGATAAGGAGAAAGTGGAGAAGAGTATAGAATGTGCAGATAGGAGGTTTCGATTGCAATGTGATAAGTCTTACGTTGCTAGAGAGGAAGCAGACACTTTTATGGAAGAGCTGTTGGAAGACAAACCGCCTCCCCCTTATGCCCCGAATATAATATACCCTGTTGTTCCACAGCCCTTGTCATCTGCCTCTGCCCCCCCTGTTCCCGTTGTATCTGGTATGGATCGAAGTGCTTTGGTTCCGACATCACCAACTTCTTCTGTGGCTCCGTCCCCCACAGCCACTGCGACTGATGGTCCTCCTGCCACCCCTGTTGTTACGATGTCACTATCTCCTTCACAGACACCCAGTACTCAGCCGATGTTGACCTTGATGCCCCCCTCCCCGACCAGTATGTTGTCCCCTGTTCTTACTCCTACCCCTTTGTTAGATGCCGAGACACCGGTGCGTGGTCAGGATGATGGAGCTGGGGCAGTTGCAAAGGAGCGATTGGGACGGGTGTTAATTCGATCGGATGTGGGAGATATGGAGAAAAACATGGTGGCCAATCAGGCTGCCCAGTGGGCCCGTAGTCCTATTTATGGTGTTGAGGATGTTTGGAGTGTGTTAAAGGATTATGAGCCGCCATTTGTTCAGCAGCATGCCCTTAAACATATGTTGGCCACTTTGATTGGACTATGGGAACAGTGTTTTAAAGGCGTTGCACCTCAGGCTGTTTACGACATTAGGGACCAAGTATATGCCGCAGGCATGGCTCCCAATGAGGTTTTTGCTAGTGTTACCACACTGATTGGGTATCACAGTAGATTGCATCAAAAATCCCCGATGACAATATCTCAGTTCCCGATGAGGGAAGTTCACCCCATTTTTCACCCGGAAATACCAGAGTTACGTGATCAACATGATCACGTGACTAGATAACGAGTAGAGGCCTGTTTTCAAGAATAATGGGTTTATACTCCATGGAAGAGGAGTGAAGTCCTCGCAAATAAGGCTCAATTGCCTGACCCCAGGAAAAATCCTACTGCTTACTATAGGGAATTGACAGAGGCTGCTGCATCGACGGTAATGACGTTGGCAGATATTGAAATGTTTTTGGGTTTACTGGTACCAGTGGATGTCTGGAGACAGGTGCATACTCAGAACCATGCCTTAGAATTGGGTGGTACATGGGATGAGATTAAGGCGTGGGATGAGGAGAGGAAGCCTGGTGAAAAGCCTAAGGCTGATATCTTGGCTTTGCCAGATCGCATCATTACTTATATGCACTCTCTTATTCCACCCCGGAAGGTGGATTGGGATAAGCTAGCCGCATGTCGTCAGAAGAAAGATGAGAGTGTGTCTGGTTTTTTTACTTGGTTTGAAGGTGTGTTTTTAGATTTTAGTGGCCAGGATTTGTCCTTGGAAGGGGGTATCAGATTATTTGTTAATAGATTTGTCACAAACTTGTTACCAGAGATTGCAACACGGTTGCAGGCTGCCGAGAGCACGTGGACTACTTCTACCCCTTCGGTGATCCTGAGTATGGCTCAGTATTATGAACATAGAGAGAATGAGAAGAAAGAGAGGGTGGAAAAGAAAACAAAGGAGTTGAAGACTAAGGTACTGATGCAGCAGGCAACCAGGGGACAGGGAAGGGGTCGAGGCATTGGACCGGCCAGGCAGCTTCCTCGTACGAGCCGGAGTGCTGTGCCTGTGGGCCCAAATCAATGTGCGTATTGCAATGAGGAGGGGCACTGGCGCAGCGAGTGCCCAGTTTTGCTGAAAAAGGTTGCAGCTCCGAGAGGACGGGGAGAGAGAGGGCGAGGACGGGGAGCAGCCAGTCAGGATGGGGACCAGGCTACTGGAACATCATCGGGCCATACTTATCGGAATTATTTTGATGACGTTCAGAGCCGACAGTATTATCATGATGATTATGATTTGGATGAGGTGACGGGGATGTCTTACAGCTAGGACAGCCAAGGACAGGGTAAGGGGCCAGTTCCGATACCTGTAGATCAGAATGGACCTTATATTAGTGTGGATTTGCAGGGCTCGGAGAAGAAACTTTTAGTGGATACAGGAGCAATGAATAGTTCTGTTGCGAGGTCACTGGTCCCTGGGGCAGCCCTGTCTAGCCATAATAACGTTTCGGTTGGTTTTTCTGGTGTGCCGGTAGTAAGCCCCATCTCCAAACCCCTTGCCTTGACTATAGGTCCCTTTACCGTCGATTCACCGTTTTTACTAACATCAAATTGTGGAGAGAACCTGTTGGGATTAGATCTGTTAAAAAGGTTACATGCTACTATTTACTGTTCCCCGGATGGTGTCCATTTGACAATGGGTCCGAGTGTGGTTAGTACTATACAATGCTTGTCTAAAGATGCCCCCCTCCCGGTTGAGTTTAAAGATGTCCCATCTACACTGTGGGCTACAAGTGATACAGATGTGGGACTTTTGTAAATACCTCCAATTTCTATTCAGGTTAAAGAAAATGCGATATTGCCTCGTATCCCTCAGTATAAGATTTCGCATGCAGGAGAACAGGCGTTGTTACATATCATACAAGATTTGATTCAGTCAGGAGTTGTGGAGGAGACAGCGGCAAATGTGTGCAATAGCCCCATCCTTCCTGTTCTTAAGAGACCGCCTCCAGGTTCTCCTGATGATGTTGCTGATGTCTATCGTTTTGTGATTGATTAGCGCGAGGTTAACAAAATAGTAGTCCCTCAGTTCCCTGTGGTCCCTGACATTACTGCTCTTTTGACTATGATTCCTTCTTCTGCCAAATTCTTTTCTGTCATTGATTTGAAAAACGCTTTCTTTAGCATCCCTGTTCATCCAAATAGCAGGCACCTGTTCGGGTTCTCCCTGGCAGGTCGTAGTTTTAGATTTTGTCGGGTTCCCCAGGGCTATACTGAGAGTCCTAATATATATAGCGAGGCTCTGAAGGGTCAATTGGACTCCCTTACCCTTCCTCCAGGTAATGTATTGCTGCAGTATGTGGACGATCTTTTGATTGCGTCCAATACTAACGAAGGATGTAAAGCAGCTACAGTCAAATTGTTGCTGCATTTGACTCAACATGGACATAAAGTGTCCCTTTCCAAATTCCAATATTGTCGACAGGAGGTCACCTATTTAGGTCACCTACTGTCGAAGGGACTTCGGAAACTAACTCCTGAGCGTATTAATGCTGTGATTAACATGCCTGTTCCAAGGACCCAAAGGGATGTGCGAGCCTTTATTGGTATCACTTCCTATCATTGGATACCCAATTTTGCTTTATTAACAAAGCCTCTACTTTACCTAACAACTAAAGATGTGCATGAGCCTTTGCCTTGGACGCCTGAATGTCAGAAAGCTTTTGAGCAATTGAAGGTTCATTAAGGTTATATTAATAGTACCTTTTCATTCTGCTATCATGCATCCTTTTGGCAGGCCAATGATTGATGAGGAACAGCCATTGGGTTTTGTTGTTTTGCCACGACCATCATGGGTAAAGCAGCGGAGAGTGCTATTCCTTCTTTTCGCTATTCTGCTGATGATTATTCTTTGTGGAGTTCTTTGGGCGTTAGAGAACGCAAGTAAATCGCCTACTTCTGATAATGATATCTTTTTCACACCAAGACGGAAAAGAATGCTTTCTAATAATGTCTTTCTAGATACTCATAAGAGATTTTTGGGTAATGGTGTTGCTTGTTATCCTACTGAATCTGTAACTAGCCTATGGACCGCTTACCCTCTGTCTTTGATAAATTATACATATTCTAAGCCGACAAATTTTGTTGAGGTAAAAGGGGAGTTTGGTTTTGGCTACACGGGGCCATGCTTGTATCATCGTCAACCCACAGGGGCAGGGTACCCCGGCTGTGACAATAATACATATTGTGACAACTTCTATTTGGAAGAGCAAAACATTACGTTGGTGGGTTGGCATTATAAAGAAGTGACGGTTCCATGAAAAGCTGGCTATTACCTTGCTTGTTGCCCCATCATAAATAGTACTGATACTATTTTGTAAATTGTTCAGGAGTGATCATATCCAAACAGACATTCCCTTTGAAAGGTTCGAAAGGTTCTGATACCATTACAGGTAATTCTCGTTATTCAGCTGTGAATTATGATAGGCCAATATATGCCCATCCCGGGTTCTTCTTTCTAACCATTGGGACGTACTCAAATGTTCATAATGGCACTAATGATGTAGCTCTTGGAATGGTGCTGCCCTGGGGGGTCCCATGCAAATATGCTCACAGACAAATAAAATGGGTAAAGAGAACACTTACAAAGGAATTTTGCGAAGGAGTGACAGATATTGAGATAAACAGTTATAATAATGGTATTACTTTTGGTTATATCCTGTCTGCCATTTTCACATTAAGGGGAATGGCCATGAGTAGGACTGAAAAGGCACGGGAATATTTCGGCTGTAAATTGCAGATATTGTCAAATACCACAGTAGTAGCATTTTGTGACATCACCATTCAATTAGAAAGTATGAGAATGTATTCTGAACAGACTAGATATGCAGTGGATTTTATTTTAGCAAAAAATGGTGGTGCTTGCGCAGTCATTGGCGATCAGTGTGTAGTGGGCATAACAAATATGGAAAAGAATATCACCAAGCATATCTTGGATATTATCGAGAATGTCAAAGGTATGGAACCAGGTAATTGGAGTTGGTCCCTTTTTGGAACTTGGGGGTGGCTAATTGAAAAAGCAATATATTTCATTGTTATATTGATACTTTGCTGTGTTCCTATTCAATGTCTTCCAATGTGCTGCACATACTGTATCTCTGTATTGGCTCCGAAGAGGAAAATATCGATTCATGACACTAATGCTGCAATAATGTTACAGAAAGAAATAGATTAAATTATGGCCATAGATGAAGGTGTCTTCGAAACATCTTCTCTTCTCTTGGAATATACTCCCACTGTTGATGACATATCATGTGTATAACAAGCTATGTGCCTCATTATATCCTCTATGTTTCTTTTTGTCTTTTGATTGTAGATGGATAGCTCATGCTAACAGGAGGGTTTGTTAATATTGAGAGGCCCTTCTGTCTGTATATTTTAGCATTCGCGATACCATCTTGCAATCTTTGACGCCATTCTATTTGTTGATCGAAATTGCTGCTTAGTTATTTTCGAGAAACGGTCCTTGATAAGTTTCATTTCCCAAGGGTGAGCTTTTTCTATTATAATTGCAAGTATTCTCGTTAGTACATACCTTTCTTGTTAGATGGAACCTTCCCCCACCCGTCTGGTAGGGAGGATAGGCCAGACGACCTTGGGCAGTAGATAGCCTGTGCCCAGCTGCAGAATCGAAACTTATGCTCTGTACCCCCATTGTATTACGACACCTGCTAGTGTTTTTCAATAGTAGGCTGGTCTTTGTGGACTTTGCAAACGTACATAATGTAATTGTATGCTGACGGGGTTCAGTCCCGCGACAGCCATCCCAAGAGGCTGGTCAGACTGGGCTCCACTGCAGTGAAAATCTCAATAAACATTTGGTTTGTATTCTGTACTGTTTGACCGACTCTTCATTTGTAGGAAGGCAGAGAAGGTGGTCGTGAGTGACCCAGGTGGCCCTTTTCGGGTCACTTCCTTCAGCATTTATATTTTACTTACCTCAGATGCCAGCAAATGTCCCATTCCAGCTCAAGGTGCTCCTTTTTTATTGCACTAATAGTGAATAACACTAACATTCACTACTAGTATGATGAAAATGGGAAAAAAACAAGGAGGATGGAGTCACAGCACCCACAAAGGTAAGCCGTCCACTTGTTCCTGCTGGACTCGATACATTTTAAAAAATTTGCTGGGCCAGGGGTCTAGTGACTTAAATTATCTACTTGACCCAACTGTAATGCACTTGACCCATGAACTGGTCTCAGACATTAAAAAAAAACAACAACAAAAACTAATATTATCAGCCAAGCCATTCCCAACAAGCTGTAGTCCTCTATATTAACAGCAAACAGCAATAGTTAAAAAGGAACTTTGAAATGGTCCCTACAGGACCTTATATTAATGTACTAAATAGGCAAAAGACTGACTTATTTTTCAAGAGTTCCTATTTAGGTTTTAAATGTTTCACTTCATCTTGCATTCCCTAAGAGTATTTTTGCTTTCACCAGCTGTATTTATGTTTTTTGTTTTATGGCAGATGTAGTTTGTGTAGTGCATACTTTGAAGGGAGCCATCTCCAGGTATCTGGGTGAGGTCCGATTGTGGGTGGGCGTCCATTACGAGTCACGACTGACAACAAAAGAGTTGAAGCTAAAGGATGTGCAAGTTTCTCACAGTGCCTGTCAGTGGGTCCTAAAGGTGTTCAAATTATATGCTTATCCAGTCCTTGGCCTCTATGTAGAGCTCACAGAGCGATGATCACATATGTGCCAATTGCAATTAAGATTTTCTGAGAAAGTTTGTGAAGGAGGTACAGAGTTGTCAACATATTGACAGTGCCAAAGGAAAAGAAAATGCAGTGCTTAAATGTAAGTGGGTGGATTGCGTATTCATGAAGCGGTGAAATGGAGGAGATGAAATCATGTGTTCAAAAGGTGAGAGTTAAAAATCTATGCTGAAGAGAAAAGATGGTGGATGAGCTATTTACAGGGAGGATTTCAGAAAGATGGGGAGGGAAGTGGATAACAAAGTGATAGGCTGCAGGGCAAAGTCAGTTGAATGGAAAAAATTGAGTTAATCAGACACTCTGATGACCACAGACCTTAGCAATGTTTAATTCACAATCTCATAAAAGTTCTTCAAATGTCTCCCTACCAACACTCACAGAACTGTCACCCAAGCCCTCATCACCTGCAAGGTGGACTACAGCAATTCACTCTATGTTGGAATCAACCCTCAACTGACCAGAAGACTCCAGACCATACAAAGCTCAGTGGCCAGGTTCAGCCTTTCAGCCCATACTTGCATCACCTTGCACCTCAAAGACCTCCACTGGCTCCCATTTCACAAACAAGCACTCTTCAAACTCCTCACGCACACAAAAAACTTACACAACATTCGCCCACGTGCCTCAAAAAACACCTACATTTTCAGTAACCTACCAGTCACCTCTGCTCAACCGGATTCCTACTTGGACACACCTCTCACATGCTCAGGACCAGATCCGGCGGTCGTGCCTCCTAATACCTTGCTCCTAAGGCCTGGAACAACCTGCACCTGCAGATCAGAACCACCTCCTTAGTTCTTGAATTCCACAAGAAACTTAAGGCCTGGCTCTTCACCTAGCCCCAACCCTGGTTCGGTACTTACAGCTCCAACTTCAGAACCAGGATGCCATCCGCGTGAGTTGTGTGCTATGCAAACACACATAAAATAACATTTGGGTCTGGCTTTTTTTAGATATCTGTTGGTTTTGTGTGAGATGAGTGGATGCAACACTGAATTCACAGTGCTCTGTTGCTCCTCAGCTAGGTTTGGGTAATATATCCTCACCTAGGTTTGGATTATATAAGAAGTTAGATAATGTTCCCATGTCGTCTTGCTAATTAGTATACCCGCTTAAGATGTTTCAGTCCCTGTCACAAATGATTGTTGTGTGCTCAAAAGTGAATGTTTTTTCAAATTAAAAAGTGGTAAGTGAAATTTCCCTCAGTGGACCAGTGAGACAAATGAAACATTTTGACTGGAAAGACGGAAACCCTCCTCGTATGAATGGATCACAACCGTGCGTCTGCAGCTATGGTCTTTAAAAGTTTCAGTGCTCTGTGATGCTTCCCTTTCTTTCAATAATGTAGCCTCTATATAGGCAGAAAGTCTATATAGACAGTGCTGCACCATTATGTAGTGGCCTGGTGCATGACAATCTGGTTTTGGAATATTAAGTGCAATATTGGGACAGAGAGTACCTCCTAGTTTCATGCACCCTTTGTGAGTGATCTGCGAACTGGTTTCCAAACAATTCGACTAGGAGAGTGAGTAGTGCTAACATGGGAATCCTTGACAAGTTGTGTGTCTGATGTGCATGGGGGCCTGCAGTGCTGTTACATATGGGGGAGTCAATGCTGCAAAAGGAGTTCCCAGCAGGCACCCTATTGACAAAGGAAAGCTCTGCAGACTGAACAAGAGGATTATTTGAAGGAGTTGGCTTTTCATGCATTCAATTAACTTACAGGGCTGCAGCCAAGAAACAGGCAGCAGACAATTCAGACGCTCCTACAGGAGTCCCTGCAAGGTTCAAGTCTGGATATGCTCAGATCACAGATAAACGCTGACCATAATAACCTCGGGTGTCCAAGCTAGGTCTAAAATGGTCAGAACCAACTCAGATGTGGCACGTGCATTTACCAGCTGCGGCTCCTCCGTTATGGCGGAGGAGCATCGCCCCATTGCTGGAGCCAGCAGATGAAAACATGAAAAATAAAATGATAATAAAACAATTTTATTAATCCTTTTATTTTTCATCACCAAGCCAGAGCCAAATCTTGGGGGCAGGGCCATCCTGAGGACAGCAACAACCATGAAGGAGGAGTGGTGGGCACTGCAAGTGCACATGTTGGTTTGGCCAGCTGTCTTAGGACTGCCAAATTGACATGCTCACTTAGTTTACTCCAATCTCCAACCCGAGCTGGCACAGGCTCCCAGTCCCTGTGGAAATGCAAAACCAGCCTGCTCAGACCAATCCTGTCGCTTCTCTCATGCTGGATAATAGTATTACCAGTATGAGAGCAGTGTCTGGATTGGCGCAGGGGAGTCTGGGAGCCTGTGCACCAGAAGCAGAAGAGCACCAAGGCAGCAGGTAAGTTTTCTTTTCTTTTTTTTGTTATTGTCCCCCGCGCTGCCCGGGCACTTTTCCCTGATAGCAACCGCCACCGACATTTACATTCAATTATTCTAAATGAAATTTAAGTGATGAGTCCAGATTAACTTGAAAAGTGTGCATGGATCTGGACCTTCTTTTCTGTTCGATTCTGGAGAAAGTTTATTGTAGTTGTGCTTGACAAATATAAGATAACCTTGGTGGCAACCACTCTTTCTACTCATTCATTTCTTAGGTTTGTGAAGTATTTCACTTGTAGCATCAGTTAATAAAAAAGAGACCTATTCATTATAATTGTGATTCTATATGCCACGTGTGTTTACGTTACAATGTGTGTGTGTGTTCTTATGCTCTTGGTGCATTAATACTTTTTTTCTGAAACGTAACAAGTTTTGTGCATGTTTTCACATGTTTGAGTATAGTTTCACACTCTGGACTTTAAAACATAAAATGTCTTCTCTGTGATGCTTATTTATTCACTCACACTTTTCAAAGTAGTTGTGCCTAAACCCAGGAAATGTCTCTGCATAGACACCGTGGGGCGCCGACCCAGACTTCCTACAGTTTCACTACTGACTCAGCTATAAGTTAGTCTTATTCTTTCACAGATAACAAAAATAAAATCAAGCCTCAAGTGATGTAATTGAAATAGCTAAAAATACTTGCGAGCTCACGATTGATCAGGAGGCTATTGAGAAAGAAAAGGTGTACGCATACAACAATAGCCACAGAAACAAATAAGCACTTTTCATGGACAGCCGAGGCATAAGGCCCATTTTGTCACCGCTCCTTATATACTCTTGCCATAATCTATGCAGGTAGATCGCTGGCAGCAAGAAGGGGCAGGGTCTGTCAGGCTTAAATGTGGTCTCTCCCACGCACCCTGCAGACAGTGAACTCACAAACAATGATTCAAAGGCTCAGCAGTCACACACTTAAAAAAAAAATTCTGGTACCTCGCTTTCAGTTTCCCTGGGGCCTGTAGGTGTCAAGGCTGTCAGGTGCTTGGGTGGGAGGAGTCTGCCAGCTGATATGAGGTAGATGCGCTGCAGGTTCTTCATAAGCCGGATCCCAGCCGCAGCATGACATTGCCACCATAATCAGAGTGCTGAGCTGAGCAGGGAGGTACTGCATGGAACAACAGTTGGAAGCTGCTTGTATGCTTCCAGAGCTGCGTGTCCCATCCTCACTGAATGAATCAGCCAGTGGGAAGGAGCAATAAAACAGATATGCAGATAGTGCTTGGAAAACACAGTGGAAGCAGCCCTGTGATTGGCTGATTTCAATGCGGTCTCTGAAGTTTGAGATGGAGCAGAGCTGCAACCAGCCAATCAGAAGAGCAGTTCTTTGTCTCCCTTGAGTCTTGTCCATTTCTTTTTACAGGGGATTTCTCACCTTGAATTAGGCAAACTGTTGTAGGGCAGGTATAATCTGCGTGGTTTGCGTTCTGGGTCCGCTCAAAGCGAGGTGGCGAGTGCATTTATCAAGGCATGTTTTGATACTGATTTCACCACCACTGATCCAGGGGTTGCAAAAGCAGTTCCAGGGGGCACAAAGGACAAGCTAGGGGATCACAACTGCGACCCCAGGCGACCCCTAACTGACGTCCATGCTGTTGAGGGTTGAATACTATCCCTAGTGGAGGCCGGCATGGCTCGCGGGTGGCACAAAGGGGGTCGTGCGTATTAAAAAAAAAACACATTAAAAAAAATAATAAACTTACCTTTGCGCCGAATCCCGCGTCCCCGCTCCTGCTCTTCTCCATCTCTGACGGAAGCACAGCCAGGCCCCACTGACCAATCACAACGCTGCAATGCAGCGTTGTGATTGGTTTTGAGTGTCCTGGTTCCACGCTCAACCAGGGAATGGGGGCCTGGGCTTGTTCTCCACGCAGGCTGTAATGCAGCCTGCATGGAGAAGTGTGCATGACTGGTTTGGGCGGCCCAGGAGGGTCGACCAAACAGTCACTGTGCACTTAGGAGTGGGCAAACCACTCCTCCCCTGCCCTGCTCCAAGAGCAGAGCAGCCCCGCCCACCCGCCCACCAAGCAGCACGAAGCTTAAAATGATAATAACTTAAAGTTATTATCATTTTATGCTTCTTCTTTGCACTGCTTAAAAGCAGTGGGGCGACGCTTCTCCACCATAGCGGAGGAGCCGCCACTGACTATCACACAATGATCTGCAAAATTAGAACTGACTAGTGCACTGTTTAGTGAATTCTAGTGGATAATGGCCAGCTAGATCCTGTTATGGGTCTCTGTGTAATATTATTTAATTAATGTGTGTGAAGAGCAATAATGTGTGTTTTGTTCTGCTTTATTCTACAGGTTTTCCTTTATTATTTTTGAGGCAGCTTTACTCAATTATATGGTTTTGATGCAATGTTATTTTACTGTGGGTATGGTATGGTTAGGTTAGCTGATTCTGGATGGTATGCACTGTAATGTGAAAATGTTACTACACCTTTTCAGGATCCCAAATTAAAACATTTGATCATCATCTAGCCCTCACAAAGTTTTAACAGGGGATACATCTAACCTCATGTGACGAATAACACATACAATTAATTTTGCTATTATTTATTAAATCAAAGAAGTCAGCGAATGTACAAGACTTTTGTGTGAAAAAGAGCATCCCATGATTCAGTAACCCCTTCAGCAGCAATAACTTTGAAGTAAAAGTTTACTGTAAGAGTTTATTAGTCTCTCACATATTCTGGGATGAATTCTGGCCTACGCTTCCGAAACTGCTTCAGCTCAGTGATGTTTGAGGAAAATTGCATATGCACAGCTTCCTTTGGGTCCAGCGACACCATCTTAACACAGCTGAGGTTCGGACTTTGACTTGGCCATCCCTAATACCTGATTCTTTTCTTTTTCAGTCATTCAGTTGTAAACAAACGTGCTTTTGATCAATGTCCGTCTGCATGATGCACTTTCGCCTAAGGTTTAGCTGTTAGACAGATGATCCCACATTTTCCTCTTGAATGTGCTAGTGTAAACATGGATTCACGGTGGACTCTGTGAATATGTGTTGTTCAACAAAGAAGAACGTGTTGGAAGGAATGTTTGATTTAATCTCAGTCATAGGCAATTGCTTGGGGCCACATTATAATTAAGTCTCCCCGTTTTCCGTTTTTACTGATTTTTTACAGATAAATACAGACAGAAAAACATTTATTTTCTTGTCTGTATTTATTTTTAAATGCGGATAAAAATGGAAATTGGATTCCTTCTTGATTGATTCTAAATACTGTCTCCCATAACTACCAGGCCAATAGCTGTGGAGATTGATAGGTAAGGGGGTTTAAAAAGAAAATAATTTTAGTAAAGAGGCTTAAACAGCAGTAGATATGTGCAAAGTCAATACTGAAAGTGCATTGATTTATCTTCTGCGGGTGTTCATAGCACTAAAACCTGGCAGGCATTCAAGCACAAATGCATATTTATCAGTTAAATACATGTGGAAATATACTAATTTGAGCTTCATTTTTTCACAAAATCCAAAATAAATATCGATAAATACAGATGGAAATGTCAAAAAATAAATACCATAAAACTGGGAGCCCTAATTATAATCCATTGTCTTTCGCCTCTATTCCATTCCAGAGTCCAGCCATATGCAAATAAGTGTTGGAACAGCTCCAATAGCAACACACCAGCTCAAACTGCCAGGTCTGGTATCCTGTAGTCGGGAAGACAAGCAACCCAACACCAGGTACCCTGTAGCCAGGAAGACAAGCAACCCCAAACATAGGCCTAGTAAAAGAACACCTTAAGTCCTGTGGCACAGTGAGCAAGTGACTTGTGTCTAGGCATACCCCTCACACTTAGGAAGTCTACAGAAATAGAGAGCAAAGTAAGTGAAGAAATGCTTGAATTAATCTGTCACTGTCAATCACTGAAGGCCGCATTCCAATCCATCATTTTTTCCCACTATTGTATTTTATTGTAATTGAATTTATATAGCGCTTACTATCCCAGAGGAGGCGTCGAAGCACTTTTATGGCGAGTAGCACACTACTCCGGAACCCATAAAGGATTAGTGTTGAATTAGTATAGTGAAATATGAAAGTAATTTGAGTGGTGGATAGGTTAGTCAGTTATTTGGTTTCAGAAGGATAGAAGAGGGAAAAAAGGTTTGTATTTATATAGCACTTGTTACCCCTGATGAGGTGTTGAAGTGCTATGCCACTCCAGTGACAAGCCATAAGCCAATTAGTCTTAAGCCTTCTCCAAAAGGAGCAATGAAGCCCGAACAGTAAGGCAAGGTCCTATCTAGAGAAGAAGACAAGCAACCCCAGATTGGTTTTCATCCACTTCATCAATGATTTATAGCTCACGTCCTGTGTCAAATATAACACATCACCTTAGGGCATCTACTGCAACAAAGAACTAAGTGATGGAAAGAATGCATGAACCAATCTCAGCTAAAGACGATCATTTGGGCCGCATTCCAATTCATCATTTTTTCACCCAATATACTACTCCAGAAAGAGACCAGACATTTGCAAATTAGTATTGGACCTGCTACAATTGGAAAAGTCAAAGACTAATTTGCATATGGCGGTCTGATTCAAGCCTATATAATATTTCTATGATCAAATCTCCATTGCATGCAGGAAAACATATGTAATGTATCATGCAATATGCTATAAAACCTCAAAAACAAATATTTTTGGTAAACCGCCCAACACTATGGATGGTGCATATTTAAACCAGAAGAGAAACAAAACAACCCGCTGGGCGCTGTCAAATCGAGTCATAACTTAAATGGAACATCACAAAAACTTGATAAAGTAGAAAATATCTCTATTTCTGTTATTTATTCAAAAATTGTATACAGATATTGAATAATAATTTAATCGTACACTTTTATATATTCTGACTGCCACAACCTCCAATCCACAAAGAGAGCGAGAATTCACTTCACACTATCAAACTGCATACATAACACTCATACCTTCCATACCACATTTAAAAAGAAAAACATTGAAACACATGTATAACGAGCATTGCACAGCACCATATTACATCATATAGACACCCTCTAGAGATGCTCAAGTCAGTACAATATCTTTGTATAACATCAGATAACGTGTATATATATATATATATATGCGTGCAAACCAGACTAATGGATCTGCGTACCCAGCAGGACATACGCTCCTGTACACAAAGTTTATCTATGCATCATCCGTCAATCATAAGAATAAGAGGAAGAGCATTTCACATAAATACAGTATAGGCTTCTTCTGGTGTCAGTACAACTGTAGCGCAGGTGCCAACGCGCGTCTTGGTGTCAAGTGGTCAGCCGCCCACACATCTTCTTAAGGGCACAGAACAATGATTAAAAACAAGAAGGAGGGGGAGCAGCCCAACAATGGTCTATGGCATATATTCCCAATTAATCACAGATTCTTTTCTACTTACAAATCATTTTCATCAAAACCTCAAAGGCTACTTTTATAAAAAACATATTAGGTCTTAATGGTCACAGATCCCCTTTGGGCTCAACATTTCTAATATCTTTATCTATTTTGTCTAATTTCTGCAAAGTGGCTGTTCTTGTTTCACTGGTTGATATTCTTATTTATTCTGGAATCTGAAATGTCGACTGTGCTACAATGTGTTTCATTTCCGGATAATGTCTCAGCGAAGGTGATCATTACTGTTGCCCTCGTAAATTAGACTTCTGTTCATTCCACCACACCCTGGCTTTGGGCTTTGGGGAAGGTGATAGTCCCCTAACACATCACTTTTAGAAATATTGGAGATATACTAATCTTAATTTGAGCTAGGGTTTGAACGAGTATACAACTGATAATAATATATATGTACTTTGAGAGAGACATGACATCCATTGTTGTGATGAGCGTAGGTGCCGGGGCACCTATTTCACTGTGATAATATTATGGCTTTACATATATAGACACAATAACTTGCCAAACAAATGCTTTTTTTTGTAAAAGTGCCCCATACCGCGCTTTCACTTTAATGGCGGCCACACCCCTATCTTTATGCATGTGGGTTTTTACAAACTAGCATTTTTAATGCAATTGGTGTAGCATTTACCAAACTCTCGTAAATGTGAGATCTATTGCATTGCAAATGCTAGTTATTACTTTAGAACAATAACTGATAATAACAGACTCAAGAGACGAGCACCAATAGTTTCTCTTGCCACTCCGTTAGTAAGAAATAGTTCTTCCAGGCTGTTTAGTCCCAGTTCAAAACAAAAGGCTTCTGTCGGAGGGTCAGGCCCAGAAGTAGAACAGTGCTTAGAAAGCGATTTTCTATCTTTTGAAGCTCCGCTACTTCTTTAAGCCCAAGATATCTGGAACATACAGAGTCGAGGCTGCTGTTTTAATTCTGTAGGCTTCTAAAACTGGTTTTAATGATGTTCCTCTGATTTTGTGAATACATTGTAGTACAGCTCCCACATTCTGGCTCAGAAGACACCTTTGTTCCCCTTTATTTAATCAAATGTTAACTTGTGGTCACTCCTATGTCTAAGTGGTCGAAAACAGGAACTTGCTCCAGAGGAATTTGATTGATTCGGACTATTCTCCTCAGACATTATTTTGGTTCATGATCGTAAACTTTTGCTTGCATGGACAGTACGGTTTTTGAGGTTGTGGTAACTTTCTGCAGGAGTTGTTGCACGGCCAGCTCCATCTGTGGTAAAAGCACTGCGTTGTTGGTGAAAAGGAGATTCTGTATTTTTTTGCTTCCTAGTTTTGGTGCGTCGAAGTTCAGGTAGAACAGGCAATGAACCACATCCTTTATGTACAGACTGAATACATATGGTGCCCACACACCCATAATAAATGCCAACTTTGAATGGAAAATTGGTTGTGCATTGCTCCTTTTTCTGTATCTGACTGGCTGTTGTATTGTGGTGAAGATAGCACATAGATCTTCCGGGAGTTACTGTTTCCGCAGGTATGACCAGATGAGTTATGGTGACCAAGTCAAATGCTGTCTTCAGATCTATGAAAGTCATATAGAGAGTGGAAACAGCGCTGTATTCTGAGGTGCACACACTGAGGCTGCCCGCATGTACTGAGTGCGGCTTACATGCGATACGGCCCTTTTCGATATTGCAATCGAGTGTATGCGCTGGATTTCATGCACGGCCAGAGTGCGGTTTTAATTGTGGTATAGTCACACCAAGGATATTTGGATACTTTACCGAGCATGTGAGTGTGTCCCGGTTCTGAGAGTTACAGAACATTAAGGAAGCTAGGTGCCTGATTTATGAGTCCTGATGAAGTCATGGGGCAAGACGCCCATCGACGAAACACTTGTTGGCTGAAGGCACAGGACCAATAAAGAACGGATATTTAATATCAACTGACTTTGTAATATGGATAATGCTTGTTACAAATGTGTATTTAATTTGTGTGTGCTTAAGGCTTGGTTATATGACCATATGGTTTGCCTGGGGCTACAATTCCCTCCTCCCCGTTTCCAAGGCATAGTTTTACCTTAATATTTGACAAATCTTCCTTAATTGCTGGATTGGAGCTAGAGTCCCATCTGAACTTGTAAGCAACCTCGTTTTTATGTGTCCTATCCTTTGTGTTTTTTATTCTGGTTGTTCTAGTACAATGGGATAGAGTTCATTTAAAGCCGGGGCTGCTTTTATACCTCAGTTCTACAAAGTCTGTTCATGAGATAGCATCATTTTGACACGGGGGTATACGTGGACCAAAGGGTCTCAGCTGCTGCTACCTTTCGGTCAGTCTTTTTTCCAGGAACCTTACTGACATGATGTTGTCTGAGGTTACATCTTACAAAGCAGGCAGGGATCTGATTAAATTCGATATGTTACCCCTGTTGAGAATGTCAAGGTGTCCTCTAGAGAGATAAAGAGGAGAGAAAATAATGTCATACTTTAAGTCTTTCATTGCTTCTTTTCCCTCCATAATATAATTATGGCTTGCAGATAAACAACCTTCGTTTCGGTGAAATGGCCCATTTTGGACCAGTGATGATCCCCGGACAGGTTGAATTTTGTATTTGTAAGGTGAAATTATGAAGCCCCTGCCCCATACTGGGCTCCAGAGCTCCCCTTATGTTGCTCAGTAAATTGGGTGTTTTGCCATAGCTTTTAAAGTTTGAGGCAATCGGGGGAAACGTTTCATCTTCTAGCCTTTAAGGCTGTGATCACCTTTGGTCTCTGCTCTCCGAAAGCCTGCATTCAAGCATTCTTCTTCTGGGTTGCATACTGTGATGCCGAGTATCTGCTGTGCTTGACAGTTCACCTGGAGTTTTAGGTAGCTGTCTGATTTAGTCTGCAAGAGGTAGTTTGCAGGTTCTGCCGGGGCTTGGGACAGAGGCCAGAGACTTTCCCTGCTCCTCACTTATTTTCTTGAACTTATGGGGCATGTTTTTTTTTCTTTCTTTTTTTGCAGATTTATATAGCGCGAACTCGACCCGAAGGTATTGGAGCGCTTTACATGAGCACCGGTTACGTTACACATTCATGTTTTTGGTGGGCACGGGGAGATTAAGTGATTTGCCCGGAATCACAGGATGTGGACGCGACCCCGAGGCTCGAACCTTGGTTTCCAGCTCCAAAGTCGGCAATCTAGCCGTCAGATCACATCCTCTCCCCATGGTTGTATTGGCCCTAGGGCCAGTCAGGATTCATTTAATAAGTGTGTGCAGCTGGCATGTTGTGTCCCACAGCAGCCCAAAAAATGTTCACTAAAATGTTACCACTGCTTCCCATTTTCCGTCCTGAGCATCAGGGATTGCGGGCAGGGATACTGTAATCTCTTTTCTGCTCTTCTTGTCGAGCTGCTGTGTTTTACACGCATGGTTGGTATTTCAAGGTTTTTTTTTAATAGAAGCATCTTTTCTTCCTGGGTTTCGTGCTACAGGAGGTGTAAAACACATCTAGGCTAGTTTTCGGCTGCTCATAGTTAATGCTTTTTAAGCAGCTTCTCTTCGCTGTATCTTCTGGGCTCGTTGTAGGGGACATATTTGACGTGGTGTTGATAAGTGGTGGGCTCAAGGCCCTTTGGGATTTCTTGATGCTTCCCCTGCAGTTTGCAAGTATGGTATTGATTACTGCTGGTACTTTTTGTAGTTCTGTTAAGATGGATGAGCAGTTCCAGATTTCAGGTTAAGTCATTAGATTTATTGGGAGAATTTGCAACAATTTCCTCCACTTTGCCAATTGTCTTGTCGATGCCAGCTATATGGCTTGTAATTTTGTGCAGGATCGTGATTTGCTCTTTCATGGACTAGGGTGGGAGGGGGGTTTAAGATCCCAGCAATTGGGAACTTAATCCCATTTCAGACCCATGTGCAAAAACACAATTTACCATGTTCCCAATATTGGCGATACTTGCAGAATAATTAGAGCCGCTTTAGGGGACCGACCATCTGCTCTTTCCAAAGATCCTATTTTACAATACATCACACACTCGAAAGATCACAGAGGGATTTCATCTAGTTTGTATTCAACCCTGATTGATGAACTTTTCTCAAAACAAAATGTGGCTTTTCTCCATCAGCAGTGGTATGCATGGCTTGAGGGAGACACCGTGGGCAAGAAAAGGTCCCACATCCTGGAGAACCACGACACGAGAGGAGCACATCTTAAATTTAGCTATTATGAAGTCTTACATTAATGGCATTGGTCTCCAGCACGACGTCTTAGGGCAAACCTGTCTCAGGATTCTAACTGCTGGAGGTGTCATACCCCACACTGCGATATAGTACATATAGTGTGGGAATACTCAATACTTTCAAATTTTTTAAGAAAACTGTGGGACTCCATTAAAATAAATTTAAGGGTCTCTATCCCACTGATTGAGAGAATAGCTATCTTACACGACACGTGCATCTGCCCCCACTGCCCCATCATACCTGTTGGTTGGTTGTAACTGCCCTGGTGGTGCCTAAAGTAGGGATTTTACGACACTGAAATTTGAATGTTATACTGCTTCATCGCACATGGTGACAGACATGCACGCAGTGGCCTTGTACGAAAAGATCATCTACAGATTGAATGACCAAATGCAACAGTTTGATGAAGATGGGGCAGGTTTCTAGTGTAGATACTGCTCGTGTAGGACTGCTGATATTATGTTCTCTTGTGTGCTGAGTACCAGGACATGCTATGAGTGGGGTACGTTTGTCATGGGAAGCTTGCTATACATTTCTGCCAGACAACTTTTATATTGTTGTTTTAGGTACCCACTTACTCGTCCTGACGTTTTGGTGGCACATTGGTGGCGCCCCTTGTTCCCCCCGCTATCATTTCTGAAGTTCCATCTCTGATACAGTGTAAAGATTTATGGTGCATTATCTCTTGTTGAAATGTTGGTTTATGCTAAAATGACAATTAAAAATTGAAATACAAAAAAGAACCCAGCAATTGTGTCCACTTAGACTCCATGAGCAAGAGAATGGCTTTGACAGTTGGCAGTTTGCTTATTTTGTTGGTCTGATCCTATATAATTTACTGCTCCTTATTAGTATTGGGTAAGGGGGGGCATGGCCGGACCGAGCACCAAGATGGTTGCTCGATCGTGAAGCTCCCGAGCGGCCTCGCTGGTTGAACTGCTATGCTGCCCGCTATGGTAATGATCAGAGCCCCACAGAGCCGCGGTGGCCGTTTGTGACCCTGGGGCACTGATCGAGCGGGGCGACACTGGTGGCGACACTCCTGCTACCCGCATGCGGCTACCCCGCGCTGCGAACCGGACGTGGCCCTCAAAGGCCCCGCGGTGACAGGGGCCGCGGGCGAGCCTGAGGGCGGGGCCGGCCGCGGTGAGGAGCAGCGGGGACTTCTAATTGAGGCCGGGAAATCGCGGTCTGGTGCGGCGTGCCACTGAAGTGACCGACCACCGGGGGTTTGAGGACCAGAAGACACGGTGAGTTATATACTCTACCGCAAGCCCCACACCGGAATGTCGGGGAAACTACCTCCCATCCAGATTTGCTGAAATGGGCGCCTCCGGGGCCCTGCATACTGAGGGCGTCTGGTGATGCGTGGTCCCTGTGCCAGTGACGGATGACAGGACCCCTGGGTCCAGATGCAGCAGCAGCGCCGGAGTGGCGCCCAGCTTTTGAGTGAGTCCTCCCCCTCTTCTCCAGTTTCTGCGTGGCAAGGAGGTGAGAAACACGCACCACGAGTCTGCCCAAGTCTCAGGTGCTGGGTGCCTGACATAGTTACGACACATCTGTGGGTGCCGCGAAGCGGAGCTGGTTGGTGCCCTGTCATGGGCCTTACATTGGGGCATTGTGGAGCCCCTTATCTTCCCTTTTGGTGGAGGGGGCCCTTTCTTTACTGCTTCTTGGGCGATTGTACGTGCCCCTGCCTATCATGGGTTGCTGGGACCCAAAACAGCGGCAGCTCTCCTTCGAAGCTGCCAAGACCCCCAGATGAGAGACCGAAGATGGATGTCGCAGCGCAGGGGGACCCTCCAGAACGCGCAGACCCCCAAGCCCCCTGCATTGGAGGGCACCGCCGCCATAATGGCTGAGTTATGGACGGGCTTCAAGGCTATCGACGCGTGCTTCGACTACCTGGGCGCGCGAATGGATACCATGCATGGTCGGCTGGAACAACATGAGACCCGTATGGACACTGCGGAAAGACGCATTTCAGACGTAGAAGATGCGCAGGCGGCAATGGCCAAGCACCTGGAGCGTACAGAGCGCCTACTGAAAACGACGGCGGCAAAGGCAGAGGATTTAGAGGCGCGGTCGCGCCGCAACAATCTTAGGATAGTGGGTGTGGCGGAGACAACCAATACTGGCCCTATGGAGGCGTACATAGAACGATTGTTGATTGAGCTGTTCGGCGGAGACAGTTTCTCCACCACATTTGCTGTGGAGCGAGCCCACAGAGCGTTCCTCCACACCTTATCATAGCGCGACTGCTCAATTATCGCGACAGGGACGTTGCCCGAGCAGGCTGGCGTCTTGCGCACGCTTCGCCGAGATCTTGATACGACCGGGCGTGCACTGCGTGATTTGGATGTGCAGGCGGGGGCAGCCCCCTCTCCAATGCATCTGCGTGCAAAGCTGCGGAGCGACTTTCAGGAATTTGCATTACGCGAGGCTGCATACCTGGGGAAATATGCACGCGCCCGTGTGGACGGGGAGGGCGAGAGACCAGGACGCACCCTTGCCCAACTGCTCACCCCTCGGCAGCATAACACGTACATTACCCAACTCCAAACAGTGGACGGTACACGTGTCACACATGGTGTGGATATTCTTTCAACTTTTTTTACATACTACACTCAGCTATACACTACACGCTCCCCTCGACGGGCACCGCCTTATCTGATTACCTGAATGAAATAGCGATGGTCTGGATCGAGAAGGGACAACAGCAATTCCTGGCCTCGCCTATCGGAGCCGACGAGATTGAGGAAGCAATAGATGGCCTGGATGGCTCCTGTGCGCCTGGCACGGACGGCCTTATGGGCATGTTCTACAAAGCCTACAAAACGCTACTAGTTCCACATCTATTGGAAGTTTATGCGTAGTCGCTCGAGTCAGGTGAACTGCCACTTACCATGAGGGAGGCGATTGTCACATTTTTGCTTAAACCAGGCAAACCGCCCGATTGCCTTGCCTCATATAGGCCCCTTTCTCTATTAAATAAGGATTACAAAATCGTGGCTAAAGAGCTAGCAACACGGATATCGCTCATTATTGGCCAGATCATTTCCCCCCTTCAATCGGGATTTGTTTCGAACCGCTCGATGTAGGTGAATCTGCGCACGCTATTTGCCCTTATTAATCAGATAAATCCCGCTATCCCGGCCGCGGCGATATTGCTGGACGCCGAGAAGGCGTTTCACTACCTTGAGTGGGAGTTCCTTCTGGCAGCCCTCAGTAAACTTGGTTTCCCACTGAACTTTTGCTCCTTGGTCCGCCTTCTCTATACTAACCCTGTTGCGCAGCTAAGAATAAACGGGGTGTTCTCAGATAAACTTTTGCTCTCGTGCGGCACCAGGCAGGGGTGTCCACTGTCACCCCTGCTGTTCATCATAGCGATGGACCCGTTGGTGTGACATCTACAGGAGGGACATCTGCATCAGGGATCGGATTCCATCGGGGTCCTCTTCTGGCCTCCTTATATGCAGATGATATTCTTTTGTTCGTCCGGGAGCTGGCTTCCAATCTCTCCCCCATTATACGAGAGGTGGTGCGATTTGGGGCTTTTTCCGGACTTGTAATCAACTGGGCCAAGTCAGAGGTTTTTCCCCTAACGGACGCCACCCTCCCGTTTGTGCTGGACTTTCCCTTGCGCTGGTGTGAAAACCCCCCAGATATCTTGGAATTTTTTTACATCGTTTGGCCTCGTAGGTTATCCGTCTAAATTACGGCCCGGCCATAGACCGTCTCGCGGGGTAGATAGATCGCTGGATAGCGCTTTCTCTATCAATAGCTGGTCGAATAGCGATCATTAAGATGGTGGTCCTGCCGCGGTTTTTATATTTGTTTTTAAACATTCCCATCCCACTCATGGTCACTTTTTTTAATACTCTTCGAGGCATGCTAACGCGGCTTGTTTGGGCGGGGGTCGGGCACGAGTTAGTTGGCAGACGCTCACTCAGCCCTTCGTTCATGGGGGCTTCGGTGTACTTGACTTTTATTTATATTATTTGGTTGCGCAGACACACTACGCTAATTCCTTTTACCATCCGGATGTGCGACTGCAAATTTTGAGGCCAGCTCACACACAGGCCTGCCCTTATCCTCTCTCTTCTAGTCTCCTGCTTGGCCTTGCGAGGGCCCCCGCGGAGATCCATACCTTGCAGACTACATGCTGGGCCTGGGGACGCCTTCACAAGTATTTGAAGGCTGACCACTTGTATACTCTGCACTTGCCGCTCCAGGACAATCCATGGATACCCCCTACCACCGAAACTCTAACCAAACATGCGCTCACTCGCTGTCGGCTTCACACCATGGGCGACATGTTCAGAGATGGTCAGTTGCGTACGGTGGCGGATTTGACGGAGGGCTGTGACATATCCGCGTTGGATCGCTTCCTGGTGCACAGAACTCGTGTGTCGTTGGCTGCTGCAATCCGCCCTTTGGCTGTGGAACCTTCGGAGTTTCCACCACTCACCACAATAGTCACTTCACCTGATGGCACACACCTAGTTTCCCGACTGTATCATCCTGCACAAACACTACGCCCAGTGGTGGGGGGGAGGTGCGAGGGCGGCTTGGAGGGCGACTTGGTGCTCCCTCTAACTGATAAGATGTGCAAACATGCTACATATCCAATAATTACAAACATAAGCTTCTACATTTTAAATACATACATAGAGTTTACATCACCTCTGTGTTGCTTGCGAAGATGGACCGCAGTAAGCCTGATACCTGTCAGAGATGCGCAACAGCGCATGCTGACTTTATCCACTTGGCGTGGAATTGCCCGGCAGTTCTAGCTTTATGGGAGGCAGTGTTTGGACATCTAGAGCTTATGATTGAATCTGAACTCGCGCCCTCACCGCTGCTGGCCCTGTTGGGTTACGTTCTCCCGCTGGGGCCTGGAATCAGACGCTTTACCGCAATTGCACTGCTGTTAGCTAAGAGACAAGTCTCCTTGCATTGGGGCAACACTGCACCCCCGCTGGTGAAGGCCTGGCAGCGGGACCTGATGTACTGTGACACCACTAGCAATGTTTATGCTTCTTTGCTGCCCTCCGCCTCCTGCCCCAAAAACATTTGGCAGCCACTCTGCTCTTATTTGCAACTCCACCCTGAGCTCACTGATTGATGGGTCCATTTTGCAAGAAGTACCCACTGTGGAAGTTAGCCTCTTGAAATGCATTCAGTGCTTAAGATTTTATTACTGTATGTACCTGCAAGGTCGTTTAAATGTTGTTTGTATTTGATTTCATTTTATCTCATTCGCCGTCATCGTCAATGTGATGTGCATGTCTATAATCGGTAAACTGTGCAGTTTATTTTTCATGCCGGGACTGCTGTATGTTTTTGAAAAATTCAATTAAAACTGTTTTTAAAAAAAAGTATTGGGTAAGGGGGACAGGTAAAGGGAGAAGCAGGTATCCAGCAGTGCAATTTATTCCTCGTCTAAGTGAAAGGTAGAATTTGCTTTTTTAACTCTCTGATTTTTTTTTCCAAGTTCCTAGACTCAAATAGAGAATTCCTGTGTAAGTAATGCTTGGTGGTGATAAAGCTCAGCATCCTATCTTGCATCCTGCGTGGGAATCTATTTAGAGGAAAAGAAAGAGACTTGTAGGCTAGGCAGGACCTTGTGCACCTATGCTAGAACACAATCACAGGCTTTGATTTGATTTGTCTTGGGCTTTCGATGAGTCTAAACGGGATGAACGCTTTAGGATCTCTGTTGCCTCCTTTGCTGAGTTTGTTTATTTCCTTGGGGTAGTATTGGTTTTACTTGGCTTGTGTCATAAATATTAATTTCAAAGAGTTTAGCTATTAGGCTGGCCCTTATGGCAGGCTTCCTTTAAATTTGTAAATATGCCCTAATTTTCTTTAGAGCGTTAATAATGTATTTGGATTAATTGGCAATGTAGCTGTCAAAGAAGGTAAATTTATTGCTTGCTGTGCCTCAGTTTATTAAGTGAATGAATTATGCTGAAATGTGGTCGGAAGGGAGGTCATGGGATGTTGAACACCTTCAATCGATCTGACAATTGTCTTTGTTATCTCTGTTACTTCTATTACCTCTGTCTTTATATTCCCTTCCACAAAGTGTAGCTATGAGTTTAGTCTCTTTTGCTAGCATGTATTTTCTTGACCTGACCTTAGTGGCTTGTTGCTGGGGAAAGCAGAAGAGACCAGAAGTGATAAGCAAGAGTAGAGGGTCTAGGCTGTACACATATTGAGTTTCCCCAAACGAGTCTCCCAGTGATCTTGCTTACTCTGCAAGAGCCATCTTGGTTGCTTAATGCATAGGGTTAGAAACATATATTTGATCTTATTGTGCTTGAGAGGCACTAGTTTGGTGCGCTGTTCAGGATATGGCAGAGACCAAGATGTTGATGCTGGTCGTGTGTGTGGTGTGTATGGGTTTGTGCTGAGTGGAGACAGCAAACACCTCATCCAAGGTACCGTGGGACCTCTCAAAGTAAGCAGGGTAACACCAAATATGAATAATTATTAGAAGATGATAATTGAGTAGTATGAAAGGTGAAAACAATGTCAGATAGCAAGCTAGTCAGCTTGCAGCTAAACCCAACTCTGGAAGCTGCACCAAACGACCCCTTCACACTTTCATTTGGCTGTTTTTGCCTGTACATGCCCACACCTCGCTTCTACCGCTGGGGTGGGCCGCTTTGGTTAATACTTCCAGGGCACTTCAGATTTTCAGTGTCTGTTTTGTCATTGTTTGTTTGTCCTTCTTATGTTATGTTACGTGTATTTGTAAAGCACAATATCACCAGTGAGGGTATCCTGAATCTGAGCAGGTGTGTCTCTAGCCCTGCCTATGGCAGGTTGGTTAACTGAAAAGCCAGGTATTCTGCTTCTTGTGGAATTCAAGAAGAGAGGATGAAGCTCTGATGTGGAGTGGGAGGCTGTTACACGCTTTAGGAGCAATGTAAGAGAACACTTGTCTTCCTCCTTCCACCCCCTTGAGAGTGAAGCACTGTGCAGGTACTGAGAGTAAAGATAGCCAAGCAAGGCTACAGACTGGTTTGAGCCAAATGCTCAGCACAGTGTCTGCTTTTGTCCCATGGTGAATGGCTTTAAAATAGAGCCAGGTACCCCGGGCACTATGCCATGCTCTCTCTAATGCTGTTTTTGAAACACAAAATATGATAATTGAAGGACAGCTGAGCGGATATGTAAAATCTGCTTGGTCTAAAAGCAGAACATGTAAATGAATCTCTCTTCATGGCCAGCTGCACTTCACCTGCATGAAGACCTATACAAGATCACCATCTGTAGGATCTCCAAGGCCTCTTTATTTTGCTAACCCATTTATCTGGCATCACTAACTTGTTCAGCCTCACCTGAAATCAATCTGTTTTGTTATGTCAGCAGAAGCCAACAATATTAAAATAACAACACAATTTCATGCCTTCCTAAAACATTGTACTTTTTTCTAAAAAGGCTTCTTTTTATTTCTAGTGTCAAACTAATTTAACGTGGTTTGTATTTATTGGACATATTGTACTAATCTGCTGAATACTTACATTGAAATTGAAGGAAATAGCCAGGCATAGGCTAAACTGCATAATTTGTTACCAGGAAACATAGGCTCAAATTCTGTGTTCTCTATGTGACCAAATTGTGCGATCCTAGGAAAGTGTATTTACTTCACAATGCCTCATTTTTCTTGAGAGTCAAATTTGAGAGCACTTTGCAGTAATTTATTTCATTATGTGCTCTACAAAAAAATGTTACCTCCTTATAGTTTAATAGGTAATATTATTGCTTCAAATATAACACTATTGGCCGCCTATTCTGCGCAGCTGACAAACAGATAATTTCCTTGGCAGATTTATAGCAATGTCGTTAGGGCACAAAGGTATTCCTGACCAATGTGTTTAGAATAAAACTAGTTTCAATAAATGCCATTCAAGGCACTGATACAATCTAATGTATTACATATGCTGACACAATATTTTGGGGGAAATTTTAAAGAGTTTTAATCATATTTTTACATGACATTTGTAGCTTGATTTACATGCCAAACCTTGGGATGGCTTGGCTCATGCTTTGACTCTTAAGGCCAAGGCTGCCCCCTAGCTTAGCGCCAAGAATTTGCTGGCCTGCCCACCAATAAGAGAGTGGCAGTGACATACTGTTTAAAGAGCTAGAGTGATGGACTGCACAGACAGTGAGTGGTTGTGCACTAGGCAGAGTAGGCAATATAGAAGCATCATGCAGACAGTAAAGAGGCCATACAGACCCTGGCGTTAAAACAAGCACAGACATTTGTGCTAAGCATTATGTATGGTTTTTGCGCATGATTAGCTATACTGTGCGCTTGTTAATACCCCGTGTTTTTTTTTTACATTTTATTGTGGCGGGATTGGTCAAAATGAAATCAAGTCTAATTTGCACATTAGTTATAATCAGCGCAATTGCAAAAATGGCCATCTGTTTTCACACTTTACGCTTGGCAGTAAATTATTCTATAAACCAGTGGTTAATTTATCAAAAAAAATAAGTGCTGGGGCTCTCGTCAGGAGGCAGCTTGCACCAGCCCATTTCACCTGTTAGCGCTGCCTAAAACAGAACCAACTACTAACCATGAAATAGGGGAGAGGATGAGGTGTAATGGCCAGAGCTGCCGACTTCGGAGCTAGGGAACCAGGTTCGAGTCTCAGCGTTGACTCAACATCCTGTGATCCTTGACAAATCACTTTATCTTCCCCTAAATTTATGTGTCCTTAACTGGTGCTCATGAAAAGCACCGGTATTGATGATTAAGTGCCGGTGCTGAGAACTGGAAACGACCAGCTCAAATTAAACTCTGCTATAAGTGGGTAGAATCATTGGACTAAAAATGAATTACAGAGACATGTGGTGCTGTCAGTAAGTGGGATAGGAGGGCTGTGACTATGGTAGAACCACTCGATCTGGCCAGGGGCCTTGTCTTATGACATTCTGAACGGTCTTGAATTTCAAAACAAGGAAAGAGAGACCTACTGCTTCTTGAACCAGGGCTCAATGAAGTGTTTTTGGCCACAGTCTCACACTCTATAATTTACCTATAAATGAGGGTCTCATTTAGTGTTTTGCAGATAGGCTACTCCACCACAAACATATCGGAGTGCCCTGTCCACCAAACTGATGGTCTGCCTGCTCTATTTACAGTTGGACAGACAGTCTAGTTTCTGCCGGCAAAGCCAGACTTACACCAACTTCCTAACGAACTTGGGCATTGAATGTAAGTACCTCCAACTATCAGTCCAACTTATGGCGGACTTTCAATCGTACCTTTTTCTGGTCGGGACCACACAGTGGAAAACGTCCAGGGTGTCAGTGTCATTAGTATTTTGTTTTTCAGAAAGAAATTACTCTTTTGGGAATTTGTTTTTGACAAATAATAAAGTTTGCTGAGCGGCCGCATGAAACAAGGTGGCCGCTGAACAAACTTTCACTGCCTTCAGAAGAGCCGCTGGGGTGATAGCACCTTTGACGGCATAGAGATCTCTGCCAAACAGGCGGAGAGCTATAAATATGGCAGGCTGTAGTCTACCTGGGCAGCCAAGTACATGCCTCTGCTGCCTTGTGAAACAGATTACAGCACGTGAACCCCTAAATAACCCCTTAATCTGTAATAGCACACAATGATAATAGTACAATCCTTACACACGCATTCTACATTCCACATGTGCTTCAGTTGGTAGCAGGTTGCAATGGAAAGAGAAATGCATTCATTTCACTCTTCACAACACCGTTAGTCAGGAACATCATCAAATGTACAACTTAAGGGTGATGACTTTCTACATTTTACATGTGCATCTATCTGTAAAAGCGAGCTGTAATGAAAAACATTAATGATCTGGGTGTCCACGATAACTGGTCAGGGGCCCGCGGCTGCTTAGAAAATGTAATAGTATTAGCAGATTAATAAAGTATATTTATACATACATAAGCAAAACTGAAATTTGAACATTTTAAAATGCTCTGTAAATGTGAAAACATTTGAAATTGGAGACTACAACATACTGCTGTTTTCCTTATCTTGATTCACGGGAGCAGTGCAAGTATAGAAAACTGAATCTAGTATGGTTGATTGATGGCCTCAAAAGAGGCACTGGTATGCATCGACACAAAGAGAGCATGCATCGGGAGCAAACAAAAACAAGCATTTGCAATGCAATAGGTCTCGCATTCACGCAAGTTTGAGCTATTGGCATTGTAAATGACCATGCCTTTTGTTTATGTTTTGGGTTTTAAAACATAAATAAAAGGCATTGTCATTTACAATACTAATAGCTTAAACTCTCGCAAATGCGAGGCCTATTGCATTGCAATAAAGGGCCTTCTCGACCGCTTGTTAGATGGTAAAAATCAGAGGAAGAGACCGGCCTGCGGTGTCTTCAAAGTAGTGATAAATAGTGCAGTGAAGAAGATGTTTAAGTGTTGTAAATTACACAGACACAAAGGGGTCGATTCCGATTCGGGCTGGAAAAAGCACTGACCGATTCGGATCCGGAAAAAATACCGACCGACACGTACCCGTGGCGCCCGACACGCCAAGTACGATGCAAGGCGCGAAAAATCCGACCGACACGTAACGAAACCAAGTCGACCGACTGAGCCGCACGGAAAACAGCAATCCGGCCGGAAAAACACGCGAATCCAACCGACCGACACGCACCCGGAACAAATCCGACCGAAACGTACACGCTAACTCCAAACCGCTAAGTACGATGCAAGGCGCGAAACCACGAGCGAGTCGGACGGAGGACAAGCCGTACGACCGACACGCATACAAAACCGAGCCGAAGCAACACAATACACCGCGACCGACGCGTACGCAGCATAGAAAACTGCACAAACACAGCGTGAACGAAACGGAGAACACCGTACGAGACCAATGCAGGGTCCGACTCGGTCACAAGAACGTTTCCAACATACACAAACAGCACAAAGGAAAAATCACCCAAAAAAGGCCAAACAAGCATTTACCAAGCCAATAAATACTGGGGGGTGGGGACAGAGAACAAAGACACACCCACAACTCCACCTATATAAAGGACACAAATCACTACCATGAGCCTTTGCAAATGCCATTCCACTGCCAGCACCCAAGAGAAAGCAACCACACACCCACAGCTCATCCCTCACACAAGCCACACACCATCAGCACACCAACAAATACCTACCTCACATACACCCAGCAAAACACACACTCACACACCCTCACCTGCACACCAACACACACATCACTCACCATCACCACCCATCACCATGCCCCCCAAGAAGAATCACAAGTTCCTAGATTGTGAATTGGAAGTCCTGGTAGACGAGATCCTCAGGGTAGAGCCACAGCTGTTTGGCACATTGGTCCAACAGACCCCCATGTCGCAGAAAACCAAGATGTGGGAGAGGATCATCAACAGGGTGAACGCCCAATCACCATGTCGGCGCACAAAGACCGACATCCAGAACAGGTGGTATGACGTGCGCAGGAGGGTACGGAAACTGCTGAAGCAAGACTACATCAACAGCCAACACACCGGCAGTGGCCCTCCTGCCAAGCCAATATACCTCAGGCCCTGGGAGGAGAAGGTGCGGGCCATCCTACCGCCAGTGAGCATATATGGACTAGAGGACATCCCAGAGCCTGGTGAGTACACAACAAATGTACACAATATACTGCCACAAAACACACACACATCACTGTCAAGGGGAGAGTCAAACCATGCACTCATAGCAATCACACAGCAACCAGAACAGAATCATCCCATAATGTGTATGTCAGTCAGATAAACACAACACATGCCATCAAAAAAGTCACATCCAACTGTGCCAACACATGTACAAACACAACCACAACTACAGCTAGGCAGTGGCACAAATAGAACTAACAAACACATCCACACATGTAGCCACCACAACAACACCAACACACAGTGAAGACCACTCAAAGGAAGGAATTCTGTGTATGCTGGCCAAGTCAGTGTAGCCAATAGCATCATGGGAGTCGCAGTCACACATATTGCCCGCCCCAAAACTGTCCCATCAACACCACCATGAACCATGCGCACATCACAGGGAGTGGAGAAGGACTCACAAGATGGCTGACACTGGCTACTGCTGTGGGGAGCACAAGGCCCTGCTGCCAACTGTGCACCAACAAACAGCAGGACACCACTGACTGACATCCTGAGAGACAACTTACACTCCCAGCAATGCAAGCACGTTCCATGGTGGGATATCTGGCTGGCTGGGTGGGAAGGGGGACTTGCAGCACTGACTATAGTCACCAGCACCTCCCCTCACACCCCCCCAACACAAACTCCACAGTACCCACCTGGTAGAATGCAATGCCCTCCATCCTAACACAAGATCCCACAAAGCACCACCACCCTGGGTTATGTTGTGTGAAGCACAGGGACACTCTTGGAACTCTTAGCCAAACAACTGCCAGGACAACACTCCCAGCCATCCTGTCAGCACAGCCAGCCCACCCCACAGGGAAGCAGAGTCAAAAGGAAGGAAGCATGGGCATGCTGGGAAGGGGGTGGAGGCAATAGCATGATGGGAGTCGTAGTCACAGACATTGCTCAGCCTCACAACTGGCCCATCAACACCACCCTGAACCATGCTCACATCACAGGGAGTGGAGAAGGACTCACAAGATGGCTGACACTGGCTACTGCTGTGGGGAGCACAAGGCCCTGCTGCCAACTGTGCACCAACAAACAGCAGGACACCACTGACTGACATCCTGAGAGACAACTTACACTCCCTGCAATGCAAGCACGTTCCATGGTGGGATATCTGGCTGGCTGGGTGGGAAGGGGGACTTGCAGCACTGACTATAGTCACCAGCACCTCCCCTCACACACCCCCAACACAAACTCCACAGTACCCACCTGGTAGAATGCAATGCCCTCCATCCTAACACAAGATCCCACAAAGCACCACCACCCTGGGTTATGTTGTGTGAAGCACAGGGACACTCTTGGGACTCTTAGCCAAACAACTGCCAGGACAACACTCCCAGCCATCCTGTCAGCACAGCCAGCCCACCCCACAGGGAAGCAGAGTCAAAAGGAAGGAAGCATGGGCATGCTGGGAAGGGGGTGGAGGCAATAGCATGATGGGAGTCGTAGTCACAGACATTGCTCAGCCTCACAACTGGCCCATCAACACCACCCTGAACCATGCTCACATCACAGGGAGTGGAGAAGGACTCACAAGATGGCTGACACTGGCTACTGCTGTGGGGAGCACAAGGCCCTGCTGCCAACTGTGCACCAACAAACAGCAGGACACCACTGACTGACATCCTGAGAGACAACTTACACTCCCTGCAATGCAAGCACGTTCCATGGTGGGATATCTGGCTGGCTGGGTGGGAAGGGGGACTTGCAGCACTGACTATAGTCACCAGCACCTCCCCTCACACCCCCCCAACACAAACTCCACAGTACCCACCTGGTAGAATGCAATGCCCTCCATCCTAACACAAGATCCCACAAAGCACCACCACCCTGGGTTATGTTGTGTGAAGCACAGGGACACTCTTGGGACTCTTAGCCAAACAACTGCCAGGACAACACTCCCAGCCATCCTGTCAGCACAGCCAGCCCACCCCACAGGGAAGCAGAGTCAAAAGGAAGGAAGCATGGGCATGCTGGGAAGGGGGTGGAGGCAATAGCATGATGGGAGTCGTAGTCACAGACATTGCTCAGCCTCACAACTGGCCCATCAACACCACCCTGAACCATGCTCACATCACAGGGAGTGGAGAAGGACTCACAAGATGGCTGACACTGGCTACTGCTGTGGGGAGCACAAGGCCCTGCTGCCAACTGTGCACCAACAAACAGCAGGACACCACTGACTGACATCCTGAGAGACAACTTACACTCCCTGCAATGCAAGCACGTTCCATGGTGGAATATCTGGCTGGCTGGGTGGGAAGGGGGACTTGCAGCACTGACTATAGTCACCAGCACCTCCCCTCACACCCCCCAACACAAACTCCACAGTACCCACCTGGTAGAATGCAATGCCCTCCATCCTAACACAAGATCCCACAAAGCACCACCACCCTGGGTTATGTTGTGTGAAGCACAGGGACACTCTTGGGACTCTTAGCCAAACAACTGCCAGGACAACACTCCCAGCCATCATGTCAGCACAGCCAGCCCAACCCACAGGGAAGCAGAGTCAAAAGGAAGGAAGCATGGGCATGCTGGGAAGGGGGAGGAGGCAATAGCATGATGGGAGTCGTAGTCACAGCCCTACATCCCCCACCACATGGCCCAGCAAGCTCACACTCACGCATGCACATCCCACAGAGAGTGGAAAGGCCCATCAAAGATGTCTGACACTGTTGCTGTGTCGTGGGGAGCACAAGGGCATGCTGGGTACTGCACACCAACCAACAGCAGGACACCACTGTCAGCCATCTTGCCATTGCCCTCACACCCACACCCACTGAACTCCACACAAAAGCAAGTAAGTATGGGAATGCTGGCAAGTGGGGTGGAGGCAATGGCATGATGGGAGTCGTAGTCACAGACATAGCTCACCCCCACAACTGTCCCATCAACACCACCCTGAACCATGCTCACATCACAGGGAGTGGAGAAGGACTCACAAGATGGCTGACACTGGCTACTGCTGTGGGGAGCACAAGGCCCTGCTGCCAACTGTGCACCAACAAACAGCAGGACACCACTGACTGACATCCTGAGAGACAACTTCCACTCCCTGCAATGCAAGCACGTTCCATGGTGGGATATCTGGCTGGCTGGGTGGGAAGGGGGACTTGCAGCACTGACTATAGTCACCAGCACCTCCCCTCACACCCCCCAACACAAACTCCACAGTACCCACCTGGTAGAATGCAATGCCCTCCATCCTAACACAAGATCCCACAAAGCACCACCACCCTGGGTTATGTTGTGTGAAGCACAGGGACACTCTTGGGACTCTTAGCCAAACAACTGCCAGGACAACACTCCCAGCCATCCTGTCAGCACAGCCAGCCCAACCCACAGGGAAGCAGAGTCAAAAGGAAGGAAGCATGGGCATGCTGGGAAGGGGGTGGAGGCAATAGCATGATGGGAGTCGTAGTCACAGACATTGCTCAGCCTCACAACTGGCCCATCAACACCACCCTGAACCATGCTCACATCACAGGGAGTGGAGAAGGACTCACAAGATGGCTGACACTGGCTACTGCTGTGGGGAGCACAAGGCCCTGCTGCCAACTGTGCACCAACAAACAGCAGGACACCACTGACTGACATCCTGAGAGACAACTTCCACTCCCTGCAATGCAAGCACGTTCCATGGTGGGATAACTGACTGGCTGGGTGGGTGGGAAGGAGGTCCGGCTGTCAACCAAACACAAGCAATGCAGACCATGTTCACACCCCAGAAAATACATAGAAATGCCCAAATAATGCAGGACAATGTGCCACACCAATATCAACCCCTGACTGTGACGACTTAGGACAATGCAATGTACAGGCCCGCACCCAGAGGCACAGTCACAACTGTCATGTGTGTCAACCATTGATGCCTGCAGAAACATGACATACATTGTTTGTGTCTCCCAAAAACAGGTGATGATGGGGACACAGCAGCAGACGCTGAGGAGTCCCAGTCCCAGGCTCAAGAGGATGCCGAGCTCACTGGTGTCGTACAGCCTCTGTCCTCCTCGGACGATGAAGAACAACCTGGCACATCCGGTGCAAGTCAACATACAGCACCAGCAGGACCACCAGCTGCAGCACCAGCAGGACCACCAGCTTCACCCCCTGCACCCACCCCTACAACGACTGTCACCACGAATACCATCCCTGCCGACATGGACAGAATAAGGAGAAACACCAGCACAGTGACCCTGGACCAACCTGGGGCCATGGACACCACCACCACCACCAACCCCCAAGGTGGACCAGGGTTATCTGTGCGTGCCACTGCACACACTGCACATGTCAGCAGGGGTGGTGGGAGGGGTGGGAGACAGAGGTCGCTGCTTGCAGACGTTGCTGGTGTGCATGACGACCCACAACTGGTACGCATAGCTGATGCGTACCAGTCCAGCACCGGAGAGCTCAGCCAGGTAGTGGGGCTCCTCAGAGACATTAAACAGCAGCAGGCTGCCCATCATGCCCGCTTGGACTCCCACATGTCCCACGTGGAGTCACACATGTCCCGTGTGGACTCACACATGTCCCGCGTGGAGTCCAAGTGGGATGCACTGCATGAGATGACGGCGGTGCACAGGGACATTTTACAATGCCTCCGCCAGATGAACAGCAACCAGTCCACACCTCCCTGTGTGCCAACAACATCCGGTGCCGAACAAACTGCAACTGCCACAGGGAGGGAGGAGGACTCTGGCGGAGAGTCCCCTGCACCGCAGCAGCCTGCACTTGAGGGCCCCCCCAAGAAGAGGGGTCGTCCGAGGAGGGAAAAGTGAGAGGCCGATGGCCAAGCGCAACTCCCAGGAAGCCTGAACCTGTTCTGGATGTTCGCCTTTGTGCACAGACTGTTCACCCTGTTGACGGCAACACTACTCCCACACATTGCATGGGGAGTACAAGTTGGACCAATGTGTCAGACAACTGTGGCCCCGATACTGGGGATCCTGTCTACCCGGACTTTCAATTCACCTAGGAACTTGGGATTGCAAGATTCATGTACAGCACAACCCATCCTATGCACTATTAACACAAATGTATCACAATAAACACACTAATACACCATACTTGCCTCTGTCGTGATTCCAACGTGGGTGCTGTTATGGGGATGATGAACTACAAAATTACACTGTGTATGCGAACTGCAACAGCAAGGACAACGCAGGCATGTGAGTACAGGCAACGTGACACACATGAGGGAGACACACCACCAGGGCTACACGACACATACACACCTAGGCCATCTGACTCATTGCCTACACTGATGTTGCCAGGGAAGACGGTGCAATGCACAGACACCACACCCATTCCCAGTTGTAGTCAAGTAGCCCACAGGTGCAGTAAGCAAATGGCAGTCAAATGTGTGACCACAGACAACGCACATCACAAAGTGAAGCACAGGTTTATTACACAGTTGCAACATGCCGTAACCACTACAGATGCAAGGTAACCCCACCTGGTAGCGGGCACACAGTCAACAACTGTAGACGGAAGGAAGTCCATGGGTGTGGCGCACATCACCTGTAGGGACACAACAGCTACCAGGCTGGATGTGCAATCACGTCGTCGGTGGACACAGTTGACCAAACGAATCTGAAAGTACCCTGTGAAGGACAGAAATGACACACAGTCAAAAGCAATGGAGTACAGAACAGAACAGCAAAACTCATGCACAATACATGTTACAAGATACCCACCCAGAACCAAGTTAGCATGTCAACACTGTTGGGGAGTACAGCCCACCTGTCACCACACATCGCAACACACATCCAGTCAAGTAGCCCATGGACACACTCCAACAGCACCAGAGCACCACCCACACATCATGCCAACTCACATCATTGACATGACACCTCAGGATACTCACATTCAGCTAAAGAAGTTGGTGATGAGCTGTGTGCGGACATCACCATCATCATCATCATCATCGTCACTGGCATCGTGGTCCAGGCCAGGATCCTCCACAGGTGGCGGATGTTGGTCATTGTCATCCTGGATGAGAGGCAACTCCTTCCGCACTTCCAGGTTGTGGAGCATGCAGCAGACGATGATAATCTTGCACACTTTCGCAGGGGCATATGGGAGGGACCCTCCGGTCTTGTCCAGGCAGCGGAAGCGGCTCTTCAGGAGACCAAAGGTCCGCTCAATCACTCTCCTGGTCCGACCATGTGCCTCATTGTAGCGCATCTGGGCAGGTGTCACAGGGTTCCTGAGGGGTGTCAGCAACCACGGCATGTTGGGGTATCCCAAGTCACCTACGGACAGACAAGTGCACATTAGCTGACTTGGAAAAGTGGGCGGAATACTACAGATCAGATCACACACAATGGCACAAAGTCAGTACACACCGACAAGCCAGGCACGCTGGTTCTGCATCTGTGCCATCATCCTGGGGATGCGACTACTCCTCATCACAAAGGCATCGTGTGCTGAACCAGGGAAACGGGCACACACGTGTGTGATGGTCATGTCTGCAAGACACACCACCAGTGCATTGACCGAGTGGTAGTGCTTGCGGTTCCTGTAGGCCTGCTCCTGGGCCTGTGGTGGTACCAAAGCCACATGTGTCCCATCAATGGAGCCAATTACATGCGGCATCCTCCCCAGGGCATAAAAGTCACTCTTCACGTCAGTGAGTCGTCGCAGTCTAGGGAAATAGATGTACCGGTTCAGGAAGAGCAACATTGCCGCCAAAACATCGCGGAGCACACGGCTGAACATGGTCTGTGACATCCCACCAGCAGTCGCCACAGTATGTTGGAAGGTACCGGTGGCAAAGAAGTGTAGGGCTGCCATCACCTTCACCTTGGGGGTCAGCGCTGTAGGATACGGCCGGCCAGGCTGCAAATGTGGGGACAACTGCACTGCCAAATCCTCAATCAGCTGCCTGGTGAAGCGGTACCGTCGGATGCTGTCCCGTTCCACCATCGTTGCCAGGTCTGGGAATGGCCGATGGACAGCAGGAGCCCTGCAGTGCAGAGGAGAAGTAAGCAAGATTGTCAGTCACCCCACATATGCGGCATTGAACACACTCAAGATCCCAACATACATCATTATGAGGCACAACTACATGAAGTGTGCAGTACCGGAAGGACATGTATGGTACATACATGGCCAACATCTGTCAACACGGTCCTACAGGTGGCATCAATTTGTCCCAGGTTGGCCCATTGGATATCATGATGCCGTGTCACAGTTCCCATCTCCTGCTGCCGTGTCACAATCACCCCCACAGTGACATGTGAGGACAGATGTGCCCCAGGCACCACAGCTCAACGACAGGTACATTCCCAGGGACCCTGTAATGCCACATGGACACTGGCATCACATGGAGTATCATGTGTACACCACAGCAAAACAAACATGACCCCCACAGGTAGTGGCCCCACTTGCCACGGCAGGACAGACATGGACGTCTGTGACACACACGCACAACATCAGAGTCCTTGCACACACAACGTGGATGTGGAGACTGTCTCCCATTGTGCACATGAAATCCGAGACATTGTAAACACTACATGCACAAAGACTGTGGAGGTCCATCACTATTCTGCCACTGGGACACCCTGGCTCAAACATACCGTCCCACATGGGACTCACGGGGTATGTGACATGACATACACAAACACCACTGTGAAATGTGACCATGGCACATGCACAGATATGAACAGTTGCACATCACAGTGGTCACGTACACGTAACACCCAGGATCCTGTCCCCATGAACACGTGCACAGCCTGGGGGTGGCTGCCCACAGGTGACACCCACAGGACAACATGTACACCAACATACACACAATAGGAAATGCAGCCTTACATGCCTTATGATAAGGTTTGGACAGGCTGTCGTGATGTAGGTGTGCCCCTCACTCCCTGGGAGCTATCTGTGGCTGGCATATGTCCATCTGAGACAGGCATGCTGACATATGCCAGTCACATGTACAGTGATGCGTTGTACTGCAATGGACCGATCGGTGCCTCCGGCCGGCCCATTGCTTTCAATGTGTGGGAGTACGAGTTGTACCCCTGTGCGCGTTGAACTGCAATGGACCGATCGGTGCCTCCGGCCGGCCCATTGCTTTCAATGTGTGCGGGTACGCGTTGTACCCCTGTGCGCGTTGAACTGCAATGGACCGATCGGTGCCTCCGGCCGGCCCATTGCTTTCAATGTGTGCGGGTACGCGTTGTACCCCTGTGCGCGTTGAACTGCAATGGACCGATCGGTGCCTCCGGCCGGCCCATTGCTTTCAATGTGTGCGGGTACGCGTTGTACCCCTGTGCGCGTTGAACTGCAATGGACCGATCGATGCCTCCGGCCGGCCCATTGCTTTCAATGTGTGCGGGTACGCGTTGTACCCCTGTGCGCGTTGAACTGCAATGGACCGATCGGTGCCTCCGGCCGGCCCATTGCTTTCAGTGTGCGGGTACGCGTTGTACCCCTGTGCGCGTTGAACTGCAATGGACCGATCGGTGCCTCCGGCCGGCCCATTGCTTTCAATGTGTGCGGTGCACGCGTTGTACCCCTGTGCGCGTTGAACTGCAATGGACCGATCGGTGCCTCCGGCCGGCCCATTGCTTTCAATGTGTGCGGGTACGCGTTGTACCCCTGTGCGCGTTGAACTGCAATGGACCGATCGGTGCGCACCCATTGACAATGGGCTTGCCTGGCAACGGACGCGTTTTCGAATTTCGAACGAGTCGGTTGCTGGAAAATCAGTTGGTCACCCACAACAATGTTGCAAAATCATGTATGTCATGAAGTTGAAGATTTGAAGGATGCTGTGGGCGTGTTTTGGTGCTGCTATTCCATGGATTGGCCAGATTCAGAAGATGCAAACGACTTGGACCTATCACTTTGGACACAAGGGACAGTATCTGCCTCTCCAGCACATATATATTGCTGGCTGTTCCCCTGAGAGCCCACTTGCCTGCACTACATGCTCCAAGACGACATCTGCCACTGCACTGCTGCTGTCTCTGCCCCTCTGGACCCTGCAATGGCACGTACTGTGGAGAGAGCCCCAGCCTTCAGCCTTGAAGAGAACCAGGCCCTGCTGGACAGCCTACTTCCACAGTACAGCAAGCTGTATGGGACACCAGGGGAGCAGGTGAGTGTCCTGTGCACTGCCTTTCTGAATGTGCATTTTGTCTGACTAGCAAGGCTGAGAGTCTGCACGCCACTGGCTAGCAGGCTCACTGAGTAGTTGTCACCCCCATAGTGTGTAGTGACTTGCACTGGACAGGTATGGTGCAGTGACAGTGCTTCTGAACAGGGTTTTACTCCCCATGCAATGATACCATGTAGTGACTTCTGGAAAACTGTCCATGGGCAGCCGTGCACTGCCTGTGTACACCATGTGCCCCTGTGATTGCGACATGTATATGCAACTGTGTCATGCACGGATATGTTGCATGTGTAGTAATGGCCTTATCACTTTGTCATCCTGACAGGCTTCTGCCCATCGGAAGCAGGAGATCTGGAAGGACATCGTCCGGGCTGTCCGGTCCGTGGGGGTCTACAAGCGCCGGATCCGCAACTGCCAAAAGAGGTGGCAGGACCTTCGGGGCTGGACCCGGAGGATTGCACGGGTCCAGCTGAAGCTGTCGCCTCCTCGCAGGAGGGGCGGAACACGGACCCTGACCCCCACATGCTCAGGATCCTGGCGGTGGTCTTTCCAGACCTGGATGGGCAGCTGAAGGCCAGAGAGCAGCAAGGAGGGGGTGAGTCAAAGACTGCACTGTGTACTCTGTCTAACATGCTATGTGCCCTCCTCGGGCCAGGTTAAACTGCCACAGTACAGCAGTCATGTTGTCCAGGAGCCATGTCCCTCTATTGTGCACTGCCCACTCCTCATCTGATACCCAGGTGTGGCCCTTACATGCAGGGAATTCTGTCACTTAGGACTGTGTCCTTGCAGTTTGCTTGACTCAAGGTGGGAGACAGCATCTGTTTCCCTGACTCTGTGGTGGGCATCATGGGTGGGTCCATTGCTTACACAATGCCTGTATTCTGACATGTATTCAGCGTCTTACTTTGATCTGTGGTCCAATTGCTGAGCTGATCCACCACATGTGGCTGGGGTATCTGGCACACACCCATGCTGCGGGTGGGAACAATGTTTGGGCCCCAGGAGTATGTATATGACGTGTGTCACACATACTTAGCCAGCTGCCTACAGTCCAGGGCTCATCCCTTATTCATGTGGGGCTGGACAGTCATGCCTACTCCAGGCCATACAATACACTCTGTACTCCCACTCCCGTGTATCAGCTGACACATTGTGCGCAGTGATTTGACCCCTCAGGTGTCTGCCTCTGTGTCAGTGTGCTGTGGATTAGTCGCCAGGACTGCTGTGGAGTTTCTTGGTAGGGGCTCAGCATGCCACTGGAGATGTGACCATAGGAGACGATACTTGTGTGTCACATAGGTGTCTGATCAGCTGCCCATGCAGACTGGGGCATGTGAATGTGAAGTTCAGGCAGCTGTTCCCCATTCACAGCAGAGTGTGAGGGGCTCAGGTTCAGAGGGTAGTGTCACAGCTCTCCCATATGTCCAATAGGTATGACCTGGACAGATGAGGGTTGAGAGGATGTGTTGTGGGGGATGTACATGTGCACTTGTGCAGCTCCAGGACTTGCATTCCCCATGACCTACTATTGTGACACAGTGCAGAGTGTTGTTGTCTGGCTGCAAAGTCATACATCACTGAGACAGTGATGTATGACTTTGCAGTCATGCCTCCGCCATGGCATGTGTCAACTTATTTGTGGTCCTGCAGGGGAGTGACATGTGCTACATGCACCCCATAGTGGCGCTGGCTATCAGGACATGGGTGCATCATGGTGTCTGTCGCTGGTATGCATCACATGCATTTCCTATTTGACTCTGGGCATCCCTTTCATCCGGAAACCTGTACTGACTCAGTGGCAAGAGCTGTGATGTGTGCATGTCCACATGCCACACCGTGTCCTCTGCACTGTCCAACTACTGTGTACTTGGTGCATGTGTCCACACTGGGGGTTGCAATCCAACAGACACCAGACAGATGGGTGCAAGGCCATGTGGGATGTGAGTGCCATGCTTGGCATCAGACTGACAATTGGCTTCTCCTGTTCAGTTAGGGCACTTTTAGCAATGTACAACTAATGATGCCAGGGCTTGCTCTGTGATGTGCTGTGCTCACAGTGGTGTGTGCGTTTTGTGCAGGTGACTGATGTCTGTCTGTTTCCCCATTGTTTGCAGATACATCCACGGCCACGGAAGGGGACAGCTCCACGGACCAGGAGGAGCCAGAGAGCCAGACTGGGTCAGCAGCCGAGGAGTGGTCGGAGGGACCCAGTGGCACGGAGGGCGAGGGGAGCCACACCGAGGAGTCCTCAGCAGCATCCACCTCAGCTGAGGACCAGAGCAACTCGGAGGATGACTCCCTTGTGGAGGCGGGTGTCAGCAGCCACCACACCCCAGCTAGTGTTGCTGTCCCCGCCACCACCAGCACCACCACCGCCCTCCCATCGGCTCCCATTCCCCAGGTCCGTGGAGGCTCTCATGTCCGGGAGCGTGTCTCCTTTGGGCCAGGCACCGCAGCCCCTGCCCCTGTGTCCCCTGCTGCCCTGAGTGAGGAGTCTGTGTACCTCCTTCGCCAGCTCCATGTAGGCCAGACAGCCATGCTGAGTGTCCTCCATGCGCACACCGCGCTGTTGACTCAGCTGGTGTTGTTCATGGAGGGCATCTCATCGGGCATGTCTGACCTACAGAGGGGCAATAGGTCCATGGACTCCTCCCTGACGGCAGCAGTGTCCCTCCTCAAACGGTCCTTCACCCCTCCTGCCTCTGCTCCATCCACACTCCCCAGCACCTTACCCATCCCAAGCACACACACACCGGCACAGGCACACACCAGCACACACACATCCAGCACACTGACACACACGCCAAGGACAAAACGCACACGCACGCACATTCAGGGGACTGAAGCCAGACTCACAGGGGATGGGGCCCTGGAACACACACACGCATCCACATGCACTGCGCAGTCCTCAGTTCCCTCTCCCTCCAAAGCACCCTCCCTTGCCTCACCTGCAACCCCAAAGTCACAGCAGCTCTTCCTCTGTGACCTCGGCCTCTTCCCCACCGATGAAGCTGCTCCAGCATCCCGGGGGAAGAGGAAGCCCACCCACACGGAGCAGAGTGCCCCTCGCCCCCGGACACCCTCCCCCAAGCGCAGACGGACTGAGGCCCCCACCCGCAAGTCCCCCGGAGTCCTAAGAGCAAGACCCCGCCACCGCCCTGCAGCTCAGGCACAAGGTCTCCGTCCTCCATCCCTCAGGCCCCCACTGCACAGGTGCCCCCACCACACCCTGCCCCAGGTTCCCCCACCCACAGATATACCATCCCCAAGAGGATCAGGCCTTCTCCCCCTGCCACTTGCTCTCCCAGCACCACACCCCCGCTGCGCTTGTCTGTGCCACTGATGTGGTGAGGGTGTCCTCCCCCTCTGTCCAACCCACCTTGCCTGTTCCCCATTCTCCTCCCCTGGAGGTAGGCACTGCAGTGGAGTCCACTACCGCCCTGTCTGACTTGGGCACTGCAGTGGCGGACCTGTCCACTCCATCTGCAGGGTCCACTGCAGTTGTGCCGGCACCCACGACAGCTGAGTCATGCCCCCAGTTGTGCCGGCACACACCATGTCAGACACCTCCACTGCAGTTGTCAGTGGCTCTCCAGCACCCACCACCCCTTCCCTGACTCCCCTGGTGAGCCCTGATCCTGTCCCTGCGGTGCCTGGCCTGCCCCCCGGTTGCCCCTCCTAGTGGATTGTCCCTGGTTTTGTGCAGGCATGCGTAGGGTGACATCTGCCAGTGTCACCCTGTTTGAACTTTGACAATGGACTGGCCATTGGCCTTTGCTCTTTTTTTCTGGACGTCGTTTTCATTCAACACATATGCTGAATAAAGCAACTTTCTTTTCTCTAGTGCTCATGCTTCAGATGTACATGTTGTTGGTGCTGCTAACCATGCCCTTGCTGCAGTGATGGTGATATCTGGTCTCATGATTATGAAGTGTTACTGTGCAGGAACCCATGTGGTCCAGGGGGAATGTGTCCTATCATGTGGTGTATCCATGTCATCCATAGCAGCATCTGAGGGTGTCATGTGTTCAGTATTTGGCAATGGGATTTCCTACTTACATTAGCAATTTCATATCTGTGGCTTCCACCCCTGCACATCTGTTGTGCCTGCCATTGTTGGATTTGTCTACTTCCCTGACCGTGTTGCCATCTCCACTGGACATGCAGGTTTGGGCATCAATGGGGAAGGACTCATCCGTGTAGTCAGTGCAACATTGCTATACAAGTGTGTTGGATCTGTGCTGATGATTCCGTTGGCACATCCATGACCAGGCTGATGTGACGGGAGCCCTCATTTGGTGCTAATTGTTGATTGTGTGACCAAGTGCTCAGCTGACATGATGGGGCCCTACTGAGGCAACATATGGCACAGCTTTCCTCACACAGGAGTGGAGTCCCCTCATGGCAGTGTGTACACGTGTGACATTGCCTGCGCCCAAGGTGTGTGTTGTATGTGCATGTCTGTGTGTTCACTTCCATTTATCTGCGCATGCTGTGATCCCTAGTGTTGTACCTGTTTGTGATGCTTGCTGACTTGAGCTATGTTCGCCCAAAGTCTTCTCCCTGTGTTCTCTGTGATGTGGGTGCATGGCACATTACTGGTCATCAGGGTGTCACCCATAGGTGTGTTTGCTGTCAGGGCTGAGTTTGTGTGCAGACGCAGATGGGTCACAGTCAGGTTTCCCCTTGGCACTTGTTGTTTGCCCCTGTCATGTGATTTTCAGTTCGTGTTATCTTTAAGTTATTGTGACACGTTGTGTGTGTGACTGCTGGCACTCCTCAGGGTCCGGGCTGCGATGTTGGTTGTTGTCTATGTGTGTTCTTTGTGGCTGACCTTGGCTTCTTCATTGGTGTGTGACTGTGGCTGGGATCCCATTGGTTGGTGTGGTATCGCCGTCATGTCCATGTACAGCGTAATGTGCAGTGTGTCAGACATTCAGGAGTCTTGTTGAGTGGCCATGTGTGATGTGTTTCTGCACCTTGGTTCCCACCCACCACCCTGGAATAGTCATGGGTGCATGTGCAATGTCACCAGTGCATGTGTACTTCACTGCTGCACATTGTTGGAGGTCGAGGGGTGTGGTCTTGAGTGTGTGCAGATGGGAGTTGTTGCCCAGCTAGACCCCTGCTTACTGGCCATGCTGATTGATTTGTGCTTGTGTCGGTGTGATGGTAGTTTGTTGCTCAGGACACATGACTGTGGTTCACAGTGTGAACCACATTCAGCTTTGTCATCAGAGTGGGATTTTTATGCAGCCAAGGGTCACCACATTGTGGGGGCCCTGGGGGTGGTGCTGTGGTGTGTCTGTGTCTTGCTGTGTCAGTTGTTGTTCCTACGTGCCTGTGTGACATGTGTGTTTTGGGCTCCCTCTCATCTGACAATGCCTGCTTGCCCACATAGGGGATTTGGATCCATGAGTTACCTTAGTGTGGCAGTGTATGCACATCTGTATGATTGGTATTCAGCTCTCCTCATGTGTTGTGTGGTTACCTGGGGACACTGGCACCCCCCCCCCCTCACCTGCTGTGTATGATGACAGTGTTGGTCTGCCTGTTTGTGTATCTGCACCACTGCATTGGCAAATCTTGGGTGTGCCATTGGCTGTATGTTGTTTGGTGTGTTTCCCCTGCTGTCCCTGGGACTCCTAGGTCATCGGTCAGCACAGTGATCATGGTTTGTGTGTCCCATTGCTGCCATGGTATGGTATCTGTTCACCTCACATCTGCTGTCTCCACAGGATATCTGCATTTGTGTGCCCATTGGTGCAAATATGTGGTTCTGCATTCTGATGGTCACTTCTGTCATTGTGTCATTGATGAATGTTGACGGTGTCAGCCCCCATGGGTGTTGTTTGTCTGCACATGGCCAAAGGAATGTCTCATTTGCACTGCAGTATTTGGCTCACCCAATTTATGTTGCAATGGGACACATACACTACTTTGCCACAGATGAGTTTTTGGTTCTGTGACCAGGAATGATCCATGCAGTTTGGCAGTTGCAGCTCTTTCTTTGTCAACACTTACCTTTTGGTCACTGTGATGATGGGGGTGTAGACCCCATTGCCACAATGGTCAAAATGTGCTTCAGCTATGGACCCCACACTTCCCTTTTGGTCACTGTGATGATGGGGGTTTAGACCCCATTGCCACAATGGTCAAAATGTGCTTCAGCTATGGACCCCACACTTCCCTTTTGGTCACTGTGATGATGGGGGTTTAGACCCCATTGCCACAATGGTCAAAATGTGCTTCAGCTATGGACCCCACACTTGCCTTTTGGTCACTGTGATGATGGGGGTTTAGGCCCCATTGCCACAATGGTCATGGGCTGCTTGCATTGTGGGTGCCACACACATATATGTGTGGCACATGTGCTAGGGGGTCACATTGTATGTTCAAAGTCATGTTCGGTGTTGTAGGCATTTGACACAGCCTACACACGTTTGTCATGGTGGTGGGGGATGTCTTTATCTTGCATTCCCTAGGTTGTGGTGTGCTGGTTGTGTCATGCATTGTCCATCCTATGAGTGGGGGTGGTAGTAGTGGTAGGCATCCAGCCCCCCTGGGTGAGGGTGGTAGTCGTGGTAGGCATCCAGCCCCCCTGGGTGAGGGTGGTAGTAGTGGTAGGCATCCAGCCCCCCTGGGTGAGGGTGCTAGTAGTGGTAGGCATCCAGCCCCCTGGCTAAGGGTGGTAGTAGTGGTAGGCATCCAGCCCCCTGGCTAAGGGTGGTAGTAGTGGTAGGCATCCAGCCCCCTGGGTGAGGGTGGTAGTAGTGGTAGGCATCCTGACCCCCTGGGTGAGGGTGGTAGTGGTGGTAGGCATCCAGCCCCCTGGGTGAGGGTGCTAGTAGTGGTAGGCATCCAGCCCCCTGGCTAAGGGTGGTAGTAGTGGTAGGCATCCAGCCCCCCTGGCTAAGGGTGGTAGTAGTGGTAGGCATCCAGCCCCCCTGGCTAAGGGTGGTAGTAGTGGTAGGCATCCTGCCCCCTGGGTGAGGGTGGTAGTGGTGGTAGGCATCCAGCCCCCCTGGGTGAGGGTGGTAGTAGTGGTAGGCATCCAGCCCCCTGGCTAAGGGTGGTAGTAGTGGTAGGCATCCAGCCCCCTGGCTAAGGGTGGTAGTAGTGGCAGGCATCCAGCCCCCCTGGGTGAGGGTGCTAGTAGTGGTAGGCATCCAGCCCCCTGGCTAAGGGTGGTAGTAGTGGTAGGCATCCAGCCCCCCTGGCTAAGGGTGGTAGTAGTGGTAGGCATCCAGCCCCCTGGCTAAGGGTGGTAGTAGTGGTAGGCATCCTGCCCCCCTGGGTGAGGGTGGTAGTGGTGGTAGGCATCCAGCCCCCTGGCTAAGGGTGGTAGTAGTGGTAGGCATCCAGCCCCCTGGCTAAGGGTGGTAGTAGTGGTAGGCATCCAGCCCCCCTGGCTAAGGGTGGTAGTGGTGGTAGGCATCCAGCCCCCCTGGCTAAGGGTGGTAGTAGTGGTAGGCATCCAGCCCCCTGGGTGAGGGTGGTAGTAGTGGTAGGCATCCTGCCCCCCTGGGTGAGGGTGGTAGTGGTGGTAGGCATCCAGCCCCCCTGGGTGAGGGTGCTAGTAGTGGTAGGCATCCAGCCCCCCTGGCTAAGGGTGGTAGTAGTGGTAGGCATCCAGCCCCCTGGCTAAGGGTGGTAGTAGTGGTAGGCATCCAGCCCCCTGGCTAAGGGTGGTAGTAGTGGTAGGCATCCTGCCCCCCTGGGTGAGGGTGGTAGTGGTGGTAGGCATCCAGCCCCCCTGGGTGAGGGTGGTAGTAGTGGTAGGCATCCAGCCCCCTCGCTAAGGGTGGTAGTAGTGGTAGGCATCCAGCCCCCCTGGCTAAGGGTGGTAGTAGTGGCAGGCATCCAGCCCCCCTGGGTGAGGGTGCTAGTAGTGGTAGGCATCCAGCCCCCTGGCTAAGGGTGGTAGTAGTGGTAGGCATCCAGCCCCCTGGCTAAGGGTGGTAGTAGTGGTAGGCATCCAGCCCCCTGGCTAAGGGTGGTAGTAGTGGTAGGCATCCTGCCCCCCTGGGTGAGGGTGGTAGTGGTGGTAGGCATCCAGCCCCCCTGGGTGAGGGTGGTAGTAGTGGTAGGCATCCAGCCCCCTGGCTAAGGGTGGTAGTAGTGGTAGGCATCCAGCCCCCCTGGCTAAGGGTGGTAGTAGTGGCAGGCATCCAGCCCCCTGGCTAAGGGTGGTAGTAGTGGTAGGCATCCAGCCCCCTGGCTAAGGGTGGTAGTAGTGGTAGGCATCCAGCCCCCTGGCTAAGGGTGGTAGTAGTGGTAGGCATCCAGCCCCCCCTGGCTAAGGGTGGTAGTAGTGGTAGGCATCCAGCCCCCCCTGGGTAGGGGTGGTGGTGCGCATTCAGGCCCCTGTGTGCATATGTGGCATTGGTGATGGGCATCCCGCCCCTATGGTGCTGCTGTTGCTGGTGTAAGTATATTCAGCATCCCCGTGTATGTGTGTGATGTGTCGTGTACGTGTTGTATGTGTTTTGTGGTTGGTGTCTGGCTTACCTTCTGCGCCGTACGCGTCCGTGCCTGTTCCGGTAGTAAATGTAGAATATTGGTATGATCGGGATGAAGGGATTCATGGTTGGTTCGTGTCGTTCGTCCTTCTCGTTGCTTGGCGTCGTCCTCGTCGCTTCGCCTCGTCCTCATCGCTTCGCCTCGTCCTCGTCGCTTCGCGTCGTCCTCGTCGGTGCCGTGTTCGTCTCGGAGCCGTGGATCGTGTTGTGGCGCGAATCGGAGCTTATGTGCGCCTCTCCCGGATGCTTTGACGTGCCGTGCGTAGCGACGGGTTCGGAGCGTACGGAAAGCGCATCGTACTTGTCCGGCCGGACGGGGCTGCATTTTTCCTTCCGTGCGACTCGATTCGGCGTTTCCGGATTCGCCTCGGTCGGAGAACAGGACCTGGTTTGGGTGAGTACGGCTCGGCCGGATTTTTTGCTGTTGTGCGCATCGTACTTGCTCGTTCGGTGTACTGTACGGATCGGTCGGGAAACAGGCTTTCGCATGGCTTTTTTCCCGACCGAATGGTATTGGGTGCGCCTCCGACCGAGATCGGAATCGGCCCCAAAGTGTGAAGTGAGAGTTACATATGATCCGAGCTATAAACACTAACAAAGCGCTCCAACACCTTTCGCTCTGTGATTACACTGTCCTGGCTCAGGAGTAAGAGCGGGAGAGGGGGGCTATTTCCTGCCCTCTCCGTGATTTGAGTGTGCAGTGTGGCATTGCGTAATGTCATTGCTATCCTTGGCCTAATAAAAAACACTCCAGCTGTAGTAGGGTCCTGGCTTCACCTCCTGGTGCAGGGCGGGCTGTGCTTTATGGCAGGCATGGAGGGAGGGAGGGATGGTCTCGGCTGCAGCTCCGGCTTCGTACAGTGCCCCTGCTATTACTAGTGAGCGAGAGGTGCTGAGGTGGTGGTATTGGTGGTGGTGGTATTGGTATTGGTGGTGGTGGTGGTGGTATTGGTGGTGGTTGCACTGGTATTGGTGGTGGTGGTATTGGTGGTGCTGGTATTGGTGGTATTGGTGGTGGTGGTGGTATTGGTGGTAGGGTATTGGTGGTGGTGGTAGTATTGGTGGTGGTATTGGTGGTGGTATTGGTGGTGGTATTGATATTGGTAGTGGTATTGGTGGTGGTATTGGTACTGGTGGTGATGGTGGTGGTATTGGTGGTGGTGGTATTGGTGGTGGTGGTATGGGTGGTGGTGGTGGTATTGGTGGTGGTGGTATTGGTGGTGGTGGCATTGGTGGTGGTAGTGGTGGTGGTATTGGTGGTGGTGGTATGGGTGGTGGTGGTGGTGGTATTGATGGTGGTGATATTGGTGGTGGCGGCATTGGTGGTGGTAGTGGTGGTGGTGGTATTGGTGGTGGTGATATTGGTGGTGGTGGTATTGGTGGTGGTGGTGGTATTAGAGGTGATATTGGTGGTGGTATTAGAGGTGGTATTGGTGGTGGTATTGGTGGTGGTATTGGTGGTGGTGGTATTGGTGATATTGGTGTTGGTGGTATTGCTGGTGGTGGTGCTATTGGTGGTGGTGGCATTAGTGGTGGTGGTATTAGTGGTGGTATTGGTGGCATTAGTGGTGGTATTGGTAGTGGTGGTATTGGTGGTGATGGTATTGGTGGTGGTATTGGTGGTGGTGGTGGTATTAGTGGTGGTGGAGATGGTGGTATTGATGGTGGTGGTGGTATTGGTGGTAGTGGTATTGGTGGTGGTGGTGGTATTGGCGATGGTGGTGGTATTAGTGGTGGTATTGGCGGTGGTGGTGGTATTGGTGATGGTGGTATTGGTGGTGGTGGTATTGGCGGTGGTGGTGGTATTGATGGTGGTGGTATTGGTGGTGGTATTGGTGGTGGTGGTGTTGTTAATAAAACAGGCTTTTGAAAACAACCCGTCAGGTGGCTTTAGTACAGATGACATGTAAAACAGATGTGCTGTTGTCAGCTTCAGCCCATCAGCACAGGATTATGAGCTACCTGGAATTCACATGACTTAATTTGCTTATCATTTCTAAAGCCATTTTACCTGAGGGGGTTTGAAACAGACACGAGATAATGGCAGGTTAAAGTGATTGAAAGCAGGCGCCCGTGTTATGGGGGCGGCCGTGCTGCTTAAAAAAACACAAGAAGTGTCAGCTGAAGTAGCGCATGTCCGGCCTGCAGTAAGAGAAACTCAATAAAGTAAATAGTGCTTACAGACTAAATAACAGGTCCTGTGAAACAACCGAAGTAAAGGGGTCAGTCGCCATGGGAGGGTACAAATGAAGACAAGGCCGTACTAAGGAGGGACTAACGAGCCTATTAACGAATCCGAAGGCAGCATTTATGAAAGACAATGACACAAGCCAATGGAAAATATGGGAGGAGAGTGGGCGCGACTTCTCTCCCATACTCTACTACAGCAGTCTTGCAGTATAATCTGTAGCCTACAGACAACATATGGTTCTCTGCAGACTATCAACCTTCTGAACTATCTCACACTGACCTGCAAATTATGGGCCATTAAAACATGTAAGGTCTTTTTTTTTTACTGTTTTGCAGCCTTATGTTGGTCATTTTTATCTTTCAATACTTTAATCTCTCTTCCTTTGGTTTTTGGTTGCTAATTTCTCACTTTTCATTAATTCTCTTTTCATCCTACTCTACTAGTTTCTGTTCTATTTCATTACTTTTTCTGTGCCCTTTGTTCTGCATTTCTGTTTCACCTTTCATGTGCCAGCTTTTGAATATTTTCTGAGTATTTTTCCCTATTTCTTTGATTTTCTGTCTCCTTTTTAGGTCGAAGCCTATCTGGTTTGCTAAAGACATCTTGGGACCATTCAGAAAGCTCCCCTGGGAATGCATTTCGCCCGTTGCTTACCATTGGCTATGTGGTTTTTAACTCACATTTTCTGGCTTTCTATATGCTGGCTTTGTTTTAAGCTAAAGCAAACACAGGGAGATGATGGACGGAGCACTGAAACTTTTCAGACACCCACCCCGGTCACAGAACTGGGTTGAATCCATCATCGTGCTTTAGCTCACATCGTCACCCCAGTTCAGACCCAGCTATATGCAAATCAGTCTTGACCCTATTCCTCACGGGAACAGTCCAGCCCGAACTACCAAGCCAGGTCTTCCATGGACCAGTAGCTAGCATCCTGGGACCGGTTTCGGGGTAACACCCCTCATCAGCCATGCTAGCTTAAACACAGTGGCAAAGTGAGCAAGTGACCCAAGTCTGGGCATACCTTGCCAACTTAGGGTGAACAAAGCAAACACAAGGAGATGATGGACAGAGCGCTGAAACTTTTCAGACACTCACCCCCAGTCACAGATCTGGGTTGAATCCATCATCGTTGTTTAGCTCGCTTCGCCACCCCAGTTCAGACCCAGTCATGGCATGGGGAGCAAAAAAATGATGGATTAGGCCCAGATCTCTGTACTGGGGTGAATGTTTGACATTGTTCAACATTCTGTCCATTAATTTTTCTTTTTGCATTTGTCACCCCGAGTGGGACGGGTATGCCCAGATGTGGGTCCCGTGCTCTTCATGCCACTGGAGTCAAACTAGCCTGGCTGATGAGGGGTGAAACCCTGAAACCGGTCCTAGGATGCTTGTTTTCCAGTCCATGGAGAACCTGGCAGTTCGGGCTTGACTGTTCCCATGGGGAACAGGGTCAAGACTGATTTGCATATGGCTAGTTTAAACTGGAATGGCATGGAGAGCAAATAAAACTATGGATTATGCCCAGATCTCTGTACTGGGGTGAATGTTTGACATTGTTCAACATTCTGTCCAACAATTGTTCTTTTTGCATTTGTCACCCCGAGTGGGACGTGTATGCCCAGATGTGGGTCCCATGATCTCTGTGCCACTGGAGTCAAGCTAGCCTGGCTGATGAGGGGGGAAACCCTGAAATAGGTACTAGGATGCTTGTTTTCCAGTCCAGGGAGAACCTGGCCTGGCAGTTCGGGCTGGACTGTTCCCATGGGGAACAGGGTCAAAACTGATTTGCATATGGCTGGGTTTAAACTGGAATGTCATGGGGAGCAAATAAGAAAAATGGATTAGGCCCAGATCTCTGTACTGGGGTGAATGTTTGACATTGTTCAACATTCTGTCCATTAATTGTTCTTTTTGCATTTGTTTTAGGCTGTCCAGGTTCAGTTCGTCCCTCCCAAGGAGCAAACCTTATTCACACTACCTCTCCTTCTATTCTTCCACAAGTGCTCGTTTCTAAAAACAGGCCTGTAAATCTTGTTCTTATCTTGTCACATTTGCTGTGTATTCAAAGACAGACATCAAATGTCAGGTCAGTCTTCTGAGGCAGCTTGGTGTTTACTTTTCTTTCTCTGACTTCAAAGTGAGAGAATTTATGTGACAATCTTCCTGGATATTGGGGTAGAGGAAAGGGTTGTTTTTCTAGCACACAACAACACTTAAATGAACTGTGCAAGCATTTCAGAATATATCAGAATTAGCAAAGCACAAATATAGCACATTTTTTGTTGCTTCTGAAGTGTGTTGGAAACAAATACTTTAATATAATCAAAACAAATCAATACACTAGGTGATACCATTTCCACACATTTTCATTTGTGCGCTGTTTAGTTTTATTAGTAAAACTGTATGTCTGTGCAAATGTAATGGTCATTTCAATTGAAAATGCGTTGTCTGTAATGTTAGTGTGCTGCCACACCATGCATACTCTACTCTACGCCACTCCACTCTACTCTGCACTACTCCACTTTACACTATGCCACTGCACTCTATCCACTCTCCACCACTCCACTCTACGCCACTCCACTCTAAGCCACTTGACTCTATGCCTCTCTACTCCACTGTGTACCACTCTACTCTATGCAAATGCACTCTACGCCACTGCACTCTACACCACTCTAGACAAGGCCACTCCACTCTACTCTGCACACCTCCACTCTGCAACACAGCACTCTACGCCACATCACTCAATGTCACTCCACTCAATGCCCCTGCACTCTACTCTGCACCACTGCACTCTATCTCACTGCACTTAACACCACATTAAACCATTACTCTACTCCACTCTACTCTATGCCACTGCACTCTACCCTGCATCACTCCACTCTACACCATTTCACTCTACCTGCTCCACTCTACTCTGAAACAATCTACTCTATGCCACTCTACTTCACTCTGCACCACTCCACTCATTGCCACTGCACTCTATGCCAGTCTACTCTAAAACATTGCACTCTACGGCACTGCACTCTACACCAATGCACTCTATGCAACTGTACTCTATGTCACTGCACGCTATGCCACTGCACTCTACTCTGCACCACTGTGGTCTACTGTACTGCTCTCTACTCTGCACCAGTGCACTGTACGCCACTCTGTGACACTCTACTCTGCAACACTGCACTCTTTGCCACTCTAATGTGCACTGAACTCTGCAGCACTTCACTCTTCACCATTGCATGCCACTATACTCTATTCTACACCACTCTATGCCACTGCACTCTATGCCACCTAACCCAATGCCACTCAACTCTACTCCACTGCACTCTACGCCACTGTATTCTATACCACTGAACTCTATGCCACTCTACCCTGCACCACTGCACTCTACTATACACCACTGTATTCTACTATAGTGCATTGTATGCCACTGAATTCTATGCTGCTGCACTCTATGCCACTATACTCTTCAACATTCTACGTCAATGGACTTTACACCAGTTCACTCTACTCTACGCTACTCTACTCCACTGTAATGTACGCCACTGCACTCTACTCTGCACCACTGTACTCAATGCCACTCTACTCTATGCCACTGCACTTATTGCCATTGCACTCTATGCCACTCTACACCACTCTACTTTGCAACCCTGCATTCTACGCCACTGAACTCTACACCACTTTACACTACTGCATTCTATGCCAATGCACTCTATGCCACTGCACTCTGCATATCTACACTCTACTCTACTGCATTCTGCAGCACTTCACTCTATGCCTCTGTACTCAGCCCCACTGTACTCTAAGATACTATACTCTACTCTGCACCACTCTACACCATACTACACCACTGCACTCTATTCAACTCTACTCTGCACCACTGCACTCTACGCCACTGTTCTCTACAACAATCTACTCTACTCTGCACCACTGCACTCTACTATGGAACACTCTACTCTGTGCCATTGCATTCTACAACACTGCATTGTTGTCCACTGATTTCTATGCCGCTGCACTCTCCGCCACTATACTCTGCAACTCTATGCCAATGCACTCTTCACCAGTCCACTCTACGCCACTCCACTCTATGCCACTCCAATATACGACACTCTACGCCATTCCACTCTACGACACCCCACGCCACTCTTCTCTATGACACCAACTTTTAGCCACAATAAAGAGCAGCTGCGCAGGTGTACAACATGGCAAAAAACATATTGGCAAAGCCAATAGCTCTTGCATAGGGGAGACCTAATGGCTTTGCCAATGCTTGTTTAGTTCAGGTTTGTTGCAAATTGCTTTTAGCTCCAGGGCACTTGAAATCAGAGGACATAACCAGGTAGTGAACAGCAATTCAGGTACTGTAATTTCAGAAATGCTCCGGTTGCAGCAGCTTAAAGTTACTTCTTTACCTGTCTGTGTACTACTCTTCTATCACCAGCCCTGCAAATGCCATGTATCAGGCTTTAGACTAATGTATTCTAATGTGGTGGTCAGCATCACTGCATTAAAATGCATTATCACAAAATTTTAGCACCTTGACCAGCTACGTGCGCTGAGCCTGGGTGAACTAAAGGCAGGTAGTATAAGGTTACTGCTGAGCCGCGGTCGCACTGCACTGCAACGTGGTCCGAGCCTCTCACTGTGAGACAGCATCAAGTCGGGTTAGCCAGGGAGGGCTGGGCTGCACAGTGACAGGCAGAGGCCAGAGCCTGCGCTGCGGTAGTCAGACGGCTGTGACAGGACCGTCAGGAGCATGCCATGAGTGTTTGCATACCGGTAGGCAGTTAGGGTTGAGACAGAGCCGGGCAGGGCTGTCAGCCGGCTCCCAGTCCTCACGCGGCAGTGCGTGGCAGCAGGGGCGGCTCTGACAGGCCATGCATGAGTGTATCAGACATCTGCACACTGACTGATGAGAAGAGCTGCATTAGTTGCACAAGTGCGCTGCTGTCAGAGCGCTCACTGTGGCGCAGTTGCCTGAGACTGATCCTGCATACACAGTTGATTCGCAAGTTCAAAGGCCATGGCTGCTACATACTCACTCACACAATTATTGCACCGCTGCAGCCTGGGGCTGCACTAAATCAAGTCACCTCACGTGACCCATCACAGCGGCGCGTCCCACATAAACAAACAACATCTTCTATTCGTGGTAACTGCGGGCAGTTGGCAGCTTTGTTTTTCCTTGTTGCGCCTCCAGAGTGGCACCTCAGGTCCACAAGGTGAGATCCAGTCTTGGTGGCAGTGCTAGTCCGGTGTTAAATGGTAGGCGCATGACTAGCACCAGGCAGGATGGTTTTTATAAGACCTGCCGGGCCCCCTGGAACACATCACTGCGACACATTGCAGAGCCCAGAATCAGATGAACAACTCGATTTGTTTCTTGTCAATGTGAGCGCTGTCTTTAAAAGACACAGCACAGTCTGAGAAACCATGGCACGGACAAGCTCACTCCCTGCAACTTCTACTGCCTAGAGCAGAGCTTTCCAAACTCTGTGTCGCGACACGGTACTGTGTCGCCTGCCATGCGTGGGTGTGTCGTGCGACGACAACAAGACACAGTGTATTCTTTTATTGAGCAGGACGGACTGCGCATGTCAGTGACGCAGTACGCGGAGGAAGGCGAGGGAGACCGTTAGGCGAGCGTGTGCGCGCGGCCTCGTTCTCTTTGCCGCGCACGTCAAATGCGCAGTTAGCCCACAGAGCCGCCTCCGCTCCCCATTCCAGGCGCTCTGTAGTTTTGACAGGAGTGTAACGGTGGGGGAGCACAGCCCGGAGTCCGCCGAGGGGAGCCGGACTGCGCTGTCTGTTTGAGCCCCGGTGCGTGGAGACGCCCGGGCGCTCCCACCACCATGAGCTCCAGGCCGGCCTGACCGACATGCTGGAGGTGGGCTATACACCGTGGAGATGCTGCGCCAGCGGCCGCCGGACCTGCGCCATAGACAAAACCATGCCTGGCTAATTGTGTTGCATTCAGTAGTTACCACGGATCTGCATCTGTAACAAGTCCCACTGTAAGTATAGCCTCGCTGATTGTGCAAAATGCCAGAGCGTGCAAAGGATGAAACAGGTTGAATTAATGGGTATTGAAATGTCATTTTAAATGCTTTTCTGTTCCTCTGCTGTCTCTTGTTCGTGGTTAAGGTCGTTGTAAACTTTATGTGAGGGTTTTCAACAGGTACTCGGCAATCATAGACCAGAAATGAGTAAAAACTAAGAGTTGGTGTCGCTGCTAAGAGTTGGTGTCGCTGCCTTGCAATGTACTCACTGGCTATTTTTGAAAGAAATAGAGACGAGTTCATTGGTCTATGCGTGTGAATCTATAGTGCGTTTCTTAGGTGGGTGATGGGATGAAGGAGAACATTCCTTTTTAGCCGCCCTATGGACGACCCCCCCTCCCCCACCCTCCAACTATCTCTTTAATTGTGGCTGACAATTTATCCATAACATATATGTTTCACTGTGTACCACCAAGCTAACAGTGATGGCGGGTCCCGTTGAGCAACCTGGTCGCCAAAATTTGTGGAACTAGTTTACTCATCCTATTTAGCTCATCCACGTCCCAATGATGTTCACATTATGATGTATTGTAACAAGTAAAGTGCTTTGAAGAGTGACTTTCATTGAAATAGTGAACGCCTTCAAGGATATCTGTCCATAAAGTACCATGTTATAGATTAGAAATAATCTGTGTGTTATGTCTTGCACCCCATGAGCATGCTATCATCGAATTTCATTTGTGAAAGGGATTTAAATGGCAGAAGGATCTCTGACACTGTCTTTATATAACGTTTGAGATAGGAGCTAGTTTGCTTTTTATTTTGAGTTTCTTTGTACATGTACCGTTGAAATGCTTAGGTGGGTCTTCTTTCTCCAGAAAAAAGGCCTCTGACATCTAAATGTAGATTCCTAAAGTTGATACAAGCAATTTAGTTGCATCTTGTCTCCGTTCAAAAGAAGGAAGAAAAGAGTTTTTATGTGTTGTACATCAAATGCTCATGGAACCTGCATGGATTTCAAATAGGAAACGGCAAAAAAGTAAAGTTAGGATTTTAGTCTATCATTCACTGCAAAGTTTACTGGTAGTGCCAAAATACATCTTCCACATATCAAATTGCCACATATACTCATACTGAATTAACAACAATTATATAATGTTGCCTACGATAAGAGTGGAAATAATTGTGATTTAATCTTCCACTTAGGTCAGGATTTAGACCAGATTACCATGTCCAATGCAAAATAGATCCTTCTACCCAGGATATTTAAAGTCCATGCCAAACAGTAGATTCAGTAGAAGTACAGGTAGTGCACCATACAGCACAGACCTGATCAATGTTCCGCTGCTTCTCTAATTCTATGACATTCATTTTTGGGCAATTGTTTCAGGCACAAACCTAACCTTACACCCAGTTTTGCCAGTCACTGTCTTTGTTAGAACAGATTCACAATTGCTTTATTGACCTTCCTGCTTTCTCAAATGTGCTTGAAAATGCACCTTTTGCCCACTTTTTTTTCAACATTTTCTCCGGGGGAGAACCCCTTGAACCCCCCTTAGGGGGTTCGGGCTCGCTCGCTATGCTCGCTACACTGCCTTACCGTGTCGCAAAATGATGCATGTCTAAAAAGTGTGTCACCAACATGAAAAGTTTGGAAAGCTGTGGCCTAGAGCATTCACCCTTTCTGCCCCGGTCAGAGCACTGAGGTCTACGGACTGCCGCATTGGCTCGAGCAGAGCACTGTCTGTGAGCAGTGCTGAGCAGAGCAGCTGGCAGCAGTGTAAGTTCCCCACTGCAGCTTAGAAACTACTAGTATGGCATTAGCCCAAGGCAGGATTTTCCCAGCAGAGTTGGTAAGTGGCCTGTTACACTGCGGAGCAAGACCTAGAGTCAGTGATGTCTGTGTTTAGGGAGAGATCAAGCAATAAGTTACTGATTACAATGAGAAAAGGAGTTGAATTGCAGATCGAGCAGTAAGGTGTTCCGTAGCCGAACATGGTTTGGCAAATTTACACTGTTCATGCAATTTGACCATGGTTCTGTGAGCAGCTGCAGTGATCACAAGTGAAAAATCAAGTAGGATGTGAGTAGATTGTGGGTATACAACCATTTAACAGTAGGATCAGCTTGCAAAGGGCAGTAGGATAGTGCCTTTCTAATTCAGGTGCTTTGGAGCAGTTCCAATTTCTTTTTATAGCTGGTTGTTGCTCAAATTAGTGTAATTTATTGTGTTTATTTGTTTCCATAGATTTAATTGCTTGGTTTTGCTCGCACAAAAGTGTCACTCTAAGTGTCACACATTTAGATGCTGACTGTCCCTCATAAGTACTCTGAAACCTTGAAAATGTCACACATAAGCACTCTGAAAACTTGCCAGCTATGTATCACACGTGATCGGAATCCCGCGGAGGGCGATCACATTATTATTGGCGGACTTGATGGTAGCACATTCCCTATGAACCATATACGTACTGGAAATTCAACCGAATTACAAGTTTATTTCGGATACCAAGATATTAACAAGCTCGGAAGGAGTTCAGAAAAGTTATTTTTCCTGAACTAAACGCGTTGGCTGGATGTTTTTTTCATGTGTAACTCTATGTTTCAAAAGAGAAAATAAAGGATTGAACTGGTTTCTATAAAGATACTTTGTCTTGGATCTTATTGGACATACATATATAAATATCTTCCTGGTGTACCATTCCATCCAAAGTATATGTATCACACTGTATAGGTCATCACCATTTCCCCTCAACTTTTAGTAGGTCGAGCCAGTGTTAAAATCGTTCTGGAATAGTTATTTTTTCAGAAAAATGTTGAGAACTGTAAATGCAAAACAAAATAAAAAATCTTGGGATAGCCATTAGCCATTCTCGATAGTTCTCGCCGACTTCGACCTCTGGGTTAGGGAAACCAAACTGAAATTGCAATAGCAGTGGGAGTTGCACCCACGGTGCGTGTTAGTACAAATCTAAAAAAAATATTACCTTGGTTGTTAAATCACAGTTTTCCTAGAACATGATTCTTAGATTCTTTGATTCTTTTGTCGTTAAAAGTCATGCCAATTCACTCTTAAGGAAGTAAAAATGCCTTTAGAGCTCAAACGCAGTAGGGGTTTTTAACCTATATAGAGGAAGACGTCACAGGCAGCGCGCGCGGCGGCGGTTTACTGTAGCTTTCTCTTCCTTCCTTCCTTGCTTGCTTGCTTGCTTACCTGCACGAGGCCGTAGCGGCTTGCGCCCGCGTGCTTCCGGGCCATGCCTTGAGACAGGCCTGGGTTAGGACATACAGCCCGGGGAAGAAGAGAGCGCCCATGGCTATAGGGGCGAGCATGGTCGAAGGGGGTCGAAAGAGTGCAGGAAGAGGAAGTGGCCGTTGCTGGCGCAGGACGTATCACCTTTAGGTGTGTGTCAGGAGGCTGGAGATGAGCCGACACCGCGTAGAAGGATATTTGCATCTGAAACAAGCTACGGAGCTCAGGGCCTCTTTCTAAGCAAATGAGGGAACAAGGCTCCTAGGACAAACATAAGACACCAAGGAAACAACAAAAATATAGGCCCCTACTCCCAGTGTTTCAAGCGATTCTGGGCTGTATTTGGCGTCATAAAAAGGTAATCAATCATTCAAATATAGTAGTAGAAGAGCTACATTTCCCAGTAGAAAATACCGATCATATATGCTCACGTTTCAAGATTCTGCACATGGTACTCAAATAGAATTTGTCATAAAATCGTCAATATTAATTTTTAATAGAGGTGGGCGAGCCTACAATGTAACAGGGCGAGCCAAGCCGAAGCTGACCCAAGGGTCTGACTTGGCTGTTAGAGCCTGTGCACGAGCTAAGCCATAAAAATGTTTGCCATGTAAATCACACAACAAACATCATGTAAAATATGCTAATGTCTCCAGATTTAAAAAAAAAAAAAAAGTATATTTCTTTAACATGTAAAAGGTTTGACATTAATATGTCACATTATAGCACTGCACTCAGAAGTGTTTATTAAAAGCAACCACCCACACCCTGGTGACAGCGCCATTAGTGAACTAACAGACAAGACAGTTGTCATACGAACTCTATATGTGGCCTAGATTCTTATAGACAGAGCAGCCTGATAGTCTATTACATGGGTACTGAAACATTTTCTGTGGGGCCAAAAACATCAGTCTGTGATGTGACCGAGGGCCTCATTGATGCCAGCTGGGTGGATGTCAGGCAGGGTTGGGAGGTATTGGCGGTAAGGTGGGCGTAGGGTGAGTGAAGCATATACATCTAGTGGCTGAATTGTACAATGTGAAACCAGAAAACCTGGGATTAATCCTGGTTTTCCCACTTTACCAAAATATGTGATTCTAGGCAATTGTTTTAATTCACTTTCCCTCCTTTGTCTTCATTATCGCATATAGAGAACCTCGAAATACGTGACTTTAGGATGTCCGCTGTACAAAACCTTCTCCTGTATTTGATTTAATAAACTATTATTTTATTCATGTATAATACTAACCCAAGCCACCCAAAGAGTGCACATAAACTGACTTGCTTCTTTAGTTCACTATTGGTATTGTTGTCAGGATGGGGGGAAGCAATAATGTTTCTAAATTCATGTTTGAAAACAAACTACCACTTTTAAATGAATACTTCTCAATGCACTGATATATTCTGCTGTACTATGGTGAAAACGTTCTGCATGTAAATTAAATACACTTTTTGAATTTGGAAGAGAGTTGGTCATATTTTTACACTTTTGCTGCAAGATGTCTTTAAAATGAAGGTGTTGCTAAAGTTAAGTGGTGCAGGGCTCCCTAGTTACTTATTTTCTTTAGCACCAATTAACCTTTAAATTAATGCTTCCCTTTTTATTTAACATATTGTTAGTGTTAGTCGAGTAAACAGCAGTCCCTTGCTGCTGTTGACCAGGGGGCCACATGTAAAAGTCAGGATGGTTGCATGTGGCCTCCGGGGAGTACTTTTGAGCATCAATGGTCTATTAAATCAAACACAATAGGTTTTTGTACAGCTGGTATTCCGAACTTATGTATTTGAAGGTGGTTTTATTTGTGATAGTGAAGAAAAAGTAGGATCAGTAATATAAAATATTTGCCTAAGATCACATGAATTAGTTAGGTGGGGAAAGCTGCAATTAATCCAGGGTTCTGGTTTCACTGTATACAAATCAGCTTCTAAATGGGTATATATTTGTCTCTATTATTTACCTCAATTATTAATGCTTGTTTTTTACTTTGTGCATGAGGGTAGAGCGGGTGTTGCAGGCAGATGCCACATGAAAGCTCGGCTCACAATGGGCTTGAGGTTTCAATGGAACTTCAAGCTGAGCCAGAGCCAGGCTTCAGGCTCGAGCCTGGCTCGAGATTTCAGCAGCTGCCCAGCTGTAAGTTTTAACATGGCTTTACTTTCTTTGTTTCCTTTCATTATCGGTCAGTGATCATCAAGGCAGCTCCAGAACATATTTTGAAGTGCTTTCTGCTTATAATTCCTGTTTAAAGGGGATAAAATACAGGGTTTTGAAAATTTTGCTATTTTTGTTTCCGGGTGAGGCATAAAAATACCAGTCATGCTGGCAAAAAAATAAAACGGCTAGTCGGCAACCCATTATAGGAGCTAGGAAGTCAGAACTGGCATGGATTTAATTGTTTTTAAATTATGTAGGGTGGACAATTTTCCATTATTACTTTTCAGGACACTTTGCTTATACACAGAAGACATCTGTTGTGGTGTGTAGGTGACTGAGTCACAGGGCACATTTTAGGGGATCATTCCTTAACCTCAATCTTTAAATCATACCCCATAAAATGAAATTATATACCCGGATATTGAGCTAATTTAGTGGGCTTAATTTGTGAAAAATATAAGTGCCACAGCTCAAGGTATATCATGGGAGGTCATTGCAGTTTGCACTCCCCTGTCAAATGCAAGTGCCACTGTTACTTTCTAAATATATTATGTGTGGCTAGGGAAGTTTAGTTAATTGAAAAGCCAGGTTTTCAGCTTCTTTTGGAATTCAAAAAGAAAGGAGCAGGCTCTGATGTGGAGTGAGAGGTAATTCCATGCTTTAGAAGCCATGTAAGAGAATGCCGTCCTCGTGATCTGGTTCTGTAAATGCGTGGGATGTGTGCAAGTTGGAGTCATGCGCAGTGGAGATGTCGGAGTGGTTGGTCAGATGAGTTTGCAGGCTTGCAAGGAGTAAGGTGCCAGGCTGACATCTTGTGTTCTATCTATCAAGAAAGAGCAGATCCAGCGGAGAACAGGTCCCTGGATGCCAGCCATTTGCAGGCGTCTGAGGAGGATAGGGTGTGAGACCATGTCAAATGCTCCAGAGAGGTCCAGGATATTTAGGGCTGCCATGTCTCCTTTGTCAAGGATCATGCAGATGTCGTCTGTGGCAATGATGAGTGCTGTTTCTGTACTGTGGTTGGGCCTGAATCTGGACTGTGTGATGTTGAGGAGCTAGTGGCTGCTGATGTGGTTAGTGAGGCACTGGTTGATTAGTTTCTCTAAGACTTATCGTAGGTCCCCTTTCATTAGTTTCCTTCACAATGTTTTTATTTATTTAGTTTTGGAATGCTCAGCCACTTCTCAGACAGTGCTAGTGCTATTCGGCCACTCGCTTGTCTCTCATATTATTTGCAGAGTGAACAAATGAATGAATGAATGAATGAAACAGGATTTGTAGAGTGCAAACTATCCATGGGGCATAACATTGCTGACCTTTCCAGCTATAAAGCGATTGAGAAACCAGCTACACTTCCTCAGTCTCATCACTCACTGCTTCTAAACTGGGCACTTGATGATATAGTCCATATTGTATCATTGTTTTACCATCCTAGATTACTGGTGCGTTTAAAAGCAATACTCCTATCATCTTGGACTGGTACTACAATGATACACTGCACAATACCATTTCAAAATGCCATCCCCCGTGCAATGTGTACTGGGTAGCCTTCTTGGAATGGTATTGTATAATGTTTCATAGTTTTGCCATTTCAAGGCGTTTGGCACGTTGCTTCTAAGTTTGCCTGTCATGTTTCACATTTAATACGATACCCTACACATAATATCATTCCAAGATGACTGTCTACAGCTACATCTATTTTTGTTTACTTTTATTGCTAGCAGAGGCCTGCCACGTTTTGTGGCAAAATCCCTTCATCTTTTGATTTATCTTGCATATGCGTATTAAGATTAAACAAGACAAATAAACATTGTTTGTGTATGTTTTGTAGTGGTTGAGTATGTTAATGCAAGAATGAGGCAGTGGGTGGATAAATGGATTCCTGAGTGACAGAATGCATGTGTGATGAGTTATTGAGCGTGTACACTCATCAATGACTGAAGAGGCGCTTTCAGTTATAAGACAGATCTATTGGGATCGGGAATGTTTTTTTGTACTGCATGTTTTGTGCTTTTAAGAATTTGAAACATACTTGTTTAAACTTATAAGTGGAATGATGTCTAAAATTTTAGGCATAGAATATTATAATTTTCTCTTCAAGAAAGGTAACCAAAGGGGCGTGGCCTAGCGGGCAAACATGGTGGACGCTTGCTAGTGAAGCTTCGACAGTCACTGCATTTCTCCACCTTCATCCTGCCCACATACAATTCTAATCACTGCTACCACTGCTCGGGATGCTGTGACAACTTTTGTGCACCCTTGGGCGCTGTATGGTGGCTTTTCGGGCCCCCGAGAGGCGGAAGAACATCCATCTGCTTGTGGCGGCGTGGGCCAGGGCTCCGCGGTAGGGCCTGACGCAGGAATTGATGAGGCCTGGATTGGGTCGCAGCTACCGCCCAAGGTCAAGCCCGGGGGGCTGTCATGGTCTACCCGGGAGTATCATCATAAGGGCTGGCCCCCGATGCAGAACTCCTGAGGGCCGGGCGACTGGGAGTGGAGGGCCCGTGTCGCAGTAAAGTGACCTGGTGGTAGGTGGGGTCTGGTGCCGATACAGCAGGGGCCTGTTGCCACCACAAACCTGCCGGAATTCCCTGTGCCTGAGTGTCGAGGAGGGCAGCTGGACCTCATATTGAGAACCGTGCTGTCTCGGCTCCCCAGTGGGGCTGAGGCTGATTGGAGACTTCGGGGTCTGTGGGCCCGGTACATGCTTCATTTGCTGCGGGGCTAGGGTGGGAATAGGCTCAGTCTGGTGGCTCGGGTCCCCCTAGGGGCGGGGAGGGGCCTTGAAGCCTTCTAGATTCCGGCTGCAAGACTGTCCTTGGCAGCACTTAAAAACCACCCCCCACGAGGATAAGGTGTGTGGTGTGCTCTCTGGGCCCCCGGGCTGTGGGGTAGGCCTGACTGCTGAAATTGGACACTCTGATCATTGCTGATGGCAGCCAGCATAGAAGCTACACCCTGTGGTGTAGGACAGTGCACCTTTTTGCATGGTTGCCCCCCACCTTTTGCCTGAAGTTGATGCTCTTTGACTGAGTGTGCCCTGGGTTCCTGCCAACCAGGTACCCAGGGCCTATGTTCTTTCCCTAAAACTGTACTGTGTACCTCCAAATTGGCACCTCTGTGGCTGCATGTAAGTTGCTTGTAAAAGGTACCCTAGGTACCAAGGACCCTGTGACCAGAGAAGGCCTCTAAGGGCTGCAGCACTTATTGTGTCACCCTTAGAGGTCCTGTACCTTAACACACACACAATGCCATTGCAGCCTGCGTGTTTTGGTGCAGAGAAAAGTGAAGAGTCATCATGACACACATCCCTGTGTGCCATGCCTACAACCCACTGCCTATGGCCACCCCTCGAGCTGGGTGAACTTTGCCAAAGGTGAGGGTACAGGTATATTAGCCCTTTACCCCTACAATGTCTAAGTCTATTCTTAGACATTGTGAGTGCAGTAAAGCCCTAAAGAGTAGATGGTCTGGGAGTTTGTCTTTACGAACTTCACAACACCATAATGGGTTTACTGATATCTGGGAAGATTGGTATCAAACTTCTCAGCACATTAAACCCATACTGATGCCAGTGTCGGAATGTAAAATGCACTCAGAGGGCATCTTGGAGATGCCCCTGAAAAACGCCTAACTCTAGTGTCCTGCCTGACTGGCTGCTCACCCACTGCCACCCCTAGACATGTTTCTGGACCCCTGGGTCGAGAGCCTCCCATTCTCGGGGTCTGGAAACAAAGCACATCCTTGGCAGAGGTGCCAAGCCTCCTCCCCCAGGATGGGCAGGGTCCATGAAGGGGAAGCTTCAAAAATTTGCTGCCTTTGTGAGCTGACCCAGCCATTTGCTGCTCCCAGCAACTGGCCCCCACCGGTTCTGACCCCCACTTTGGGTGGGAGAATCGGCGGGAAAACCAAGATAGGAGGAGAGGTGTGCCCACCTTTGCCAACCTCACCCCTCAGGTGGGGGAGGCGAGGTGAAAAACAACTCTCAGTCCCTGTTACACGTCGGGTCTTAGTGCAGTGAACGCTGCCATTCAGTTTTTGGGATCATTACGGGAGACGCAGTTTGAAGGAGGTTTCCCGTAAGACTACATTACCCATGATTCCTATGGTACGCTTCCTGTTTCTTTCCCGATGGATTCTGGGAGGAAGGTCTGGTAGGAATCATAAATGGATTCCCCGAGGGGCACTCGCTGCAGATTATTGTCAAGCAGCGGTGGGAAGCGAGTCTCTCGCTTTGTTCTTGCTGTGCATGAGGAAGCGGATCTACGCATGTGGATCAGCGGTGTGGTAAGGTTGTTCGCATCTTTTGGTGAAGTTCCGCGTACGTGTCCTTGTACGATTCTGTCTTTTGTTGGGGAATCCCTGATCTTGATTTGAGTTTTAGTTCCCCTTTCAGTAGCGTGTTACAAGTGCTGCTACACCTTTTTGTGATTAAAGCTTAGGACACGTCTGCGTCCCGGATTGGGGGATCGGCTGATCTCTAGTGGTGTGAAGTTGTGTCCACAATATCGTGGGATATTAAGACACCGGATAGTCTCGGCTGAGACTCATTCAAGAAAGTACGGATTGCTAATTAAGGTCTTTGCGATACTTTATTATTTCTGTGGGAGAGGATAACCCCTCCAGTTCATGTTATCATTTATTTCTTGACTTTGGGGTGTGATAAAAAAAACTGGGAACTACTACTAAATGGATTACAAGAGTCAAAGGAAAAGTGATTCTGCTTGTTACTCCAGAATACGTTCAGGTCAAAAGAAGGATACACAAACGATTAGGTTGTACATTAACGTTCTGTCATTTCATGTTGCCATTTAACAGAGGATCAGATACATAAGGAATCCTTCCTTCCCCTGTGATGTTTGGCAGATTTAAACAGTCGGTAGGTACTATTGGTATATTGATGAACTAAGGGATACTGTATTGTATGGTTCTCGAACTAAGGTGGTAACTATTATATGGTTCGTATTATATTATATATTCACAAGAGCAAACATGTACCACCCAGCTGAAAGAGATCAAGGATTTAGATCTCTAGGTGTCTCGTGAAGAATCTGTGGATTATGATTCTTCTTATGTTATTTTACATGTTTTAATACATATTATGTTTAATACAGAGGAGTGTTGAACATTTAAAAATAATCATGGTTGTTTTCTTTTTAGGTCTTCTTCCCAGCTGTTCCCTTCCCTTCCTTCCCTCGCTTGATCAGATCAACATTCTGTGTTTAATACTCTCAGAATTGAGACGATCAAGAAGTGGACCCATGTTTGAGCATCAAATTAACTCTGAGGTATCTTCAGGCTGACAGTCCCCGCCATCTTGAATATGAGGGGACCCAGCCAACCAGAGTGAGGCTTATGCCCCCTTCCCACTGGAGCGTTGCATATTAGGGGGGTGTACCGACCCCAAGGAAGGGACCCATTGGTCCCAACCAGTACCTACCTAAAACACCCCTAAATCTAGTATTTAGGGGCAACCCTGAACCTTGCCTCCTGAGACAAGAAGAGAGAAGAGGTAGAAGGACCGAAGAACCATGCTGAAGGAAGAACAGGAGGACACTAATTGACTTGGCCCAGGGCCTACCGGCCTGTCCCGACCTCGACCTACTCCAGTGGAATCCTGGCGTGTCCTACACCCAGCAGCCCCCCAGAACCTGGAGGACCTGCCCTGCCTTCACTGAAAAGACTTTGTCTCCTGTGAGCACCGGATTTACTCACCAACAGACTCTGGCTCCGGCCAAATCCGCGAGTCTGCACCACTCTGCACCCAACGCCCTCAGCTCGAGTTCGAATGGCCCAACACCCCGAGGAGGTCTGCCTGGCGATCCTAACCCGAGATCCAGTGACCCCTGACCTGTCTCAAGGTTCCAGCCGACACCTGCAGCCTCTATCTGGAGGGTCCCCCCGACCGCGACCAGGAGTTGGTAAGGAAACCCAATGCCAAAGACACCCCTGCAACTGACGTCCCACAGCCTTGGGTGGCCCAACCGACGGTGTCCATGCAACCCCCAGCATCCCAACTTACCTCTCCAACCAGTGGTCACCTCCAGAACGTCTTTGTCCCCGAGCCTGCAGTGTTTGTTGAAACCGGCGAATCCCGATTGAAAACAACAGGGCACCCGACGCCAAAACAGCACCCTGCACCCGGCCCCCACTGTGCTGCTGTGGGTGCACTTTGTGTGCTAACTTGAACCCCCCTTTGGCCTGAGCTTAACCCTAGGAGCTTTGCTCTCTCTACCTTGTTGCCTGTTCATGAGCAGCCACCAGCCGGAGGCCCCCTATCCCCCAATGGATAACATTAGGCCTCAGCACTCTGCACCCGGCCGCCCTAATGCCGCTGAGGGTGCTCTTGGAGTGCATCCTTGACCCTGGGGGAAGCCTTGTTCTAACCCCAGAAACCTAACTCCCTAAACCAAGTACTTACCTGTAAACCAGTGACTGGTTTTCTGTGAAAAAAGTTCTAAGTGTGGAGTTGGAAATTCTATGAGAAGTCATACAAGTGTGTTTTTATAACAAATTGCATCACTTACCTTTATCCAGGAAATGTCCCAGTGTGATATCTAGGTATACCAGACTGAGTAGGAAAAGTAATCTGAAATGTAATCCAACACCTATTCACAAAGTAATTATAAAGTAACTGTATAAGTAATTTCAACTGTTTATGAACATTTGACTTACCTGTAACCAAACAAATTGCATTTAACTGCATTCAACTGTATTCAACTGCATTATTCTTGCAAAGTACTGGTCAGAGTTCAGTTTTTGAGTTTGTGAAATCATTTCTTGCCTGGGTGTGTACAATAAATGTTTAACACAAATAGAGAGTAAGGTATTATCTACTTTAACCTCTGTAAGCCTTTGGGGATCCAATGGACTCTGTGCACACTATACCTTACTTTGGTATAGTATATACAGAGCCAGCTTCCTACATTGGTCGATCAGAGTGGGGCCTACTACTTTGCATTTGTTAGACTGTCTTGGTCAACACCTGATCACACAACAGAACTCCTAAATTGTCTTTAGAATTCTGATTTTTTTTAATTGACAATTTTTTCAAATTCCTAAAAGTCTTGTTAGGGCCTTGGATAAGTCCCTTTAGAACTTTAGAAAAATAAAAACTCACTATAGTTAGGGGTAAGAGGGTTTCGATTCTTTTTCTAGAATGTATCTTAATAAGAACCCAACTGTTAGTGAAAACTTACCAAATGACATAGAGAACATGGTTGAGGAGCTCGACCTGGAATTCAGGGAGTTAAGGTCACTATGTAAACTTAAAAACATTACCATGGAGTCCCATCCCTCCAAACAAAAGCTCCAGGAGCTGTTGGCAGGGTATGCTAAGGGCCATCCATCTGAACAAAGTGAAGACCTCTCAGATGAAGGAAGTGACCCATTTCGGGTCACCCGGGTCACTCGCAACCCCCTCTCAGCCTTCCATACAAATGAAGAGTCGGTCAGACAGTAGAGAATACAAACCAAGTATATGTTTATTCAGGTACACTATAGCGGAGTCCCATCTGCCCAGTCGCTTGGGGTGCTGCAGAGGGAACTGACATCAGAACTCATGGTATTACATTATGTAGGATTCAGAATCAGTAAAACACGCCCAAACTGGAAATTTCCAGTTGGGACCAGCTACACAATGAAGGTACAGTAGAAGGACTTTCGATCCTGAGACTGGGCACACACTAGCTGTGTGCCATGGTCACTCTGCCTCCACCCATAGCCTAGCTGGTGGGAGCAGGCTTCTATCTTGTTAGAAAGGTATGCACTAACAATAACAATATATTCATTAGTACAGCGAGGCCCAACCTTGAGAGAGAAAAAGAACACATCACGGCTGCTTCTAGCAGAGCCGAGTGGAGAATGAATTTCGATCATGACACAACATGGCGGCTAAACGTAAAATGGTGCCGCAAATGCTAACTTAAGCAGAACAACACATAGCAATACAGCGAAGACATTCTATTATATTCCAACAGACCCTCCTTTTAGCATTCCGCTAAACCCATTTTACACTAAGGAAAGAGGACATTACTTTTTCATGTTGGCAAAAAGACATCAACACTCAGAGCAGTCCAAATACTCATGATCAGGAATAGACATTGCAAGAGATGACGTAGACTCAAATATGCCCTCATCTATTTTCATCATTTCCTCAACACTTTTCTGCAGCATGATCATCGTGTTATTATCAGGTATGGATAGTTTTCTTTTGGGTGCCAGAGCACTGACACAACAGGCACAACATGCCGGGAGGCAGTGTATGCAGAGGCAACATGACAAGATAACGCCTGCAACTATTATCAAAAAGATAAGTATTTTCCAACCCCATGTCGTCAGTGTACTCCAGAACCACCCCGATAGTGTCCAGGTACCTGTCTCCTGGTGTATTTCGGCTGATAACCTATGTAATTTCAGTATCGCTGAATAGACATTGGATGCATAATCAGGTATGTACACGCAACAGCTACTACCAATGACACGACAGGCCCCTCCTCGGTCTGCAAGGATGACATCTAACCCCATCCGGTTCTGTAAAGTAACTAATCTCGTAGCCTGGAGCTCTGCTGTAATATTTGTCGCTATCCCCGCTGTGGTATTAATAACTGCCTCCACAACTCTAGTGAGCCGGCGAATTTCTACACTAATGACTATAGGGCCCCAAAAGGGGAAAAGGTACTCCACCAGGCCAATGCAAGGTAAGAACACTCTTTGAAGCCATCTAGTAGTGAAGAGTCCTTCTTCACCTTGACACATAAGTTGTGAACAGCACTAGTTCTGTCTTTCATAGATCCTAGTAAACTTTACCTCAAGCATATTGATGCCAATTGCAAATTATTGGGAGCAGAGTTGTATCAAGGAGAAGTGTAAGCTATAGGCCCTTCAGCCTTTGGCAGTTGAAGGCTGCCACAGCGCAAAGTTTTCTGAAATGCCGAACATGGAATTCCTTGCCTTGAAAAGGCTGTCACTGTAATGTTCATCAGACACTTATAGGGCACCATACTCACCTGAAGGAACAAACAACAACCTAGGAGAAGAGGTATATGAAACTGGATGGCCAGCAGCACTTTAGACCTATGAATTCGTCCTCTGGTACTGGCCTGGGAAGATCAATATTGATGCTGATGCCTGTCCAATCATTTTCATTGCATCGGGCTTGAGACAACATGGGCTAAACTGTCAGATGACAGAGTCGAGGCCCTCTGCAGCATCACATACTTAGCTATTCATTTGTCTAATAAATTACCAACTTGGACCTGGTGTCGATCCCGCAACTACAGTATTGTCATGTGTCTCTGTTATCCCTAGAGGGAAACACTGCCATTTTTGCTTGCACACAATTTTACTAAGTTGCTTTCTCTTTCACAAACTTACTTTTGACACACACTTGCATCTGTGACAGTGCAGATTAGATGATTCCAAGAAACTATACTTGCTTACAAAATCAACTTCACAAATAACATTATCATGCTACCTTGAACATCGCGTACAAGATCTACACATACATTGTGCAAAGGTGATTGCTTGTTTTCATTCATGCGGGGACATAGCTATCTATAGTACATAAACAATGGTGGCCTGACAAGAATCTCTGCTTGTTTTCATTCATGCGGCGGCATAGCTATCTATAGTACATAAACAAAGGCTGCCTGACAAGAATCTCGGCTGAAGGCAAGGATGCTTTCTGTTATAAATAAGCTAGCATTTCCGAGTTTTGTCAGAGGAGCGCTTGCTTATATTGCGAGGTACCACACGCTGAACACTCAGCCCAGCTACTTGCTGATCCCTCTGCAAGGGATGTCCAATTCCTGACCAAGACAGGGTCCTAAATTCTTTCCCTTCAGGTAACGGTGGTCGGTTCATTCAATAAGGAGATTCTTGACAGAACACACACCCTAGATGCTTAGCTTAGGGGACGCATAGTAGGAGTACGCCAGATTTCTATATTGTTTTATATGCTTGCATGTAAACATTGTTTTAGCATGTTGGTGGAACTTTTCCTTCTGTTAACTGTCCTCATACTTCTAATCACTCTCATTTGCTTTTGCTTATTAATCAGTGCAGCACATATAATTAATATACAAGAATCACGGCGGTTCAATAAATATTGAAAACGCCTCTCTGTGTATTCTTTGTCTATTTCTCTGAGAGAAAGAGAGCATGAGTGACTGAGAAAAAGGGTTCTAGATCTGTTACCACAATTCCAGGGTGATCAGGATTGTTATGTTCAGTGGTTGCCAGAACCATTTACTACCTATCTAGGTTTAGGGGTGCTTACGGTGGCACTGTGAGCTAGCTGGCTTATAGCACAACATATCCTGAGGGAATGCTTGAAATCAGTCTGGCACCATCCCAGCATTTATGCCATCCACAAATGTGCAGTTCCTACTGTAGAGTGGAAACTACACGACATAGCACCATCAAAGTTGGTTGGGTTCCTATTTTTATGGATCACCTGAGTAGTTCAATCAAGCCTTCTCAGAGACCCCTACTTACCTCCTAACTGGAGATGTCTGTGGTAGTAGGGAATATTCTCCTCAGCTGAGTAGGTAAATCCTATGTATTGGCTGTAGGTTGTACAAGCTTGGACTCTTTAAAGGATCTAATTACCATTGTGTTACCCTCTCTGAAATTCATTTACAATGATGTCTGGAGACGAAGAGACTGCAGCACTCATCATTGCTGAGAACTGCAGACATGCAGTTACTCAGACGGTACTACAACATGGTCTCACACTTAGTGGTGGAGATGTCACCTTCGTGGTTGAGGCCCATGAAGCAGTAGGACAGAGGTGTTCTATTCATGGGTTACATTCCCAGCTGTAGATAACGTAACACAATTATTTATCACCTACAAAGAGGACGAAATACTGGACAATTATACACCATATAAAGAAATAAAAATAACTCTAACGTACCAAGAACATATAAATTGGTTTAATGGTGCCCTCCCACACACAACAGAAAACGTTAGACTCGGTCCCCTCAGCAATGAAGGACCAACTTGGCCTTTCTTAGCCGGATACACACCACATCCTAATGTTGATAATTTATCAGCAGCACAGGTGCGAACATTATGCAAACATTTAGTAACAATATACAGATGCTTGACCCAGTTCGTTATGCGAACATTAACACTTAACCCTGCGCGGGCTGCTCAAGCTGCACCGCCACAATTGGCTACACCGGTCATCAGCCCGCAAACATAGAATGCAATAATTGGCAAGGTTCCCACCAGGCAGGAGGAGATTCAGTCCTAGATTGCACAGAAAATAAGCCAGCTTGAAGTGGTGTTCCCCCATACGGGCCCACATGGAAAAACACAGGATATTAATAATTTGCTTGCCGATGGCGATGGTTCCCCCCTGGGGAAGACTGCACAACTTGGGGTGCAGTCTTTGCTGTAGAACACATGGTACCCCTTCACTGACTGTTTTGCCTGAAGTGCTGAAACAGATCTAGAATGAGTACTAGGCAGCACCTGCCCTGGACGTGGGGATGAAACTGATGGGCAATTTAGCCGCAGTATCCGCCATTATGTTAAGTAACATAAAGGGGAAAGCAGCAGCATTGGATATATGCCAGCTTCTACGGTATTTGGCTCCTGCACAAAAGGAGCGCAAATTACTGAAAATTATCGAAAAAACCTATGCTACCCTAGGCAGAGATAATTTGGAAGCAAGACCTTGTAAAGCACAATTAAAGAGTAATTCTGAAAAGGATAACTCTAAGCAAGCACCCGATTCTTCTATGAAGAAGAAGTGGGATAATAAGAAAAATAAAGAAAAAATTAAATCACGGAGTGGGTCTCCTCAACAGGAAGCCACTGAAAAAAATTTATAATCTCTGAATCCATGATAATATTAGACCGCTTGACAGGTTTCAGGATACTGATACACGTTCATCTTATTCCTTTCAGGAGTCGTCCGAAAAATGTTAGGAGATAGGTGGACGGTCAGAGCGCAGATCGGAGGAGCACAAGAAACCAAATAAGGACTCACAACACTCATCTGACTACATCATTTAACAGGAAGACAAACATAAAACCTCAAAACCTCAATTCAAAAAGAAGAAGGTAGCTCGACTTAAGGTCAGGCATTCCCCGAATTATGAGGGCTCTGCTTCTGAGCGGGGAATGGGTAGTGACAATGCTGGACAGTGCAGCAGAAGTCACAATAGTTCACCAGAACCTGATGGATTGTCTGGTGGGAGTAGCGCTGAGTGACTATATGACGGGGGAAACGCCAGATACTAAGATAAGTGTCCCACATCAGTTATACGAAATACAACTCCAATTGGAGGGGGACATACACAGGTCATCAAAATTCTCTTTAGGGAGGACTTAACTCATGTATACAACATTCTTTTGGCTGAAAAGGATTGGCCACCTGATTTAATAAGGATTACTCAAACAGGAAATAGTAATTTTACCTGACTTCTCCGACCTCATTTCAGAATCGGTTAAACATTAATACGCCAAAGAGTGGGCGTTAGCACTAGCTCCTGCGTTATACCGCAACCATGTGGGGTGGGATGATGGTTCCCCTTATCATGATATACCACTGACGACAACCCCCACAACCGCAAAGACAAAACTCAAGCGTGAAGCTAAAAAACAAGTTAGGGAAATCCTAGAACAACTTGAATACCAAGGTGTAATACAAAGTTGCACCTCATCCATGAATAATCCTTTGTTTCCCGTATTAAAACCAGACCCCTCATATCGTCTAGTATTGGACTACAGACACTTAAACACAGCTACATGCACATTTGCGGTACAAAATGTACATAGCGCCACAATAACGAACAACATAGTGCGGAGAAAATACAAAACAACACTTGATATCTCAAATGGATTTTTCTGCCAAAATATAGCACCTGGAAGCAGATATTTGACCACCTTCAACGCACTCGGTTCTCAAAGACAGTTCTGCCGTTTGCCACAAAGGTATAAGAACAGCCCTGGGCTGTTTTCAGCCAGGGTAACAGGACTTTTACAAAATTTTGATGACCAGGCATTGTCCTATGTCGATGACATTTACCTGACGGATGATGACCTTATGGAACACTTGACGAGTGGATCGCATAATTCTGGGATTTGTTCATGTGGGCTACAAATGTAACTTTAAAAAATAAACAAATGCCCATCTCAATGTCCTTTTTCTAGTATATGAGTTGTCAAGTGAATGCAAAAGCCTTGCAACACACTTCCTAGAGAAGTGTGCGCTTCTACAACCTCCAACTACGTTGAAAAGGCTGCAATCCAAATTGGGATACCTCAATTTTGGCAGAACATACAATCCAGATTTTGCAAAATGGTGAAAACCATTCTACGACTTAATGCGTCCTGACTTTTCCAGTACACACTGGACTCGGATTCACATAAATATCTTACATTACATACAAGCTGACATGATAGCTTCCAAACATTTACACACACATGTAAACAGAACGAACCTGGTGATCCGTGTCATCACAGGGGCATCAAGGTACACTTATGTCACGTTCAATGTAGGGGACACAGTACCAATTGCATATAAATCGCATTAATACACCAATGCTGAAATGCGTTTTGCACCTACAGAAAAAATTCTAATGGCGGTACAGACTGCTGTAGTGAGGTAGAGAGCATTGGCTCAGGGTAAACGCATTATTGTTGTGACCCCGGTGCAGACCTCAGAGGCGGTCACTAGAGCTAGTGTTCCAAACGCTAAAACATTACATCCACGATGGATACAATGGGCTAACCCACTCACTGCAACAGATGTAGATTACAGATTTGACTATACTACAAACACAAGCATTTCTGCAGTGCGAACAAGAATATCCTCTGCCTAATGAAATAATTCCTCTAGATTACTATGATTACATCACATATACTGATGGGTCTGCATAGCCTGCCATAGGGACTAAGCACCAATACTCAGCAGCATGCGCAGTTGTGAAAGGGCGCATGCACGATGGAGAATTCCATCCTGAGAAAATCTACATGCGGTCACTTGGTGATTGCACAACGCAGCTGGCAGTTCTAAAGGCTCTAATTCTGGCACTGGAAAATACAGATACCGGATTCCCCACATTTATAGCGTGCGATTCGCATTACTGTGTCCAGTCCTATAATGAATACCTATACTATTGGAGTCAGAATGGATTCAGAGACTCAAAGGGTTGCACAATTAAGTACAAGTTGCTCTGGGAACAAGTGACAAAGCTGAAAGACTGCTTGCCACGGACTCATGTAATACACACATTGAGTGGTCATTGTGTTGGCGTTGGGGGCGTGGCCAAGCTGCTGACCAAGACGGCCGCATAGTATTGAAGCTCCACCAGCCTTCCCGCAATCCTTGCCATACTCTTCATTTTTCAACGCCATACTGCCTGCAGGCGTTGCCTGTTGTATCGGCGGCTGGGGTGGGCACAAACTGCCAGAAGCAGAAGCCCGAAAACTAGCTCGAACCGCCTGCACTTCTGAGTGGCCTGTCGGCAGGTGCTGTTGCCGACTGGGCCTGGGCTGGGCACGCACCCTGCTGCGCATCACTCAGAGCTCCCCAGACTGGCTGCTGAAGCTCCTGCAGGGGAACGGGTAGAGGAACCCTTCCTCCTGGCGACGTGATGGTGGAGTGGAGCGCCTGCTGACAGGAATGCCATAGTGAGCGGCGAAGTAGCGGAGTTCGGGGGAGGAGCGGTCGCGCGAGGAGATAAGGTAAGCCGGCCCACATCGCCCCTGGTGGCCCCTGGGGGTCGGCCGCCCAGCTGTGCTGGGCCGGCCCGGAATAAATCGCGGCCTCTGATCTCCTCCCCCCACCTCCCCTGCCCTCTCCAATACTCACCTCTTTGCCTGGAATACCCACTCTGCCGGCTAAATGGACAGTGGCCTGATGGGTGGTGGGCCGTGATTGACCAGCCTGCGGTGCCCTGCCCTCCTTGGCGGGCCCAGGACGCCCTGAGCACCGCAGCAGCCCAGACTCTATTGGTGCTGTGACCTCCGCTAGTGGGAGACCGGGAGGACTGGAGTGACTTAGAGGCTCGCGTCCTCTCTGTGTGCCAGGGGTCAGAACTTGGCGCTGCCGGAATCATTGTTGCTCCAATCTCCTCTATACACAGTGGACAGCATGGCGGAGCTGCCCAGCTTACGCACTGTGGCTGGGCCTCAAAGGCGTGGCGGCCCGGCTGGGTCGGGAGGCCCTCCTGTTGCAACTTGCACCATAGGGAGATAGGGAGACGCTGCCCTGCCACACAGAAACTCTGGGGTTGTGCCGCCACTCACTGGCCCACGCTGCACACTTGTGCATCTTCACAGAGGCATCTCCATTGCGGCACAGGCAATGGTCCACAGTGACCCTAAGCAACGGCGCTGCTAAAACCAAAGTCCCTGAAAAAACACTTATATACCAATGGCTGAAAGGGGTGGAGCTGGATGCCCTGCTGCCGCCGCTGCGGCGCAGGCAGGGGTGGATGCCCTCACGGTGGAACTAGGAGCTGGTTTCAAGGCCCTGGATGGCTGCTTTGACTCTTTAGACAGGCAGCTTGAAATGCTGGGGGCGCGTATCGAACTTCATGATAAGAGACTGGACACGGTGGAGGGCAGGGTCTCAGACCTAGAGGACTGAGCCGCGCAGTCTGTCAAGAAACCTGATTCAATGGAAAGGCTTCTCAAGCCATCGCAATGAAGAATGAAGATCTGGAGGCAAGAAGCCAGCGCAATAATATACACATCCTAGGTATTATGGAAATTACAAGCACTGGCCGCCTGGATCTCTTTGTGGAACAACTATTGAGTGACTTATTTAGCAAAGAGTCCTTTACCGCTACATTCACCGTTGAGAGAGCACATCAAACCCTTGGCCTGAGCCCCAACCCGGGCTGCCCACCAAGACCACTCATCGCCCGGCTGTTAAATTTCTGGGACAGAGACAGTACCTTACGGCTCGCTAGGGAAAAAGGCCCACTTACCTGGCAGGGCTCTTCCATCTCCCTGTACCCAGACTTTACTGCGATGGTGCAAGATGCCTGCCGCAAATACACCGGAGTCAAGACCACACTGAGGAACCTGGGCCTCGGCTACGGTATGGTGTACCAGACCCACCTGCGTGTCATTGTGGAAGGCAAGCTGTGAATCTTTGACACTCCAACGGCAGTACAGGAGTTCTGCCACACATGCGCAGAGGCACAAGGGACGCTCTGGAAAGATGCGCCATGAGGGTCGCCATCGGGCAGCAACTCCGGGGCCAGCGCCAACCTCTACTCTATTGAATAAATCCCTGTCCATCAATTAGAAACAGCGAGACAATGAAACATAGGAGGCAAATAGATCTGTAACGGTATACCACCTGGCCTCAGATAAAAGCCCCTAAAGTTAGAGTATAGCAAACGTACTCATCTCTTCGTAATTTGACGACTTTACAGCGGCTGGAAACTGGTGTAGTGTCGCCACCCCTTTCGTGTGTATCACATTCTGTTACTCATGATATTATTGTTGGGGTTGGGATGTTCCTGTTATAAATGCAACAGGGATGGGTGAGGGAGGGAGGAGAGCTGACAGTTTTGAATGGGAAGTTCTGCAATATTTTCTTATCAAGGCAACTGTTCTCAAACACATCGCCCCATACGCACCCCCCCTGTGAACATGCACAGTAGGCTACTACCATTTGTGGATGTAACACTAGTGACCTGGAATGTAAGGGGTTTGAATAATGCGCGTAAATGTGAACAGGTCCTTCATTAGTTGCAGAGACACCAGGTTGACATAGCCTTTCTACTGGAAACACACCTGCCCCAACGCCATCACCAGGCTTTGCATCCGCATGGGGAATGCATCAGTACTTCGCAGGTTACAGTACATACGCCAGAGGCCATTCCAACTGTCAATGGTCCATGCGGACACAGAGGGATGTTACCTTTTGGTGGATGGCCATCTCCTGGGGTATAGTATAGTTTCTATCAATATATATGCACCCAACACGGACAGCCCAGAATTTGTTTTACAACTTGCAGGCTCAGATAGACATGGTTGAAGCAGAATATATATGTAAGGGGGAGACTTGAATCTATTACTAGACCCCAAACGTGACAGCACTGCGAATAACCTTGACACCAAACCACATTCCCGATGAGCGATGGTTGAGCTGTGCGACACACATAACCTGGTAGATGCCTGGCGCTAACGACATCCCACTCAATCCGCCTACACATACTACTCTGTAGAGCATAACACTTGGACTCGACTGGACTACTGGCTACTTCCCCCAACATGACACCATGGTCCAATACTATACAACACCTCGCACGGACTACAAACGCCAATGCACTGCTGCGCCGCTCTGCTGGCTGAATTTCGTTAGGCGGCGGAAAGAGAAACGCACTTTTTAAGTAAATAGGCAATGGCCAGGAGAAATGGGGAGGAGGGGAGGCCTGGTCGCACACTTTCACGAATGCTGCAACCTCCTAGGTGTCAGCCCTATATAACCAGTCTCTGTCAGAGAGATGCAACTCTCATTACAGACACGCTCGATGTTCAGAGCGAAAAACGTACCTACTACCCTGATCTGTACACCTCCCGGGTCACGGATGACGCTGCAGACAGTTAGGAAATAGCTATGGTGTGGCTAAGCTCTGCACACCAGCAATTTCTCGGAGAACACTTCACATTTGAGGAAATAACCCAAGCCATTGAGGCCATGGATGGCATGAAGGCGCCAGGCCTCGATGGGTTCACGGGCATTTTTTACAAAACATATAAACACTTGTTGGCACCACATCTCCTCAGACTTTATAGAGAAGCCTTAGAAAGCAGGGTACTACTACCCACACTCCATGAAGCGGTAATCATACTGCTCCCCAAGCCAGGGAGAGATCCGCAACTATGCGGCTCGTACAGACCACTTTCCCTATTGAATTTCGATAACAAAATCCTAGCTAAAATGAACGCAATGCGGCTCTCCCTCCTACTTGATCAAGTCATCTCACCGGCCCAGTCGGGATTTGTACTGCACAGATCCACAGCTCTCAACTTACGTACACTCTTCTCGGTATTACATAGGATCTCTCCTGAGGTGCCTGCAGTGGCCGCCCTGTTGGACGCCTAGAAGGCGTTTGACTCCCTGGAGTGGCCGTTCCTGCTGGCCACACTACGCAAAATTGGAATTACGTTGGGATTCACAGCACTTATAACTCTTCTTTATACCCAGTCCACGGGCCGTATCTGTCTGAATGGGACGCTGACTGCCCCCTTCCCCCTGACACGAGGCACGAGGCAGGGTGGTCCGCTCTCGCCACTCCTGTGCATTATTGCATTAGATCTCCTGATCCGCCACTTACAGGAGCAGCATCTCCACAAGGGGCTACAATTCAAAACTGGCCAGCTCTTAATTACTTTATATGCAGATGACATTATTTTATATGTGCGGCATCCCAGTGAAAACCTGGTGCCTATACTCAGGGAGGTGGTCCGATATGGCACACTATCAGGGTTACATATAAATTGGAGCAGGTCTGAGATGTTTCCCTTGACAGAAGCGAAGGGTGGCATAGACTGCGAATTTCCACTGACGTAGTGTGATACATCAGTTAAGTATCTGGGTATCCATATTCATAAAGATGCAGAGCAGATAATAGGCCTGAACTATGGACCAGCATTGGACAAATTAGCCATTCAAATAGAACGCTGGCTGAAACTTCCACTCTCTCTTGCAGGTCGAGTAGCCATTAGCAAGATGATATTGCTGCCCAGGTTTCTGTATATGTTTCATAATATCCCCATCCCGCTTACCAACACGTTTTTTAATGCACTACACTCCAACCTTACACTCCTGGTCTGGAGTGGCAAACAGCCCAGGGTCAGCTGGGAGGCAATGATCCTACCATATGAGAGGGGGCCCTCACTTCCACCTGTACTACCTGGTGATCCAGTGCAGCTTTGCGCACCACTGGTACCACCCAGATGTTTGGATTCCTGACACTAAACCAGAAGCGGACCTGGCTGACCCAACCCTGCTAGCTGGTTTGCTGCTGGCGGGGCTACCACGAGACCCTTGCGACATCCAAACGGTATCCAGGACAAGCTGGGCTTGAAAACGGCTGGTCCGAATGACCGGTGGCCACTTAGTGTACTCATCAGCCCTCCCCCTAGCAGCCAATCCCTGGTTACCCATCACCCAGGGAGCGTTAGTGCACCGAACACTCAGTAAATACTCCTTTACCACCATGGGCGACCTATTCCCGGGGACACACGTGATCTCGAGAACGGAAGACACCCATTTTCAGAAGGCCCCAATAACGGATCAAGTTTATACTACGGTGGCTGCAGGGGGTGCTGAGAGCCCAGATCCCAAGCTACTCACCGGAACCCCCTTAACACTGCTTATCACAAATACAGAAGGGGAACAGGTAATATCTAAACTATATAAGGCTAGTCTGCTTTTACTTCCACCCAGGGACTCCAAGGTATGGGAGGCCTGGAAGTTGATCTTGGTCACCCGATACAAGATCCCCAATGGTACTACTGCTGTGAACAGACATGAAAGATCTCTCTTAATCACAGACACAAACTAGTCAATTTTAAGTTTCTGTGGCAAGTGTACGCAACGCCAGTGAAGCACAACAAAATTGATCCCACTCGGCCCCACACTTGCCCCAAGTGCCACGCACCGCTTGCGGATTTTGCACATATGAGATGGATCTGCAGCAAGATAGAACGGTACTGGCGGGCCATCTTTGCAAAGCTATCACACATGACTCACATCACTCTCACTCCTTCGCCAGAACTAGCACTCCTGGGCTATGTACATGATATCCCGCACTCTGTGTGCCACTTTGTAGCAGTCTCTCTCATGCTAAGAGGTAGATAGCCATCCAATGGGGCAGCAGGCACTCTCCCACACAAAAGGCGTGGATCAACAACTTAATTAATTGCAACACCAACTGTGATTTATTCGCCAACCTACAACCAATAGCATCCAGACCCCGCAAAATTTGGCAGCCATTGCGAGACTACCTCCTCGCGTTGGCAGATGCCCCGGGCTCCTTGCCGTAGCACAACCACGTATGCTCAACACTCACTGCATAAGGGCAGATGAATGTAATACAGGATGTGTCCTTTTGAATTAAGCTACTGGGCGGGGGGGGGGATGATTTTCAATTAAGTGAATCTGGTAAACTCCAAAGAGCGTATAGCCAACATCTGTCATACATAAAAAGAGGGGTGAAATATACTGCCTATTAATGTACTTGTACATGTCTTGATGAACAGTGCCTTTATTGTTAACACAAAATGAAAATAAAGTTTAAAAAAAAATCATTGTGTTGGCGTTCAAGGTGTAGGGAATTCCATGGCTGATGAAGCAGCAAAAGCAACAGATCGCACTGCTACCGTTGCTGCACTTACTCGTTCTAGCACGAGGATAGACATAGACCTCATGGTGGCCGCAATGCTGCTCACAACGACACTCACCTGCCAAAAGGCTTTCCACTAAAGTACTCCTACAAGCTAGATGCACAGAATATACCATACGCTCACAATCCTGGAGTGGGGGATAGAGTAATACCAAACACTGATCTCAGATTGAGGTTAATACTAGCTGCACACGCGGGTCTGGCTTCTGCATATGTGGGAGTGGCTGCTACAGATTCATTATTGCAGCAGCGCTATTGGTGGCCAGGTTTTTACAACCAGAACATGGACTTTGTCCTTAGATCTGACATCTGCCAGCGGATGAAGGGCTCCTACCTGGAGCGTCCACCACAGACACCTCTACTGATTTCAACCAAGCCTCTCCTTGTGTCTATCTGGACCATTGCGGCCCTTTCTCGTCAGATGGGGAGTTAAAGTATATCTTGGCAGCAGTGGATTCCTGCTCTCGGTTCCTGTGGGTATGGTCACAGCGGTCGGCTGACGCTCAAACTGTTATAAAGGATCTGCGAGTCTTTATCGGGTTACACAGTTGGCAATTACGTTCCGACCAGGGTCCTCTGTTTAGCTCTAGGGCTTACAAAGAGGCAATGGGAAGTTTTAGTGTCGCTCTGCATTTCTCATCTCCATAGCATCCAGAGGGAAATGCAGTAGTGGAGAGGAAAAAATGTGACTTAAAGCAGTCTTTGACAGCAAGGGTACTAGTCACAGGCCGTAGTTGGGTCCATCTTATATGGGGTCCAGAGAGTACTCAATAACCTTCCTAGAAAATCCCTTGGTGGCCAGACTCCCTATGAAATCCTGTTTGGGGTAAAGATGTGGGTCCCATACCTTGGCAATCCCAGCACAGTGGCGGTGGAAAGACCATTTGATATTAATGGACGTTTGACTGTTTTACGGGAACTGAATGACTTCCGGGACGAACAAAGTGACGCCCAAGTAAAAAGCACTGCCACGAAAGAAGTGAAGGTAGTCCCAGCGAGGCCTGGCTGGATCCCAAAGGTTGGGTATCTGGTCAGTGAGAAAATTGTGGACAAGAAAGAATTTGGGCCATCTTACAGAGAACCGGTACCTGTGCTGGCTGTTGATGGTACCAGAACCGTACTTCTTCCGCCCCTTGCCAGTGGCAAAGACAAAAGATTTGTCTCCATTGATCTGATCAAACCACACTATGTGGCTGATTCTCAACAGTAAGCCACATGGGCTCCTGAGTAGCTACCTGCTTCCTCTCGCTACAATACAGCACCGAAACCGCCCTCATCGCCGCCACCGACGACATCAGGACCCTGCTGGACAACGGCAAAACCGTTGCCCTCATCCTCCTGGACCTCTTGGCCGCCTTCGACACCGTCTGCCACCACACCCTACGCACACGCCTCCACGACGCGGGGATCCGCGACAAAGCCCTGGACTGGACCACCTCCTTCCTCACCGGCAGAACCCAGAGAGTCCGCCTCCTTCCATTCCGATCCGAAGCCACCAAGATCACCTGCGGCGTACCCCAAGGATCATCCCTCAGCCCGACTCTCTTTAACGTGTACATGGCACCGCTCGCCAACATCGTCCGATCGCACGACCTCAACATCGTCTCATACGCCGACGACACCCAGCTGATCCTCTCCCTCACCAAGGACCCCGCCACCGCCAAAACCAACCTCCACGAAGGACTGAAGGCCGTCGCCGAATGGATGAAGAACAGTCGCCTGAAACTGAACTCAGACAAGACGGAGGTCCTCATCCTCGGCTCCACCCCATCCGCCTGGGACGACTCCTGGTGGCCGGCAGCGCTGGGAGCTGCACCGACTCCCACCGACCACGCACGCAACCTGGGGTTCATCCTGGACTCATCACTCTCAATGACCCAGCAAGTCAACACCGTCTCCTCCTCCTGCTTCAACACCCTCCGCATGCTTCGCAAGATCTACAGATGGATCCCCACCGGAACCAGGACGGTCACCCAGGCCCTCGTCAGCAGCAGGCTGGACTACGGCAACGCCGTCTACGCGGGAACCACGGCCAAACTCCAGAAAAGACTTCAACGCATACAGAACGCCTCCGCACGCCTCATCCTCGACATTCCCCGCCACAGCCACATCACTGCCCACCTGAGAGACCTGCATTGGCTCCCCGTCAACAAGAGGATCACCTTCAAGCTCCTCACCCACGCTCACAAAGCACTCCACAACGCCGGACCAGCATACCTCAACAAACGACTCACCTTCTACACCCCGAACCGCCAGCTTCGCTCCACTGACCTCGCCCTCGCTCCACGCATCCACCGATCGACCACCGGCGGCAGATCATTCTCCCACCTCGCCGCCAAGACATGGAACACCCTCCCCATCTACCTGCGACAGACCCAGGACCTGCTGACCTTCAGGAGACTTCTCAAGACCTGGCTGTTCGAGCAGTAGCAGCACTCCCCCCCCCTCCCCCTCAGCGCCTTGAGACCCTCACGGGTGAGTAGTGCGCTCTACAAATGCTCTGATTGATTGAATACAGGAAGTTCAGATGGAAGCTTTAATAACCAACAAAGCATCCTCTCTCCAACGAGAGACAACAATAAACAACAACGAAGTACGTCTTCTACCTGCTACTACAACTACAGAAACACAGATTTCAATTCGGAAACCTTACAAGAATACAGAGGACGTCAATGTACCACAGATCGAGTCATCTCCCAGTTCTACAAAACCCGCTGAGCTGCCAAAACTAGATTGGACTGCCTCTGGCTACTTCATCGACTTTGATGACTTCTCATCGGATTCATCTGATCCGCCACCACCATTATCGCCTCTTCCTTTCAGGCTGAAAGTGCATGTCTTCTATCTTTGGCTGAAATGGACATATTTTGTTTCTCCATGGCTACATGTTTTGATTACAATAACGTTACTCTTCCTGATCCTTTGGGTTGGTTTTGTCACAGTCTTTTTTCCGCTTCTGAATGGACACTATCTCCCCACAATGGTCTGTAGTACAACTGGTGAACCTGGTTCTCAAAACTCATTCGTCATCACACTAAGAACGAAAAGACCTTTCCCTGGTGAACATTTCAGCTGTTCCAGTTCCTGATCAATCAATCAATCAATCAGGGAATTGTAAGCGCGCTACTCACCCATGAGGGTCTCAAGGCGCTGAGGGGGGGTCCGCAGATCTGTTTAGCCGAAGAGCCAGGTCTTGAGGGTCTTCCTGAAGGTGTTCAGGGAGGGCGCATCTGATGTCTGCCGGTAGCTCGTTCCAGGTCTTGGCTGCAATGTGAGAGAAGGATCTTCCGCCTGCTCTGGCTCTGTGGATGCGCGGGGTTTCGGCCAGTGCGAGGTTGGAAGATCGGAGGTTTCTTTTGGGTACGTGGAAGTTGATTCTGTCGTTGAGGTATTTGGGTCCGTTGTTGTGTAGGCATTTGTAGGTGTGAGTGAGGATGGGATTGTTTGGGATAGGGTATCATATGATGTGTATGGCCCCATGAGCTTTTACAAATTCCATACCTGTTCAAAGTTTCTTTGAATGATGTCATTACCCCTAGTACTGTTTCTGATATTTGGGACATTTATACAGTGCATGAATTGCTAGAAGATCTAGAGCATTCAACTGTTTTCTTCTAATGAATTGTATGAAGGTACAGCTATGATGAAATGTTTTGTTTCCTACATTACGATCATCATTTTCTGCATAAAGCTAGTATTCCTTGTGATGTTGTTTTCAATTGCACACAATGGCCCTACAACACCACGTGGTAGTTCAAGAACATTTGCGCAGACGTTTGCTCAGTTTTATGGGTATGATACATCTGACCCAGCCTCTTATTACTATAGGCTTGCATAATCACCTGCAAAGAAAAATATGCTGACAGACACCAATCTGATATATCCTGCTTCTTTTCTTTCCCAGCTGTCTGTACAAGGTTTTGACTTTTGTAGGGACACTATACATGTAAAGTCTATTTGGGGGACAAAAGACTGGCAGGTTCAGGGAACTGAGGCTTTGGTTAGAGCATGCTTGATAGCACAACAAATGATTTTCCTGAACAAAACTGTGCAATAAACATGTTTTGGATGCCGTAAGATAAACGATTTAAACACACCACAAATTCCCTTTTATCTGATGACCTGGAACTAAGGGACTTTTTATTAGGTCCTCGAAAACCACGTAAAAGCGCTTCTTGTATGCTACATACAACGAAATATGGAAGGTTTCTCAGCAGGAAGCTGCTGAATGCCTGCACGAAATTGACAGGGCGAACTTAGAACAAGCTCTGGCCGTGGTCGACAATGGTATGACCACCTTATCCTCTAGAATATACTCTTTGGGAAACATAGTATCATCAGCAATAGACATTGTGCAACAAGACACATCCACATTACAACATGGGCTTAAGTCTATCATGCTTTTGAGCTGAACATTACAAACACTACATTCTGGCTACGTGCCATGGTGACATATTAATGTCATGAGCCTTTTTTAGCCATACCATCTTACAGAATAACAGATACTTATGGCACCCAAAGATGCAAAATACACTATTTTAAACACAGAAAAACTTGAGAAGTTACCTTTCACCGTTGCTGAAATAGCATCCTCAGATTGAATAATTCATGGGTATATTACAATGACAGTTTCGACACATCTTTTTTTACAGTACTGTCTACATCATCACCAAGTGGGCAGATATGAAGCATTAGGAGAAGGGTTTGTAAGCGAGTATTGGGAGCTTCCTTTCAAATGTTGATGTTGAAATAAGGATACTGAAGTGTTTCTTATGGGTTCAGACTGTGAGAATACTTTAAGCTGGTCCTCAGTTTGCAAGGACGTTTCCTGCATGGGGCCTGTAATTCTTCTGTGGCTAACTTATCTTGCTACTTGAAAGGTTCCCCAGCGACAATGATATGTCCGGCTTTCAGATTCCTCTTTAACGGGAGTTACCTGATGCTGAAAAGTCAAGGTTGCTGCGGAACGAAGCCGGGGGTTGCCTATCTGGTGATGGTTTCTTCCACTGTTACTTGTTGTACACAAGTACTGTTTCATACTGCCCGTACAGTTAGGAAGGCAACGCTTTGTCCTTCAATAAATCTTACTAATGTGCTAATTGATGTCCTGAGCAAACTGAAAGCCTTACTGTTTCAAAAATATGTGGCCTTAACTTCTGCTAAGGAGATGTTTGATCTTCAGGTTGCAAGGTCCTCTTCAGAGATACAGGCGCTACTCCACACTAACTTCCCACGACATTTTGGAGAGCTGGTGCATCATATTTTTAACATATCTAGTATTAAGGGAATTACGCATTTTTTCAAAAGTTTAGGCTCTGGGTTGGTTAGCACCTTCCAGACAGTTTTCGGAGACATTTAATCTTTTATCTACTTTGTACTCCGTAGCATCTTTGGAAGTCTTCTGCTGGTCCTCTTCCTGATTGTCGGGACAGTTATTTTAATCTTTTTGCTCTGCAATGGATGTCCCATTTTGAGATCAAATGGCACTGGCACTACCTCATGTGCTACTGTGCCTTGAGAGCATGGTTTATTGCTTTGGTGCACCCTTGCTGAACTGAATGAGCATTGGTTCTTATCTTTTCAGCCTGTATGGCTTCACTGCGTGCAACTCGTGTTCCGTTATCTGCTGTGCACTTTTGAGTGTGGTCTGGATTTATTCTGGGATCGCAACTGGTTGAGCCTTCGGACATAAATGTACTGGTGGGCCCCTTAAAAGCCCATTTGTATAACTGTCCTCTGTGTATTCCATTGCTCCTGGCCGCATTCTACGAGCCTCCCTGGGAAGCTTCTGCTCCTGGTGGATTGGATCTTGGCTCTGGTCTGGCAAAACCCCAACTGGATGTGATCACTCCCTTGGCAGCTGCTGTGGGGGCTGGATGGGAACACATTTGCTCTATAAACCTGCTCCAATGTGTGCCTATTGGATCATCCTCTGCGGATGCTGGGAACAGAAATGTTTTGTCTACCATTTGGAACACATAAACATTCCTCTAGTTCGTTTCGTGGGAGTTTTCAATTTGGCCTGTTTTTAACATCCTAAATTGGTTTTAATATGGTTTTTATTTTTGGTTTTATATTTTTAATGGCTTTCTTTGTGCTTTTGGCTTATGAATAGCATGATTGCCTTTTTTAATTGTTTTTCTAGCTCAATTTTTTACATGAATTTTATGATTCATTTTTACATCTGCACATGCTGTTGCCTCTTTCTAACCATAGCTTCCTGTTTATTTAGCTAGCTAATTAGTCAACTTATGTTCGCGGAGTGTGTGTTAGGTGTCCTGGTTAGGCCTAGAGGAAAACACTGCCATTTTTGCATGCACACGGTTTTCCTAGGTTGCCTTCTCTTTCACACACTGACTTCTGACAAACATTTGCATCCGTGACAGTGTGGATTAGCTTCCAAGAAACTATACTTGCTTACAAAATCAACTTCGCAAACAACACTATCATGATACCTTGAACATCACATACAAGTTCTACACATACATTGTGCAAATGTGATTGCTTGTTTTCATCCAAGTGGTGACATAGTTATGTATAGTACATAAACAATGGCGGCCTCACTAGAATGTTGGCCGAAGGCAAGGATGCTTTCTGTTATAAATAAACAAGCATTTCTGGGTTTAGGCAGAAGAGCACTTGCTGATATTGTGAGGTCATCCACGCTGAACACTCAGCCCACCTGCTTGCTGATCCCTCGGTGAGGAATGTCCAATTTGTGACCAAGACTGAGGCCTACATTCTATCTGTTCAGGTAACGGGGGTTGGATCATCCAGTAAGGGGATTCCTGGTAGAATACACACACCCTAGATGCTTAGGTTAGGGTATGCATAGTAGGAGTACGCCAAATTTCTATATTGTTTTATATGCTTGCATATATACATTGTTTTAGCACAGTGGTGGAACTTTTCATTCTGTTCACTGTCCAAATACTTGTAATCACTCTCATTTGCTTCTGTCTATTGATCATTGCAGCACATACATTTTATACAAGAATCACAGTGGTTCAATAAATATTCAAAACACCCCTCTTTGTATTCTTTGTATATTTCTCTGAGAGAAAGAGAGCATGAGTGACTGAGCAAATGGTTCTAGATTTGTTACCACAATTCCTGGGGGATCAGGGTTGTCCTATTCAGTGGTTGCCAGAACCATTTTACCTGTTTAGGTATAGGGGTGCTTATGGTGGCACTGTGAGCCAGCTGGCCTATGGGACAACATATCCTGAGGGGGTACTTGGAATTAGTCTGGCAACATCCCAACGTTTATGCCATTCACAAATGCGCAGTTCCTACTGTAGAGTGGAAACTACTTGACAGAAGAACAGAGCCATGAAGTGACTGACTTGATTGCGTGTCATAACTAGGACCATGAAAAAGGCAACAATCTTAGCCCTACCAAATTAGTCCGCAGAGTGGGGCAGCATGGGTAGGTCTGTAAAGAATCTGCAGCTAGATATTGTCTCTACCAGATAATGCATTACCGAAGGTAAGTAACTTGTTCATCTGATAGAGACTTCTAGCTACAGAATAAATACCCAAGCCATACCATCCTGGCGGTGGGCTGTGGACAGATTTCTTACATTAAGAAGTCCTGCAGGACCGAACAGGTAAAATGCCCGTCCCTGCAGACCTCACTGTCCAGGCAATAATGCTTGGCAAACGTGTACAAAGATGCCCACGTTGCTACCTGATAGATGCACAGGACTGGGACACCCCGAACCAACGCCGTGGTCGCAGCCTTCTCCCTGGTGGAATGAGGTCATAAGCCCTCAGAGTGCTGCTTCCTAGCCAGGGCATAGCAGTTCTTAATGCAGAGAAGAACCAGCATGAAATGGTCAGTTTCTGCACTGCCCAATCTTTTTTAGCTCCCAAGTAACCCACAAAGACTTGGTCATCCACACGGAACTTTTTTGTGCAGTTAAGTTAAAATGACAACGCTCTTTTTGGGTCCAGACAGTGGAGATGCTCCTCTTCCTTAGAGGGATGCGGAGGAACAAAAAGGGTGGGCAGCGTGACTGTTTGACTCAGATAGAAATGAGTCACCCCTTTTGGTAAAATGTATGCTTGGGTGCGAAGCACCACCTTATGCACTTTTGCTTGACAATGCCTGCAACTCGCTTATCCTCCGGGCAGATGTTATCACCACCAGAAAGGCTTTCTTGATGGTAAGCAGCCGGAGGGCACAATTATGCAAAGGCTCAAAAGGAGTGCACCTAAGAAATGTGAGAACCAAATTAAGGTCTCACTGTGGCATGAGAAAGGGCGTAGGTGGAAACATATGGACAAGCCCTTTTAAGAATCTATTCACAATAGGAGATTTAAACAAGGAGCGTTGATCTGGCAGCCGCAAGAAAGCAGAGAGAGCAGAAAGATAACCTTTGAGAGTACCCAACCAGGGGCGTTGGAGCATTGACCAACTTACATTTTGGCCCCCCAATTGCATATATTTATTTCGGAGGATTGATCTTATCCGTAGCCGGCCCTCTTAATGTATTGAGGGCTGAGGCGGGCCTGAGGAGGGGGTGGGGCTTCACAGACTGACTGACACCGTCATCAGTGCTAGCCAGCAGAGCACCTGGGGCCCATGTGCGCCTGTCGGGTTGGACGGCTTCAGCTCTCTGGCCAACCCGACATGCGCGCTAGAGGCCACTCAGAGCCTGTCCAGCAGCTGATACTGGAGACGGGGCTGACTATAAGCCGTGGCCCCTGGGCTTAGTAAAGAGCGGTGAGGTCCCCTGCCCCAGCCAATCCAGGCGCTCCTGTAACAGCAGGAGCAGTGTCTGGATTGGCTGAGAGACGCAGGGGCCTCTAGCAGCATGTCACGTGACAACACAGCGCAGGGTTGGGAGGAGGCTGTGTGTGCCGAGGAGCAGAATTTCAACATGGAGCTTAGAGGTAAGGACACTATGCAGTGTTTTTTACTCAGATCTGATTTTATATTGTTGCTTTCATGCTGGTGGTTGGGGCGAACGGTAGCGTACGGGCACAGCTCCAGTGATATTGGTGTTTCAGCTTCCGGAGGAAGCTCTGGCTGCGGTGGGAGCAGCGGGGTGGAGACTGAGAGCCCGTTATCTGGGAAGCAGCTCGGAGCACGATGCAGCTCGAGCGATGAGAGTCAAGCCAGCACATGCCTGAGCCTCTCACTCATGCAGGGAGGTTGCTGTAACCTGGAGAGCAAAATAAACCATGCTCATCAACAGACCACAGGATCCTCGAGTTTCAGCGTCCTCTGTGCTGCTCCCTTTAAAGGTTCATTAATTCATGGCTTGGGGCAGTGGGGGTTTTAATTTTCCTTATTTCCTCAAAAAATGTAAAGCATTTCCAAACTTAACCCCCATCTGATAAAATAGCTTTTTAATCCTGTCATAGCCCTTATCTTCCAAGCACCGATAAAAGTGTTTACAGTGGGAAGGCCGGATAATTACTTTCATTACTGGTCCTGGGGTACCAGCATCATATAAGTATTACAGGGTTCGGCACAACCTGTGTTCAACCATGAAGATCGTTTTCAAGAGTTTTTTTGTTTAAAATATGTGATGTTGGGCCTGCTCCAAAAACATTCAACTGATGGTACCGGACTGAGATGCCTGTTTGCACTTTCTGCAGCTATTCGTCACTGTCAGGTTAAACCAGGCCCTTATCAGGATTCTAATAACTCGTGCATATTATTTCACACTGCGTAGCTCGTGTCCTGAGGCTTCAGAATATGGAAATACGCCTGCAGTGTACACTGCTGGCCTCTTGAATGCTGCTGCTTACTGGTGCGCCTGCGCCGGTAATACAAGTATTGCTTGGACTTGCCAGCGCAAACCACGTATGGTTAAGTGTGTCATTTATTGCTGTGCCATGCTCTGTAACACGGCAAAGTGCAAACACAAGGCAATAAAGGACCAAACAGTCTGATATGTGAGCTTATTCCTCCCAAAAATGTGTCCTTTTGCCCCAAAAATGCAAAATAGGATGTAATTTGTCTACATAACACCACACCTGATTAATAGAGTTCTCGACTGTTCTACTGGCAGAAAGTAGTATGGGCGAAATAGACTGGTCCCATAGGGCTGGACCCAGGGCAGGAGAGAGAAGTCGGTGTGATTGACCGTGTGTGGTTTCTCGCTTAAGTCAGAGTCAGGAGCCTTCCTGCAGAGTCCCAGGGGGATTGAACTTCAAAACCTCTGGGCGTTTAGTCTTCAAAGCATGACCGACGAGAATCATTCAAGCAGTCAGCTGTGTACAGTATTGTGTGGTGTGTGCTGTGACATGTATTCTCCCAACAACCAACCAGGCGTAGGATGCTGTTGTTCTGTGTGATGTCCTTTGTGTTGCTGTTGTGTTCTGTGTTACTATTGTGTTCTGTGTGATTTCCTGTGTATTACGGTTGTGCTCTGTGTGAGGTCCTGTGTGTTACTGTTTTGTTCTGTGTGATGTCCTGTGTGTTATTGTTGTGTTCTGTGTGATATCCTGTGTGTTACTGTTTCGAACTTTTACGCCCCACTACTTTCAGATCTCACCAGCCGCCACTGTACCCAACGCAGATCCCTGCGGGCAAGGGTAAGAATAAAAAGAAGGATTGTAGATAAAGAGGCAGAAAGAGGGTCCATAGACCTTTCTGGACCATATTTTGCCAACGGCAGGCGTATACCATCTTAGTGGAGGGCCGCCTGGCTGCCAAAATAACATTACAAACTTCGGGAGCAAGATCGAAAGCTATCAATTGTCGCAGCTCAATCTCCACGCATGGAGGCGAAGAGTTGACAGGTTCGAGTGGAGGACCCTCCCTTGCTGCTGCAACAGAACATCCTCCCGAAGGGGCAGCTTGATCGGAGGATCAATGCTCATTCAAAGAAGCTTGAGATACAAAACTCTCAGTGCCCAGTCCGGGGTCACAAGAATGACTTGGGCCCGGTCACTCCTGATCTTCTTCAGAACCCTGGGCAGAAGTGGTATGGACGGAAAGGTGTACAGGAGGCCTGAGTTCCACTTGCGGCGAAAAGCGTCACCAAGCGCTAGCCGCCTTGGAAACTTCAGCGCATAAAACTGCTGACATTGCGCATTCTCTTTGGAGGCGAACAGATCCTACCAAGGCCCTCCCCATTGCTGAAAGAGACCTTGCATCACACCTCTGACTGGAGACACCATTTGTGATTCGCTAGGCATCTATGGCTGAGTTTGTCTGCCCTGGTATTCAGAGAACCTGCCAGGTGTTGAACCACCAGGGTTATGCCCTGCTGTTCCAACCATATCCAGAGACACAGGGCCTCTTGACAAAGAGTCCACGACCCCACCCCGCCCTGCTTGTTGCAATACCACATGGCGGTTGTGTTGTCTGTGAACACTTGCACTAACTTTCCCTTAACAGAGGGAAGAAATGCTTTCACTGCCAACCGGATCACCCGAAGCTCCAACAAATTGATGTGGAGCTCCAACTCCGGCGGAGACCAGTGTACCCCTGATCTCCACTTCTCCCAGATCCCAGGAGTGATACATCTGTCACTACTGTGAGATCTGGTTGGGGAAGGGAGAGGGGTCTGCCTCTGACCCAATAGCAGTTTGTCAACAACCACTGCAGGTCTTTTGCAGTTCCCTCCAAGATCTGGACCATGTCAGAGAGATTCCCCTGATGCTGCGCCCACTGAAACGTTTTATGTCCCACTGCAGAGCCTGCATACTCCATCTGGGGTGGTTCATCAACAGGAAGCAGGAGGCCATGAGGCCCAGTAGCATCAGAGTCAGTCTCAACGAAGTCCAGGATAGAGGCTGAAACATCGGTATCATAACCTGAATATCCTGGACTTGCTGCTCGGGAGGATAGGCCCAAAACTGCACTGTGTCAAGAACAGCTACAATGAAAGGGGGCATCTGAGAAGGAGTCAGGTGTGACTTCGGCACATTTATAGAGAACCCCAGGGAATGCAGGAGGTTTGCCATAGTCTGGAGATGGGAGATGACAGCCTGGGGTGAGGATGCCTTCAACAGCCAATTCTCGAGGTAGGGGAAGACTGAAACCCCCAACCTGCGCAGATGAGCTGCTACCACCGCCATCCCCTTGGTGAACACCCGAGGGGTACTGGTAAGGCCAAAAGGTAGCACGGTAAACTAAAAGTGCTCGTGGCTTACCTTGAACCACAGGTAACGTCTGTGGCCCGACAGGATGGGGATGGGAAAATACGCGTCCTGCAAGTCCAGCGCTACCATCTAGTCTCCGTGGTCTAGGGCAGACAAGGCCTGAGCCAGCGTGAGCATCTTGAACTTCTCCTTTTTGAGGAAGAGATTGATGGTCCGAAGATCTAAAATGGGCCGCAACCCTTTGTTCTTTTTCAGTATCAGATAGTAGCTGGAATAGCAACCACTTCCTACTTCTGAAATCGGAACCCTCTCTATAGCTTCCTTGGCCAGAAGAGCAGTAACTTCCTCTTGGAGTAAAGTTAGATGATCCTCCGCCCGCCGTTATTGAATTGGCGGAATAGAAGGAGGAAAATAAAGGAAAGGCAAAGAATAGCCGTCCTGAATGATCTGCAAGACCCATTTGTCCAATGTTATGGACCTCCAGCAGAGGCGATTGTGTTGAATTATCCACTGTCTCAAAGCTCCATCATCTAATGGACCTCTGTAACTTCTCTGTAAAGGAAAACGTTTTAGAAGATAGACATCATATTTTTAAGCTACAGCAGTTAATTTATCATATGTAATTGCTGCATGTCTTTTAATCTCTTTACTCAGGTAAATCTTGATACTGGTTCAAATGTTCAAGTTCTAAACACCCTTTAATAATCTCCTCTAATTCCACTATTAGTTTGGAAACATTGAGGTGTCTCTTCCTTTCAGGTTCTGGGGTAACTTGTCATTCTGTACTCTCTGTCTTTTTAAATCCTTCAGCTTCCTCAAACTATGGTGGAAAAAAACCCATCTTCGAATAAATTGGTCTCTCCCTGGGCTATTTGTGTCATAAAGACAATCCTTACCCCTTCTCTCAATGATTAAATCATTTGCGGTGGATTCCAGGCAAAAATCGGTGAATTTTGTGATGTTGGAACACATCCTGTTACAGGTGCTCCTCCAGTAGCTCCTTGGACTGCTGCATTTGAAATGACATGAGTCGGACCAGTCATTGTGCGAATCTCTAATGGCTGTGCTGTCACAACCCTAGTAACGGGTGTTGGTACAGCTACAATTGAAGCAGTAATACTGTAGGAATATTCTCAATTTGTGTAGGCACTACATTTGTTATAACAGATTGCACCGCAGGCTCCATCCTCTGTCAGGGTCTTTAAGTCTGAATCGTATTCGGGTCTATGAGTGCAGTAACGACTGTTACATCAGATGTCGAAGTATTCTCAGCATTTGTATAGGGTTCACATAAGGTGGTGGGCACACAGTTAACAATGCATCCAATATTTCATTCCCTGAATCACCATCAGTTTCTGTCTTCTTCTTATCTTTTTCATCTTCTTTTCCATGCATTTTATTCTTTTTCATTTTATCTGGTGTCTCAGTAGTAATAGCTGGGTATAATCTAGTACCCTCAACTATGGCTTTCCTCCATCTCTGCTGTTCCTCATCCCATCACACATCTGCATAATTATGCACTGCTCTTCTAGTCTTATTCTGGCATTTCTCTCTTTCCCTATCTCATGCTGTCTTTTCCCACATATTTAATGCTTTGCACTGTACGGGTCTAGGTGGTGGCTTAATTTCGTACAGCTTCTCCTTCAATTTGTCAATAATTCTCAAGTCAAATGTACCCTAACTTGGAAAACTCAAAGGACTCTCCTTTTCAGCAATCTTGCACCATTGACGAAGCCACAAACATGTATGGAATCCCAATTTCTTTGTCATATAATGCGCAGGAGTACCCTTGGGGGGCACTTCTTCACCTTCCTGTATCCGAATTGTAACATCACCTCTGACAAAGTTTTTAAATCCTTGAGACATTTTGTTATTTTGCAAAGTTTAACAACAAATGGTTAAGTGAGGGGCGTGGCTTGCCTGGCTCACAGATGGAAGCACCTTGAACGAGCTCCGGCGGCCGCTCCTAGAAATCCTACAAGATCCTATACCAATAGGGAGGTAATCCCGGTCTGCTTCCCTGCCAGGTTGGCGGAACAATAGGGGCATGCACTGGCAGAATTTAAAAGCAACAGCTGATCGCGGAACGAAGGAACAGCGAATTGCAGGCTGAGGACCCGTACGGAGCACCGCCGCCATTTTGCACTGGGCGCGGGCCTCGAGATAGAGCTTCTGTGGCTGCCGGTGCTGCCCGGGATTGGACACAGGGGCCCGTAGTGTTCGGATGTGCAAGCTAAGGGGACGCTGGAAATTGCTGCGGTGAGCGCTCACATTACAGGTACTGAGCGCGTTTGCCCCTGATCCCTGCCCGCGCGCTGAGGCCTAGGCGGCTGGCCTGCATGAGTGCTGCGGTGCGGCTGGGCCCTGTCCACGGCGAAACCGCATTGTTATAGCTCCTTCGGGCGTGGTGCACGAAGGCGCCGCAGTGCCGACCAGTGCCACGGGGACACGGTGGAAGACCCCCAGGTGTGCGCGATCCTTGCTGGACTCCCGCTGAGAGTGTACAACGACGTGGGTTGCAGCTGACTGCGCCAGCTGAGAGCTCGTGAAGGGCGGAATAAGGACCGGCTGTGTGGTGTCCAATACAACAGCTGCTGCCTTTAGCTACGTAGCGTGGTTGGAGTAGACTTCTCCGCGTGTGGGATTGAGGTTACTCCGCCGCAGCGATTGGGACGTTCAGATTGTGCTGCGTAGGGAGGCCGATAAACAAGTGACTGCAGGGCAATTGAAGTAGTGGTAGAGCTGTGCACGACTGAGGAAGTGTACGGAACCAGTTACTTTACCCCTTACACCTACGAGGAGTGCTCCCAAGCCAAAGTGGGGACGCAGGACACACCACCTAGAGGATCCGGTCGCACGCAGCGACAGAACTTGATGACCTGTGCCCAGACGAGATTGTGAGTACTGTGACACATGGTAAATCGACCTCGACATAACTGGCTTGCGGGGAGCGAAATAAGAACTGAGGTAACATCCGCCTGCTTGGCTCCGAGGTAGAACCTGTTGACATCCCTAGTTGCTGATCACTTCATTGGTGGGCCAGGCTGTTCTGTGGGAGCTTGCATATCCAACCGTGGGCACTAAAAATGGGGAAAACTGACAAAACACAACCGAAAATACATTTCCCCCAGAGGCAATCCTCCAGAAATAGGGAAGATGACTTGGAGGCGACGCCAACATTAACCTCCACGGATACTATGGACCAGGAAGGGGACATTCGTCAAATACTAGCGGCTATGCAACGAAGTCTGACGTCAATAGACACGAAAATGGATTCGTTATCCTATAGAATGGATAGAATGTCCGAAAGAGTAGATAAGCACGCCGAGAGGATTGACATGGTGGAGCGCCGTATCTCCGATGCCGAAGATACCCAGAACGCAATGGGAGCAACGCAAAAACGTATGGATAAAATCCTGGCGACGATCAGTGATAAAGCGGAGGATATTGAAGCGCGCTCGCGCAGGAATAATGTGCGCATTCTTGGACTGGCTGAGACCACACCAACAGGGGTGATGGAGTTATTTGTGGAAAAACTACTGATTCACTTGCTGGGAAGAGAGACATTCTCCGACGTCTTCGTGGTGGAGAGGGCGCATAGGGCTCTGGCGGCTCGTCCACCTGTCGGGGCAGCCCCGCGCCCGGTAATAGCTCGTCTCCTTAATTATAGGGACAGGGATGCTGTACTACGGAGGGCGAGGGAATTGAAAACACTCCGTTACGAGGGATCAGAACTCTCCATTTTCCCGGACTTCACACCGCTGGTGCAGGAGGCGCGGAAACAATTTGGTCCGGTGAAACGCAAACAGAGATCTACAGCTCGAGTATGCTATGTTGTATCCGGCCAAACTCAGAGTCAAATTCGAGGATAAACCACGTTTCTATACCGATCCGGATCAGCTGCAGCGAGACCTGAAACAGTACGGCTTGAAAAGGTCGGATAATTCGAAGGAGGCGCCGGCAGCCTCGGGAACGTCCATGAGTGTAGCCGCAGTGAGCAATGAAACCGAGGAGGACTGATCGACAAGAACTCAGTGACTCCTGCTGTTCCTTACGATAAGTAGAGTTTAGCTGTCATAATAGACTTGCAGAACTGCACTCCTATATTGGATCGCTTAAGGCTTAGAATACTTACTCGCCAGTGTTGGGCCTGTTACTGCTATCTTTTTCTTAATGTGAAACCCAATTGGTGTAGCCATATAGGAGCGGCCCCGGCCTAATTCTTACTGTTAGGCATTCGTTAGACGTATTGTGGGTCGGGCGGCCTATGCCTTCACGTGTATACCACATGTTATCAATCACAGGGGTTCTTATTGGTTGGGGTTGGGTCTCATTGTTGGGTGGGAAGGGAGGGATATGTTGTCAATTCGTATCTACCTTTTTTGATATGGAGTGGGAGGGCTGTGGGGTGGGGCTGTTGGAGGGCATGCACACTATTGAATATACAACTAATGATGTTTGGGTAGGTGCTGCTAGAGCACTATGTAGGTACCGCTGTTATGACAGGGATGTTACAACAGACACCTGACTGAGCACAACACAAATGCAAGTATTATAAACTTTATGTCCTGGAATGTACGAGGGTTGAATGATCATAGGAAGATTCGGAAAGTGGTAGCATACTTAACTAGACACTCAATAGACGTGGCAATATTGCAAGAAACACATTTGGCTCCCACAACGGGATTATTATCGGGTCGCCGCATGAGAGGCACATGTGCAGCTGCAGGGTTTACATCTCATGCCAGGGGGGTGCTAGTGTGGGTCCGTCGAAACTCAGGAATACAACTGCATATACTAGAGTCGGATTCAGGTGGGAGATATATTATTGTCAAATGTCAAAAAGAAAGATTTGTGATATTGCTGGTAGGGATCTACGGACCCAATTACGATGATCCTGTATTTTATCGGACGTTACATCAGAAACTCGTAAAATATGCACATATTCCTATGTTATGGGGGGGGGACTTCAATTGTATACAAGATCCAGAATTGGATAGGTCTAGCGGGCATGTCAGATCCCCTTCCAGAGCAGCTCGAGCAGTGGCAGACATTGCACTGCAAGAAGGATTGCGGGATGTTTGGAGATATATCGCACCACAAGGTAGGGAGTACACACACTACAAAGCAGCGCATAATATACACATCAGGATAGATTATTGGTATGCCTCAAACACACTACTCTCTTCAATTACGAATTTCCAACATAGGGCACGTACACTGTCGGATCACTCTCCGGTTTCGTTTAGTTTAATACTCCCCCGGGAGGCCCTAAATACGCACTCCTGGAGATTCCCGCTATATTCACTTTTGGACCCCGTCTTTCGTGCGGAGATGGGCAGGGCAATTGATGAATACTTTTTAACTAACGTGGGGAGTGTACCTACCATGGCTTCAGTTTGGGAAGCTTTTAAATTATATATTAGAGGGGTAACGATATGCAAACATGCGGGGGTGCTCAAATCGTTACGTAAAAAAATGCACGTACTGGAAACCAAGATACGTGAGTTAGAACGGCAGCACCAGACTGCGGCAGACCCACGTATCTTGGAACAAATTAGAGCATTGGTCACAGACTTTAATGAGGTAGCGGATGATGAGGTAAAACATTTGGGGAAGTACGCAGTAGCCCGTGCATACGCAGAGGGTGATAGACCAAGTGCTACACTAGCAGCTACTATTAAGCCACATCGTAGCAATAGTCACATATTGAATATACGTACTACAGGAGATACAATGGTTGACACTACCCCAGAAATACTTGAAGCGTTTGCCGACTACTATCAGAGCCTCTATACCTCTAGGGAGACAACTGCCACGGAGTCGGAGATGGAGTACCTTACATATATCACTATGACATGGTTGGCGAATGCAGATAGAGAAAGACTTATTGGACCACTCAGGCCTACTGAGATTGTAGCGGCCCTGAAAGATATGCCCAGCGGGAAGGCCCCGGGGGCAGATGATTTGACGGTGGCCTTCTATAAGACTTTTCAGGACAAATTACTCCCGCATTTAGTTAATCTATTCGAAGAAATGGCTAAGACAGGGCAAATGCCCCCTTCGATGAGGGAAGCTACCATAATTACTCTTCTCAAACCGGGCAAATCCCCAGAAGAGTGTTCGTCATATAGACCATTGTCACTTCTCAACACAGACACAAAGCTATTTGCGAAAATTTTGGCAAATAGATTGTCCCCGCTGCTGCCCAAGCTGGTAGGGCCGGAACAAACGGGATTTGTCCCTGGTAGAGCTCTATCGGGCAACCTTCGTGCACTGTTTGGAACGATAGCACACATACAGCCAGAAATCAAAGCCGCGGCTCTATTTATAGATATAGAAAAGGCTTTTGACTCAGTTGAGTGGCGGTTTCTGTATGCTGTGCTTCGGAAAGTGGGAATTGGGGAGGTGTATATTCAATTGATACAGGTGCTTTATGCAAATCCCATTGCAAAGGTGCGAATCAATGGAGCACTGTCTCGTACTATTCATGTCACTAGAGGCACCCGGCAGGGCTGCCCACTTTCTCCCTTGCTGTATGCACTTGTGGCAGAGCCCTTACTATGTGCTATACGTGAATATCATGCATTCCGCGGCATACGATCACCACATTACAACCTGACAGGGGCGGCTTATGCAGATGACATGGTATTATATATCCGGGATCCCGACACAAACTTAATACCAATGTTGCAAGAGGTAGAAACGTTCAGTAAGCACTCTAGTCTCAACATCAATTGGCATAAATCGATTATATTTCCATTAACCCCAGCTACTACCCAGGTACAGACCACATACCCACTAGAGTGGACCACTGACCCAGTGCGATACCTTGGTGTAAAGGTGCATACGGATGCTGACCTGGTCCTCTCCTCCAATTACGGGTGTGCTATACAGAGGTTGGCGGAGGTAATAGACAAATGGATAAAGTTGCCACTCTCCCTCTTAGGGCGTATTGCATTGGTAAAGATGGTGGTACTGCCACGCTTCCTGTTCCTCTTTGTCAACATACCTATTGGTATTCCACAATCATTTTTTAGCAAACTACGCACTTTATTAATAAAACTAGTTTGGGCTGGTAAACAACCCAGAGTGCGGTGGGATACTTTAACCAAATCTTATGCTGAAGGAGGTCTGAATGCTCCAGATATGGAACGCTATTACAGAGCTGCCCAGGCGTTGCATACACATTGCTGGGTTCATGGGCCGCACGACCTCCCACATCTTCTGATAGAACACAACATTATTTCTCCTGCCCTGTTGCCTTTACTTATGACAGGGGCAGCACGTCACTCACTAAGGAAGATTGACCCTGTGCATTGTTCGGGACTGCAATTTTCCAAAATGGCACAGAAATGTGAGCTACCTGTGATCTATTCTCCGAAATTGCCTTTGGGATGGTGCAATTGGCTGCCATTGCGCACTGACACTGCTGTGATGCGTACCCTCACTAAATTGAACATAGTATATTTCGAAGACTTATTCCTTAATGGAGAAGTAAAAACATGGGAGCAGGCATCGACCCCTACAATATCATCCACACAACTTGATGTCTTCCAATACCATAGGTTCCGTACCGCCCTGCGGGACAGATTGGCCGGCACTACGGAGGAACCGGAGACGTTGCCTCCACTTACATATATATTACAGGCCCCAAATACACAACATGGTATTACATTACTGTATAAACTATTTAAGCCTCACGGGGTACAGAATAAAGAAAAATACCAAAGGGATTGGGAGGAAGAGCTGGGAATGGAAGTGACACTTACACAATGGTCATGGTGCTTTAATAGGATTAAAACAATTTCATCTAACGGCAGTCACCGATTAGTTCATTTTAAGTATATTCATAGAACATATTATACACCGGTCCGACTCTGTAGGTACGGGCTCCGAGATACGGATAACTGTCTGCGTTGTAATGCCCCGGGAGCGCACTTTATGCATCTGGCATGGGATTGCACTGGTATTCGTAACTTTTGGAGGGGAGTGTTTGAGATCCTTACTACAATGCTGGGATGTGACATTCCAGAAACGCCATTAACGGCATTACTGGGTTATGACAAGCTGATCCCAAAGGGGGTGCGTAGACTAGCGGCTATTTGCTTAATGCTAGCTAAAAGAAGAGTAGCAATGCGGTGGATGAAGGGTCCATTGCCAATGATTGCTGACTGGAAGACTGACTTGGTCTATTGCTCTACTCAATTTGATGTTTATAATGAACTGTTACCGGTGCGATGTGCACCAAAAGATATATGGGGACCATATAGGGCTTACCTGCTAGAAACGGCAGCGAATGTAGAGGATGCTGATGAACCGCGCACTGGTGTGGGATAATGTGTTCAGGTATGTTACATACTGTGCCTACATAAAGGGAAACTGTGAATTGTTTATGTCACAATTGATTAATGATCATCACCCGAAGTACTGGGACAAAACTGTTCAGCTAGTCACTGTGTTGGTAACAAGTAATGCTGCTTGAAGTATGACATTTAACAGAAGGTACCACAAATGTATGTTGTACGTCATTGATCAATGGTGTATTCTATCAAGACTAGGTATGTCCTCCACAGGGGAAATGTCAATGTATTTTGTTTCAATGAAAAATTTGAAAATAAAGTTTAAAAAACAAAAACAAATGGTTAAGTGATGCAATTCAAAATTCTGTGTTTTGATTCTATTCCATAAACGTCAAATTCCCTTTTCCAATCCTGTTGCAGCTTTAATTCTTGAAGACTCATTAACCAATATTAATGCAGTACTCACACAACAACTGACTTGTTACAGTGCGGCACACTGTGTTGTCATCAACTAATCACAGCGCAGCAGTACACCAACCTACTAATCAACATGGCATGATGTATGATCTCACACCTTGCAGCGGTTCATCCTCCTTTACAATTTCTCTCATACACACAGTTCTGTAATCTTAGACAAATGTAAATAAGCAAATCTTTGTCTGCTCCACTAAAGAGAATGAAAAGGCAACTAAACAATCGGAATATTAAGGTTTTAAAACCTTCTGTCTTTTCACACAACAAAATGAAATTTTGACTAGCAGGAAATCAGTCTAATCAATGTAGCTTCTCCCTTTTTCACAGTTTAGATTCTGCCAACATCAATCAATATTAGTACAATCACAGCAAATCATTATAATCCTATCTCAATTGTGTAGTTGACAGTACCTCACGATCTACACCACAAATCTCAGCAGACAAGAAAACTATATAAGTGTCTTCTATTCTTATTTCAATATCCCAGGTTCTTAGGCTATGCCGAGCCTGATAACCTCTTCAACTTCTTCACAATAAACACATAAAAATCAACATGCCATTCAACATGCGTACTCCAAATTCAATCACACAACATAACAATAATCACAATTGATAAATGCATTAGGTTTCACCTATGTGATTAATAATAAGCTGTTTGCACTGGTGAAAACTAAAAACAAAGATATCAGAGTTGACTACCGGTACTTGGCTCAGTACCCGAGCAACATAAAACCTGAAGAGAAAATGTATGCAGAGCAATTTTTATATTCAATTAACCCCTTCACTGCTAGGCCTTCCCCCCCGCCCCCCCCCCGTGCTAAGCCATTTTTTGGCTATTTGGGGTAGTTCGCGCTTAGGCCCCTGTAACTTTTTGACCACATAAGGTATCCACACCAAATTTGCGTCCTTTTCTTCCAACATCATGGGGATTCTAAAGGTACCCAGGGTTTGTGGATTCCCCTGGAGGGGACCCAGAAATTAGCCAAAATACAGCTAAATTTTGTTTGTTTTTTTGAAAAATTGGAAAAAAGTGCTGCAAATGAAAGCGTCTGGTTTTTCCCCTAAAAATTGTATCAACAAAGGGTTTGTGGGGCTGAAATCACCATATTCCCAGCTTTTAGGGACTGACAGACTTTTGTCAGAAAACCAACATTTTTACACAGTTTTGGCATTTTACTGGGACATAGCCTATTTTTGCTATTTTTTGTGCTTTCAACCTTCTTCCAGTTAATGGTAGAAATGGGTATGAAAGGAATAATGGATCCTGGAAAGCTATACATTTTTAGAAAAGTAGATTGCAGGGGATTCTGGGTAGGAAAATGTTGGGGGACCCACGCAAGCCATACCTCGCTTGACTCCCCCGGGTGTCTAGTTTTCAGAAATGTGTGGGTTTGGTAGGTTTCCCAAGATGGCCGCTGAGCCCGGGGGCAAAAACACAAGTGACTCCCCCCCTTGCAAAACCAGGTCCTTTCGAAATAGGTAATTTTGATGTCTCCGCAATACGCTTTGGGCCCATCCCTGCCGCGGGTACTTGGCCCACCACACAAGGGAGGTACCATTTCTATCGGGAGACTTGGGGAAATGCTGGGTGGTAGGAAATTTGTTGCTTTCCGAAGCGTGAAAATTTTAGCACAGTAATGCAAGGAAAATGTGACAGCCACATTTTGAGGTTTGCAGGACATTGTGGGTAAGCTAACTTGTTGGGATCCACAAGAGAGACATCACCATGTACTCCCATGGGTGTTTAGTTTACGACAATATCTACAGTTGGTAGGTTTTTCTTAGATGGAATGTACACCTTGGCAGAGAGACAAAAAAGACAAATATTACTGCACAACCATCTATTCCTCAAGCACACACACATACTGGTTGGATTTGGCATGAGGGTGAGTGATGGTTCAGTATATACAATTGTATTAACAAGAGATTTCACAAAAATGAAATGCACTGTTAATAACTGAAAGGACGAGAAACTGAACCATTGACTCACAGCTCATGAGCTGTAAAGCCACGACAAGGCACCAACCTCTTTACAGGCCATTCATATACCTTTCATACGTGTGACACATACAAAACCATTCACACCGCCAGCCGCGGGCCCATCAGATTACAACACTCACATCAGCAGACAGCGCCATTCAAGGGCCCATCACTTTCACACGCCCACATGTCTGACACAGCAACCACACCAGCTGACGGATTGCATGGACTGGCGTTTGGCTACCAGTGTGTGTAGTGACCAGCAGCAAGTCACTACTCACACACCGCCAGCCAAGCGCCAGTTCAAGCACACCGCCAGCCAAGCGCCAGTCCATTCACACCATCAGCCAAGCGCCAGCCCACACACACCGCCAGCCAAACATTAGCCTTCGCACATTGCCAGCCAAGCGCCAGTCCATTCACACCACCAGCCAAGCACCAGTCCACGCACACCGCCAGCCAAGTGCCAGTACACACACACCACCAGCCATGCGCCAGTCCACGCACACCGCCAGCCAAGTGCCAGTACACACACACCGCCAGCCATGCGCCAGTCCACGCACACCGCCAGCCAAGCGCCAGTCCACGCACACCACCAGCCAGGCGCCAGCCTACACACACCGCCATCACATTTAGGGTTTTTTTTTATGCAAAAAAGAAAACACAAACAAATTGTGAATAGATACAAATCTACTAACACAAAATCTGAAACTAAATACATTGCACAAAAGCCAACCTTGAAACTGAAAAAAATATATAAAACAATACAGACCAAGCAGTTCACTTTACCACTCATGGATGCTCCCAAAAATTATTTTGTGTGTGGTACATTCTAAAACAAGCAGGCACACACAGCGCAGGGTTAGAAGGACACTCGGACAGTACATATGAGTCTCCTTCCGCGTACCTCTTCACCAACAGACTCTACATCTCCTACTGGGAAAGTCTTTTGAGGGCCTGGGAGGAATGTGATCAGGAAAGTGGTGATCTTTCAATCTAGCCACATCCTCCACCACTCCAAATCTAGGAACACTTGCATGTTCCACTACAACAAGGCTGCCTATTACAGACTCCTGAAACTTAGCAAAAGTCATCTTTGACTCAGGACAACAATCCTTAAATACAACAAAAGCATTAAAGGTTGCCAAGTGGAAAAGATGGATAGTCAACTTCTTATTCCAAATGTAAGCCTTACGAAGAGCAGTGTAAGGTTCCAACCTCTGATCTACTCTATCAACACCACCCATGTGCCTATTAATGTCTAAAATGCACACAGGTTTGCGCGCTTCAGCAACCTGACCCCAAACAGTCACAGGTGAAGTGCTTTCATCATGGATGGTAGTCAGCATGTAGACATCTCTCCTGTCTGAAAACTTCACAGCTAGAAGTTCCTCGCTACGCAACGCACTGCACTGTCCCCGCACAAGCTTTTGACAAACAAGTTCTTTTGGGAAACCTTTACGGTTAGAGCGGATTGTGGCACAAGCAACAGTGTCCACTTTGGCCAATTCCCTGAACAACTGCACACCAGTGTAGAAGTTATCTACATATAAATGGTGACCTTTGTTAAACAGTCCTCTACAAAGTTCCCACACAATTTTCTCAGTCACTCCAAAAGTGGACGGACAACCAGGGGGTTTAATCCTGGAATCCTTACCGGTGTACACCCTGAAATTAGAGACATATCCAGTCCTACTGTCCCACAGCATATACATCTTAATTCCATAGCGTGCCCTCTTGCTAGGAATTTATTGCCTAAAAACCAAGCGGCCCTTGAACAAGACCAAAGACTCATCCACTGCTATTTCTTTCCCTGGAGCATAGATCTCAGAAAATCGATCGACAAAATGATCAACGACTGGCCGAATCTTAAAAAGACGGTCACAATCAGGATGATCTCGTGGCAACGCTAAACCATTATCGACAAAATGCAGCATCCGAAGCAGAAGCAAATACCTATCACGACTCATGACTGCCGGAAATATAGCTGTTGCCATCAAGGGACTAGTAGACCAATATGAAGACATTGATGGCTTCCTTAGCAAGCCCATCAAAAAAGTTAAACCCAAGAACTTTTTCATCTCTTCCAGATTTGTGGGAGTCCACCGGGTAGCTCTAGAGTGGGGCCTAAGGCTGGCCCTGTTGTCCCTCAAAAACTGTTCGGCATACAAATTAGTCTGCTCAATAATCTCTGCCAAAAATACATCGTCCATAAACAACTGAAAAAAATGTATAGGCACAAAGTTTTCAGTATCCACTCTACACCCTGGAACACCAGTAAAGTCTGGCAATGTCGGCTGCACCATGCCTGGGGCAACCCAGAGGTCAGCACTTCCAATGGGAGGCCTTGCAGCCCCAGGCTGCAGCCCAGAAGCCTCTTGCTGCACTATCGGCACATCAATGTCCTCCTCTAAGACAGGCACTTCATCTGCACTAAGAGTGGCTTCATCTTCCGATGATTCCTCGTGGACAGAAAACTCACTGCCAGAATCTTCCACTGCCCCCACTGCCTCCTCTGCCTCAGATGCAGAGTCAGTCTCTGAACCATGGTCAGAGGAAGACTCAAAAAGCAAACCAACAACCTGCTGAGCAGTAATCCTGCAGCTAGCCATAGTCCTTACAAAGAAAGGAGACTTCACAAACAAGTCAACTACAACAAACACTGCAAAATAAGCAATAAACAAATATTGGCTTTAGCACAAAGATCTATATACTCAAAGACAATGACTCACTTGCCAAAGATAGCTACACTCACCAGCACCTACTCTCCAGAGAAACAGCAAAAAGCAACGATATCCCACTAGAAAGAAGAAACAAAACTAATTACTCACAAGACAACAAAATACACATCGAGCACAAATGCAAAAAGATTTTGACCCTCAAAAACAGAAGCCAAACATACTGCTATTATTACACCATTTGCAAAAACACATTCATGCAGGGAAATGAAACTCATTTACATTGTACAAAAAAAGTCTCTTACCAAACACATGCAACTACACAAACTGCAGAACCACCAGTAACGAAACCGCAACCTGGAACAGTCTAAAGAGCAAAAGCCTTGAACTACAATAAAAGGGAGAAATAAAGCATTACAATTGCAATTCACAAAAAATAAAACAATTAACATTATAACACACTATGTCACTACCCAAATGGTCAATCTGCCAGATGGGCCTTCAAATAGGGCTGAGAAAAATGGGGGGTGATCTTGCCCAAGGGATCGGTGAGGTTGTCTGCAAGGCCGATCTGTCCCCCAGGTGGGGCAGAAAACAGCAGACAGAAATTTGCCCCCCTTGCAAAAGAAATAGATCCCTGGTGCCTAGTAGGGTTTTCTGCCTCCCCCCTCCCGCCTAGGGCAGAAAGGCCAAAAAAGGGGCAGATCTGTCCCCAGGAGGGGCAGAAAAACATTAACCAAATGTTACCCCTTGGAAGCAACCATGTCGCTTCCATTACACACAAAACAAAATCCCGGGTGCCTAGTGGGGTTTTCTGCCCCCCCCCCCCGGGGGCAGAAAGGCCAAAGAAACGGGTAGATCTGCCCCCAGGGGGTGGGGGGTAGAAAAAACATGCACATAAAATAAGCCCCTTGGAAGCGACCCTTGCCCAAGGGGTCGATTCCATTTCATTTAAAATAAAGTCCTGGTCTCTAGTGGGGTTTTCTGCCCCCCCCCCCTCCGGGGGCAGAAAGGCCAAAAAAAACGGGCCGATCTGCCCCCAGGGGGGGGGGGGGGGGGCAGAAAAAACATACACAAAATATCAGCCCCCTGGAACCGACCCTTACCCAAGGGGTCGCTTCCATTTCAATAAAAAAAAAAGTCCCTGGTGTCTAGTGGGGTTTTCTGCCCCCCCTGGGGGCAGAAAGGCCAAAAAAACAGGCCGATATGTCCCCGGGGGGGCAGGATAAACATACACAAAATATCTGCCCCCTGGAAGCGACCCTTGCCCAAGGGGTCGCTTCCATTTTAATTAAAAGAAAGTCCCTGGTGTCTAGTGGGATTGTCTGCCCCCCCCCACCGGGGGCAGAAAGGCCAAAAAAACGGGCCGATTTCCCCCCCGGGGGCAGAAAAAACAAACACACATTGTGCCCCCTTTGGAAGCGACCCTTGCCCAAGGGGTCGCTTCCAATACAATAAAAAAACTCCCTGGTGCCTAGTGGGGGCATTTCTGCTGCACGATCGCGACGCTGTGCGCAATCGTGAAGCAGAAATGCCCTGCACAGGGGAAAAACTCTTTCCTCTCCACTGATGCCTCTGTGCGTGCAGGAAACCCCCCCCCAGGAGCAAGAAAACCTACCTGCTCCGTCGGGACCCTGGCAGCAAATGGCTTCCAGGGCGTCCGGCGCTTCCTGATGACGTCGGCGCGCGCTGACGTCATGGGATTGCCCGGGGGGGTCGGGGGTGGCAGCGGAAACGCTTCCGCTGCCATCCCCCTTTGTGGCAAGTTGTTGGGCTGCCCATGGGGGGAGCGCCAGAGCTTCCCCCATGGGTGGGTGCCATGACGGAGCGGTTCCGTCATGAGCACACGCCCACCGTGGCTCATGACGGAACCGCTCCATCATGAGCACCGAAGGGGTTAAAAAAATAACCAGTAGATAGCAGTGTTGTCCAGTTCTTCTAACATGGGGAGAGAATGACTGAGATCTTCAGGCACACTAATATAACTGCCCAAAACAAAGTAATAAAATCGAGTTCAAGAACTTAAGCCCACATCCCACATAAAAGGTAGAGTGAGTTCAAATGAATACTCCTTGGTGGCGTCACGATGAAAAGATCAGGAATGTAACACAGCTGTTTCAATGCGTGCAGCCAAGGAAAGTAAACAAAAAAAAGGTTCCACACAACAGAGGAGAAGGGGGACATAGGTGTAGGCGGAGTTGGGGGGTGGGGTCACAGAGGAAAGGCAGCACTAGGGAGGAAGAAGGGGGCATAGATGTTGGCAGAGTCTGGGGCACAGAGCAAGCATGGGTGGAGATTAGGGGTCAGAGGAGGAGCATAGGGGAGTGATGCCGATTGCAGATAAACAAGCAGTGCCATGCCCCCTTCAGCACACAGATGGGGTGATCAAATAGGGTGGGCCTTATGGTAGGGAACCCTAATTTTTTTTTTACCACCCCCACCTTTGACTTTTGGGGGAGGCGGGGGGGTTCAGTCAAATTTAGGGGTGCAGTATTAAAAGAGGTGTTGGGGTGCATTATGAAAGCGGTGATAGGAGGTACAGAATGATGTGGCTTGGGGGGCTACCGATAGTTTTTATATTGCTCCCCTTCCTCCATGGGGGACCCCAAATGGGTAGGGGGGACTTGGGGAATAGCCTTGTGACAGTTTCTATTATAAACCACAGGGGAGTGCCACACAGACCTACTGCGGGTATGATATTGAAAGGGGCCCCTAGGGGTGTAGAAGGACTGGTTGCATGGGGCCAATTTCTTGTGTGGTACCCTCTTCTTTATTCACCTACCACAAGGGGGCACCCAAAAAGTGACATTTGGTGTGCTGGTACTGAAAAGGGCTATGTAAGCTAGAGAAACAGAAGGAAGGTGAGCATGGAGTAACACTTGGAGGAATGGCCATCTGAGCACATTTGGGCTCTCACACAGAGAGGGAAAAATGGGTGAACAGCAAGCTGAGATTTCTGCTATGACATCTGAGAGCATTAAAATTTGCTAAATAAGGGGGGTAGATGAATGAGGCAAGGAGAGGGCCCCTGTGGCAATTGGTTGGATGGGGCTTAGAAAATAATCATGGCATGCAAAATTGGCAGCAGTGCATGGATTGGCAGCATCTGCAGATAGTTTGGGGTGCTCGCCAAGTGATTTGTCCTCCTTAGATTGGGTATGTGATCCACAGAGGGAAGGTCAAGCTATATGGAAGCAGATCATGTATATCTGATTTAAAGAAGTGTAGTCTGGGCGTGCTGAGAGGGGCAGTACGGAGTGGTTAGTGGATATAGCAGACCGAGCAATGTGCATCCAACCGGTCAATGGAGGCTGAACAGAGGCAAAAGCACCTGGTTACTGGGAGAATGCAAATGGAGGGGCAAGAGGAAGGGTGTTAATGGTCATTCAAAGGCTCGAAAAATGGTTAGGTTACTAGTGGGGAGCATATGAGGGGCAATGAGATGGGAAAATCGAGAGGTCACAAACGATATCACAGGCACAGAGGTGTGGGGGATCAGGGATACCTGCTAGGTTTTAATGTACCACCATGACCATTTTTTGTGCAGCCTGGTTCCCTCTGTATTTATTTCTCCAGTGTCTTTCTATCCTGAAGATGATTAGCGCAAGCTTCCCTACGTTTTTCTTGGCCTCATATTCCCAATTAAGTGCCTGATATTTCTGGCCTAAGAATACTCCCAAAGGGTGTGCTGCTTATATTCTGGGGAGAGGCTCACTAATTGTGCATATTTATGCACCAAACATAGCAAATCCTTCAACCTGCAAAGCATCATATCGCACTTGTTTGCTTTGAGATGGTGTAAGTGTTTATATTTTGGGGAAATAGTCTTCTCTGCTTCTTCTCCTATCTTAGAACCGTGGAGATGCTGTTCCTCTCATGCATAGCTCTTCAAAGAGACAGATGGCATACTCACTCGATCGCTCAGCAGCAAACGCCTATGATTTGGCCCTTTCATCTTGCTGTTTTCCTTCCAAATGTCCCTCCTTTGCCACAAATACAGGCTAATCATCCCTCATTACTCATTCACTCGCTTATTGTAGTCCTCGACGTCATAGGCCTAGCAAAAACCAACATGAAGAAGAGGTATGTCAGCAAGCAGATTTAAAGCCTCTCTCTGCCCATATGGTCATACTGCTGCCCTCTATTAATGCTACGTGGTAACTGCAGGATAATACTGGGATTGAGAAGAGGGCTGTGCTATGCAAATAATGTCCTCCCATGCTTACTTTCATCTGAGACGGTCGCAAGTTCCCACCATGATCTGGCCTCCAACATATGGTCTTCAGAAGAATTCTATGGCTGACAACCTGTCTTAGGCTGAGATTTTACCACTTGAAGGCCGTACATGGGACATCACCCTCATTTAGCAGGATGCCAGATTACCTGCAGTTATTTTCTATACAGAACTTGGACATTCGTGAGCTTGCTTGCTACTGGCTGAGACTGGGTGTTTAAAGCCCCAGTGCAAGGCCAGGCCAGATGCTCCATCCTGCCTTCTGTTACAGCAGGTATGATGCAGGCCTAATGAAGCAAAGGCATGGCTTTGTCCTTTTATGCCTCTTTAAAAATGCAACATGTCTATCTTCTGATTGTACCTAATAAAGAGAGTTGCACCAGCTCCAAACTTTACCCATCATTTCATGAGTCAGAGCTAACTCTAGGCCTATATTCCTAGCCAATCGCACATGCACCATCCACCCGATTTCAGAGCTCAGCTCACACCAAACTGAATAAGCATTGGTAAATGCATTAGGTTTCGCCCATGTGATTAATAATAAGCTGTTTGCGCAGGTGAAACATAAAAACAAAGATATCCAACTTGATATGCGAGTTGACTACTGATACTCAGTTAAGTACCTGAGCAACATAAAACCTGAAGAGAAAATGTATGCAGAGCAATTTTTAAATTCAATTAAAAAAATAACCAGTAGGTGGCAGCGTTGTCCAATTCTTCCAATATGGGGAGAGAGTGACTGAGATCTTCACTTAGGCTTGCAATGCACACTAATATAACTGCTGAAAAAATTTTCATAAAATGGAGTTCAAGAACTTAAGCTCACATAAAATGTAAAGTGAGACTAAATGAATACTCCTCTGTGTCCAGATCAGAAATGTAACACAACTGTTTCAATGCGTACAGCCAAGGAAAGTAAACAAAAAAACAGTTCCTCACAACTGTGAATGGACAGAGTAAATCAACGACGGGAACTGATAAGAGCCCCCATTTAGGATATAATAAATACAAGAGATTCCACAAGCACATTGCAAGCTTTGTGCAGGCGAAACCTAAAAAGGAATGAGCGTAATGGGGTAAAGTCATAGTGGGATAGTGGGAGAATGGCAGTAACCTACTCACATACTATCATAAACATTTGAAAATGAGGTTGCAGTTCATGTTGCATCTTCTCCTCCTCTCGTCCAATCATCTCTCGGGGCTCTTCTAGGGAAAAGGTTCACTCCTCTTCTTCTCACATGAATACAATGGTCGACAGACAATAATATGTGAGGGTGCAACTTTGTTATATTAGTCTAAACTACAAAGGAGGCTTTTTATGTTCAGGACATCTTTTCCGACGAATGAGACTACATCTCTATCCTTCTAATAAAGCAAATGGCATGTTAGCTAACAATGGGCCATGTAGAAATTAAAACATCTGCAGTAAAGAGGAACATTATGTGCATGACTTCATCCTTTGGAAATAAATCAAGTACGTTAAAAATAGGACAAATTCAGCTTATGTGCTGCATTCTTTTTGTGATTATTCTTCATAATTCTACTAAACGATAAATTCTACACAAGTATGTCTATGTATAAGTAGAAACATTTTGTAGAGTTATGCAAAACATTTATTTAATAAAACATCATCATTGAAAGGTCAAGAATTAAACATTTTATGTGTGCTTCAGCACATTTTAGTCAAACTACTGGCTGAGCAATGCTGCTTTAAACAGTTTTGAGGACTAGTTCGAGTAAGTAAAGCTACCTAATACATTTGTGCACAAGTCTGCATGTTGATATTGCACATATATTTTAACTATATTTGTTTGCGGTTTTTGCGGTTGCCTAAGAATGCTTTGCCGCAGTCTCTTAACTCCTCTCCCCTCTCATCACTCTCCCCCATCTTGCTCAACTATTTCCTAATTTTTTTTGATGCCTCACTGCCTCCTCTTGATTTTCCAGTATATATTCAATGCATGTCTTATTGTTACCTCTGTTGGATTTCTTTATATTTGAGACTCCTGTCTCCTCTGTATGTTTAAATGTAAAGCACAGTAATACCTTTGTGGTAGAGTGGTGCTAAAGAAAAAATTTAATGAGAATAAATAATAAATGTCCTGGTTTGTTGTTGGTTCATCAACAAGAAGTGAGGGGAAGGCTTTACTCGTTTTTGATGTTACAGCACCATTACCTCATGGTGTTTGCACCTAAGCATACTTTCATGGCAGCCGAAACAACCACCGGGGTTGGCTAAATCTTTACAAACCACTTATAGGGCCCTGATATTTCGTAGGAGTAGAAGAGATAGTTGGCTTGACCCGAGAGCCAACCGCCCATTGACAAATGTCAAAATAAAATGGGCTGGGCAAAAAAACTGGCAAATACCTTCAAGTTGGAATGCGACTAGATGCTGAGTTCCTTCTTTACCATGCACCACTATCACATGTACCTTTACAATTTTTGGTTGGAGAGCCCCTACCTTACGTGTAGCCCAAGTAATGAGCCTGGGATGCCTACAAGGTACACTTCTTTGGGTAGGCTTTTAGACCTGTGTTATCTAAAGCGGTTAATATAGTTTACAAATGGCACTAAAGGTTAACTCTCTTGGAGCTCTAGATGAATGTGTAATACACAAGACTTAAGACTTTGTTAATATGAATATTGATGTGTTTGTTGACAAAAATGAACTATTGTCCTTGTTAATAAAATCCCCGTTCCGAACTCCACATCTACCTTGACGCGCAAGTATGTCGGTAGTCAGGCCCAGCAATCTAGGCCCGGGATCACTGATTGATTGATCACAGGTGGGAGGGTGCGTAACTGGCAGGCAAACACACGGGCAGGAAACTCTTGATCAATCCCACAGATAGGCACAGTGACATCACAATGGTTAGGGGAGATAGCCCCCAATAATGCGCACATGTCCCGAGGGGGTACGCAAGCTTCGAAAAACACCATAAAGTCAGATGCCACATAAGTTAAGAACACATAACCAATCAGGACCTAGCACACGCAGTGATCATGCATTCCCCACGCTGGACATCTGGACATATTCACCACCATTAATTTATTACTCTAAGGCAGCAACCAACATTCCTCACCATATATGGGATTCTGGATGTGTTTATGGCTTCATGTAAAATATGTATGAAAAACTAACGCAAACCCAATGTAAATTGAGACTGTCCTCAGACCTCGTGCATGTAACTGTTCTCCCTGCCAAATTGTTTAATTAAACGAAACTGTTCCTGTTTTGCCAAACGCTTCTTGTCTTCTGTTTTTACTAAGGAATACGTACCCGAGCAACATTTTGGCGAGCCAGCCAGGAGGATTGGGACAACGTACGACTGCAACCGAAGGGAGGTGACCCCATCTGGATGGATTGACATTGCACATCAACAAAGGTGGGCAGACAGCACAATTGATTGGAAGTTTTGCTGAATCCGCAGGATGGAGTTCCGTCCTGAAGCAGCTGTCACACTGTCACAGAGGGTAAGAGACCACATCCGAACCTGAAAAATTGTCGTTAAAGCATTTGGCGTATGGCAAACAAGGGAGAAGCATAAAACGATAACCTGAGTGCCCTGCCACTGACAGGGTCTGGCATATTACCTATTTTATATGTCTCAACTGTATCAGTTGTAAGGCGACCTCGAGGTGATCCAGCGGAATTCATCTTTGTTTGATATTCAGCATGCTAGGAAAGGTGAATATTTATTGTATAGTAATAAATATTAACGGGCTATCTGTTCCTGTGGTACTGTATCTCAGGTTAGATATGTGGTAGAGGGAGGAGTCTTCCTTAATAGGAAGGGGTGCCCTCACACACCCATGAGGGTGTCATGCTTCATCCTCGGGCTTAGCTCCTCGTGGGGTCGGCGCTGAAGTACCCCATGGGCCCCGCAAGAGGGCTCTTAGCGGAGATCTTTTAGTTAAAAAAGCCGTGATCGTGAGTGCGGGTGTGTGGGAGATAAGTGAAGTGGTGAATTAAAACTACCTAAGGGGTACACAAAGTTATTTTTAATCTGGGGTCCCCTGTGGAAAGATAAAAGGTGTGTGTTGATTGTTTACTTCTAGTTATGAAGAAAGGCAATCTCTCAAACGTATATAGGTTGACATGTTTCATGCCTCAGAGGTCCTGGAGGGATCCATGGCGTTTCATAGGACCAAAAAGTGAGAATCCCTACCCTTAGTCAGGGCTACATGGGGGGGGGGGTTGTGTTTTGGTATCCAACAATTTCCAAAAAGATGGCGGTAAGTAGTACTTGTACCTACTTATCAATTGAACCAAACAGGGTCTCTACATCCAATCCTCCAAATAGCAATATTGTGCACCATGGGTCAGAGCAGCGGACGGAGACAGTGCTGCGGCAAAAGTTTATGGATCGTCGTGGTGTGTAACCCTTCCTTCTGCGGAGATCGGTATAGAGGGCAGAGCTGGGACGAAACGGAGGCAGATGAACCACCAATGAGGCATCTAAGGTATCTTCTCTTCAGGCAGGGCTGCAAAATATAGCTGGTTGGATGCATGCCAACATGCTAAAACTTAATGGTGGAAAAACAGAGGTCTTAATTCTCGGTAAAAACAAAGATCTTTGGGGCCTCCGACATTGGCTTTCTCAAATGGGTGATCTTCCCCAGCCGATGCAACTAGACCGCAATCTAGGCATAATCATTGATGACCAGCTATCAATGAGGCAGCAAGCAGTCAGGGTCGCCTCAATCTGCTGCACCATCCTAAAATGGCTCAAAAAAATACTTTGGATGTTGCCTGGTCCCACACAAAGAACTGTGGTTCAGGCCCTGATTACTTTTAGGCTGGACTATGGCAACGTCCTGTATTTAGGAGCCAATAAGGAGGTGGTTCGAAAACTGCAGGTAGTACGGAACTCGGCGGCAAGACTGCTTTGCCAGGTGCCTAGAAAGGCATCTATTTCATGCCCCCTCCTCGACCTCCATTGGCTTAGGATGGAGAATCGCATCAAATTCAAGGCCCTGTGTTATATGCATAAAATTAAAATGGGCACAGCTCCACAGTATCTGAGTGCCTTAGTCCATCCCTATCTCCCAACACGTCTTCTCCGATCCTCCACTCAGGCCAAATTCTCAGTACTTAGGATCAGACGGTCACGTATAGGTGGCCGGTTTTTTTCTTATATGGCCCCCTCACTATGGAACTCACTTCCCACGCCACTTCGGCATGAAACCATCTACACGAACTTTCGCAAAGGTCTCAAAACGTGGTTATTTAACCAATAATGCTCTCTCTCTCTTTCTGCGTTAGTCCGATGGCGCCGGGAAACCTCCGGGTAGCTGTGCGCCTTAAAAAATTAAATTAATAATAATAATAATAATAATAATGAAGGGCTCTGGGTCACACTGTCGGTTTGTCAAAGAAGAAGGACTGACCAAGAAATAAAGGGTCAAGGCAATCTGATGCTCACCCACGAAGCAGGAAAAACAAGATGGCACCTTTACGTGCCATGAGGAGAGCAGCGACGAGGATACGCGCTGTTCCACACGGGTGCTCAGCAAAGATAGACCTACCCCCAGGGAAATAATAGCGAAAGAGGAAGACAAAAGATTTGTTTACCCGTTTTGTGACCTTTTAGCCAACTGGACTGAGGAGAGGGACCATCATGACTGGTCTTGGCCTAGTGAAGGATCATTTGAGCCCGAGGACATGGCAGTAATGGAGGATTGCATCAGAGAAGAAAGAGGAAATCCCAACTGGAACTTCCCCTACATGCACCAATGCAAGGTGGGAACGCTATGCTGAGGATAAACCAGCCCATCTATGTTGCCTTCATACAAGTAGGCAGGTATAGCAATGTAGTCTGCCTCAGTTGGGGCAACCAAAGTCCTGACCCTTCTAAGCAGATAGTTATATCAGACCGTGGGAGCCTCAGACCGTTCCTCGATACGAGCCCTGGAGCACCACGACAACCTAGATCTGTGTCTACTTTTTCCCTTGAGCTTGGACTGTCGCCGGAGAAGATCACTGGAGGAAGAGTCCGAGTCGAGCCGCGGCACGGCGGCATGTGTGGCTTCACACGTATCTCTTCATCCGTTCAGGCAAAGACCTCCTCGGGGGTGTCAAAGAAGAGTGAACGAGAGTTGTATATCACCCATAAGCGGGCCTGAAACAATAGCACGTAAGAGATCTTGGCACTCATTAGACAAACCTTCGCTTGCAGGAAGGATTGACGATGCTGCTGGACCAGTCTGGTATAGTCCGGGAATATAATGATGCTTTGGGAAGAAAAGGAGAGAGAATCTTTCAGCCTGGCCTATCTGATGATGGTGTCCCAATCGTGGAAATTAAGAATCCTGGTCATAACAGGCTGCGGCTCGGTGCCGGGAGAGGGCTTCTTTGCCAGGGTGTGGTGGGCCTGCTCGATAATGAAGCATGGGGATAGGAATCCAGCCGGAATCCATTCTGCTATCCATTTGGTGAGAAACTTTCTTACATCTTTGCCTTCACAGCCCTCAGCAAATCCCACAAATCGAATGTTGTTCCTGCAGGCTCGCCCTTCAGCATCCTTCACTCTCATTGCGAGGCCCTCGGTGAGGGTGTCAAGAGTGTCTACTTACTTCTGGAGGGTGGGCACAGCGACTTCCACGCTAGATACTCTCGGCTCAGCCTCTGTAAGACTCTCAACCGTGTTTTGCAGGTCTTGGCAAAGCAGCACTACGTCTGAGCCAACAGCACCTATCTTGGTGTCCAGTATGTCTCTGGATTGATTGATGGCTGCCAGCAGTGTCTCGTTGTAAGGTGACGCACAAGCTGGTCCCCCAGAGTCTGCAACCGAGGTTCTAGCCCCGGTGTAGCGGTCCACCATGATTTGTTTAGAGGCAGCGCCAGTAGGCTTGTCACGTGCCATTATGGGGGGACTCCTCTGTCCGGAGCTTCCAGACCACCGCAAGGCAGCAGCCGACTAGCGATGCTACAGATCCCACGCAAGAAAAGGCAGGGCCCACGCGGGTGTCTCAATCTAGGTTCAGGACTCCAACCCAGGGGGAGGGGCACCTGGTGCCTTCACGGGTGCAGAGAGGGGAGGAGGAGAAGCAGCTGCGGTCCCAGTCGCATTTGGTGGAGGCTGGGGGGGGACTCACAAGCCCACAGGCCACACCGGGGCCTAGCCCGATCCCCTCCACTGGCGGAGCACTCCCCACCCCCTTAATGGGTGCCTCATCTGTGTGATGCGTTCAGCAGTGTCTGCGGGGGATCAGCTCCTCCTCACCAACAGCAGGTCTTCAGCAGGGCTCAGCAGCAGCCCATCTCTGGGAGGCATAGGGTGTGTTGGAGCCCCGCCATCTTGCCTGGGCTCAGTATGTGTCCTGTTGGGAACTCCGCTCTCCACAGCTCCTAGCCGCAGTCGCGCAGTCCGAATCTCAGGACTTTAAGCGGCCGCGACTTCAACAGCTGAGATCACCACAGCGTCGGCAGTGAGGCAAGCAATGGGGGTCCGCGGGCAAGTCACCTGTAACATACCCGTCTCTGCTGAATCGCCCTCACCGCAGCAGCCCGGCTCGGCCACTGAGACTCCAACAGCTATAGGCCGCACCACTCTGGGGCCGCAGATGCACCGCGGGCGTCGCTACGTCCAAGGCGGCCCCGCCTCAGCTCGATCCCAACTGCCACCGCGGTTTGATGTAGCCGCCAGATCAATCTGGCCGCCGCAGGATTGCAATCGCCGCCGCGACCCGGCTGCCGAGAGAGGGATGAGCTGCAGGGCACACCAGCAGGATGCTGCGGGTGTCAGCCACCCCTCTGATCCACCTCCAGGCGGTCATGGTCAACGTGCAGGTTACAGGCACCACAGGAAACGGGACAGGGCATTTGGAGCCCCGCAACCAGCGAGATGTCCGCCAAGCAGCTCAGGCCCACCCTGTCACTCCAAGCTGCCAGTGGGGTCAGCGCCACAGGCCTCCTCTAATTCCAGCTCCTGGTGGGCCCTAACTGCGGCCCCAGGATAAGCGATCTAGGGGCTCGGTCAGTCGCCTTCCGACCCTATAGGCCACCCCTGGTACAGCCACTCTTAAGTGGCGAGCGGACCCCGGCAAGGCAGGCACATCCAGCGGACCCTCTTCAGACAGGCCCTGACCGCCTCGACGTCTTGACACCGGGTCTCCCCTCTCAGTCAGCCGTACCCCCAGTAGGTCACAGGATACTACCTAGGCATCTCAGCACCGCAGTGCCGCTCCTTCTCTTCACTGGGGTTCCCAAGAGGTACCGGAGGCGATATGGAGGCGGCAAGGGGATAAAATGATTGTATTTAAGCTGGATAGTGGCGGATACAATTTCAGGCTAATGGAGATTGCCTAGAGCGTGTCCACCATGTTGGACTGGTAGGCCACGCCCCCAACTTATGGGGCTTTTAACTGATTGAAACACTGGTTGCACTTCTGAAGGTCGATTCCGTTTATCTCATACCAAAATAGTCCAAACATAGGCCACAAGGCACTCACACACTTCTATCCATCCATACATTAGAATCAGTCAAGAACAACTTGTCACTTCTTTTCACTTCAATTTCATGCACAAGAGCAGCAAAACCACATGGTACAAGCACAACTCTGATCACCACATACAACATATATGCAACCTTTGGGTGTTAAAACGGTACTAATGAGCTGAAACCTTTGCTCATACAGTGTTATGATTTATAAAAATGACAATAAAATAAAGTATTACCATCACAAAAAGTGTCACATTATGCAACATCATTTGCTTTTTACTGCTGCATGATTTATTCAATGCAGTCACATAATTTGGTTGTCCCTGACCTTTGGGAAAAACATTATTCTAAGAGTAAAGCTCAGTTAATTATTATGGAGGTGGACGAGCCAACAAATTAACAGGGTCAGCGGAGTCGGAGCCGAGCCAAAGGTCTGGCTCAGAGCCTGTGCACAAGCTGAGCCCTGAAAATGTTTGCCATGAAAATCATACACCAAACCACTTAAAATATGAAACTCTTCAAAATTCAAATAAGTTTATTTCTTTAACATGTAGAAGTTTTGCCTTTAATACGTCACATTAGAGCACTGCACTGAGAAGTATTCATTAAAAGTGATAGTTTTTAAACATGAACTTAGAACCATTCCTGTCCTGAGAGTTGTCATGTTAATTCTTTATGCAGCCCTCATTCATAAAAATAGAGCAACATTATAGTCTATTAAATGAAACACAATAGGTTTTGTACAGCTGGTACTCTGAACTCATGTATTTGAAGGTGCTTTCATATGCAATAGTGGAGAAAAAAAGATGGGTAAATGAAATATATCCATAAGATCACACAATTTGGGTAAGTGGGGAAGCCATGATTAAGCTTAGTTTTCTGGTTTCACTTTGTACAAATCAGCCACTAAATTTGTATTTATTTCCCTCTCCTTTTTACCTCAGATGTTAATGTTTTCTTTTTCTTTTTTGTGCATGAGGGTAGAGCGAGGGTGGCAGGCAGAAGCCACATGAAAGCTTGGCTTCCAACGTGACACCAATCTGAGCCAGGCTTCAGGTTCGAGCCTGGATTAGCTTTCAGTGGTTCACCCACCTCTAGGTTAATGATTACTTCAGATACCTGCATGTATTAACGGTTGGTGCACTGGGGACAAGTGACTTGTGTGCTTATAGACCTATGCGGTCCCAGCCTGAGAGTGAAAGCATTGTGTATGTAGGGCAATTTAAAAATGTATGCACACAATATCTGAGAGACTGCCAGAAAATGTGCAGAAAGACTCAAGGCAGCAAGGGCCCGTCCGTACGGGCTGATGGGCCACCCCTCCCCACCTTTTTCCACTGGCAAAAAGAGTGTCTGTCCAGCTGAGCAATGATCAGCCTGACAGGCACTGTTCTTGTTCGGGCCAGGCAGCCTGGAGCTGTACAGGCACTAAATACTTGGGCTGCTGGCTGCCTGAGCTGAACTTTGCCAGACTGAGAATTTCACAGCCCTGCGGGCGTGACCTCCTCAGCTTGGCAAAAGTACCTAAAGGTCCCTCCCCGCATGACAAGGGGGAGCTTCACTGATTACCTTGGACATGGGCGCTTCAGTTTTAAGCCATGAAGTGCAGAGGATCCAGTGTCAATCAGTGGCACGTCGTCACAGAGTGGGGTGGGTTCAGTAGTCTCACTGACTCCATCCCACTCTGTGACCAGTGAGGGACTGCTGCCCTCCCTCATTGGCTGACCTTAGGTCTCATGAGACCTCCGAGGCTTCCCTCCCGGAGAGCTGCACTGAAAGTAAGTTTTGTTTTTTAATGTTTGGTACGTGCGTGTATGTATGCATGTGTATATATGTTTGTGTGTATGTATATATATGTCTGTCTGTATGCATTTGAGTGAGTGTTATGAATTGTGTGTGCCACCCTCCCTGCTACAATTACTGGCCGCCACTGACTACAGGGGAAATTTACTAACTTTTTTCACCAGGTTTGCGTCACAAAAAAGTGATGTAAACACGGCACAAAGTGTTGTGCTATAATATACTTTCCAACACACATCCTGATTTGCATTGGAAAGTTACCTAACATAACAGAAAGTAGAGCAATGTGTTACTTTGCAGCATGGGTACGTTCCATGTGTTGTACATGGGCATTCTCATTAGTCGTGGGCAAGCAAATAAATTAACAGGGAGAGCCGAGCCAGAGCTGAGCCAAGCGTCTGGCTTGGATCTTAGAGCCCATGCACAAGCCGAGCCCTGAAAATATCTGCTATGTAAATCATACAACAAACATCATGTAAAATATGATTAAGTCTCTTCAAAATTCATGAGAAGAACTTGCTAAAAGTGATAGTTTTCTACTGTAACTAGTAGTCTAAATTCACACAGTTGAATATGCTTTCATAGGCGAAAATAAAGAAAAGGGTTTGGTGAAATAAAATATTTGCCTAAGATACCACGATTTAAGCAGGAAGGTCATGTTTTATTCAGGTTTTCTCATCTCACTTTGTATAAATCAGCCAGTAAATGGGTATCTATTTGTCTTTCCTTATGTTAAGTCTTTATATATACCTCTTAGTGCTTTGTTCTACAGTTTTTAAAATATAGCACAAACTCGACCCAGAGGTATTGGAGTGCTTTATATGAGCACCAGTTACACAAGATCACATGTATTGTTTATTGGCATAGGTAGATTAAGTGATTGGGGCAGAATCACAAGATAATGAGCCAATGCTAAGACTTGAACCTGGTTCCCCAGTCTCACAGTCGCCAGCTCTGACCGTAATGCCACATCCTGGGTAAAGGGAGGGTGGCAGGCAGAAGAGAAAGCATGGCTCGTTCTGGGCTCGAGGTTCCAAAAGGACCTCAAGATAAGCCAGAGCCAGACTTCAAGCCCGACCTGCCTTGAGCTTTCAGTGGCTATTTCACCTCTAATTCCCATACAACCATCCATTGTTTTTGATGCAAAGCCTTGGTTACTAAATAAACGGTAGATAGGACTTTGTGCCAAAAATTTACATCTCCTCGAGGCAAGTATAAAGAATGAGTAAAGTTTTCTTTTCTCTAATCTTTTGAAAGTTTACAGCATACATACAGTGGTAAAAATATTAAACTATGTTAAAGCATAGTTTTTATACAGAAGAGTGCCCTTCCAATACAAAAACCTATGCTTGACATCACACACACCCATGCACTTAAGTGCATGGCTGTCTGCATTGGTGCAAGGCAGTCAAATGTGCACCATCGCGTGTAGAGATAAAACAGACATCAACCCTTAGTAGATCTGGTGCTGTTTTACTCTCTCATATTGATGCAGTAAAGCAACCTTGGTTACTGTGCTACGTTGTATCAAAAATTACAAATTTGCCCCTTAATGTTTAAATGCTTACAGTGCTTTCAAAAATTGTGTTTTTTTAGTACGACACATTTGGACTGCACCTAGTGGAAACCTTTCCATGACTGATAACAACCTTAAGAGTGCCTCTCAAAAAAGAATAACTGACACCAAGAAACTTCAAATTATTGTGTGAATTAAAGCCCGTACTGGCTCCAAAGAAGACCTTAGATTTGTTTACTAACCAAGCATTACCCACACGCATCTCGTTTTGCATGTTTCCCTATACTGAGTTTCTGTGAGCATCTCACAAGCTGGTGACACATTTCTCATTGTTTCAAGCATCTCATGACGTAGGATACTCTGTGTTTCACACAGCAAGCTTTATGCGTGTGTATGAGCTGTCACGCACACACTGTATCTTGTTTTTGAAGGCATCTCACATACTGGGCATTATGTATCTGTTTCTTTCACATCAGGTTTTTCACATTTGTGAAGCATCTCTCTCCAACACACACACACACACACACACACTGCATCTGATTTTGTGAGCATCTCACACAGAAGGCATATTTCAAGTCCTGTTTTCCTGCTTCTTGAGCTACTCAGTTTGTGAGGACTCTACACTCATGGCATCCATCTGCACTAATTTTCCCCGCACAGTAGACAGCAAAAATGTTTTTTATTGTGTTTCATATTTTGTGCGGCGTTGAATACATATAGTTCCTCGATCTCCACCTTCCATCCACAGGCAGCAAGTAATACACTTCAACTGTCTGTGGTAGTTTCCTCACACCCTCTACCCCTGTGCAATGCTAAAGCAAATGACAACAGAATTATGTGTTGAAAATATCATTGACCATAAGCACACAGTTTTTCATTGGGAAGGCTAGGAATAATAATAATAATAATAATTGTTCCTAGCTCCACATTGCCCACAGCACTGCAGTTATGGTGGAGTAGAATCTGATCCAAATGCCCTGAGATTGCCCTCATGGACAAATGCACTGTTGGGAGCCCTGTGAAAATGTTAATGCAATGCTTACGTCATACTTTTATTAAAAAAGCAGAAGCTGGGATTAGGAATCTTATAGTTCTTTAACAAACATTTACACACAGGATCACGTCTAATGGAGTGGGGATATGTCTGATAATGCGGTGAATTGCCAACTGGAGGTCAGATCAAGGGTTTTTAATAGCATTGTTTCTAAGCTCTTTTATTCTTTGACAAGCAGATTGTTAAGCCTCTTCTTGAGACATGGGGTAGTAGTTGGTTACTGAATGATGGATAATGTAAGAAATTGGGTTTTTGACTGAGTGGGTGAAAATTCTTCTCAAGCAACAACCACAATCCAGGTCAGGGTGAACCACAAAAGTTACTAAATTAACCTGTGCTTAACCCTCTGGTAGCTTGACACAAAAGCAGTCAGGATTACCGTAGAGATACTGTGTTAAGTATTTAAGCAGCCCAAACCAGTTATAAAGTGAAACCACAGCACAGCAAAACCCACACTAATGTAGAAAATAGACTAAAATGTAATAAATAAAATCTTCTTTCAGATCCACTCATGTATATAAGATCTCCTTGCGGATGGGGCCTCCATCTTTACACCAGCTACAGCACCCTCTGTTCCCCAGATGCCATAGTTCCCGTGGCATCCTGGTCTTATCCTCTCCTAAGGCCATCTCACAGAATCTCCACTTTGAACAAGACAATGTGTCTGCAATGTTATTGTCTGTCCATTCGCCAATGCTACTATTGTTTGACTATCCATGTTAAGGCTCACTCCTGTTTGCTGGAGCTGTGCCCCACTGCATCATTTCCTCTATCCATGGAATAAATTGCAGGAAACCAATGCATTTTCTCTTCGGTCACCTGCCATCTCAAAATAATCCAAAGCATTTGGAGCCCATCACTTCTTGTTATATTTATACCTGCCGCAATTATTCCTCCTGCAGAAGACCACATAGTCATTCCTTTGAAATCTATTAAAAAGAAAATCCTTGCACACAAATCCTTTCTCGGTCCACCATTTAAAATAACTCTGTGATGTGGTAACACAGCACCCAACATCATAAAACTCAGTCTCCTGAAAAATGCCTTCCCCGTTCTCACAATTAGGTGTGGGGTGTAAACTGCTGTAGCATAATTATAGCGAAACTATGCAGGATTATTCGAGCAGCATAACACTGCGTTTACTTCTATTTTCATAGCGCACACTGCACCCTATCGACCAAAATGAACCAGAGGATGCATTGTGCGCTAGGTAAATAGTGCTAAATGCAACAGAACAGGAACAGCAGCCTCCTCTGCGTCAAGTATTTTTACCCAAAATTAAGTGAACGGGCCTAATCGCATAATTTTCTGTAATTTCGCACCACAAGAATAATGTAAAATTCCTGAGATTACTTCATCGTAATTAAAATTTCACTCTGGCCTACTGACTAGCCTGCACCATATTACCTCACCAATGCAATGGCATTGCCCACTGACACATACATAACTATTGTCTCCTCTGCCCAAATGTAGTTCTACACAGAGCAATCCTCTGACCAAAACAAATTATGACTACGTTTGATTTTGCCTTCCTGCATTTTGGGAGCCACTCTTTGGGAGATAATCAAATCTGGTAACGGCTGGTGTGTAAAGGGCCTGCAACTGTACCTTCCCGCTTCCAACCCCATTTTGCAAATTCTCCATAACATGTGAAATGTCTTTAGTATACTTCAATTTGACCTCCCACCTCCTCACACATGGACCCTGATAACTCACATGATGCCTTTAGTTGAAACCCCATTCCAGTGTCTTCACTGTGCAAGGATTCCCCTTCAAGTGCCTCCCAACTTAAACTGGGAGGGATACCGCAGAAAGGGTTTGTATGGTGTGGGCTGTTTACTTGCTGTATAAATTGTTGATACAGGTCTGGTTGGTTTCAACCAGTCAAGTCGCAATTCACTATCCACCTATCCCTTTTGCTTCTGTAGATTCACAGCCAGTCTGGCCTGAAATTCCACATCATAGCGAAGCCATGTGATACCCCCATTACCTAATTGTGCTCTCTGTATGATATCCATAAGCTTAAAATGTGCAGCGCATCACTCTGGGTGGCGTTCGCTGTACATGCTACTGTATATTAGCCAATGTTTAATTTTAATTGACACCCTAGGTTACTTTATCAACCTCCACTCCTAATTTGCACCTTCCTTTAACTGAATTTCCAGATATAAAAATTAAAAAACATTGACAAATTCCAATTTCCATAGTTTCTCTTCTGTAGCTAGTAGCAGATTAACCCCTACTGCCATGTTGTTCCTATATATGGTAACCTATTATCTTTGCTATCTCCACTGTCCTCATCACCCCCTGGAATAGTGACCTCAATGACTTTGGATTATTTTCCCCATCAACTCCTTGTTCCTTAGTTCATCCTCTTCCATCTTCTCCTCCCCCACCTGTAGGTGCTTTGCTCCTCATTATTCTTACCTCAATGCAAACCGTATTACCTGGTGTAACCATGCTATCTTACAAGTCTCATTCTTATCCAGATTGGCTCACAACACCCATCTACAGATTCCTACCATCTGTGATAACATCCTGCTTGCCTTGTATCCAGGGATAGCTGTTTCTTGCTGCTCTTAAACCTGAAACTCATGTGTCTGAAGCATTTTATCTGCTTTCACCCAGCTCCACAATCTCACTATCCTTCAACTCTACTTCTTCTCATTGTAATTCATTTCTTCTTCATGCTCCCATGAATTACCCCCTTATCTTGCTCTCACCACACCCATACTCGGCAATTCCCCAATTCCACACTCCTCACCACACAACCACCATCAATCTTCTGTCTTTGGGGGATGCACTGGTACTTCCCCACCCCCCACCCCTTTGGGCTGTCACCCACAAATCACTGCAAACTAGCCAAGTTTTGGGTGATTTGTGGGTGCTGGCTGGAAGATATCCAAACTGGGAATCTTCACTTACCTCAACTGCCAGAATTGTTGCTGTTTGTCCTCCCACACCTCTCAACATGAGGTGTGCCATACCTTGAGGACCCTATGGCTGCACTGGAACTTACCTCTAACTTTTGTAAATCCTCACCATCTTCATCCACCCATCTTCTTTTTCCTTTATTGCTTAGCTGGTTTTCCTGTACCAGTATCCCTCTTGTTCTTTACACTCACCCTTGCCATCTTTATACCTGGCGCTATGTCCTGAAACATACCCTGAGCCCACTGCATACAGTCCCTAATATTCCTCGTGGCAGGCTACTTCTTCAACTTGTCCCGCCCCACCCCGCCTAAACTATCATCCCATTCAACTTCTGTATCCTCTGGCTTCCTGGCTGTCATTCCCTACCGTTTTCTCTCCCTTAGGCAAACACTCACTGTCCATGTGACTAACTATTATGTGCATCCTCGATGGATGCTGTCATCTATGTTTTTTTTCCCGGCATCCAATGGTCTTCCATGTTAAGCATATACGGTCAGCAGTACAACCTTTGAAAACTCTGAAGAAAATCAAATTAAAAAAAAAACTTTAAAAAAAAAATACGAAACCATCCAAGAAGCTAGCTGTTTTTTAGCCCAAACTCTGTGCCAAAGGCTGAGGCTTGGACTGGACAGAAAAGGGCAGAGTTTTTAACACTTCAAGTAATAACTAACATTAAAAGATGCACTGTGGTATATGAAATGATGTTTGGCAGTAATCCTTTTTGTGTGTCCCTACTGGCTTTTCCAAGCTGACCTTAACTTCACGGTGGATGTACTAAGGGATAGCTTCAAAACAATGACAATTGTACCTACTCATCACACCACGCCAACCTTTACTAATCTCAGCTCTTAAATGAATTGTCCATCAATCTCATGATTGGGTGCTTCTGACCAGTTCATTCGATGAAGCCCCCTTCTCCGGGTTGCAGAAATTAGCCCTGTGTTATAAATCATTGGTAAAAAGTAAGATGAAGCCTGTGTCCATTAACATTGTATGAAGTGACGGAGTCTTAGGCACAAACAAAACTTAAGTGCACTTGTGTCCAAAAAGAATTTACTAGAAACAGTCAAAGATTGGGCTAAAATGCCAGTCAGCAGTGACAGTGCCAGGTGGCATGATGGGTATGATGCAGCTGATAAGCAGCTTGATCCTTTAATACATATCTAAAATGATTGTTTAGATATTTTGAGTACTACGACTGAATGGGTATAAATTACACATGGAAGAACCCTTGAAACTAGACATGAGAGAACTTAGTTACTGCATCGTAAAAGCATGCAGATAAATGTAGAGTAGATGAAATTATATTCACACAAGACTACAGAGCTGTAATGTGTGACATAAGATAAGAATGTGATGGCTTAATTCACCATCAGATGGGGGGATTGATGCAGCTGATAAACAGCTTGATCCTTTGATACATATCTAAAATGATTTTTTAGATATTTTGAGTAACATGACTGAACGGGTATAAATCACACCTGGAAGAACCCTTGAAAATAAACATGAGAGAACTTAATTACTGCATCGTAAAAGCATACAGATAAATGTAGAGTAAACTAAATTATATGCACATTCTAAATCATACTCATCGAAATATTAATGTGCGTGAAGAACTAATTAAATTTAACATGATTTGACTCCTTATGTTTATTACTGTAGAGCTCATTCTGAATTTCATCATTGTACATGTGAAACGGTGCACCAAATGAGAAAAGAAAAAGTGGTGCAGCATAGTTATTTTCAATGACAAAGTTACCAAACTCTCAATATTAGATTCTTATATCTGTACTAATGTAATCCATTTAAAATCGTATTAATATTTTATAATTTGAAATAATTTTACACATTGGCACTTTGAAAATGCACTAATATGTCATAGTTACATGCGAGATTTACACTATGACTAATGATTCCTTGAGTACTTCTGCTTTGAAAGAATACTAGTGCCTTGCTTTATATTCATGAAATGTGTATTTCCATTACTTTATATTCTGTACATCTTTTAAGCAAATATGCTATCTCATCGTGAGAAATGTTCATAAGCTTGTAATGTGAAAAGAAACTGTGCCTGATTAGACGAGACCCAGAATTATTGGTCTGTATGATTTTGGTTCGATTGAATTTCTTCAGGAGATTCGACTAGCTGTGATAATTCTGTATGTATGTAGCCTGTTCTTGCGAGTCATATATATGAATTTAATTACTAGCCTGTAAATGGTTGTCCAATTCCTGGTTCTCTTTGGATAACCTGAGAACGCATCCTCTATGTCCAACCCCTCATCAGCACAATACAATTTCCATCAGAGGGCCAAGTGAGTGTCATAAGAGACAGTGTTACGAAGCTAGAGATAGCAAAGATATAAATAAAAAGGGCCCAGAAACGCTGGAACAAAAATCTGGTAACGAGTTGGATTGTTTCTGTTCGATGAAGTTAGAATTTAGTGGGTGGTCCCTACTAAGACCCCTAATGTAATTTCCCGTTTAAAAATTGCCCACCCCATGTTCAGCTGAAGGCAATCAAGTACCAGTATGGGAGGAGTGGAACGAAGACGATTTGAAGCAGTGGTGTGGGTATCAATAGGGTTGTGTGTTGCAAACTCTTAAGCTTAGATTGTGGTGTTATGAAATGGCTGTATAATATTATGTGAAGTGGTTAAAGTCTATGTTTGGGTGATGTGCTTTCTGTAAAGTATTTGACATTGTTATCAGGTCCGACGTGACCTGAGATCCCAGGATATACACCTACAGGGGTCTCAGTGTAGCATATGCTGAGTAAGTTGTCTGTTGAGTTTCGAAGGGGCTAGTCGTGAGACGACGTCAGCAGTACCAGTACCACTAAGAGAATGGAAATTTCTTTGAGAGATTGAGTGTCACAGTTGTTACTGTTTCTCCCAGTGCACAGGGAGTGATCTTATCAACCTGGATGAGATTGCTCTGGTCGAGGTTTCATCTGTAGTGTATGTTAATTTGATTAAGTGATTGTATTTAGTTAAATTTCTTGCATGAAAGGATCTATAATTTTTTTAGTGGAGAAGAGTTTGTTGAAGTTGGCCTGCATTTTTTTTGTAGAGGAATTTTCGGTTAAAGAAAACGCCCCCAAAGGATTGTGAAGGAGGGGTAGCCTCTGCGAGGAGTATGTTTGACGTCATAGAGTGTCGCGCTTATATTAGTCGGTTGGTGTAATGCCGTGCTGTGATAGGCTGACTAGGTCAACGCATGTCGCACTGGTATTGGTTGTGAAAACTAAACAAGGAAGAGAAATCGATTGTGGGAATTCGTTTGTGAAGGACAAAGAAATTAGATGGTGGAAAAAATGAAAATCCTTATGAATTTGAAAAGTGTAATGCTAGGAGATGTGCCCGTACTAATTAGAGGAGCACCGATGCCACCTGAAGGTACGTCAGCACTGTATATGTCACAAGACAGAGGATATCGTACAGGTACATCGCTTGAAAATTGAAAGAAATATACTGAGAATGATGGTCCTTTACAGTGGCGGCTGGTGACATTTCAAAGTGGTGAGGCATAAAAGTTGGGGATGAGTTTTACTTAGCGAGTGAGTATGGTCAACTTAAGGGTGTTCAGCCCTTAAATCATTCACCCAATCATCCTCCATTAATTAATCAATGTTTCCATCATCCACTGCATTCATTTGTTCGGGAAACAGCATTTACAACGCTGTTTCCACAATGCATGGCTTCACAACGCGGTCATTACAACAACCGCATTGTTACCACGCGTGCCATTACATCGCAAGTCGTATCAACGACTTGCTGTAGGGGGCGTGCAACACCAAGGAAGGTGTTGGATTTTAAATCCAACACCTTCCCTGCTGTTGCACAAACTGGAGTAGGAATAGTAATTAATACTATTCCTAAGTCCAGCGCGCCCCCTATAGCAAGTCGTTGATACGACTTGCGATGTAATGGCATGCGTGGTAACAACGCGGTAATTGTAACGACCACATTGTGCAGCCATGCATTGTGAATGTATGCGTTGTAACGTCATACATTAATCTGTTCATGCATACATCCATCCATCCTTCTAGTGAGACTCCCATTGACTCATCCACCCATCCATCCATGTATCCATTCACTAGAAAAGCATCCATTCATTTGTCCATCATATGGAGCATTCATCCATTCATTCGTGTATACATTCACTCATTCTTCTGGACACACTCTCCTGTCTTCCACCCACCCATCCATCTATGTATATTTCCTTTCACCACTGGTGAATCACAAGAGCATCCAGCCATCCCCAGATGATCTTCCATCCATGTATCCGTCCATCCATCCATCCATCTTGTAGTGAATGTTTATATAATACATGAAATATATAAAAGAACACAAATAGTTAATGATGAACACTACTGCAGATACAAAGTTACCTTACATAGTCAGTAAGCCATATCAGGCTTACCCTTTTCTTTTTTTCCTTTTTCCTTTTTGTAAAGCCTGACGTTTTTTCCACCTGGAAAAGAATTTGTATTGTCATCAATTTTCTCAGTTTTCCTTTCTGCACCACAGGGGGCCAGTCTCCTAATGTTCCACTTTTTACCGCCCTCAAGAATAACAATATTACTTCCTCAACTTTCTTAGCATGTGGAAATTTAGAATCTCCCTTCCTTACCATGGTCCCCAATTTCACACGCACATACTGTCCCTTCACAAACTTATGAGGATTTCCCTTCAATTTACTATTATGTCTGTGGCAATACTCATCTTGCTTTTCTCTCACTCTTCTAACTACCTCTTCTCTGTTGTAGCCCTTGTCCATCCTACCTCTCATCCATTGTTGTAGGTTTCCTCTCTCTAAGGAGCATGAAAGGAGATTCTCCTGTTGCCAAATGTGGTGTGGACCTATGTTTCCACAACATGCTCCTCAATTCTTCCTTCCATTGTAATCTGTTCCTTGTAGCCAACTGCAAACACTCTCCTAGCACTCTATTGAATCTCTCAACTAAACTGTTTTCCCTGGGATGGCACAAGGCAGTTTTATGATGATGTATGTTGTGAGATTTTAGAAATTCAGCCATCTTCTCCAAAACAAACTGAGGACCATTGTCAGTGACAATTTCTTGTGGGATACCCTCTCTTGCAAACACCTCCCTACAAAATCCAATCACTACATCAGATTTTACTTCATTGACAATCCGGACTTCTGGCCACTTTGAGAAATAGTCAACCATGACAATGGCATACTTGTCCCTCAATTCACCCTAACCGAAGGGACCACATACATCCAATACAAGTTTTCTCCATGCACCATCGGGAGTTTTTATGGGCACAATAGGTGACTCTTGGACCACAAAGGATTTATCACTATTCATGCACTCATCGCAGTCCCTCATGTACCTTTCTATGTACCTGTTCATTCCAGGCCACCAGAAGTCCATGCGCGCCTTGCGCTTCATGGCAGTCATGCCCCCATGACCCTCATGCAACAGCGTAATAAGTTTTCCTCGAATAGAATCCGGAACCACTAATTTCTCACCTCTGCGTAAGATGTTATCCATCACTGACAATTCTGTCCATATTAGTTTGTATTTCGCAAGCAGTTCATCATCAGTTCATCATCCTTCCACTCCTTCCTCCAAACACTGGATAGATTGCTCCTTACTTTGTCCAATTCTACATCTGCGTCAAGCGCACATTCCCATTAATTTCAGTGATAGCTCCCTCCAAAAGAAATCCAACTGTGGCCACCATCCAATCATCCACCTCCTGCTGCTCCATGCATTCATCAATTCGTAACCATGATAGGCAATCTGCCTTAACATTTCTTGAACATGGGACATATCTCATCTTAAAGGAAAACTCTTGAAGCCTAAATAGCCACTTTGCAATCCGAGGAGTGGCTCTACCTCCTCCTTTAGTTCTAAAAACATTCACAAGAGGCTTGTGGTCTGTTCTTATTTCAAATTCGGTTCCCCATAAGTATGTTCTATAATGTTGAACCCCCCACCAACAAGCTAATGCCTCCTTTTCGATCACAGAGTAGTTTTCCTCAGATCCCCTCAAAGTTCTTGAGGCAAATGCAATGACCCTTTCCTTCAAATAATTGTAAAAGTACTGCGCCTAGTCCATATGCGTTTGCATCGGTACTCAATACGGTTTTATACCCAGGATTGTACAACCTCAAAATAGGAGCTTTGACTATACATTCTTTGACAGAACAAACTGGCACATGCAACAAGCTAGGATTTTGCGAGTCCTTAATAGCGAATATTAAGGATTCGCAAATAAGGATTCGCAAAATCCTATGCATGTAGGAATCGCTATAATAATAGCGATTCCTTCACATTCCTTATTTGCGAATCGCAAATTGCGAGTCGCAAATAAGGAATGGCTTCCCATTCATTCCTATGGGCCTACAGGCCCATAGGAATGAATGGGAATTGCGAGCGCTATTTGCGAGTACCAATAGGTACTCGCAAATTGCGCATGCAATTTCAAGGGTGCAGGGGTGTCAAAAGGACACCCTGTTGCACCCTGAAATTGATCTGTGCACATATGTTGCGCACACACATGTCCCAAGGACATGTGTGTGTGTAACCTTCAACTTTGAAAAATGCACTTTAGTGCATTTCTCAACGTTTTGCAATTTACCATGAAGTTCAACTTCATGGTAAATTGCACCCCTAGTAGAGAAATCGCTAATTTTTTTACTTTGTTGCATTGCATTTAAGGAATCTCAATTTGCGATTCCTTAAATGCAATCGCAATTTAAGTAATCGCAAGTTTGCGATTCCTTAAATTGCGATTTTTGCATTTGGGATGATGCATCCCAAATGCAAAAATACAGGTCGCAAAGGGGCAGATTCTGCTAATCTGCCCGTTTGCGACCCGATTTTCGGATGATGCATGGGGCCCAAAATGATTTTTCACATTCGTCAGACCATGCAAATTTCTCCCCCTTTTTTGGAAGCAACCTCATTGCTCTTGTTATATCAGGAAAATGATTAACAAACTTTGCATAGTACTCTGCCAGTCCGAGGAATGATTTGAGTTGTTCTTTTTTCTTTGGACTAGGAGCAAGTCGAATAGCTTCCAACAATTTCAGTTTGGGTTTGATATCCTCCGCCCCAATCATGTGGCCCAAGTACTCCACCTCTGGCAGTGCAAACCTGCATTTGTCAATCCCTATAGTTAGCCCTGATATCTGCAACTTCCTCAAAACTTGCTCTAGTACAACATCATGATCTTGCTTGTTCTTCCCAGATAATAAAATGTCATCCTGAAACACGGTCACATAATCTATTACTTCCAGAATCTTCTGCATGACCCTTTGGAAGACTGCAGAGGCCAAACCAAATGGCATCATTAAGTATCTAAACGCCCCTTGTGGTGTTACAAATGAAGCCAAATGTCTACTATCTGGATGCAAAACAATCTGGTGATAAGCTTTTGACAGATCTAGAGTTGTAAAACACCTACCCTCCTCTAAAGTGCTCAGCATGTGGTTTATATTCGGTAACGAGTGGTGATCCACCCATATGCTATCATTAAGGTCGTGAAGATCAACACACATGCGGACCTTACCATTGGCCTTCCTTGCTAATACAATGGGACTCAGCCATTCTGATGCCTCTATTGGCTCAATAATCTCTTCAGAGCACAATTTTTCTAGCTCTGTAGATAACGCTTCCTTCATGGCCAAGGGAACTCCCCTCACTTTATGGACTTTAGGAATTGAACCCTACTTAAGAATGATCCTATGTGAAAAAACCTTTAGTTTGCCTAGCCTGTTCTGAAATATCTCTGGGAATGCACTCTTCCATTTGTCGGTTTCAGTTATATTCATTACTATAACTTGTTCAGGATGATTTGGATTGAGCGTTTTTCCAAACTTCTTTTGCTCTCTCCATCCCAACAGCATTTTACCTTTTTCTACCACATACACTTTGCTTACAATAGATTTATTCTTGAAATGTAATTGAGATTCAAAGCAACCCAACAAGGGCAACTTTGTACCACAATAACCTACAGGAGTTGCATGGGTATTTTCCAATTTTAAATCCGGTAATTTAAGGTATGTATCCTTATCAATTATAGTGTAAGGAGAGCAGGAGTCTGCCCACATATCCACACTTACTCGAGCAATCATTACTCTGCATTTGGGAGGATTATAAGCGTCCTGAACATCCAGTACCTATTTTGTGAATCCGACACACCCACAACTAAAACTTCGGCATTCTCAGATGAGTCCTCCCCAATCATTTCAATCGAAGTTTTGCGTCTTATATCTCCTGTCTTATGCTCATTGATGTTAGCTTTGCATACTCTAGAGAAATGCCCAGACTTTTTACATCGATAACACTTGGCCTTTGCAGCTGGACAAGTTTCACATGTAGCCACATGCCTAGAGATCCCACATCTAAAACACTGGGTTTTGTTCCTTCTTGTGTAACCAACGGTAGACTTAGATTTGCACAAATCTTTTTTCTTATTCACAACATTCACCTCTTGAAAACCTGCTTCACAACAATTGACTTGCATTTCTTTACTATCTGATTTCAATACAGACTTACTCTCCGATTTCAACTCTGAGATATAGAAGGAGGCATCTTCCATTTTTTTTTTGCAACAGCTATGGTTTTTTCCAATGTGGGTTCACCTATACTTAGTAATTTTTCTTGAATTTTCAGACTACTAATGCGGTTAATCAGTTGATCCCGTATGATTTCATCATGCAAATCCTTAAACTTGCATGATGCCGCTTACACCCTCAAACAACTTCATACTGTTCTATGTTTTCACCTGGTTGCTGACTTATGGAAAAGAATTGATGCCGTTCTACCACTACATTTAGTTTTTAGGTCTCGCCTACGCAGCGCGCATGCACCGCATAGGAGGGCCTTTAGCCGTCGCTCTTCACTTTTTCAAGCACTGCACTCGTGCTTGTGGCGGCATCCACCTTGCGGGAGCGAGCAGCGGCGCGCCACAAGCACGAGTGCAGTGATTGAAAAGTGAAGCCTGCGCGCGCACGCACGCACCACTCCCGGGCTTGTTTTCTTTTCGCTGACGTTTCCAATTTGCTGCTTGGATTGACATGCTGCTCTCCCCTCCCTGCTCTGCTGCACTTTTCTATTCGTGCCACTGGGGGTCGCTGCTCTTCTCGCAACAGCTGCTTTGCCTCGTCTTCTCATAGACTTGCTCCTGTTTTCCCTCTTACACTCACCATTAGGAATCAATGCCCTCCTTCCCGCAAGTCTCTTTCTCTTCGCTACTGGTCTCTTCCCTCGCACACGCCTGACATTTCTCCCCTCGTTCCCTTGTTGCAGTTGTGAATGGCGTGGGTTACATTGCATGCGGAGGGAGCGCCTGGTTATATAGGGAAGAAGCTGACAGCGGTGGGCATTCATGACTTGCGCATAGGAATCCTGGAACTGGGTGTGTGGACGGCTGCTAAATTCCTTTGGATGTAGTGGATTTATGTAAGATAAATAATTAATGTTTAGATTGCTGGGATGTTTAGACCTCACGTATTAGAAGTCTTTAGGAGTTTTAATACATGTACTTGTTCGAGTCCTAAGAAATCGTGTCACACGGTCTTTTACACGAATGACGTTACAGATGACATCAGCAAAAATATAATAATTGCATAAAATGTGTAATGAATAAAATAACCCAGTGCCTCACGTGAATAGGCACATTACCTGCAGTTGTATTTTGTGTGCAAATAGTCCACATGCGTTAAAAGCATATCATTCCTGGTCATTGGTGGCTCACGGAAGGACATTGACGTCGATTCACTAAAATGTCAGTGTTAGCGAATGTCCTCACAGACCGTTTAACCCTAATGACAACACGGGCAGTGGCATCATGTGACCTTTGACCCGAGTATTCGGAGGAAGTTGTCACATGACCTTAAATTAACCCTGATACCATGATGACATCATAATAATTGCTCAAGTTTCATTATAATTACATTATTAGTATAACAACACAACAAAGACAACCGTCAATTTAGATACCACTTAGATTAGGGTGCTGAAAAGATTTTTGAAAGCGGTGGAGCAAAATAGCATGAATTGTAACAAGTAAGTCGGACCTCTGCTAGTGGGATTAGGGGGGAGGGTCTCCACCTAAAAAAATAGGTAAAATAGTGCGTTTTAAAGCAGTTTTCACATAAAGTTGTACTTTGCGTGCCAAGCCAATGAAACTTGATGCTCTCCAGAAGTTGCCCCCGATTTTTTCAAAATGTGCCATGGGTGCCCCTTATCCCCATATGTCAAAAATTACCTCCATTGTGCCAAGGCCATCATTTTGTCATGTGTGCCCTCCATTTTCCCTGGTTGCCGGCTTACACCAATAAGCATTGGCATAGCCAATAGGTCTCGCCTTTGGGACCTTATAAGTGTTTAGTTATCCAGCACAATATCCTTGTTGCAACAACATCAAGTGTTGCATGGCTAAACACTTATAAGGTCCCAAAGGCGAGACCTATTGGCTATGCCAATGCTTGTTTACTGTGGTGTTCACTTAAGACTTTGCTAGCCCTTTCATATACATCCTCGTCCTCCTCCTCATCTTCATCCTCCTGGGTATTAGGAGATGGTAAGCTTCTTAAACTTTTTCTACCCTCTACCCCCAAATTATGTTTGAGTAATGTCAATTTACGTTTGGGAACAAAAATGTCACTACCAATTGCCTCCAGGTATGTTTCAAAAGCGTCCTTCCAATCTTCCCACAACATTACCCGTTGCCCAGGATGTTGCAGGAACATTGGTGGTGCTATTACAGATTCCATAATACACAGCCACTCACACAAAAGTCCAACACAAAGAATTAAAATAATAAATGTAGTTACCGTAGTACCCAACTGGATAAACAATGTTCATTTGTAATAGTGTAGAATTGTTTTTGTTTTTTCTGTCTGTTCTCCTTCCTTTTTTAGCTCTCGCCTAGCGACGCAGTGCATGCGCTGCTCGCCTTGGCGAGATCTATTGTTGCCGGTTTCTTGGCCGAAGGGGGATAGGACATGTGCACGCGTGTGGAAGACAGAACATGTGCACTCGTACGTCTGACGGCTTAGCAGAAGAGACAGCAGATGTGCGCGTACGGGTGACAGGAGATGTGCACGCGTACGGCTCTGCTCGGTCGCTCCCTCTCTCCCTTCCTGTCTGCGCGCACGCAGCACTTTTATTCAATGCCGCTCCTATTTGCTTTCCCTCTTGCACCCTCCCACCCTCCTTTTCTCCCTCCGTTAGGCCCCTTCTCAACGCTGGTCAAAGCAGCACTTTTATTCAATGCCGCTCCTATTTGCTTTCCCTCTTGCACCCTCCCACCCTCCTTCTCTCCCCCTGTCTGCGCGCACGCAGCACTTTTATTCAATGCCGCTCCTATTTGCTTTCCCTCTTGCACCCTCCCTCCCACCCTCCTTTTCTCCCTCCGTTAGGCCTCTTCTCAATGCTGGTCAAAGCCAAACTGTGCTATCCCGGACACTGTATATGTTTCACGCCGCACTTTTATTCAATGCCGCTCCTATTTGCTTTCCCTCTTGCACCCTCCCACCCTCCTTTTCTCCTTCGCCGCAACACGTACACACCCGCTCTTAAACAGCGGTAGCCTAGCCGATTCCTTTACCGGGCCTCTCATCTGCCGGTGAACTCTTGCTACTTTGCAAGTTACTTATGCAGTCCAAGTTGCTGCACTAACCAAAAGGACATGTGTATTTACACTCTCAGCAACACCACTTCCGCAAGCACAGAAAAATGGGCTCAATTGCACATTAAGCGCAACTCCTAAAACTCGGCCCCTCACGGGGTTACCACTCACTTTCCGCCATTACGCAGGGCTTTGCCTCCTTACCTACTTCTCCCCTTATAATCAACTCCCCGCCAGGCGCCAACAGTCCGCTCACCTCACCCCTGGTTATAAAAATGCAAACTAACCACCATATCACACCTGCGCCCCCAAATGCTTTCAGTCCGCCGCCGCCACCCCACAAAGCTCACTGGAGTAATCACATGTGCCAGATACCACCCAACTCCCCCGGGAATATCTTAGCTCTACAAAAACTTTAAAAGGCTAACTCCCGGGCACCTACTCACCCCCTCAGAGGCTCCCTACTCCCGATACCACTAACCTCATCAACCCTACAAAGCTTCTAGAATGGCATAATAACATCTCCTCCTTACTCCATAGCCCTGGCTGCATACCCCCCTAGGGCCCCATTACCCATGCGCCTCATCCTAAACTCGCCGAAACAAAACTCTACGCTACCAACTTACATACAGCACAAACCCAGTACATATAAAAAAATATTGCCCATTACTTTCCGCTTTTATACCAGAACATTTTTAGGCAAGTTTCCCACTGTTTACCCTTACCCCCACCTCCCCCTATTCCCCACTCTACCATACACCCACATATATTTGCATACTTTTACCCCGCAGCTGCCTATGCACAGCGCCATAAGCACTAAATATATTACCAATAACTATTAAAACACGTACATCCCATACTAACAATATTTCCCCAACTTCAGTCCGCCACACTTCTGGCTCTCAAACTTCAGGATACACCGTATCGCTATAACACAGGACTGCCCATGGAAATCCACCGTGAACCTTAACCACAACACATAGCCCCTTTGCTCTCAAACAGCGGTAACCTAGGCAACTCCCCCACCGGGCCTCCCATCTGCCAGCCAACTCTTGCTCTTTTCCAACTTGCTCACGCAGTCCAAGCCGCCACACTAATTAACGGCACAAAAGTATCAAACGCTCGGTAACATTGCTTCCACAAGCACAGGAAAAACAACTCGGCTGCACAGTAAACACACGTCCCAAAACTCTACCCCCCATGAGGCCACACACTCACTTTCCACCATTACCCAGAGCCTTGCCTACTCACCTACTTCTCCCCTTGCAATAAACTCCCCACCAGTCGGTATAATGTGCTAAAATGGGAACCTGTGCTCGTCTAGAAGGTCGACCCTAATTTTGCTAACCAACGTTTCCAAAGGACTTCTGTAGGGCTGCCATGAAATATTCAGTTACTTTCATGATGCACCAAACGGGTCTGAGCCTCTCGTGCAGTGCCAAAAAAAAAGAAACGCCCACCTTCCCAAGAATGCTTAAATACTATAGAGTACAAACGGTGTGTAAGTTTACATGCATTCAAAGTAATGAGGTGCTATTTAAAAAGGCCTTATATAACAGGGTATCAAGATCTTGTAACACTTCTATCGTAAAACTATCAGCTTTTATGTTTTTTTCAAGTCGCTCTCTTCCAAGGATGTTTTAAATCTTGTTTGTAGACAGCGCAACTTTTCCCCAGGTTAAAATGATCTAACCAGCTCAAACGCCAGAACAACCACTCGGGTTACATTGAAGTTACAGTAAACAAATGTCTCCAACGTGACATAAAGTGTCACTCAAATGTTAGTATTGAATATTTAATAAAAAGCATTACTTTTGTCCCCACAACACTACAAAGCCTACAATAGGACATTGCATAAGCAGGTTACATTATAAGAGCCCAGTTAAGGCAGGCAGCCACATTGCACAGGTTGGCTAATCCTACACTGCAGGGGGCCATGAGGGCGCAAGGCCTTACCTACAAACACCACCCAACCCCAAAAAGCCGCTAACTGCGAACTTGTGATGTACTGCTACACACGATGCTTGCCTTGTTAGCTGCAGCTGTCTCTTAAAGGCAGTGGAATGTCCCTGCTGCCTCTTGCAGCAGTGTACAGGAGGAGGAACAAGGGTGTCATGGAGAAGTCATATGTCCCTGTTTAATAAACCCCCCAGTCCAGTATTTGAAGTATTTCACGGCTGGTATGGTAGAGGAGGAAAAATTGGTAGGTTGTAGCACCATGAGCACATTCCGCCTGTTAAATTAAAGTAGGTCTCCAAATGGTCAAAATGCAGCAACAGTGGAGCTTAGATCTGACATAAGGCCTGCTGAGTTCACTGCTATTTAAACAGTCTAAACTGGCTTCGGTCTCCAGCATTACCTGATTATTTCAGACTCACTAGCCTGGCTAAAGTGGCACTGGAGTCCACTGTTCATCTCATGGCATATGCAAAGGCTGGTACGTGTATATACTGTTTGGACTAGTAATTGTATAATGCACACAACTGTGAAGTTACTGCTCTTTCATTGGTCTTGTTGTGCTGGCTTTACTGTAACTTTGTTACTTTTTATCCTTCGTCTTGTAAAGTGCTTTACCCCCTGGGTCATGTTAATGCTATATAAAACCAAATAAAAAAATATGTCAATAAAAAGTGGGTGATGGCCTAATGTACAATTCAGAGCATTTACAATGGGGCAGGTGGAAAAAGTTATTGTGTAAAGGATATAAAGTGTTTGTAACAGATTTTTTTTCAGTTGAGAAATACTGCATAACAAAAGGCTTTAGTTTGGCTAGGTTGATTGGTTCCTGGTACAGCAGCAAACTTGTGATAGCCTCTTCAGAAAACAAGCATTTGCAATGCAATAGGTCTCGCATTTACGCAAGTTTCAGCTATTGAAATTGCAAATAACAATGCCTTTTATTTTTGTTTTCGTTTTTAAAACATAAATAAAAAGCATTGTCATTTACAATGCCAATAGCTTAAACTCGTGTAAATGCACGCCTCATTATCCATGCGCCTCATCCTTAACTCAACATAAGTAAACTGTACACTAGCACCTTACATGCAGCACACATGCACTACATCTTAAAAAATAGTGACCATTACTTTGCGCTTTTATATCACAGCTTTTTATCCAAGTTTCCCACTGTTTGCCCTTACCCTCCCCCTCCCTCCTTTTCCCCATATACCGTACACCCATATAATTGCATCCTTTTACCCCACAGCTACCTATGCACAGTGCCATAAGCACTAAATATATTACCTATACTTATTACAAAACGCCCATCCCATACTTTAAATATTTCCCCAACTCCGGTACAACGCACTTCTGTCTCACAAGCTGCAACATGCTCCCTATCGCTATAACACAGGCCTGCCCATCGAAATCCACCATAAACCTTCACAGCAACAGGTGCCTCCCCGCTCTCACACAGCAGTAACCTAGCCAACTCCCCCACCGGGCCTCCCATCTGCCGCCGAACTCTTGCTGTTTTCCACCTCACTCACGCAGTCCGAACCGCCGCACTAATTAACATCACGAGTGTATCAAACACTCAGCAACACCGCTTCTGCAAGCACAATAAAACAACTCAGCTGCACATTTAGCACACACCCCAAAACTCTGCCCACCATCAAGCCACACACTCACTTTTCATCATTTTGCAGGGCCTTACCTCCTTAGCTGCTGCTCCAATGCTAAACAACTCCCCGCTATTCACAAACACTTCTCCTCACCTCCCCTCCAGTTATGAAACTACAAGCTGCCCACCATATCCCTCGTGTGCCCCCTAAACACTCTCAGTCAACCGCCACCCACCAAAGCTTACCAAAAAATTCACATGCAATGCACCACCCCCGGGAATCTGTTACCCTAGCAAATCTTTCATACACTCACACCGGGCCCCCTCTCACCCCGCACAAACTCCCTACTACCCACAAACTGCCAATAACCTCATCAGCCCCTGCAAAGCCTCTCCATTGCTCTCGCAAACTCTCCTCCTCACTCCATAGCTGTGGCTGCATACCCTTCTCAAGCCACAATACCCATACATCTCATCCTAAACTCACCGGCATACCAAGACAACACCCTCTGAACACAACCGGATGGAGCCAATATAGGCCCCACATCGCTATCAAAATGTTACTATTTATTGCTATCAGTGGCAATCACTAGATAAGCCCAACAGTCACCTATCGTACTGTATCGCATACAGTTTTTTTATGGAACAGCCCATTAATGTTCAACAATATCTCTGTATGTATAGCAGTTATTCACAAATTTTGTAAGGTGTTTATAAGCAAAATAAATATGCCCTATCACGTTTAAAAGTACATATAAAAAACCAATGTGTATCTAGGGAATGCCTACTACCATTCTATATATCATTACAACCATTCGACCCCACACACAGCAGTAAATAAACAAAGCCCTCATAACCATGCGGGCATGATAAGTCATTGCTATGTCTGCAAACAAATTCCCCAGCTCCCCACATGCTCTACAAATTATTACACTAATATTTTTGCTTGTAATACATTACTTACTATCCTAAAGCCTATTATAAACCTATATTAGCAACACTATTGCAAAAAACTATCTCTGCAACCACATTCCCCAGCCTTTCACATACTGTGCGAATTATTACACTAGTATTTTTGCTTAAAAGAGATTGCTTACTATTCTCTTATTTTTTATGCCCCTATATTAAAACATGTTGTAGCCAGGACTAGTATGCCTTTAAAAACTGTGTACTATGCCGTAGCAATGCACTGCACCAAGTCTAGGGTAAAAGACCTTATTGCAAATACCTATTAGATACAAAAACCTCATAGAACACTATTACATGTTCTCTTCTTTTTATAAAGGCATGCAATTATTCTGCAACATACATACAAAAAAAATTCTCGCACAAACAATATTTTTAGTCACCCACCCACAATCTACCTAAAGTGTGCCTTTATGCCAAATTGTCAATTGCCTACAATCTTATAATATGTGCAAATGCCATTTGGTTTTACAACTGCCACATATATGTACTGCTATTTATTTTGTCATATGTTTTCCATAAATATGCTACTATCAAAAAACTATTGCATAAGGTCAAACTCAAACTAGTTATACTTTAAATCAAACAACAACCCCAAAAATTTTTTATATTACAGGAAGAAGCAACAAAAACACTATTCATTGGAGGACAGGAAACTAAACTAAAATCCATAACCTTAAATGATACAACAGACTCCGTGAAAATAACTTTATGGAGGGAGGCTACTGACTTCCCTATTGAAATCGGAAAGTACGTGAAGATCACTCATTTAACAGTGCATGAATATAATGGAGAAAAAATATTAAACACGACTCGTCATACACAACTACAAGTAAGTACATATCAAAAAACCTACTTCTTAAACGAACAAACAAACTATTTACCAAGTGTACTATTTAACAAATACCTTTGCTCTATAGGTCATTCAACCACCAGAAGAAAATATAACTGTGACATTGTATGGACTGGAAAAAACAAACCAGGAGATAAGCACTATTACAGTACAAGTCCAAAGCACAGAACATTTCCAGTCAATGGACATAAATAATACTACTCTGATGGCCTTCCTGGACATAAGTACTGACATTGATGACTTTGGTGACGCATTAATGCCACACTTGCCAATAACTTTGAATGTGCTATTTTCAAATGGCTGTATTACAGAGATAATTAAGCAGCTTTAATATGCCACGAATCATATGAAAACGGTATCTACAATTGTTTACTAACTCTTCACTGTAAATGTTTATATGCTACATAAAAAAAGGTCTAATAAACCAATATTAAACACCAACAATTGTACTGCATATGTTAATATACGAATACCTCATGCCTACAACACACAAAAACATATACTACATAATATACTGCTATACACAAACACATATACTTTAACAAACTCAGCAACTACTCATTGCAGTACTCAACACTACAAACTAAAGCTACTTACTACTATTACCATTCACAAGCTGCAACAAGAATAGTAAAACCACATACATACAACACACATAAATACCAGTACTTACACATACAATATACACACTAACTGAAAATAACACCAATAAACAACAGAAAATTACAAATCCAATAACTCTAACTCAACCTAATGCGAGACCTGTTGCATTGCAAATGCTTGTTCCTTTCTATGGAGTGCAGTCATTTATCTATTGTTACCACTGTGACTTTTGTAGTCCTTCATCTATTGTTGCTATAATGACTACCAGGAGTGTAGTCCTTTGTCTGTTTTCCTGCTCTGAAGCTTCTTCTTGGCAACGGAATTCTCCTCTCTATGGCAGCTCCTTGAACACACTTTCACTTCCTCTAGGTACCACTGGAATTTCACATACAGGTTCCTGCTGCGAAAATTGCCTTTGCCTCACTTGCACGTTTTGCCGGCATGAAAAGGGTTTCCAGCAGAGTTAAATGAATGAAAATGCTTCATGCTGGGTAAATTGCACACTCTCCTCATGTAAAGACTTTCAGCAGAGTTAATTGCTTCACTCACCTGTAAGCGCACAACTACAATAATTGCTTTCCCTAAAAGGCTGGTCAGTTTCAGTGTGTGAAGGCGCATATACTGAGAGCTTCAGGGGTCTAGCAGAGATAATTGGCCATGTGCTTCGGGCTCTGTTTGTCCCAGCTAGGATAATTCAGCAAATGCTGATCAAGGCTCAATCAGATACTACGCTGTATTTGCAGTTGAATAGCAGTCAGAGGCACCCGGCTGAGAAAAGACTCGCTTCAGTATGGTTTATCGTGCACACGGCTAGTAAGGCTAGATTCAAAGTACAAGGGGTGAATATTTTACATTCCAATAGGCCCCACCGGCAATGGCTGTTAATTACGCTTGATTGCGACTTGGCAATTTGCACTTAGTGAAGCAATAAACATTCCATGACCCATGGGTAGTGTAAAAGGCCAACTTTATTATGACATGGTTGCATGTTAGTACTTTATTAACATTAAACATCAACTTATAACTTAAAAACCACGATCCCCCAACATCATCACCCATCAAATCACCTCTCAGAGCAACCTCCAAACCCCAACCGTCCTTTCTCATTCCATTCTTTCCCGACAAGGTACTGCCCCCGCTGTCCCCCCCCCTAGGGTGTGTAAGAGCCCGCATGTGACTTTTCAGCCTCCAAGAGTTCCGCCACCCAGAATAAACCCCGAAGAGTGTTTTTCTGCCCCCCCTCTTTTACCCGTTCCACCTCCCCTACATTCCATTCATGGCTAGTCTCACTTACACCATATATTCTCGTTCCACAATCGACTCACAGTGTCCCAGCGCTCCATCATGTAATAGGCATTACCCATTCTCGACAAATGCACACCATCATCGAGAAACAGGCATACTTCTTGCTCACGAATTCCCAGATGCGAGATCACCGTAATCCCCAGACCGTCACGAAAAACTCTCATCGTTCTGTTTAAATTCCTGCGAGCCTTGTCCATTGCCCCATGATGAATTTCCCCCCGCCAGCTGCGACGTGGCACAAATTCTGTCCATATATGATGCAAGTTCTGGAAAAATTACTCTTGATGGCCTCAAGATCCCTCTGCATATGTTGCAACAGAGTCATACCGGATAACCTCACCAAATCATTTCCCCCCAAATGGATCAGCAGCATGTACGGGCAACCTTTCTGCTGTACAAGTTTAGCCAACCAAGGCAGCAAACTTCCCCAACGTATTCCGCTTTTTCCCCACCAAAGCACTTCGTGCCAGCTGCTGTGCAGGCCCAGATTCCTGCCGTATATTTGCTGGTCCACATATTTGGCTGCCCAATGAACCAGAGAATGTCCCATAATCCAGGTCACCGTCTAGACCCCTGGACCGTTCACACATCCTGCGTTAGAAAGAGAAACATCGTTATTCTGAGCCCCAGGTCCCTACTCCCCCACCCCCTTTGACCACCTCCCCATTTCTCCCTTTACTCTACAACAACCCTTCTTATGATCGTTTCCTCACGTAAAGCTCACAACCGCGAGACCGCCACCTACCAATCCTCTGAGTACTCTCCCACCCCAGGCCTGCCGCTTACGTCGCTGCCCCAATTCAGAAGGAATGAGTCCTGAAAGCCATTGCGTCCCTGCCCAGTCGGTGAAGGCCCATTCGCATTACCGTCAATAACTGTGATGCCAACATTGGCCTCCCATTCTGATGACAGAATATACCCTTGAACATGCATCCCGGCCACCTCATGAAGCTTTACCTCTCCCGAACCAGGCACACTGATGCCAATCCTCCTTTATTCAAACAAACCCACTTACCCCTGCCCTGTTGATCTGTCTTTGAACGACTCAACCATATCCCCAAACGACCCACATCCCATCGTACATCAACCACTTGCAACCCTGGTGTCTTTGCTGATCCCAACAATTCAGAAACTCGAAAAGCCCCGAAAAACATCCTCACCATACAAAGCCTAAAAATGGCTAACTCGAACTGGTCATAACAACACCTAGGAAGGACTGCCATTAACTCTCCCAACACCTCAAACGTAATGGCCTCCCTTGGTGCCAAGCTTCCCCCAACCTTTCAGCATTCGACTTAAAATCTCGCTCCCGGCAGGGTCGAGCCCCCAATGCAGCTTGCCATAAAACGAGATCCCAGACAACTTCCCCCCACTTGTGATGGGTGACAGATCTTTATCAATGCAAAACAGCACAAAATGCAACACTCTTCTCTTTATCTCCTCAGGATCACGATCCCATCCTTGTGGCACGTTCCCTTCAAAGGCCCAGAAATCGGTCCATGCCAGCCTATAGCTCTTCTTTGTGGATGCCGCTAAAGCTCCCTCCACCAAGTTGATGACCCTCAATTGCCCAGCTGCCAGATCTCGACCGGTAGCGGCGTCTTGACTGCGTCTGCTCCAGGCGCCAGTGATCGGAATCGTTGCCACTGCGAACGAGATAAAGCATCTGCAATGTCATTCTGGGCTCCCGGGACGTGACGCGCCCTGAACACAATATTCAAACACAGACACCTCAGCATGAAACATTGCAGCAACTTCAGCACCCTGAGATCCCTGGCCTTCTGTTGGTTAACCAGGTCAACCACAGACATGTTATCTACCGATCTGTTTGCCAAATCCCCTCCCCACAGATGTAGCGCCACAATCAAAGGGAAGAATTCCAAAAAAGCGATGTTGCGCCCTTGACGCACCCAGTGCGCCGGCCAACTCTTCGCGCACCAACGGCTATCCCAAAACAGCCCAAAGCCATGCGCTCCTGCAGCATCAGAAAAAATCTGGATTTGCCAAACTGCATTGTCGTCCAAAAACTTCATGGGCACCCCATTGAAATCAGCCAAAAAATTCCTCCATATGCATAGGTCTGCCCTTACTGCTCTAGAAATCCTGACCCTGTGGTGTGGCAAAGTTGCCCCAGACATGGCCATGCCCAGTTGGCGACAAAATGTTCGCCACGCACGCACCACTCGGCATGCAAAGTTTAGGTATCCCAGGAGTTTCGGCACTCTCCTCAGCTCAATCTTTCTTTCGCCTATCACTTCCAGCAAAAAGGCTTCCATTTCATTCACCTTGGCCTAAGGTAATCTTGCCACCATCAAAACCGTGTCAAACTCAATTCCCAGAAATTTCAACACAACCTTTGGACCTTCCGTTTTTTCAGGTGCCAATGACTCTCCAAATGCTTCTACCATTCGCTGAAAATGCTGCAGGGCCGACCAGCACTCACTTGAGTTCGACCTACCCACAAATAGGAAATCATCCAGATAATGCGACACCTGCCTGTGGCCACTGGAGCTCGTAAAAACACACTGCAAGAAAGTGCTAAACGCCTCAAACAGAGCACACGAAATGGCGCAGCCCCCCGCCAAACGCATGGGTCGTAAAATGACGACCAAAGCCTCTTCAAGCATGCCGGGCCGTTGGAGGTCCTGCCTGCCCGCCGCACCCAACTTGTGCAGTGCAGCCCGGACTTCGTCCGCCGAAGGGGACGGCCCACAACTTTCATCGTCGGCCATGACAGAAACAGGCAATTGACTGGGGCCGACACACGCTACAGTAAGCAGCCCACAGCACAGCCAATCGCCAAAACCCAACACTAAAACCCAAAACAAAAACTACCACAAAAAAAAAGCCTATCCTACGCTGACTCCCCCCCCGTGATGCACAGGGACCGGAAGAGGCTGTTAACGCCTCACCGGACCCTTATATGTGCATAAATGACCCGCCCCTTTCCCCCAGAAAGGCCTATCCCCAACCATGTCCGGTCCCCAATGCACGAATACCCCCGGGGAAAGACTAGACTGCGTCTTCCTTTCCCCGAGGGCCGTCAGTAGTCTTTGATAAGTTTTACTGCAGCTCCGTCCCAGTTGCTGACCCAGCATAATCTGAAACCAATAAAGTCAGAGTTCCCCGTTCCCTTTCAATTAACTCACGGTTCACTGCTTTTAAATCCACTGCGTAGATTCTGGTATATTTAGTCACACACCGTCTTGGCAGTAGACAGGGTTCAGTCTTAAAACCACTCGTCGCCAGTGAAGATGATGGAGCATGGTTTTTGTAATAAAATCTGCTCAATGAAATCCACCTGTCTATTTGAAATAAATACTAATGTTTGAAAAACGATAACTACTAACGTTAACAGAATTAGTATACAACAAGAGAAATGTGCAAAGGCACGATAATATGTTCTATTTTAGTTAAGACAAATAAAAACACAGTAAGGGCTAAATGAAATTAATATAGTTTACATGTATTTTCTAATGCGTGCCATTCTGTCTTTCTTACTGCAGAAATTAAAATGACAAGGGAAAATGCGTTACTCTTCAAGAAAGCATAGTGTAGGATTTTTTAGAATTAATTCTCTCTTTTGCTAAATAAAAATGTAGGCCTCAGGATGTCAGGGGATGTGTTCACGTACTCCTGTCCCGTGATTTGTAACACAATGCTGTCCTTAGCTTTAGACCTTCATATGTTACGAGTTGTTTCTTAGAGCGTAGATATTAGCCTAATTCGGTCTGAAATATTACGTTCTTTCCTGTTTGAGCGAGAGTAGAAGGATGTTTGAAAGTTACTGTTTCTTTAAGAAAATACATTTGTAACTAGGTTATTTCCTCTTCCTCCAAAGGAAGTTGTATAATGTATTAGACAAAGGGTGTTCAGAAATTATGGTTAAGTCATTGTCAGAAGACCAATATGGAATAACTCCCTCGTGACCTATATTTCTTTTATAAAACTGAAATTGAATTCAACATGGGCTGAACATGGGCTAAACAACAACAAAATCCAAAAAAATAACCATGTTTATAAATATTCATATTATTTATTTATTTTCTTTGTTTTATCAAAAATCTTCTTATTTTCGTTTGCTTTTTTTTAAAGTAAAACCAATATGTTAAACATATACAGACAATATTGCATAATTATTACATAACATTTGAATACAAAACAGTCTTTACATCAGTAGTCCCCAAGTGAGAAAACAAAAGAAAACATTCATACATGCTACCTCACATACGTTCCATCTCATATAAACTCATACCACATTCACTCATACATATATCTGGAGGGTGGGAGACAAAAGGTTGTACAGTCTCCGCGACCAATTAGAGTGACTGCATATAGCAGGATCTGAACAGCATTGTGTGAGTGAATGTGGTATGAGTTTATATGAGATGGAACGTATGTGAGGTAGCATGTATGAATGTTTTCTTTTGTTTTCTCACTTGGGGGCTATTGATGTAAAGACTGTTTTGTATTCAAATGTTATGTAATAATGTAATAATTATGCAATATTGTCTGTATATGTTTAACATATTGGTTTTACTTTTAAAAAAAGCAAAAGAAAGTAAGAAGATTTTTGATAAAACAAAGAAAATAAATAAATAATATGAATATTTATAAACATGCTTATTTTTTGGATTTTGTTGTTGTTTAACCCATGTTCAGCCCATGTTGAATTCAATTTCAGTTTTATAAAAGAAATATAGGTCACGAGGGAGTTATTCCATATTGTGTTGTTGTTTTCCCCTCTTCTCCCTGACCTCAAAATAATTTGTTTAGAGGGGGTCCCCTAATTTTGCTTAGCATTGTCAGAAGACCACCACACCATCGTGTTTAGCCAATGAAAATGTTTGTAGAGAGAAGAGAGTGCAACAAATTAACCAAGGAAAGGAAGTAGCAATGTATAAAAACCTTCATGGGAAGGTGCTCTTCGGCTTGTTCTCGAGACTTCTGGGGACTTGTCCTGCGTTCATGGTATGCTGCATGTCGTGCTGATTCCTGATACTCTGGGTGGCAAATCCTGCTGAACCATTGAACTTTCCTGAGACTTTGCACATCATCGGCTGATGGTGCTGCCACCGCTATTCCTAACGGCAGTGGGAATAGTTTTTTTTACTAATGTTCGCTGAGCATTAGAAATTTCCGTTCTTAGGTGAAGTATTTTCACTGATGTTGTATACTTCTCTCTCTCTCTCTCGCCTCTATTCTTGATGAATCTGTTTATTGAAATTTGATTATGTTATGCAATGTTGTGATAATCTGTAACAATTGAGAACTACGTAATGACGTTCTATTTGGACTTTGTGATTGACCATTCATTAATCTGAATAACACAAGAGATATTTAAAAGATAAGTGTCTATCTTTATTCATGAGATAGATAGATATTTCTTAATGTTATGGTTTATGTTGTTTAGCGTATTTCCTTCATTCTAGGTCCTCATGGGGAAATAGCATTCTGTGGTTTCAATAACACAGTCCCTTTTAACTCTACCAAAGATCCGTCAGAGGACCTTGGTTACAGTTATTAGAGAAATAATGTCTTATGAGCCCGACATTATAGTTATGTTTTCATAGTTATTACAGTGGTTGGTGTGGTTAGTATTACCCCCACCCACTTCTGCTCCATCAGTTTTGGTAGTTGGGTCGGATGGTTAGTTAGTTTAAAATTACTGTGTTTTTGAAAAGACAGAGTTAACAGACTGACTTAGATGACGTAGATGTTGATATATTTGTTGAGTTGTACCTTTATGTCACGTTGAGGTTTGTAGAATCTCAATGGAATTGACGGGTCACGTTGGCCTGAGATCCCGGGATAAGCCTACGGGCTGTCTTAGTGTGGCATACACTAAGTTTTATGTGAGTTGTCTGCTGGTAATGCGGTACTAGGCGGTCGTCGAACTGAAAGTATCGTACAGGGAATCTTGTTGAATGAAGTAGTGGAGGTTTATTTGGGTCACTTCAGAGGCGCAACTGGAGAAGTCCCGAGAATTTTCCGCTTGCAAGAGAGCATAATCGCGCTGGTCGAGGTTGTGCTGGAGTGTAGAGATTTCTTAGAATACATGAAAATACTTTTGTTTTTCTTTTAGTGGAGCAGACAAGCTGTGTTTATATAGTTCATAATTGTTTGTTAAAGACATCAAAGACATTGACTCTGATTTTGGAAAGGGAGGGTCAGTAGAAGGAGTGATACTGACGTAATAAAAAGCTGCGCTGGTATTGGTCAGGGGTGAGACTTCGTCACCAAAAGTGCTCCGCTACTATTGGTTAGTTAGTTTGAGTCGCGCTGATATTGGACAGCGAAAATAACATTGATTGGAAGTAGAAAAACATGATACGGAAGTGAGGTTTGTAGATTTATTCGCTACTACGAGCTTTAGATTTGAGAAAGAAACATGAAGATAATAAGATTGTTAAAAACTTTATTTAGAAATAGTATAGTAATTAGAGAAGGAACTCCGATAGCTCCAGACGGATCGCCCGCAGCATTTATGGCGATAGAAAGGGGATATCATACTTGTACTTGGTTAGAAAATTGGATGAAATATACAGAACAAGATGGTAATTTAGCATTTCCAGAAAACTGTACTTTTGATACCAAGGTTTTAGAAAATTTGAGGAGACGAATGAATGATTTGAGTCCAAATCCAAGACCTATGCAATACGAAGCTCTTGAAGAATGGGATTACGAAGCATACAAAAGAGAAAGAGATAGACAGCAAAATAGATATAAGAATACAGTGAGCAGATACTCAGAAGCAAAGTGGGATGCTCACAAGAAAATGTGGAGAAGAGGCACTATTATAGAAACTGTATTATTCCCTGTTAGAGAAGTTGAGGAGATTGAAGAGGGAAAGTGTAAAGAGAAAAAGAAAAATACTGAACCACAAGGACTAAGTGCTGGTACAGATGATATTGATGAGGATTTCCTGAATGAATTACTGATTAATAGACCTCTTCCATATCAAGAGGAACAGATTAGTACAAATGTGAGTGTTCCGAGTGTTTCACCGAATGTTCCTTTAATACAAATTGAAGAACCAGTGAATAGGTTACCTAATAATAAAAGACAAAAATGTAAATAGAGAAGAGTCAGTGAGAATTAAATCGATGATAAACCCAGATGTTTTGTCGGTTCCAGTAACAATTGGACCAATAGTTCCAGTGTACAATGAAGGGCAGAGACCTACTCAAGTGCATGCCTTAACGGTTCCAGTGAGGAATAATGAGCATCCTCATTCAGACTACAGAGAATCAACTGGAGTTTATGAAAATAATATTGTGAATGCGAGTGAAGATTCCATAGGACATTCAGTTGACATTTCAGAAAAGACTAATGTAACTCCTAGACGAAATATACAATTAGACCCCAAGAAATTAATGCAGATTGATAAGAGTAAATCAACAGATGCCTAGCAGGTCAAGAAGTGATACAGGTGAAGATGTACAGAGAGCAGTGGGTCCATCGCCAGAAGAATTAGATGTATGGATTAGAGAGATTGCACCTGATTGTAGTGGGCAGAATAAAGATGTATATATAGATGTGAACAAATTGAAAGGAGATTTAGAAGAAATGATTGCAGGTACTATTAGTCCTGAAAGATTGAGCAGAAATCAGGATGATGAGTTATTATTTTTATGTAAGAATATTACGAGAAAAGCAAGAGGCTTACATGAGGCCTTTGCAGAAGTTGCTCAAATGTATGGAGTTGATATTGAGAAGTCGAAAGCATTACAAAAGACATATAGATTGGATTTTACAGACAAGGATTTAGAAAATCTGAATGCTTCAGGGAAGCGATTGCAGATTAAAGAGTTGATTAATACATTGAGACGTTGGGGAGAATTAGATAGATGGAAGGAAAGATGGGCTAAAAAGAAGGAAGATGAAAGGGCAAAAGCGAATGTTGCCTTGCCATTATATCCTGTGAGAGAAGCTGAAAATGAATCAGTGACAGTTGATGCTGCTTCAGCATATCCAATGGGAGAGGTACCAGGAGGTGGTATGGTTCATATTCCTTGGTGAAGACAGGACATATTGTCATTTACGAATGATTTTCCTCGGTTGAGAGAAAAGGCTGTTGAATGGTATAGGCAAGTAGAAAGATTTGTGAAAGTTTCCAAAGTCTTGTGGGTAGACTTGGATGGTCTTTTTGATATTGTTGTTCCAGCAGATTTGTGGATTGAGTGTAAAATTGCTGTAGATTGGCCAAATAAAGAATATCCAAGAGATCCAAAAACAGGAGCACCCTCGGAAGAAGTTATGAAAAAATATAATCAGGTTATTACATATTTGAAGGGAAAGATTTCTCCAAAGGAAACAGATTGGGTAAAGATTGATAGAACGACTCAAGAATTGAAAGAATCAGTACCTGCATATTATGAGAGACTTCTTCAAGTGTTTAAACAATTTAGTGGTATAGAAAATATCATAGAAAAAGATATGGGACATTTTTTATATAGGTTCGTGTATGGATTGAGACCTGAAATAAGTGCTATGATTCAACAGCATTTAATTTGTTGGCAGAGTAAGACAATTAATGAGATACTTCGATATGCAAAATATTGTGGAGATGACATAGAAATAAGACATAAAAAGTTGAAAGAGAAATTCATGGTAGTACAAATGAAAATGGCAAAGAAAGGGGGTTATCTAAATGCAGATTTGGTTGAGAGTGGTCACATTACTAATGGGATGAAAGGTGTAGTTACAAATGGCAATACTGTGATGCAGATAATCCCGATGGATCAAGGAAGAGGTAGAGGTAACTTTGGTGATAAAGAAGATTTGAAGAAGAAATTTCCTTGTCACAACTGCGGTAAATTTGGATATTGGAGACGCGAGTGTAAGAGTGTGATAAATAATGCAGGTCAGACTGGGAATTATGATCAAATGCAGTTGCAAAATCAGGGTTACCAGAATCAGATGAGTCAAACTCAAATGGGTCAAGAGCAAAATCAGAATACATCAGTACGAGTGCATAATAGAGGTCAGGGTTTACAAATACCACAGGCTCCTATGCCGAATCAAGATATGAATGGTCAAATGCAAAGGTACAATGCGAACATAGGTTATCAAACAAATGGTCAAATAAATTCAAATGTGCAGGTGGCTTCACAATATTTGATGCAGACAGATGAAAATGACTCAGATACATCACAATGACGGTGCCTGAGGGGGGAGGAAGAGTCCGTTTTTGGCGCATCTCTGGAGGTAGATCAGTCCGGTCCTTATGTGGATGGGGAGTTGATGGTAATGCTATCACATTCCTCGTAGATACTGGTGCTACCCGTTCCACTGTGAGAACTGTGGAAATTCCAAACCTACCCCTCTCAGGAGAAAGTATCCAAGTTGTAGGAGTATCCAATAAATTGATCAAGACGTCAATAACTAAACCTATGAAGGTTCAAATTGGTAATTTCCAAGAATTGCACAAATTTGTTGTTTGTGACACAAGTCCGGTTAATCTATTAGGAAGGGACTTATTATGTAAAATGAATTGTTCCATTTATTGTACCCCAGATGGAATAGCATTTCACACAAAAGACGAAGATGTCATACTCAAAATGTCAAGACAGGGAACAGAAGTGAATGAATTGTTTCCATTACTTACAGCAAATTATTTGCCTGTTGAGTTGAGAGACGCAGTGTTGTCAGATGTGTGGGATTTTACAGGGAAAGATATCAGATTGATGAAAGGAGTAGCTCTGATTCAGATTACAGTAAAGCCTGATGCAGAGTTTCCAAGAATACCACAGTGCAAAATGAATCCTGAAACGATTGCGGGAGTGACACCTGTGATCGACATGTTGATTGAGCAAGGAATTTTGAAAGAAATCCTTGGAAGTCCATGCAATTTGCCTATAATGGGAATTCGCAAACCGAACGGGAAATATAGGATCGTACAGGACCTGAGAAAGGTTAACCAAATTGTTATACCTTGTTGTCCAATTGTACCAAATCCAGCAGTCATCTTATATCAGATCCCATGTGATGCAGAATGGTTTTCAGTAATTGATCTGCTTCAAGCATTTTTCTCGATACCCATACATCCGGATAGCCAATATTTATTTGCATTCCGGTTTGGAAACCGTGTTTTGGCATGGTGCCGAGTCCCTCAAGGGTATACAGAGAGTCCTATCTTTAATCAGATACTGAAGAAATGTTTGGAGTCATTGGTGATGCCTAAAGATTCAGTCCTAGTTCAATATATCGATGACCTATTGGTGGCATCAAAAACAAAAGAAGACTGTGTGACAGATACAATTGCTTTACTGAACCATTTGGCAGTAGGTGGGCATAAAGTGTCACTGGCAAAATTACAGTTTTGTAAAAAAGAAGTACTGTATTTGGGTCATATCATTGAAAAAGGAGTTCGAAGAGTTTCTCAGGATCGGTTTAATGATATTATGCGAATGAATCCGCCAAAAACACAGAAAGAGGTTCGTATGTTTTTGGGAATGGTCGGATATTGCAGGCAGTGGATTATGAATTTTTCACTGATTGCCAAGTCATTACAAAAGTTGACACACAAAGATGTGATAGATCCAATACACCTTGATGTGGAAGGTATGAGGGCATTTTTGGTGTTGCGAGACAGTCTGTGCCGTGCACCAGCATTGGGAATGCCAGACTTTGATAAAGATTTTGAATTGTTCTGTAATGAACGTGATGGTTGTGCACTGTCAGTTCTCACACAGGCTCACGGAACAGCACGAAGGCCAGTGGCATATTTTTCTGCCACTTTGGATCCAGTCGCTGCAGCTTTACCAGGTTGTTTAAAAGCAGTTGCTGCTACTTTTGTGAGTCTTGAGCAGAGTGAGTCGATTGTGATGGGACATGCTTTGAAAGTGTATGTGCCACATTCAGTTGAGATTTTGTTAATACGAACTCGCACTCAATACCTTATGAGCAGTCGGTTAACAAAATATGAACAAGTGATATTGGAAGCAGAGAATGTTACTGTAGCAAGGTGTACAACCTTAAACCCGGCAACATTACTACCAACTCCAGGTTGTGAAGTGGTTTTGGATGAAGCAGATCATGATTGCTTGGATGTGACTGAATTATGTACTAAACCAAGACCTGACATCAAAGATACTCCACTGATTGAGTCAGATGTTGTTTTGTTTGTGGATGGATCATGTTTGAGAGATTCAAAAGGATGCTTACGAGCTGCATATGCAATTTGTACAGTGGCGAATGTGATTGAAGCATCATGGTTGAAGAGAGTGAGTTCTGCACAAGTGGCTGAGCTGGTGGCTCTTACTAGAGCTTGTTGCCTAACAAAGCAAATGAGAGTTACAATCTATACTGACAGCCAATATGGCTTCAGGGTTGTCCACGATTTTGGGCAGTTGTGGTCTCAACGTGGATATTTGACCTCTTCGGGTTCACCAATACGAAATGGAGAGTGTGTAAAAGATCTATTAATTGCACTACAATTGCCGGCACAAATTGGGGTGGTGAAGTGTTCAGCACAGCGATCTGGTTGTGAGTACATCACACTGGGTAATAGATATGCTGATGAGATTGCACGATTTTGTGCTTTGAATACATATTCGATTAATGTGGATCAACAAAATGAACAAATTGGTCAAACAGAATGCAGTTTAATGTTCTCATCTGTTGAAACATGGGACGAAGTAAGAGAGCTTCAGGAAGAAGCAGATGATTCAGAGAAAGATGGTTGAGTCAAGTCAGGTTGCACCCGCAGAGCAGATGATGAAGTATGGATTTACACAGATGGCAGACCAGTAATGCCAGATAGTCTATTGTCACAGATGGCAAGGGTCTTTCATTGACCAACACATATAGGCAGGGATGCAATGATTAGGTTGTTTCGCCAAACATGGTATAACCCCAAATTTAGGGTTATTGCAGAAAGTCTCTGTCAGAGGTGTGCGATATGTCAGCAACAGAATGCAGGAAGAAAAACAGTAGTAAGCATGGGACAAATTGGAAAGGCTGCAGGTCCTTTTATACGCATGCAAATTGATTTTATTGAAATGCCTCCTTACCAGGGACTAAAATATGTTCTTGTGATCGTTTGTCTGTTTTCTCGTTGGGTTGAAGCATATCCAACAAGGCGAAATGACAGTTTAACAGTTGCTAAATTGCTTCTTAGAGAAATAATACCTAGATTCGGTTTTCCAGTCTCTTTGGAATCAAATAGAGGAACACATTTTAATAATGAAATAATTCAGATGATTTGTGCAGCATTACAAATTGAACAAAAGTTGCATTGTGCCTATAGACCTGAGGCTTCAGGAGTAGTGGAACAGGTAAACGGCACAATTAAATCAAGATTAGCAAAGGTTTGTGCATCCACAACACTGAAATAGCCTGACACACTTCCATTAGTGTTAATGAGCTTGAGAAGTATTCCAGACAAAAGAACAGGACTATCCCCTCATGAAATTGTGATGGGCAGGGCTTTGAGACAGCCGACAGTCCCAGCAAATCAGCTAATGAACATAACTGATGATTTGGTACTGGATTAATGCAAAGGATTGGCTGATGTGGTACGTTCTGTGTCTCATCAGTTTGGAGAAGTTGCAACAACAACACAACAAGAACAAGGACATGACCTGTGTCCTGGAGACTGGGTCCTACTGAAAAAACACATGAGGAAGAAATGTCTATAGCCACTTTGGCATGGGCCTTATCAGATAATACACTTGACAACTTCTGCAGTCAAGTGTGGAGGCTTGCCAAACTGGATTCATGCAAGTCACACACGAAGAGTCCCAAATCCACTTGAAAGAGAAGAACTTGCAGAAGAAGATCGTCGGGAACAAAGAGATGTTCAAAGGCAAGTTGAAAATGAAGTAGAGTGGGCACAAGTTACTGGGACAAATGAAAATGATACAGTCATTGTCAATGCTGGGAATGAAGTGATCCCTGTGGATAACAATAAAGAAAAAAGGAAAAGAGAGACATTGAAAGAAAGAGTAGAAATAGTTTCAAGTGAAATTGAAAATGAAAATGGGAAAAACAAAGAATGATGACAAGTGGCCAAAAGGAGTAAAAAGAGTAAAATATACTCTTAAGAGAAAAATACCAGAAACAGTGATTGAAATATTGAGCCAATCAGAACAGAGTGAAGCAGAAGAAGAAGTAGATCGAGTACGAAGAATAAAGAGAACAAAAGTACCAAATAAAAAATATACAGCACCTGAATGGACATACTTGGTGACTGCTTCTTCAAGTGAATGGGAGAAAGAGTTTCTTGATTTCTGTTTGAAAAGCAGTTCCTCGTACAAGCCACCCTAAATGAACTGTTTTTCTGGAAAGGGTGCAGAAAAAGAGAGAGGAGATTTATGAAAATAAATGAAGAAAAGCTCAGAAGAAATAAAAAAAAGTGTGTTAAAGAGCTAAGGGCACAGGAAATGTGGGGTATACAACCTAGCTAGTCTAGCGAAATTAATGATTTTTTGATGAATTTTTAGTTAGAAACTTTTTGAGAATAATTTTTGAGAATAATTTTTGAGAAATTAAATTTTTCCGTTAGAACTAAGATTTCTGTGAGGAGCCCAGCCAGGGCTCTCACTAGCTATGCGAGGAATGCAACATGGTGGCGGTGTTGGACCAACCAGGAAGTGAGGGACGCGCTCTAGACGTCCAAATGCGTCTCGCGAACGATGCAGGACAAGAGGGAGGAAGACGGAGGATTCGGGGCTTTTTGCCGACAGCAGCGGAAGGAGAAGGAGAGCGTGGAGAGAACGAGAACAATGGAGCCGAGGAGAACGCGAAAAGCGATACTGCCGGTGAAGCTGGAGGAGAGCCTTCAGAGGTCGTGGACGTCCCACGTGAGGAGGGAGAAGACCCCCAGAACCGAAAAATGCTCTCAGAGCACTGCTGTAGAGACCAGTGCTCCCAGGAGGGACAAGGAGGCTGGATCTCCCGTCACCACGGCCCAGGAGGGTCGTGGACTCAGGCAAGTGCCGACTGCACGTTTCTTTTCTTTAAAGGGTTGGTGGGCAGGGTTGAGGACCAAAAAGCCCTGAGCACAATTACTCCCCGCACCTAGGCACTTCACTGATAGGGCACTGGTCGAGGAGCACATCATCCCAAACCACGTGAGTCAGGGAAACTATAGCCTGAATCTTTTCTTTTGTTTTGTCTCTTGGGTTTCTGCATCCCCCCTGAGGACCACAACCCCAACGTGGACAAAGGGCCAAAATGGAGCAAGAGATACGGACGTCGACGTTTGGACCTAAGTGGGAACTGTCCCTACACCCTGAAAGTGTGCTATGAATACTGAATAGCCCTGGGAGCAAGAAAGATACATAAAAAAATTAAGTTAACTCCACTAACAAAGGGCTGTGAACTCGTGTCTGCGGGTGGGTTGAGGGTACGGGAAACGGCCCTCGCTAGGACAATTTCTTGAGTAATCCTTGATTTTTCCAAATTTATTAGAATGGATAGAACTAGAAATGAGACTGGCAAACAGAAACATAGATCATTTAGGCAAAGGTGTTTTTAACATTTGTTGTTCATGTGTCCTTGTGACAATGATTGTCTGGTTGGTATTAATATTTGTATTACCACATTTCATGTTTATTAAAGTAGTTAATACTATGTCAACTAATAATAATGAGCATGTAATTATAGATACCAAAAAAGATCTGAGAGAAGATCCAGAAACTAACATTGGGGAACTAACTGGAAATGTACTTCATGTCGACAAGTCTATTAATGATTTCTCGCTAAATGTTTTAATTAAACTCCTCTACGAATATGTTGATATTATGGATGCAAGAGACTGTTATGTGTGTATGCAGTTACCTACGTCTGTGTCTGAAGGGGTGACTTACCATCACCTACCACTAACCTATGGTATTTCGTGTAGTGTATTAACAAGTCTATTTTATGGAAAGGAGTCATTTCAATACTTCTATTCAAATTATGATGTAATATTTTCAGAAATTCCTATTAGAAAGAATATGAATATAGTATATAGTGCAAGATATGCAGACTGTATGGGAGATTTTTTTCATACTACTAAAACAATAGATAATAACCTTACTTGTAAATTGCACAGTGTAGAAATAGAATGTATTAATACAGTGGAGGATAGGCGTAAAGATTTTAAGCAGAGGGCTGCAGAACAGAAGAGTAGAGAACCACCATGAGCGCATAAAGAAAGTAATTATAAAGGAGGTGAGACTTTCGTTGCAATGACCTTAGATTGGCCTCATAGAGGAAAGCTTTGCTTGCTTAGGCAGAAGACTGAATATAATAATCATTTTGTTGGTTCTAGTGAATGTGAGCAAACATTTCTCATTTCAGGGGGCTGGAGGTTAAGAGGAGGAACTGATCCTGTGTTCCCTGGTGTTTATTTTGTGTGTGGTAAAAATGCCTACTATAGGTTGCCACCACATTGGTATGGGTGTTGTTATGTGGGTATTGTTTTCCCTAAAATGTATCATGTGGGTGATAAAACTGGAACCAATAAAAAAGGTCTAACACGCAGTAAAAGGGGTTTGAGTGTTGCAGAAATTGTGGGTGATATTTTTGGAGCATTGATACCTTCAGTTGGGGTGATTCTTAACTCACAAAAGATTCGAAAATTGTCTACAGGGGTTGATCGTTTATCAACGGATACTGCTGGTGGGTTTCTGATGGTTGCTACAGAAATGGTTGCTATGAGAACGATCGTTTTACAGAATAGACTTGCCCTAGATGTATTCTTGGCAAAAGAGGGTGGAGTCTGTAGTATGCTGAAAATTCAACAATGTTGCACATATATTCCTGATAAAAATAGAGATCTGGAAGGATATATCAGCAACATTACTCATTTGCATGAAGATTTGGCAAAACTGAAGGAGGGTTTCTCTTCTGTAATTGGTTTACTACATTTGCTAATAGCTTATTTGAGAGGTTACTAACTCCAATAGTTGCTGTGGCTGCTGGCATAATAATGATATTGCTGCTTTATAAATGTAGCAAAAATAAGACTAAAGAGGTTACGCTGAAATCGAGAAAAAGAAAGCGAGAAGAAATAGAAATGGAAGACCGAAAGGGTGCTTATTATAATGTCATGCGAGATTTAGAGGGTGTTAGGTTAAAACAAATGAGAATGAATGAAACTGCATTCTAGAAAATGATATCAGATAGTAATCTGATATGGGTGGTTGTGATGGTTTCTGAAACCATCAGATGGGGGATTGATGGAGCATGGTTTTTGTAATAAAATTTGCTCAATGAAATCCACCTGTCGGTGTGAAATAAATACTAATGTTTGAAAAACGATAACTACTAACATTAACAGAATTAGTGTACAACATAAGAAATGTGCAAAGGCAGGATAATATGTTCTATTTTAGTCAAGACAAATAAAAACAGTAAGGGCTAAATGAAATTAATATAGTTTACATGTATTTTCTAATGCGTGTCATTCTGTCTTTCTTACTGCAGAAATTAAAACGACAAGGGAAAATGCGTTATTCTTCGAGAAAGTATAGTGTATGATTTTTTAGAATTAATTCTCTCTTTTGCTAAATAAAAATGTAGGTCTCAGGATGTCAGGGGATGTGCTCATGTACTGCTGTCCAGTGATTTATATATTTAAAAAAAAAAAATGTAAGTCCTCATATAACCTCCATAGCATAAGCAACCTCTCGGTCTAATCCACCCCTGCTGCTCATAACTTGGGGGTCCAGTCTCAGCTGATGTTCTCGCGAGAGCCAACCCACACAACACATCATGAGCTGACCAAGAAGTATAATCATTGGACGCATTAATGCAACCCTTCCCTACTAATCAGGATCTAAAAGATTCCAAAATAACCCAAGCTCAGTTCTTTCTCTATAGACATTTACCTTCTGATCCAAATCCCTAAAGTATCTCACTGAGTTCCACCAACCTCTCCATGTGGGAGGTGCCGCCTGGCGCCAATTCTTAGAAATCTCCCTCCTTGCCAAAAGGATCAAGTAAAACACTATTTTGATGGATACATCTGCCTGTGGATTCCTCACCTTTTGAAAACCCCCTGCGCCAGCATTCCGCGGAAATTCTTTCCTAGCTCCCCCACGTCGACGAGGACGTCATAATAGCACGGCTCCGCTCGCGACTCCGTATGACGTCATCGGAGCCATAAGAAGACCTCGTCGTCATGCTGACGTCAGTTCCCTTTTTCCGCGCCGTCGACGCATAACGGTTTTTCTAGGGACTCTCCATTTTCTTGGTGATTACTTTGTTTCCTCGAAGAATTCAGATATGGCTACTTCTAAGAAGTCCGGATTCAAGCCCTGCAGGGAGTGTGGCGGTCACATGTCGATGACTGTTCCCCACGATGATTGCCTTTGGTGTTTGTCTTCCGATCACGACGTCGAAGGGTGTCGAAGCTGCAGGAAGATGAATCCGAAAGCTCTAAAAGAACGTGAGGCTAAACTCTTCATAGCCAAAGCAAAAAAGGAGAAGAGGGGTCGAAAGCGTGCAAAGTCGTCGTCATCTCACACTTCGAAGTCAAAAAGGCACAAGAAGTCGAAGAAGAGGCATGGTTCTTGGCGCCGTTCGTCGAAGAACAGGGCATCGAGGTCGCTTTCTCCGGCTCAGTGGCTTCGGAGGAAAGACTTTGTGTCTCCATCTCCTTCTCCTTCTCCACGGGCGACGCCGATTCATTCTCCGGCTCCGAGGTCGCCGGCGTCGAGGGGCTCTCCGACGCCTAAAGGTTCTCCGGCGCCCAGTAAGTATCTGACGCCCAGGGAGTCTTCTCCTGTTTGTGAGGCTTCGCCTGTGCGGGCGCCGTCTCCAACGGCTCCGCAAGTTCCAGTTCAGCCTCAGGTGATACCTGGTCAGGAAGGTACGGATCCATATCCTCCTTTTCCTGGTCCTGGAATGGATCCAACGCATTTTTTAAATGCGATGTTTGGCATGTTTGCCAAGGCTTCCTATCCAACTGGTGCGCCTTCGGGCCCCATGGGACCATTGGCCTTTAATTTGGGTGTACCTCATCAGTATGCCCAGGTGCCCTTCGTGCCATTCATGCCGACGACTCCGGCTTGGCATTTTCCGGCGCTGAGGTCTTCCACTCCGGTTCCTCGGACTCCTTCGGCTGTCGAGTCGGCGCAGCCGAGGATTCGATCGACGCCGAGGATTGATCCTGAAGGTCCTCCATCGAAGCTGATGCCGTCGTCACCGGCGCCGCGTCTGGCGCCGCCGATTCTGAAGCAGCGCTCTAGGAGGGATGTGCAGAGGCTGCTTGAAGAGGAGGAATATAGACAGGAACAGGAGGAGGGAAAAATTGTGGAATCTGTGGATGAGTTTGAAGGTTTACAGAAGGCCAGTGGGTTGGATACTTCCCCATAGTATGAACTCTCATCTCCAAAGGCTGGGATATCACAGGATGTTGCTCCTTATCATGTTGTTGTAAGGAAAGCAGCTGAGTTACTTGATCTACAGTTACCTTCAGCTGAGATAAAATCTAACATTCTAACTGAGGTTCTAAATACATCTTCTGCAGTTTCTGAGCCTCTTCTGCCCTTCAATGAGGCCTTGACAGAACCCATTTTAGAAGTCTGGCAGAGACCTTTGACTGCTCCAGCCGTTTCCAGGTCTATTGCGAGAAGGTACAGGCCAGCTCCTGGGGATCCTGCATTTCTTTGAACACATCGATCACATGAAAGCTTGGTGGTCCAAGCTTCTTGTTCAAAACAATCTTCTGATTCCTTCCCTACCATCCCGGGGGATAGGGATTCTAAAACAATGGAGCAGGCGGCAAAGAAAGTATTTTCATCTGCAAGTATGGCATTAAAATCCACTAATGCTACCTGTTTACTTGGGAGATATATCCATGCTCTTATGGACTCTGTCAAACAGCTAGCCCCAAAGCTACCTGAAGATGATCAGGTTAACTTCCTGGAGGCTCTTTCTGACTCTCAGGCCGCGGCCCATCAAGTTATACAGTCAGGATTGGACACAGCTGACTCGGTGTGCTCGTGTAATGGGGTCTTCTGTGGCTACAAGAAGACAAGCTTGGTTAAGGTCATCTGGATTTTCTCCTGATGTTCAGGCAACCCTGTTGGATTTGCCCTTTGATGGTACGAGACTGTTTGGCACTAAAGCTGACTCTGCCTTACAACGCTTTAAGGATAGCAGAGCGACTGCAAGATCTCTGGGCCTTCAAACGCAGTCTAGAGGATACGGCTACAAGCGGTATTGAGGATTTGGAAGGGCGGCTTCCTTTCGTGGCCGCCAGCAGCCTCAGCAGAGTCAACAACAGCAGAACCCCTTGTATAAATCATACAGGGGTAAGAATAGAGGCCGTTTTCGAGGAGCCGCTCGGCAGCAGTCCTCCTCCTCCTCCTCTTTTCCTCCCCCCACCGTTGGTGCCACAGGAAAGCAGCTCTAGATCCCCTATCTTTGAGCATGTTGGTCCTGTAGGAGGTCGGGTGTCCCACTTTCTACAAGATTGGAAATCGATTACTTCAGACCGTTGGGTTTTGAATCTTGTAGAGAATGGGTACACCCGCCCTTTTTTAGAGTTTCCTCCTCCTTACCCTCCTTGCCAGGGTTGGTGTTCAGAGGACCACTTGCTGCTTTTGCAGCAGGAGGTTCTTACCTTGCTACAGAAAGGTGCGATAGAGGTGGTTCCAGAGCAGGAAAGGGGTCAGGGGTGCTACTCCCGGTATTTCCTGATTCCCAAAAAGGACGGTCGATTGAGGCTGATCCTGGACCTCAGGATTTTGAATCTTTACCTCAGACAGGAAAAGTTCAAAATGTTGACCTTGGCTCAGGTTGTTCTCGCGCTGCAACAGGAAGACTGGATGGTGTCCATCGATCTGCAGGATGCGTATTTTCATCTTCCCATCCTGAAGTCGCATCGGAAGCATCTCCGTTTCACGGTAGGATCGCAACACTACCAGTTTGCGGTCCTCCCGTTCGGTCTGACTTCTGCGCCTTGAGTCTTTACAAAGGTGATGGCGGTGGTAGCGGCACATCTCAGAAGGTCTGGGGTTCCTGTTTTCCCCTATCTGGACATACTGGCTGTTGAAAGCCAAGTCTCCGGAGATGGTGTTGCGCCACTTGCAAGCAACAACGCAACTGTTGTTCAACTTGGGTTTCTCGATAAATGTACCCAAATCTCACCTGGTGCCTTCTCAGTGCAGCCTGTTCATAGGGGCAATACTGGACACTACTGTTTGTCGGGCATTCCCGCCTCCGCAGAGGATTCTCGACATTCAGGAGATGATTCCTTTGTTTCACGATGGAACGGTTGTTCCAGTCCTGAAGGTTCTACGTCTGCTCGGTCTGTTCCCTTCCTGCATACTGTTGGTCAGTCATGCACGCTGGCACATGAGGGCACTCCAGTGGTGCCTCCGCAGGCAGTGGTATCAACACAACGGAGATCTCGGGGAGAAGGTCAGAATCTCCAGAGACGCTGCAGCGGAGCTGACTTGGTGGGGTGTGCAGGGCAACCTGTCTCAGGGAAAGCCCTTTCAGCCTCCTCCGCCGGTGGCCACAGTGATCACGGATGCCTCCACTCTATGGTGGGGTGCTCATCTGGGGGATCTGGAGGTCAAAGGTCTTTGGTCTCCAGAGGAAAGGTTGCTTCACATCAACCTTCTGGAATTGGGGGCGATACGTTTGGCACTAAAAGCTTTCCTTCCTTCCCTTCGCGGTCAGTCAGTTCAGATCCTGATGGACAACACTACCGCGACGTGGTACATCAACAAACAGGGAGGTGTAGGGTCGTATCGCCTCTGTCGAGAGGCTCTGCGACTCTGGTCCTGGGCTCAGGGCCATCAGATTTGTGTGTTTGCAAATCACCTAGCCGGTGTGCTGAATGTTCATGCGGACAGTCTCAGTCGGCATTACTCGGCCGATCACGAGTGGCGGCTTCATCCGGAGGTGGTCCATCACATCTTCGAGATGTGGGGGTCTCCTCGGTTGGACCTGTTTGCCACTCACGAGAACGCGCACTGCCCGTTGTTCTGCAGTCTCCAGTATCCGATGCAGGGAGCGCTGGGGGACACGTTTCAATTGGATTGGAGTTCGCAACTCCTTTACGCGTTTCCTCCCATACCCTTAATTCCTCGGGTTCTGAGGAAGATTCGCCAAGACCGGGCCCAAGTTATATTGATTGCTCCGGATTGGCCAAGAAGGGTGTGGTACACAGATCTACTTCACCTCTCATCGCACCCTCCGCACCTCCTCTCGCAATCGCGGGGGCAGGTTCTACATCCCCACCTCCAGAGCCTGCACCTTCATGCCTGGAGATTGAACGGGGCAACCTGAGTTCCTTCTCTCTCCCACCGGATGTGGTGGATGTCATTTTATCATCCAGGAGGCACTCCACCAAATCTGTGTATTCCTCCAGGTGGTCCAAATTTGTAAAGTGGTGTGGAGAGAGGTCCATTGATCCTTTAAAGGCTCGTTTGTCTGACGTATTGAGTTTCTCTCTTTCCTTGGCCCAGCAAGGTTGTGCTGTGGCTACAGTTAAAGGTTATTTGTCGGCTTTATCGGCTTTTATTTTTTTGCCGGATCAGCCGTCTTTATTCAAATCTCCTGTAGTTATGAGGTTCATTAAGGGCCTTACAAATAAGTTTCCTCCCACTCCTTTCATTATGCCTCAGTGGGATTTAAATCTCGTTCTTACCTTTTTAATGGGTTCTCCATTTGAGCCTCTTCATAGTTGTCCTTTGAGGCTTCTCTCTTTTAAAACGGTTTTCTTGATTGCCATTACCTCGGCCAGGAGGGTAAGTGAGCTTCAAGCTCTTAGTTCTAAGCCTCCATTCTTGACCATTCATGCAGATAAGTTGGTTCTTAGGACCAGGGCTGCTTTCCTTCCTAAGGTGGTTACTCCTTTTCATTTGGGACAGTCCATTACCTTACCTACCTTCTATCCTCCCCTCACCCTTCCAAGGAGGAGGAGAGACTTCATCATTTGGATCCTAAAAGAGCTGAAAGCTTTTATGTGGACAGAACAAAGGATCTAAGACTGGACGATCAGCTCTTTGTGGGCTACGTTGGGCGGATGAAAGGCAAGGCTGTGCACAAGCGGACTCTCTCCAGGTGGATCATCTTGTGCATCAAGATCTGCTACGCCTTGGCCAAGAAGGACCCGCCTGAAGGTATCCGAGCTCATTCTACCAGAGCTAAGTCATCTTCTTCGGCTTTGGCTAGAGGTGTTCCTGTTATTGATATTTGTAAAGCAGCAACGTGGGCCTCCCTCCACACCTTTGCAAAGCATTACTGCTTAGATTCGGAGGTTAGGAGGGACGGCAATTTTGCTCGTTCTGTGCTGCAAGATTTTTGGTCTAGTCAGGTGGACACCCTCCTCCGGGTGAGGTACGGCTTTGGGATTCTATTCAAAAGGTGAGGAATCCACAGGCAGATGTATCCATCAGAAGAACAAGTTACTTACCTTCGGTAACGCTTTTCTGGTGGATACAGTATCTGCCTGTGGATTCCTCACTGTCCCACCCGCCTCCCCGTTGTCCACCTGTTTCTACCAAAAATGCTTTAACTGTTTGACATGAATGTTTTTAATATGTCTTTTTCATGCTTATGCTTTATTAGTGGAAAATGCTTGGTCTGTTGCCCTTTTTCCATGCTTTTATTGGTTATTCATTTGTATATATATTTGGTATACTGTGTATACGTGTGAAAATGTGTCGGTCCGCCCGTTTGCCTCGGAGGCACGGAAAAAATGGGTGGAACTGACGTCAGCACGCCGACGAGGTCTTCTTATGGCTCCGATGACGTCATACGGAGTCGCGAGCGGAGCCGTGCTATTAGGACGTCCTCATCGATGTGGGGGAGCTAGGAAAGAATTTCCGTGGAATGCTGGCGCAGGGGGTATTCAAAAGGTGAGGAATCCACAGGCAGATACTGTATCCACCAGAAAAAGCCTTACCGAAGGTAAGTAACTTGTTCATTTATTCTGCAACCCCGAAAGGCCTTCCACCCTATCGGGCAACAGGACAATGCCAAACAAAATTACAGAAGGGCTTACCTCACATCTTTACCCAGGATATCCGACAAGGTCTTACCCACATTGCCCCAGAACTCCTTTATCAGGGGGCAGGAAGCGAACACGAGGATGTCATCCGCCTTCTGAGCACCACATCTCATACACTTTGCTTCTCCACTGCCCTTTATTTTGAAAAGTTTAAGTGGGGCCCAGTATATCCTGTGAAGCGTAAAAAAGTGATTTCTCCTTAATGCAGCAGATTTGATCAACGGGTAAAGCATGTCTAAACATACTTGCCATAAGTTTTTCAGCTCCTCATTCTGCAAGTATTTCTCCCAGACCAAATAAGGCTGTTTCAACTTTCTGTTTGCTGCAGCAAGGAGATGATTGTACCAATGTGCTACTTCCTTCCTTTTTGGGTTCTGATCTTGTAGCTCCTCCTCCATTAAATTGTCCTCCGGGGAGTGCCACTGTTGACTCTTACACCATGTTGAAATTTGATAATATTTAAATCTGGAAAGTGTACCGTTAGTTAAATTCCTCCAGGTATCCCATGACAGGCATTTGTTACCGTCCACAATATCCATCCAGCGTGCAACACCCGCATCCTTTAGTGGCTGTACTAAAGCGTCCAAAAGACACTCTGGTGTTCCCGGGGAGTCCCACACTGGGGCCCATTCACTATAGTAGGACAAGCCCAAACAAGAACGGCAGTCAAACCACAGCTTGGCCGCCGCATATAAGACCTTCAGCCGAACTTTTTTAAAGACTTTGGGAGCGCCAAATTTATACATAAAATCCTCCTCGGAGGAGTCCGACAACATAGCTTTAAACATGCTGCCGATCAGAGTACTATCTGGCCTAGGAAGTAACATCCTACAATTTTTTAATTGGTATGCCCAACAGTACAACTGAAGATCAGGTAGGCCCATACCACCATGTGAAAGCTTGCGTCTTCGTTTCTTCCAGGACAGCCTGATCCCTTTACCCGCCCATATAAAAAAAGAGATCTTGCCATGTATTTTAGGTAGACGGCCTTTATCAAACTCCAATGGGATATTATTAAATAGGTAGGCATATTTAGGGAGAACACACATTTTAATCAAATTAACCCGCCCAGTGTGTCAACTGGAGATTCTGCCATCTTTTCAGTAATACATCCACCTCCTTGGAGATTCTCTCCAGGTTTATTTTAGGAATTTCTCTAAGCTCCTGAGTTATAGTTACTCCAAGATATCTTATCTCCTTAGAGAGCTTCACCCCCTGAGCTGCGATGTTCCAGGCCATGACTTCAGTCTTATCGTCATTGGTCTCGTTCCCGGACAGCTTCCCAAAAGCCTGTACTTCAATAAGTAACTCAGATAAAGTTTGATTGACATTGGATGATAATATAATCAAGTCATCGGCATACAAGGCTAGCTTCCTCATAAAGCCATTTACAACAAAGGGGAGGATCTTTTCATTCTGCCTTAAACATTGGGCCAAAGGCTCAATGTACAAATTAAAAAGGATAGGAGATAGTGGGCACCCCTGTCTTGTGCCATGCTCTATTGAAACAGAAGCAGTGAGGTTACCATTAACCACAATCCGAGCCCGGGGAGCTTTATAGATTTTTTTAAGGACCTCCCCAAAGATCTCGCCAAAACCAAAAGCCTTCAAAACTCTACTCAAGTAAAGCCAGTTAACTCGATCGAAGGCTTTTGCTGCGTCTATGGTGATAATTGAGAGTGGGACGCCATGTACTGTTGCCAGATCTACCAAGCCAATTAAAGTATAAACCAAATTCAGCATCTGCCTCCCCGGAAGGAAGCCCTTTTGGTCATCATGGATTATCGGCCCCACGATCTTACAGAGACGGGCATTCAGTATCCCAGCGAAGATCTTAATGTTCAATAATGATATTGGCCGATAAGACTGGCACTGGGTTGGATCCTTCCCGGGCTTCAGGATTAGTGAAATGACCGCCTCACTCCATGAATCTGGCAGAGGAGAGGTGCCTCTCAAAATTTCATTGAATAGTTTCAACCAAATAGGGATACTTTTGTCTGTCAGTAAAGCGTAAATCTCATTAGGAATCGCATCCGGCCCTGCAGCTTTCCCTTTCTTAACTTTATTAAGGGCAATGAGGATTTCGTTCCCTGTTATATCTTGGGTGAGCAGTTTTTGACTATCTGAGTTCAGCTTTGGGAGCTGTTTCCCCGCAAGCCATTGATCTAAGGTGTCTTCATCCACCAATAAATCCTCCCGGTATAAGTCCTGGAAGAATTCAGTGAATGCCTATTCAATATCACCTTTATCCTCCACAAGCTGGCTACCCACTTTAATCTTACTAATATAGTTGCAGTATCTATCTATTCTGCGCTTCATAGCGAGTAGTTTACCACAATTTTCTCCCTGGTCAAAGTCCCTCATTTTACTTACTTCCCACTTCTGCAACATGATCTCTTCGGTTTTAAGTCTAAACTTCTGCTGCAGATCTTCGACCTTCCCCAGTAAGCTTTCTTTTTCAGCGCCAGAAGCCTGCCCGTCCTTTAGAACTGCTTCAGCCGCCATTAATTGCTCCTCCAAATCAGCAATCGCCCTTTTTTCAGATCTAGCCCAACCAGCAGCGGCACCCTTTAAAATCCCTCTCAGCCAAGCCTTGAAAGAGTCCCATACTATGTGTCGAGGGGCGGAATCCAAATTATGCAAAAAAAAAATAGCTGTTTCCCTCTTTATCATATCTGGAATGAGTGGTTGTAGGAGAAGTCTCATATTCAAGGTCCATCTCCTCGATAGAGGCTTTGAGGGGAGTTCTATACTCAAGGCTATTGCACCATGGTCGGAAAGATGGATGGGTAGATACTCTATTTCCCTTACTTTCCCCACTTCCGAGAGTTCTATAAAAACATAATCAATCCTCGAGTAGTGGCCGTTTTTCTTACTATAAAAGGAGTAGTCCCTGGCGTCACCCTTCTTCTTCCGCCAAACTTCACATACATTTAAATTGCATAACATTGCAAGAAGATGAGCTTTAACCCGTGGTGCCGCAATTTGGGTACAGGGGGAAGATCTATCAAGCTTATTATTTAGAAGGACATTAAAATCCCCACCGAATATCAGAGGAGCTTCAAAATCAGCCAGGGAGAGGCAGAGATTATTCAAAGGGGTAATATTGTCTTCGTTAGGGCCATGGTAGTTGGCCAACGTGTAAGAAGTAACCTGATTCCTAACCTTTGCTATTACCCAGCGCCCTTTCTCGTCTGCTTGTGATTTAATAAGCTCTACTCCGGAATTTAATTTGAAAATTATAACAACTCCTTTAGAGCAGCATTGTTGATCTGAGGCTACAATTTTATCTACGCATCTTTGTTTATCGAACAATGCCTTACATTCTGACCATAACAGATGAGTCTCCTGAAGCATGAGAATCCTGGCGGGGCTGTCCTTCAGATATTGAAGGACCAATCGCTGACTTCTTTTGACTCTCAGGCCATTCACATTCCAACATAAAATTTCTAGGCAATCCCCTCCCCCGGGACCGGATCTAACCCCCATCGTCATGTTTCCATGTCAAACTGTATCTACAGAAAACAGTTATATAGAATGAGTATACTTCTACCATTTTTTTTTCTTTTTTCCCAATGCTCCCCACCCACACTCGTGCAACCCCCCCTCCCCTCCCACACCACCCATGGGAACCCTCCCTGTCTACCTATTGGCAATTGCCAATTCGAGCCGCGATCCGCTAACCCAATACAAAAAGAAATTTCATACAACAAACACTGAACTCCCACCATACACAAATTAAATGCCTAACTAGCTGGAGGTTTATTGTGTGCCAAAAAACTGTCCACTTCCTCTGGAAATCGGAAATTATACATCTTATTAGCCCACATCACTTTAAGGAAGGCAGGAAACCTTAACTGCACTTGGGCTCCCAGTTCTTTCAGATGGTCAATCCGCATGCCCAGCTCCCATCTTCTATCCTCTGTCACACGTGAGATGTCTGACCTTATTCTGAATAAAACATCTTGTACCTGGATACTCTTATGTTTAAGGGCTGCTCCCAGTAGTTGTTCCTTGAGAAGAAATGATTGAATATATATCAAGATTTTCCTAGGCTTCTTCCGGCCGGGGTTGAGTTTAAAAGGGTTCCTGTGTACCCGCTGAATCTCTGCTTCCCATACAGACGCAGAAGCAACATGTGGGAAAGCTTTAGTCAAGATATCTATGACAAAGGTTTTAATATTGTCCCCTTCCAATCCTTCTCTTAAATCAAGAATCCTGATATTATTTCTTCTAGAGTTATTTTCAAGCCTCTCCAGTCTATCTGATAGATCTCTCTCCCTTTCCTTAAGCCTGCCCACTTCCTGGGTATTATCTTTCATGTCTAACCTCAGCTCTCCTACTTTATTCTCCAGTTCATCCATACGATGTGCTAATGCTGAAAGATTTTCCTCTAAACTGCTACATGTGTCTTGGATTTTCTTTTGGTTGATTTCTGAGGTTGAAAAACGCTCCTTGATCTCTAGTGACAACTGGCTCAACGTCCCTTGTATTGGGTCCAAGCCTGGGGTGACTTTAGGAACCGCCTCTGAAACTGTACTTGCTGTCAGGTCTCCTTCCTTCAATCCGCTAACTCCAGGTGCTGGAGCCAGGTCGCTTAGGGCTGAAAATGTATTTGAAGTAGGAATGGTTGGATTTAGTGGCAGAGGGCCTCCTGGCAAGAGTACTGCCTGCTTTATGGGTTCCATACCAACCTGTGGATTTAATTTAAAGTAAGATCTGAGTGAAGGGGTCACCTTCGTAGGTACTGGGACAGTTTTTTTCTTTCTCTCCTTTAAAGGGGTAACCTTCCCTGTCTTTGCTAGCAAATTTCTGTTTTTATATTTACTCAATGAGACCCCCGAGGGTTGTCTGGGCTGTATATCTCGTTTAGGGGCAGGTTCTCTTCCAAGAAAAGTGCTAGATCTCAGTTTGTACCTTTTGCCTATTAGTGCTTCACTGTCAGAAATGGGGTTAGTGGGAAAGAAGAGAGTGCCTTATGTTGTACCGGTAGATCACTCCCCTTAAGTATCTGCTTTTTTCCCCCGGAGTGTTGAGATACTAGCTCCATAAACCTAAAGTACGTAGCATGCCTTAAATTGTCACCCTTTACCTGATTTAAGTCCTGGGCTGGACAGGCTAATGATGAACCTTCTTCCTGGGTCCCCAAAGGCAGTAAACACAACTCCACTGAGATCCAGCCAACACCCTGGGACCTCTCCAGGAAACAACGTGTGCTGACTCTGCCCGAGCTGACCCAAGAGCAAAGGGTCGGCTCAGTGGGTTGAGGCAGAGTGTGGCGTGCTGCCCGGGACTCACCGAACGCACCAGCAGCCCTAAAAAGCGACAAGACAGATCCTACGCACATCCAGGCAAGAAGAAAGAAAAGAGAAAAAAAAACGCCAGAAAGGACGTGACCTCTGACACGCCGTCTGAGCGGCCGTGTGCGGATCCGAGGAAGCACCCAGGGGCACAGCCAGCAAGAAACCGACCAGACACCGATTTAGGCTTCGTGAGGTAAGCAGACCGATACCCTACCGAAATGCGGGCGATATACGGTATGCGCACAATACGCGAGCCTCACCGTAATAACAACGGTGAGGAAAACAACAGCTGAGAATGGCAGTCAGCAGGAAGAGACGGGCACCCACATCAAAGCGTGCAGAGAACTGCAAAGAGCTGGTGCCTGCTCCTGGGTTAATCTCCTGGGTTAATCCATCGAAGGTTTTTCAAGTCGGTGGGAGTTCATGCTAAAAGAGTTAGCGGAGAGCAGCTCGCGGCCGGCTACCTAGCTGGCCGCCATGTTCCCAAACTCCGCCCCCCTAAAAGAGTTAGCGGAGAGCAGCTCGCGGCCGGCTATGTCCTGTGATTTGTAACACAATGCTGTCCTTAGCTTTACACCTTCATATGTTACGAGTTGTTTCTTAGAGCGTAGATATTAGCCTAATTCTGTCTGAAATATTACGTTCTTTCCTGTTTGAGCGAGAGTAGAAGGATGTTTGAAAGTTACTGTTTCATTAATAAAATACATTTGTAACTAGGTTATTTTCTCTTCCTCCAAAGGAAGTTGTATAATGTATTAGACATAGGGTGTTCAGAAATTATGGTTAGGTCATTGTCAGAAGACCGCCACACCATCATGTTTAGCCAATGAAATTGTTTGTAGAGAGAAGAGAGTGCAACAAATTAACCAAGGAAAGGAAGTAGCAATGTATAAAGACCTTCGTGGGAAGGTGCTCTTCGGCTTGTTCTCGAGACTTCTGGGGACTTGTCCTGCGTTCGTGGTATGCTGCATGTCGTGCTGATTCCTGATACTCTGGCTGGCAAATCCTGCTGAACCATTGAACTTTCCTGAGACTTTGCACATCATCGGCTGATGGTGCTGCCACAGCTATTCCTAACGGCCGTGGGAATAGTTTTTCTACTAATGTTCGCTGAGCATTAGAAATTTCCGTTCTTAGGTGAAGTATTTTCACTGATCTCGTATACTTCTCTCTCTCTCCTCTATTCTTGATTAATCTGTTTATTGAAATTTGATTCTGTTATGCAATGTTGTGATAACCTGTAACAATTGAGAACTAAATAATGACCTTCTATTTGGACTTTGTGATTGACCATTCATTAATCTGAATAACACAAGAGATATTTAAAAGATAAGTGTCTGTCTTTATTCATGAGATAGATATATATTTCTTAATGTTATGGTTTATGTTGTTTAACGTAGTTCCTTCATTCTAGGTCCTCATGGGGAAATAGCATTCCGTGGTTTCAATAACACAGTCCCTTTTAACTCTACCAAAGATCCGTCGGAGGACCTTGGTTACAGTTATTAGAGAAATAATGTCTTATGGGCCCGACATTATAGATATGTTTTCGTAGTTATTACAGTGGTTGGTGTGGTTAGTATTACCCCCCACCCGCTTCCGCTCTAACAAAGGAATCCATCCACAAGTTGTTGTATATATTAGGATTTATTGTAACCGGATAAGTCACCTACAACTAAACCCCATAGTGCGACAGCATAACTGATTTCTCTCAAGCCCCACATTCCACATGGAACTTCCAAAGTACATTCTACTCTTAAAGCTACTCCAACACAAGAATACAACATGGATCACTTCAGAGGATTCTTGCCAATTATTATTTATTTTCAGAAATCTTACTTTGACCTCTTAACAGATCTGGCTTCTCCAGAAGCAAGACAGAGCTCTACCTTTTTCCAATTCCATGTTCAAGTATCTGATCTAATGATGGAGCAAGGACTCTCAAATGAGACTTGCTCGGATACAATCTTCTCACAGTATTAATTTATTAAATTTGTATTGTTCGTACTAACTCTTGCATACACTACATAAGTAGCAAGGAAGCTTGCTTATGTGTTTAAACTAACGAATAACGCTTGTCTTTTTCTAAAATGGCCGCTAAAACGCGGGAACTTTACTGCGCATGTCTCAACCATATCACATGTTGTGACGTCTTTCTTTGCTTGGTGGGAAACTTCTGCTTCTGCGCAGTGTGCATTAAAATGGCTGCTTGATGTTTTCACATGCTACAGCTTGCTCTCGTGTTATAATTAATTTGTCGTTTCTCTAACGCTATTAATGCGGGATAGATTTTATAAGTAAATGGGAATAGAATAGAAAGAGTGGGTATACAGTGAAACATTTTATTTGTGATTTTAATATTTTTCTTCTTTGCTTTTATTAGTTCGTAAATTTTGGACCTGGGGTTTGGTGAACTGAAAACTCGTGTGACAATGATCCTGCGCATGCGCCCTGCATGGCTGCCCAGAGAGAAAAGGATGAAGTCAACCTGGACGTCGTCCAAGCCATGACCTGATGGCCGACATCGCTGTACCCATGATGTACCAGCTGAAATGCAACAATGTATATGAATTATGTATAAAATTGTCGTGAGACGGGTGGGAAATAAAGCAAATGTAATAAAATTGATGGGCGGTATTTTAAAACAATAGACTTTAAGGAATCGAACCAAATCAATATGGTGTGAGGATCAAGTCCCTGTCCAATCAGAAATAGTGGTCCCATATTTTTGCAACATTAATGGGAGGTACATGGGCGTAAAAGGGTATAATAGATATAGAATTAGTTAATTAACAGGCAGAAGAGCACAGAGCAGCTCAAGAACAGGCGTTCTTCGAGACTAGACGCAGACAGGTAGAAGCTCCAGACCGACAAGCTGATCGATTGCAGACTGAACCGTGGTCCAGAGAGGTCCTGAGGAGGGGGCGGCGGAGTCCATTAGAAGGAAGGCACGGGAGAATCGAGGAGAAGTCAAGTATCAGAGAGGGGAACGACGCAGGCGTCGTTGGTAGAGAGGTCACCGGTCCTGTCCTGAACCTGGAGGAGGTCTTTGCTCTTCATCCTTCCTGGGTCCTGTCTTTCCCAACTCCTTGGCCAAGGGGTTTGGTTCTCGCACTTTAGGTAAATATACATGCAACCTTTAGTTGCGCTGCTGTCTCTATCTTCTCCTTTCTGAGGGACCGTCATTGATCAATAATTATTATCCTATGCTTCATCCTTGATATGCGACTGAGTATCATGTGGTTCTGTATTTACTCTGCTAAAATCTTTAGATAAACATTTTTAAAACTTCCTGACTCAGTGGTTATTTCAGGATTATGTACTGTAATGAATGTCACTCATTTTAAACTTCCCAATTAGCAAAGGATTCATTGGTAAGTCATTACTCTTCAATCAGAAAGGTAATTGGTAGCAGGGATTTTGATAAAGAGTACAACTGACTCCCCAGCGTAAGTATTAGCGTAGTATGAATGTATGGGCCCAAGTGAGTATTTGGTGTATGAATGCTGTTTGCTAATATCGCGCTGGATCACTAACTGTAGTATTTTTCTTTGCATGACGAACTTGCAGTCATTCTAGCTCCATTATTAATTCAGCAGACCTGTTAGCAAATTCTAAATTCAGCACCAGAACGCGAATATAAAAGCTACTCAAACGCTGATCTCGTAAAAACATGCCAGCTCTGTAAGAAGGACATGTAAGCTCCGAATTTGCCAAAAATACAAAGGGCTGCTTGGATTGCCAGGTATGCTAGAAGGCTAGAGGAGAAGTGACGGGCAATTTACATCGCACGGCATCTTCCAGAAACCCAAGGTATGAAAAAATAAAGTATGCAATTGTCATATATTCCGGGTAAAGGTAGTTATCCCAGGACACAGGTGGTAGTAGAACCCGTTTCTAAAATTAATATGTGTACGTGGATTGCGCCTTTAAGAGCCAGGGCTTGCTTTCCCCTTTAAGGCTGTCGGGGTGCACGCCGGGATAGTAAGATGGCGGCGCCTGTGGCCAGGCTGTTGGGATTGAACCGATACCAGGCACTGAGTTCACCCTGGAGGCAGCAGAGGCGAAGCTTGGGCTCTAGGTGAGAAATACATTTAAGAGCTACGTAATAAAGACTAAGCAGTACCTCTCGCTGCTTGATTACTCATATAATTAACAGAACGATGCTGGGGAAGCCTCACACAGCTGTTGATTACTCATAATTAACAGAACGATGCTGGGGGAAGGCTCACACAGCTGGGAGTCTAGCATTGAATGCCAGGGTATGGCTAGGGAAAGTGTTTGCTGAAAGGTTCCTACTGGAGAAACCTGGCATTTGTGGATGGCTAAAGCACGCTCAGGGCAGTGATGGAGTACGCCGCATTGCTTGGATCCGAGGACGTTGGAGGAAACTGGAGCGCCTGACGACCTTTGGACAATAGCACTGCAAGGCATTGATCGAAATCTGTCACAGAGCTGTCAAGTTTTCATGGCCCGCATGCATCTACGAGTAGATCTTCTAGTTCAGGTTTTGACTTTTCATTCTGTGATTCGAAATCACGTCTTTTATATTGTGTTAATTGGGACTACGAATCCCCAAAATGAAAAGCAAATACAAACTGGAATGCATTACCTACGCACGCGTTGACCTGGGAAGCGTGTGAATTGTGACTGTAAAATTGCCCACGCTGTAGGAGTTTCAAAGGATAGTGGTGAAGGAAGTTGTTGCTGCTGAGGCAAACACCGATTGTTTAGGTCCACTGGTATTTACAACTGCTGAAGGGCAGTGTGCTGTCGTGTCTTGTAGATCAGATAAGTTATGTCTCTAGAAACGAATTTCTGCAGGAAGAGGGGGCGCACACATTGTGCTGCAGATAAAACTGTCAACATTCCGTACAAAGGTGTGTGTGTGTATATATAAATATATGACACGAAGGTACTGCTGGAGCAGCTCATTCTGGTATTGGTTCTGCAGCTGCCCGCTATTGTTTTCCTGAAGGGAGTTTACACTGCTTTGCTGGAATGAAGCATAAACCACAGCACCCTTTCACAGGGCATTGCTGGTTGTTGGTTTCCACTGCTGCAGCCTAGTAGCCCTGTCAGGGCACTGCTTGGAGGAAATGTGTACTGCTGGAGTATCATTGGGCTAGAAGGGCATAGTTGAAGGAAGCTCATACTTCTGTGGTTCTGTAGTCCTGGCCTTAGACTGCGGGGTCTGATAGCCCAGTGGACTAACTAATCCACTGCATTTTCATCAAACAAGAGGGGGCAGGAGATAGTGCCTGTCAGATAGATGACACAGAGGATCGATCTCATTGTAGAGGAAATTAAAGGCTGTTAGGCGGGGGCTTGCCTGCGACAGCGCATGTCCCGTTAATTGACCTTGAAGCCTATTCTGACCAAGATTAATTTTGTGTGGGCAAGGATATGTTTGGAGGCAATGTTTTGTGGAGAAAGACAAAGAACGACACTATGGTTAAAGAGGAGGGAGATGGGGTGGGGGGAGGGCTATGGATTTTATTGAATCATTTGAGGACGGGGAAGACTAAATGCACAGAATGTAGGGGGTACGTGAGGAGGGGAGCAGGTTTTGCAGAATGTAGGGGAGGGTTAAAGCAAAGGGCAGATTGGTATGGGTCAGTGTTTGAGTACAGCGGTCTGGAAGGGAGCATAGGTCTGGAGAATCCTATGGGGCGAAAGGAGGACAGATCCGACAGGTTTCAGTAGCCAGTAGGTATTGATGCCATGGAGCAAGACCTCTGACCTCATGGTCAGGATAACTGCTCCCCCCTTGCGCAGCTCCACCATTCAGGCACTGCCCCCAGCGCCTTCTGGTGTCCCAGGTAAGGTGTTCGAGTGGAAGAGCCTGCTCTTCTGCTAGTCCTCTCTGTGTGTGGCTTCCTCTTTCTGTTTTTCCTCTCTTGTTATCTGCCTGTTGCCTCTTTTTAGGTCTCGCCTGAGCCAGCGCACATGCGTGCTCTGCGAGGCTTTTAGTAAGGACTTTAAACTCTGAACACACGCTTGTGCTTTTTTTTTTTTTTTCATGACCCGCTATTGGCCTTTGCATGCGTCTTTCTAAGAAAGACAGCACGCAATTGGCCAAAGGCGGGTGCATGTCCCGCCTTCTCTCTCCCCTGGCCCAGGGAGCTCGGGAGCGAGCAGCAGCGCCATCTGTTTCCAATTATCGCGCCCGTGTCTCGCGGTCGCGATAATTGGAAACAGATGGCGGTCGCGCTGGCCCTGGTGCACTTTTGATACAAACGCGGCGCTTTCACTTTCGCCGCCGACCATAGGTATTTCTAGGTCATCTTTCCTCTCTTACACCACGTGTTCCCATTCTCTCTGCTTTTCCCCGTTTCACTCCCTGCTCTCTCCATTGTTATTTCTTCCTCTTATATCTTCATTACTATCTCCCTTGTTCTCCAATCACTGTTCTCTCTTGTTTTTTCTGAAGTTGGGAAAATACAAAAAAATAAGCATAGCAACCGCTCTCTCTTAATTTTTCCAGGTCCGCGTTTTGTGTTCTAGTTCGTCCAGTTTTGGGACCAGCGCCCGTGGTCCAGTCCTTAATGCGTTAATTATCTCCTTAGACAATTTAAAACAGACCTGTTATGTCATTCGATGCCTCTCGACTTCACTATCGCTGGCAATCAGCAAACAAACAGCCGCTTGAATCATGTGATGGCTAGCTTTTGTCCTTGAATCTTTGGTGGCTTTGTCGAGTGAACAGTCATCTGCTTACGCTGCCTCGCTTGTATAGTACTCATGACAGGACGAGTGACCGCAAGTCGAATCTAAATGAGATTATGCTTTTCCGCCAACAATGCTGCCAGTGTGTGTACATGTCCAGGTAGGTACCGTGTCATTGCTTGACATCGATATACCTACCGCCAGCTTAGTACGTTAGGCAGTGGACGGTGTCTCATTAGTCTTGCTGTGATTGCCTTTGTGTTTTGAGACGCATGACGAGGTGTTATGAAGTTAATTTTGCTTTAATCCAAATATGTAAATCCGGTAAAACGCGTATTCGCAGATCTGTGCAGCGTCGAAGTACACTAGTTCCTGAGGTAACTTGTATTTACCGATCTATCCACGTTGTAGCTGTTGTTAACAGAGGTACGTTAACGGGCGACAGGTTGTATCGCTACTATAGTGAATATTTGCCTGGCTTCCTTATAAAATGCTTATTTGTGCCGGGTTATCTTGCCTCCTAGTTTTAGAGGAAAATGTTCGGTGGTTAAGTAGGCATTCAAGTAGAAACTATAATGGTCATATGGAGACTTAAACTATAAACTGTGTTGTAAAATCTCACTGTCCCTGTTTCACAAAGATGTTTACTTAGTTTACACGCCGGGTGGGTGTTTCCGAATGTACCCTAACTGTGGACACGGTGTAACATTCTCACTTTACAAAGATGCTTCATCTGCCTTCTCTACAAACATATATAACTCCGCCTCCTGCGCACGTGCTGTGATTAGCACCCCATGAGATCAGAAACGCGAAATCCGTTTTGATTGAATCACTTGAAGTAGCTCGTAATCCTTATTTTGTGGCTGCTGCCAAAATTCAGCAGTGGAATGTTTTTTAATTCAAGCTATTTGCCAGTTAAAAAGGTTTTGCGATTGTTTTTTTTTAACTGGAGCTGTTTATGGCTTCTACCAGCTTAAAGGAATTTGCTGCAGCTTGGCAGAAAGGTTAGAACGCTAGATGTACCTAGATGATTTTCGATTAAGGTAAATACAATGCCATTAGTATTGGTACAATGGTGAAACTAGTAATTGCTGCCGTGAAAGGTTCCGTAGAGGCAGCAGTATCATGCGATTTATTGAACACTACACTATGGATTGATTAGTTCTCATTTGATTATTTATTGCAGTCGTCAGCATGCCGAGTAGTGGTGCTCTACTCGAGTCTTTGTAGTAGTGCTTCTCACTGGTCATTGCTTGCTCTTCCGTTCGCACAGCACATGCTTCAATATACACTGCTGGTTTGTGTACAGTGTAGTTGGCTATTAACATTGGCGCGTTTGACATGTGGCTTGCAGTGGAAAAATATCCTATTACCTTTGCATCTCATTTAAACTAACGCTTAACATAACAATAAACAAGCATTTGCAATGCAATCGGTCTCGCATTTGTGAGAGTTTAAGCTATTGGCATTGTAAATGGCAATGCCTTTTATTTATGTTTTAAAAACCAACACGTAAATAAAAGGCATTGTCATTTACAATGCCAACAGCTCAAAGTCTCGCAAATGCGAGACCTATTGCATTTCAAATGCTTGTTTCCTTTTTTGCCTTTATTTCTCTGCCTTTGTTTGCCCGGTTTTTGTGTTGCCTTTTTCCCCGCTGCTGCCCCTGCGGCCCGCCCCACCCCACCTGTGTGTTCCCTCTCACGCCTCACAGCTGCTCACCTTCCCCGACTTCTACTTAATGGCGGCCACTGTGCGGCCCAACCGCGACCAGCACCAGGGACCCTGGTCCCCCGACCCCCACGCTGCTACGACCCCAGCACCCTCCACGCACTCAACCCTGGACGCAACAACAACTGCCAGCTCTCGACGCCGAGCAACTCTTAAGGCCCGTTCTCTTGCCGACACTGCGGCAGCACCATCACCCACCTCTGGACCCAGACAAACACCCTCATCTCACTGGACGCCAGCGTACACAAACCCCTGAGCTGCATCCTCCTCAACGTGCACTACCTGCATAGACACTCAGTAGAAGTTTGGGACCTCCTCAATACTCACTCACCCGAAGTCGCCTTCCCCCACAGAGACCTGGACCAACTCCAGCTCCGCACCCGACATCGCAACCGCCATCTCCGACGCATACAAGATCCTGAGGAAAGACCGCCCAACTGCCCCGGAGGAGGCCTTGCCATCGTTCACAAAAGTCCCCTCCGACTGATATCCTCCAACTCGAACGGCGCCTTGCCCCCCATGGAACACATCCACTTCCAGATCCAGCCCAACCCCAGAACGACACTCCGCGGAACACTCGCCTACAGACCGCTCGGACCCTGTTCACCAACGCCATCGAAGACTACATCGCTCCCCACACCCTCGCCTCCACAGACTACATACTGCTCGGAGATCTGAACTTCCACCTAGACAATCTCAGCGACCCCAACACCACCGCCCTCCTAGAGAATCTCGCCAACGTTGGACTGAAGCAACTCGTCTCCACCCCCACCCACACAGCAGGACACACGCTCAACCCCATCTTCGCCGGAGGAAACCACATTCGCTTCAGTCACACCACGGAACCACTCTGGACATACCACCACTGCATCCATTTCTCCTTCTCGAAACCCACCGCACACAAGCTCACGCCACGCCTCCCACGCAGAAACTGGAGCAAAATCACAGTAGAACACCTCACCTCCGCCCTCAGCTGCACCCCCCCACCACGACAGACGCCAACAAAGCAGCAACCGACCTTCACCAATGGATCGCCAACTGTGTCAACACTCTCTCTTTCCCCCCCTCCAGAACTCTGTCAGACGACACATCCTCGTGGTTCACCACGGACCTCCGAGAATCCAAGCGCTCTAGCCGATGCTGGGCAAAAGTGAATATGCTGAGGTAGGGGCTCGGGTCCGTTTGTTCCTGGATCGTTGGTCATCTGATTTCTGACCAGTGGGTCCTATCGATCAGGGGTACCAGATTCTGTTCCCGGCCCCTCCCCCTCAGACCTGTTATCGGGTTACCCCCATTGTCAAGAGACCTCGTGAAGAGGTCTGCTATGTTATCAGGAGTGGGCATGTTGCTGGCGAAGGGCGCTGTTCTCCTGGTTCCAGAGGCGGAACGAGGCCTGGGTTTCTATTCCACGCTCTTCTTGGTCCCAAAACTCGATGGTTCGTACTGCCCAATTCTGAATCCCAAGGCCCTGAACAAATTGGTGTGGCTGGATCACTGTCAGATGGCCACCTTGCAGTCCATCATTCCCGTCATCCAAGAGGGCGATTTTCTGGCTTCTCTGGACTTAGAAGAGGCCTATTTTCATGTCCCTGTCCATCCTGGAAGCCAGCAGTTCCTGAAGTTTGCAGTGAACGGGGTCCATTACCAATTTCAGGTGTTGCCTTTCGGCCTCTCTACTGCTCCCCGGACTGTTACCAAGGTATTCGCTCCTGCTGTGGGGATTTTGCAGCTTCAGGGTTTCTCTGTGTTTACCTGTATTGATTGTTTGATCTCTGCTTCCTCCCTTCCTAAGGCTCTTCTGGCAGTGGAGGCGACGATGGCCATGTTCCAGGGTCTGAGGTTCAAGCTGAATCTGGCAAAATCTCACCTGGTCCCTGGTCAGAGGACTCAGTTTATTGGGGGAATTTTTGACACCTTGTTGGGGGCGGTGTTTCTCCCTCCTGCTCGTATCTCTTCCTTACAGCTACTGCAGGACCTGCTGAGTCAGCCGTCTGCTCCAGTTCGGCTTGGTTGCGGGTCCAGGGGTTGATGGCTGCGACCACGGCTGTGGTTCCCTGGGCTCGCCTGCACCTCAAGCCTTTGGTGAATCATCTGTTGTCTCGGTGGGACCCCTCCCGTGCAGGTTAAGACTCTCTGGTTACTCTCTCCCCTGTTCTGGTTCGGGACTTAGGCTGGTGGCTTTGCACTCCCAAACTGGAACAAGGGGTCTGTTTCAACTTCCTCCTTCCTTGTTGTTGACGAGGATGCCAGTCTTTGGGGTTGGGGGGCCACGGTGGGGTCTTTTGGAGGCCAAGGGACAGTGGTCTCGGGCAGGAAGCGCCCGTTCCTCGAATTGGTGGGAGTTGGCGGCCGTTTGGCAGGTGATACTGTTCCTTCAGGTTCCCCTCCAGGGGGCGAATCTGTTGGTTCGTACCGACAATCAGGTGGCTCGCTGTTACTTGAACCGCCAAGGGGGGACCTGGTGCGTGTCTCTGAATCGGCTGGCTTCCATGATTTGTGCCTGGGCGGAGTCTCACCTATTGGCCTTGTGGGCTGTTTACATTCAGGGTCACCTGAACTTTCATGCGGACAGCTATAGCCGCAACCTCCCCTCCTCGGTTCTGTTCCATCTGTCTGTTCCCCTATTCCGGGACCTTTCTCTTCGGTTTGGGATGCCTTGGATCGACCTTTTTGCTTCTCCGCACAACTCCCTTCTCCCTCGGTTCTGGTCCGAGCTAGTTTGTCCTCAGGCGTGGGCGGTGGATGCCCTCTTGATTCCTTGGCCCCTGGGCCTTTTGTATGTCTTCCCTCCTCCCGAGGGTGCTGCAGAAGATTCGGGTTGAGAAGGTGTCTGTTCTCCTGATTGCTCCTTTTTGGCATCGCCGCCTTTGGTTTCCGCTGTTGATGCGGCTGCCCGGGGGCGGGTTTGTCCGGCTTCCCGTGATCCCGTGGCCCTTCAGTTCCCACTTCTGTCCTTGCCTCGTCTTCGTCAGTTAAAACTGATGGCCTTGCCCTTGAATGTTTGACGTTGGAGTCTTTGGGCTGTTCTTCCTTGGTGGCCTGTGATATCCAGCGTTCCTTTAGGCCTTCTACCCTTAAGAGTTACAGTAAGCATTGCGGTTCTTTTGTCACTTGGTGTACCTCTCATGGCGTGGATCCTGTGGTTGGTGATCCGGCCTCTATTCTTGAGTTTCTCAGGGATGTTTTTTTGAAAGCTCTTCCCCTTCTACTTTGTCTGCTCAGTGGGCTGCTGTTTGGTCGTGTAGGGGTTTGGGGGCCTCCTTGGGGGTATTGCTCCTTTGATGAGTCGGCTCCTGCGGAGTTTTCGGCTTCGTCGTCCGGTCACTCCTGTGATTGTGCCCTCTTGGGATTTGCCGACTGTTCTGAGGGGGCTCCAGTTGCACCCTTTTGAGCCTTTGTTGGAGGCGGATTTGCTGTGGTTGTCTGCTAAATTGGCTTTTCTGTTGCCCATCACCTCTGCTCTGCGGTTGGGTGCTTTGCTTGTTTCTTTTCCTTATTTGCAGTTCTTTCAGGACAGGGTGGTGTTGCGGCTTGACCTGGCTTTTCTCCCTAAGGTTTGCTCCAAGTTCCATTTGCAGCAGGAGTTGGTTCTTCCTGATTTTCCTGGGGATGGGGATGCACTTGTTCCTTCTACCTTGGATTTTCGCAGAGCCCTTCAGGTTTACCTCCAGCGTACCCAGGGTTTTCGTCTTTCTCCTGCCCTGTTTGTCTCCTGTGGGGGTGTGGCCAAGGGGAAGAATAAGGTGTATACTTCCACCATCAGTCGGTGGGTGCGTTTGGCAGTTTGCCAGTCCTATAAGTCTGTGGGTTTGCCTCCTCCGGCTCAGGGGCTTTCAACGTGATCTGTGTCCGCTTCCTGGGCTGAGGCGGCTGGGGTTTCTATCCAGGAGATTTGTACGGCGGCTACCTGGCAGTCCCATCATACTTTTCTCCGGCATTATTGCCTTGATGCCCTGCATACCTCTGTGGACAATTTTGCTGTTGGCATTATGAACCCTGCTGTGTCTTAATCATGTATTTGATTAAAATTTTGTATTTTTGCATGGATCCCTGGTGTCCTGCTTTTTTCTTAATGGTTTTTTGCTTGTGAGGTCCTCACTTGTGTAAGGACTGGGACGAGGAGGACATATGAGGGGGTAATGTTTCGTTACTTACAGGTAATCTTCATTACCCCGATTAAGGTCCTCCTCGTCCCAGTCCTGTTCCCTCCCTCCCGCTGTGGTTGTGTCTGGTCTTGTTGATAACAGGCATGGCGGTGGGTGGGAGGGTTTATATAATAGACATGGAAAAAATTATAGCGTTTTAGACTAGCCTGTCGAGAGGCAGGATTGCCTCATTTGTGTAAGGACTGGGACGAGGAGGACCTTAATCGGGGTTATGAAGATTACCGGTAAGTAACAAAACATTATTTAAGAACATCGCTGCAATAAAGAAAATGCAAATCGATTTCTGTGGCATCGCTGGTTTGAGGTCGAATCTGGAGTTCAGGTAAAGGATGGTAGCTAATCCAGAGGAAAAAGTGGGATGAGATAGACTATGAATTATTGCTTCAGGGGATGGCCCTCACTATGCTGGTGGTGCATACCACAAGGGGGCTACTAATTCAGTGCATACCCTTTAAATGGCACTCCCAATAATTTGAGGTGGAGGTTTTTGTGAGGAGTCAGTTGTCAGCAGCTGTGTCTTGTTGGTATTTCAATAGGGGGTTTTCCTCGAGAGCTTCCTTTAATTTAAGCTATGACTGTGTCAAGTATGGTAGGTAAGCACCCACTTGTGCAATTTTTCGGACAGCTTACTGTTGGGGCACAGGGTCAACAGTCATGAGGGGGCTGTTAACTGATTGGAGGAAAGGGCTCCTACTGCTATTGATGTTAGTGAGCCACATGCATGGTTGTTTTTTATCTAGAAAGTGAGGCAGCCACAATACTGGGATGAGGTTCCACAGAAGGATTTTGGCTAGGTTTTGGGACTTCGGATGGGTCATCCAGAATTTTACCTGCAGAGTCGTGAGAGCAGGATGAGAATTTTGCATCAGATTGGGGTTTTTTAATGTCTGGAACATTTTTGCCCCACCATGACTATATTTGAATGCTAGTCTGACGGAGGATTTAAGAGTGTGGCTTTCCTTTTTGTAAGATTTCAACAGTGTAAATTTATATTCTTTGGCGGATGATGTTCTATGGCAGGTGCAGATTACTTCTGCTATGGTAGGAACAGTAGCTTTGGACTTTTCTGGGATGGGAGGTGGTGCAATGAAAAATAGCCTGAATATCTGATGCATTGAGGATGCAGCATTACATTTCTTGACTTTGTTAATATGGACAACCAATCAGTGGTGGGATTAGTGAGTAGACGCAAAGTGTGGAATGAGAGGGTTCTGTTGTGGATATTTATGATGCGTTGTATTAAATGTAACATTTTATTTAGAGTTTGACATATGCCAGGTGTGAAGAATAACGTAGAGGATGCTCTGCCTCTTTCACAGTCCCAGAGGTTTTGTGGGCTAGTGTCGGGCGCAGCAACAGTAAAGACCAAGAGGCTAGTAGAGCTGTTGGAACACGGGACCTAAGGGTTCTGCAGCTAGTGGGTTAATATGTAGCAATGTCTAAGGGAAGGCATACCAGCAAGCTTGAAGAGCATTTTTAGCTAGCGGCATGCAGAGGAGAGAGATGTATGGCAAGATGGGACAAAGCGGAAGGATGTTGTGATTCACTTTATGTTGATGATTGATGAAGGGAGACCAATCATAGGTCACAAGCTGGTGGGTATAGTGGGAATTCTAGCGGATGTGTTATTCACAGTGGGGCATTGCCCTTTTTAGATTATGCACAACTTGGTTGTTTTTCGAGGCCTTTTGAATTTTGCAGTTATTGGGCAGGATTTGGTTAAGAAGATTTAAGTTGGTGAAGAGCAACTGGTTATATTTGTATCATTCATGTGGTAGTGGTAGATGCACAGTTTGGGCATATTAGTTCTGAACAGCATGAGTGGAATTTACTGGAGATATTTTTCATTCATGAGGATGGAAGTTTTCTGAGTCATTATTAAGTCTTACAAGTTCTGAGGAAAGTGCTACCCTCTTTGAATCTCACAGCCAGGTTTTTTGGCACTAATTGTTTCAAGATTCAGCCATCCACAGACTTGGAGAGGTTGGGATTTTTAAAAGATGACAATAAGTCAATGGGGACATTGAGGTCAAATAGTTGCAGGAGATACATCAGCCTAGAACAGAACCTTTTGACAGGGCAGAGGGATTATTTGTAGATTTTCTTTTGGTAATTTTCTTTTCTTCGAATGCACGTCCGTGGCAGGTCTTTTGACAAACAATGTATTAGTTTGGATTGTAGGACACTTTTTTTTGTAAGATGTGATGCTAAACAGGCTGAAACAACATGCATTGGATGACAGCAGGGATGGTCAGAGGAAAGACAGCTGTGAGCTGGTGAGGGAAGAGTGGTATGTATTGGGGACAAATTCTACCTCGTCTGGCTGAATAAGTCAATGGCTGGGGCTGTCCAGATCTGTTAGTGTTTCATGTAGGGGAAAAAAATGTGATCCAACTATCAGGCATCCGGTTGCTGAAAGACATGAAAAGTGATCTTAAGTTTATGTGGGCCAGAGGACAATGCTCGGTTACTCCATCACTGAGGTATAAGCCCATGTTGGGGACACATGACCTTCTATACATACCTACATCATTTATAAATAACCCTAATTATCGCTAGAACTTCTTGCACCATTGGCCTGCACATAATACATCAGGGGTTCCCCTTCCTCCTCCCTGCTTATCAGCTCCAAAGCTTACTTCCCACGACTCGGCCATCCAAAAGGCCAGCGCTGTTAGTTTGCTCCTATCCTTATCAGGATTATTCATCCACTTATCTTTGAAGCTCTTCCTCGCTGTATTGCCACCTCACCATGCCAACAACATTTATCTTCTGTGGACTTCTCACCCTGGAACGGCGTTACAGGGGTGGGGCTGCCTAACATAACCTAAATAAAGTTTATTTGATGTCTTCGATTTGGCTCACAGATGTATCTTGATTGTAAAAATGTGATCACATGTTTATAATTTGCAAAACCAGTCAAAAAAAGCATTGTTAAAAAAAAAAAAAAAAAATTTGGGCCAGAACCCACATTTTGAGACTTTGGTGGTAACAAAGAAAAGGTAGCTCGGTGTGAAACAAGTGCATACAATTGAGAAGTTTAGAAGCAAGGTTAACAGGGAGATGCTGGGGTTTTGAGCTGTTGAAGGAATTGGCCTGTTGCAACGTAAAGACATAGTACACAACAACTTTTAAGTTATTTTGTCTAGTTGGAAGGGGGTGGGGGAAGGGTCCTCTCTTTCCTAGGCAACTAATATTCTATTTTGGAGATGAGGGAGTAACGTTTTGGGGTTATATTAGCAGCGGGCATTGGAGTAAACTTTGGGCAGGGTGTCTTAAAGGGTTTGGGGTTGGCGGGCAAAAACATCCAAATAGTGTTTTCCTGATTGGCATGAAAAAAAGCAGAAAGACTGTAGATGGAGGGTTGGATTGTTACTAGTTGGCTAATTTCAGCTCATGGGAGTTTGGGACATTGAGGGAACATTTCAGGTGGATTTGGTTTGGATGAGGGATTGAGAAAAAGATATAGAAGGGTGAAGGTTGGAATGAATTCTAACCAGCATGATGAAGTTTCAGGGCTTAGTGAAGAACCGGGACAGCGTATGGTTAAAGGTTGGTGGAACAGGTTAAGGGAGGTTTAGAAGTGTGAAGGATGGGCTGACTTTTTTTTTTTTGTATTAGTGAGGTTGGTAAATGCATAGTTTGTTAGGCGTCTGCTGAGAAATTGTTAAATTACAGACCTTTCCATTAAATTTGACGTTTTCATAGAGAAGCAACCTATCTCACTTAGAAAGATGAATGATATTAGCTTATTCTGTGCTGGAGTGCTGTATTTGTGACAGGTACCTCCAGGTATATACCGCTGCTGGAGTCTTATAGCCAGGGTAGCTACTGCAGTAGGAAGCTCATACTAGTGGCATCCCTGTGCACTTGCGGGGTGCTGCTGGGAGTAAACTTGTGATGTTGGGTTTCTGTAGCACTGAATGGGGGAGGCCCACACTGCCATAAATAATCTCACACTGCTCAAGTCTTCTAGCAATAACAGGCTGTTGCTGGAAACGACTCGCCCAACTGGAGTCCTGAAGCACTGCTATATTATGTTACAGAGAAACTTTAACAATCCTAGAGCTCTTGAAGGCAACTCTACATTGAAGTTGTTGGTTGTATCGGACTACCTCTTGGTACCACTAAATCAGAGGTACAACCTTGATTGCACAACAAGGTATATTTTCAGCGTAATTTAGCGTTACCCCAACTCCACTACTTAGGCCTACATTGACTGTTAATTACATTAAATTGTGTTTAAATAATTTATTTATCCTAATTTTGGCTTTAGTCCTAATTAAAATAAATTACATCCATTACTAGAGCCAACCTAACCCTCTTTTGCCGACTCTTTACCTATTCCTAATTGTCTAGTTTAATTTAATTGAATACGTAGTAACATTAACCTAACCCCAGTGTTCACTTGATTTGTGTAAAGCTATATAGCATAAGCCTAATGCTAACACAAATCCTGTTCCTATATTTGTATTTATGACAGATTAAAATTAACTTTAACCTAGACCAAATGCTAATCCCACCTAATTCTTAATCAATTCAAAATGCATTTAATCTCTTACCTCAAATTAATGGTAACTCTAACCATATTGCTAATTCACTCGTATTTAATTACGAATTTGCTTTAACCAAACCCTAGTGCTGACTCTAATAACAATCTTTAAATCATTTAAACTGAAACAAATTAAATCTATTAACCTTTTTTATTTATATATGTGAATGTTTAGTGTAAACAGTGCCACAGTCTTGCATCTCTATTTCACTTATAATTCAGTTTTCTTCAATGTGTGTATATATATCTATTCAAGTACTAGGATTTCACTGTATCAGAATATATGATAATTATCTCAACAAATACATCCTTCTGTACATAAATAGCTTAAATAACCTTTGGTGTGATTGCTGGGCTCCACCAATCTAAAATGTCAGCAATTTCTATAGACTTTTATAGTACAATATAAATATATTAAAGATATATAACATAAATAGAATGTACAAGTCAACAATAAAAAAAAACAATACTATTCAAACCGAATCCACAATGCAAAGTGTCAATAAAGATTTCTATAAAATACCAAATTCCATAAGCCAAAATGCACAGAAGCTACAAATCTTGTTTCCCAAGATTTTTGTGAGAAACTGGCTTGCCACTACAAACTTAAAGCAAATATGTTGACTACCTACTTTAAATAACAAAAGAACAACCCCAGCCCCTTTCTAACAATACACTCCTACCAAAGGCTGGCACCGCAACAACGCTCCTTTAAAGAACTATCACCAACTGAATTTCTAGATCTTGTCAAAGCAAGTAAGCCTTATGGCTGTCCCTCTGACCCTTGTCCACCTCAAATCACCAAAACCATCCAACTATCAACTTCAGCTTCCGTTCCAGTTAGAACACTCATCAACATCTCATTAATGACGAGTTTTCCTAGAAGACCTAAAAAAGGCATACATACGCCTACTTTAAAAAAAACTAACCTGGACAATCAATACCCTGACAACTACAAACCTATAGCAAACAGACCATTCATGGGCAAACTTATAAAAAGAGCAGCTTTCACATAGATATCACAAGTCATTGAAGACAATTCAATACTTTCCGACTTCCAAACTAGTTTTTGTCCAGGAAGAGGCTCTGAATTGTCCCTAATCTCTATCTGGGATTACCTTAAAAACGCAATGGACCAGACGGAGTTGCTGACTTTTTTTTCTCTTGGATCTTTCAGCCACCTTTGACACAGTGGATCATTATACACTCATCCAAAGTTTTGAGGAAGCCAGAATAGAGAGAACAGCTCTCATCTGGATCTCATCCAACCTACACAACAGAACAAATATTATACATCCCCCCATTCTCTTCTAAACCATAAAACATTAAAGCAGGAGTCCCTTAAGGCTCAATCTCACCCATACTTTTCAGCATCTACATCAAATCACAACCAGATATGATCAAGGAGTTTGACATCACCTACTATAACTACACAGATGTCACGCAGAGACTTCTGAAATTGGAAAGCCCAAAGGAAATTAAAACATCAAAACTCTTCGGTTGCCTCTGGGCCGTTGATGGATGACATGGAGCCCCCTCAAACTGAATACCTCTAAAACCGAGATACAGACCTGTGGGAAATGGAAAACCTACAGTCTACTTTACGCTTGGCCTGACTATCTAGGACCACCTGCAAAAATATCCAAGGAGCTAAACACCTTGCAATTACCATGGACGCCAAACTGTCAATGAATCCACAAGTGAATAAGGTAGTCAAATCAAGCTTTCTCACAATGAAAATACCACGACGCATCTTCCCACACCTAGGATTCCCACACAAGGTTCAAGCTACCATCTCTTTTCTCCTGTGAAAATTGGACTATGTTAATGGTCTGTATCAACCTTGTCAACTATGAGAACTCTACAAAGAATTCAGAACGCTGCAGCTAGGCTCCTCCTACATGAAAAGCCACAAGTGCGTGTCTCTCCTGCCCTGGGGGCACTAAACTTGTTACAGTTGACAGAAGATCCTCCTTCAAGCTAATTTATATCACACACAAAGCAATGCAGAGCAAAGGACCACTCTTCAGCAGGAAGAAAATCAACAAATACATACAACAAAGCAACCTTCACTCACAGAATGGATCCTCGCCTCATAATTCCTAAATACAAGGAGAAAACATGGGAGGAATACTTTTTTCTGTTCAAGCAGCCAAACTGTGGAATTCCCTAGTGGCAAACATAAGATTCCCAGACAACCATCTCCACTTCAGAAGATTAGTCAAGAGCTGGCTCTTCCCCGCATGACCACCTCTCAAGAATACTCACAACTCAAGAATGTGAGTATTTCCAAGAGAAAAATACTGGCAATTTGTTGTTGTTTGAAAAGTCTGCAAAGGCCCGGACATCAAATAGTTTAAGCAAAATCTTCTGTATTTATTTGTAACATAACTTTTCTGAGTAGTAGCTATGTAAATTACACATTATTATGATGAATACATTGGTAAAGACTGACCACTTCTTGATTTTTTGACAGGGAAGTCCTAACTCTGCGACGGAATAGTGCAATGTGACTTACTCCAAAGTAAAAGTATGTAGGAACAAGTTAACCTCTGAAAGGTCATGCTAAGCTTCTACACTCCCTCCCTCTGTCACTTATTCCAGTATAATGCACTCACCAGCTAGAGAGGTTATGTCACAAGCAGAGATCAGCTGTGTCTCCTCCAATTGTTCCAGGACATGAGGCATCGTCTTGGAGATTCCTGAACATGCCCCCTCTTTGAATATTTCCATAGATGAGAGGGGACTTTTAGTGAAAGGCTTGCCTGTGCCTCTGTTACTCAGCACACTCACTGTGGTTGGTAATCTTCAGAACTCGATGACTGCACAAAAATACAGGGCTGTTTTATTCGTATAAGGGTCGGGGTCACGACTGCGCTAACCGTTCACAAAAGCCAGGTGATGCTTTCTCAACTCTTTTTAGTAGAAATCTGTGTAAACATGTTTCACTCGCAGCAGGAACCCGCACTCTTCTGGCTCCACACCAATTTTCACATGCAATCCCTTGGAGAAGAGGTGCTGTATCTGTCAATTGTGACTCCGACACACTGCGCTTTAATCCCAGCTTCACTTTTCCCCTAGATTACCGCAGTGTTTGATCCTGGGCAAGTTACTATTTCCATGTGACTTCTTTTCCTTATTACAAGGCAAGCACTTGGGTGCAGATGGCTCTAAATATTAATTTACAGGCAAAATATAATAGATAAAATAAATATAAAGATCAGGCAGTTGGAACCAGAACTATACTTGGATGATTTTTAGGGTTTAGCCTGTGTGAGCCATGGGTTCTCTCTTGTGAAACAATATTGTTTACAAAAAGGGCTTGGAGACCGCACATTGCTTACCATTTGTTGGCTTCATTGTCACTTCGTCTTTGCTGTCTCTTAATTGGACAGCCCATGCTTGGTGTCACTCCCTCTTTCTTCTCTGGTACATGGACCAAGCACAGATTGATTCTTCTTAATTAGTGTCTCTCCGCTGCTCATGCTGTGATTGAGGTACTTTTTTTTTTTTTTGATCAAATTTTATTGTTTTACAGCGTATGAAACAAATCAGCAATTACACGATGGACAATGAATCAATGACATTTTTGCAGTTAAAGTATCCCACATTTCCGCACTCCATAAGACCTGCACAGACAAAAATAACGAGACAAATCATTCCGAACCTTCTACCGTACCCAGCCACTTCCCCCACACCCTTCGGTATTTCTTGGGGCACCCTCTCGCCACGTAAAGGGCTTTCTCCTGGGTCGCACACCAGTCCACCCCCGTCGCCACCGCCCAATATCCGGCGGTTCAGGATTTATCCATGCCGCCGCTATGTCCCGCTTGCCACCATCATGGCTGTATTGAAAAATAATTTGTCATTCCGGGACCCATCCAGCCCATCCAGGATTCCCAGTATTGAGTGCCGTGGGTCATGAGGAACCTCCCAACCCAGGACCTCCGTTCGCTCCTCCTCAATTGCCCCCCAAAATCTCTCCAGTTGGGGGCAGGACCAAACCACATGGAAGAAATCAGCCGGGGCATGGGTGCATCTCGCACAAGACGCATCGGGACGCAGGCCCGCTCGGTGCAAGCGCAGGGGAGTAAGGTAAGCGCATGTAAGTAGTAAAGTTGGATCAGCTTAAGTTTAGCAGAAGTGGTGACTGTCTTGGGTGCCATGAGGGCATCGCGCCAGTCCACCTCGTCGAGGGGGCCCACCCATTCCACCCATTGGTCCTTCAACTTATCCAGGGAGGTGGAAGTATTGTTGACTAGGGTGCGGTATATGCGGGAAATGCCCCCCTTGCCTAAATCTCCCAGCATTGTCTGCGCCTCTGTAGGGCTGTGTTCGGGGAGCCGCGTGTCATCCGCAATGTGCGTCCGGAGTGCATGCCTCAGCTGCAAGTACTTATAAAATTGGGAGGATTGTAAGGAGTAACGAGTTTGGAGCTCCTGAAAGGAAAGCAGGTGGCCTTTAGCCCATATATCCCCTAGTTGTGTAATACCAATGAGATCCCATGATTTAAACCCCTGCAACCCACTAACTTCCCGGAGCCAAGCCCCATGCCAAAGGGGTGTACACCGAGTGAGCCTACGCGTCCACCCAGTGTGACGCAACGAGGCCCGCCAGGCCAGGAACACGGAACGTGTGACATCGGGTAACTGGGATGGGATGGGCCTCCCGTACAGCATTGCTTGAATGGCGGGTAGTCCCAGCTCGCTCAGCTCGAGCCGGTAGGCCGGATCGGACCAGCCCCCGTTGAACCAATCGTGAACCACCAGGAGACGCGCAGCCAGGAAGTAAAGGTATAAGTGTGTCATCCCCATTCCCCCGTCGAAGGAGGGGATCCGGCAAGTAGACGGAGCCAGGCGTGCCCTACCCCCAGTCCAAAGGAACTTGGTGGTAATACTGTCCAACTCCCGGAACCAAGACCTGGGGAAGCAGAAGGGAGTATTCTGGAGGACGTAAAGAAATCTGGGGAGTATCATCATTTTAAAAAGGGCGACCCTCCCCAAAGGGTTAAGGGGAAGAGTCTTCCACTTATGGAGATCCTCCTTGGCCTTCTTAACCAATGGGGCAACATTGAGCGCCCAGCCCAGTTCGGGAAGGAGGTTGATCCACAGCCCCAAGTACTTAAAGGATTGTCGCCGTAGTGGTATGGTGGATTGCCAATCGTAACATTCCCTAGAGAGGTGCAGTGGAACCAGGACGGACTTCCCAGGGTTCAGTCTAAGCCCAGAGGCCTGCCCGAAGTATTCTAGGGTCTGGAGGCACCGTGGCCCCGAGGAGGCTGGATCGGCCAGAAAAATCAGAACGTCATCCGCATAAAGTGCGATCTTGTCCGCTTCCACACTCGGCCACTCCCATCCGCGAATACGGTCCTCAGCCCGCACCAGAGCGGCCAGGGGCTCCATAGCCAGGGCGAATAGCAATGGTGAGAGAGGACATCCCTGTCTAGTGCCCCTGTTAATAGGGAAGGCTTCTGACAATACACCGTTGACCAGCACACGCGCTCGCGGGTGGGCGTAAAGGACCTGAACCAAAGCTCTAAATCGAGGCCCAAAACCCAATTCGGTCAGCACATCCTGCAAATACGTCCAATTCACCGAGTCAAATGCCTTTTCGAAATCAATGGACAGGAGAGCCAAGTATGGAGTTAGCAAGTGCCGGTGGGCTAGAGCCAATTGCAGCCTCCGGAGGCAATGACGGGTCCCGCGTTGAGGCATGAAGCCACACTGATCTGAGTGGACCAGGGAAGCCAAGTAGGGCTTCAAACGTTGAGCCAGAATGGCGGCATACAGCTTAATCTCCGTATTGAGGAGAGAGATAGGACGATACTCCGCACAGTGACGCGAGGGGGGCTGGGATTTCGGGAGGACCACGATGGTGGCAATATCAGTTTCTGGCGGAAAGGAACCTCTTTCCACTGCTTCCTGAAACAAAGCGGCCAGACTGGGCACTAGAATTTCGCGGTATGCCGCGTAATATTCCTGAGGAAGGCCATCGGGGCCCGGGGTCTTGCCCGAAGCGGTAGTGGAGATGGCTTCCTCGATTTCTTTCAGAGAAATGGGCCGTTCCAAATCCTTCTGGGCGGCCGCTTCCAGGTAGGGAAGACGCACCTTACCCCGTTCAAGGAGATCAGAAAGCGAGAGGTCAGGGGCACGCGCTGCATATAAACACTGATAATGGGTGGCAAAGGTGTTGGCCATCGCCATAGGGGCGCAGTGCACCGTTCCTGCCTCATCCGCCACTTCTGAGATAATGCGGCTCGCCCTGGGGTAGGTGGCTAGCCTGTGCAGGATCGTACCGTTCTTGTCCCCCCCAGCCATAAATTCGCGCTACAGACGACCTCCATAAGAGCTTGGCAGCGTCCAAGGATAGTTGCTTAATTTCGTCCCGAAGGTGAGCAAGTTGTCGGGCCAGGGCGGCATCATTAGACAGAGATACTAGTTGTTCCAAGCGAAGCGCCTGCGCTTCCCTTGAGGAGATTTCTTGCATTTGCGCCTGTCTTTGGCTCCTGAGCTGTCCCTTCGCGACCCCCCGGATAGTCGCCTTTCCGGCCTCCCACAAGATACCCGGCGAGGCCACGGAGCCGTCGTTGGTGCGGAAGTAATGCTTGAGTTCCGTCCCCACCACCTGTTTAAATTCTTTGTCTTGGAGGAACCAAGCGTTCATTCTCCATGTTTGGCGGGCTGAGGGAGGGGGAGTCCCTGTACTAAGAATCACTGGAGAATGGTCAGAGATACCTCGCGGTAGGATGCGGACATCTACAATCTCTGAGCATTCAGGTGCAGAGACAAAGATCGCATCTATGCGCGCCTGTGTTTGGTGGGCCGCGGAAGTGTGTGTAAATTGCAGGGTGTGGGGGTGCCATATACGCCATGTATCAGAGTCCCAGCGACTCGGACCAGTTCTTGAGTTGCTTCGCTTGCGCCTTACGGGAGATGGAAGGAGGACCTGTGGTGTCAAGGGCCGGGGAGGAAACCGCGTTAAAATCGCCTCCCACAATCGTGATGCCCAAAGGCATATTGTTCATCAGAGCAGCGGTGTGGGCGAGTGTAGGCGTGAGCATCGATGGGGGAGCGTAGACAGATATCAGATTGATGGGGGAGCCAGCTAGGGAACCGCAAACTGATACAAAGGACCCCTGCGGGTCGTGAGTCACCTGGGAAAGGACAAAGGGCAGAGTGCGCCTCAGGAGGATTGCCACCCCGCGGGAACCCCTGGAGAAGCCGGAGTGCCATATTCTATCGTATCCATAGCGTGCCAGGAAGGGACAATGATTCCCAAGGAGGTGTGTTTCTTGAAGCATGAGGATGTCTATTTCGAGGCGTTGTGCATAGCGCAGGACCGCCGTGCGCTTATGTCGGTCAAGAAGACCATTAACGTTCCACGACAGCAAGTGGAGAGATGCCCTAGGTGTAGTGTTAGCAGTCAGGTCGGGAGGTCACTACTGTGGAGTGCATAGTCTGACAGGGGTGCGTGAGCGTGTGTGGGAACCTGCAAATGTATGGGCCATCGCTTGCAATAAGGGCATACCCGTTTCTTGTATAGGAAACATATGTCATTTCGTGGATGCTGAAACAAAAAGGTAAACAAATAGAAACATAACAGAAAAACTTCCCCAAACCTCCCCTCTCTTCCCCCCCAGCCTACACTTCGAGAACGGAAGCATCTGTCGACCCCCCATATGAACAATACCAAACTACAACGTTCGTATTTGGGTGCGTGGAGGACCCCTCCAGAAGGTCGGATAAGCAATGGATCGGCATTAGAACTGAATGTTAAACTTGTAAATCTACCAGTGGCAGAGAGCCCCAGCGTGGCAGCGACCCGCCCTGATATTCAGTGGACGGCACAATAAGCCCATCAGGCCCTCAAAGAGTCGGAGTGCGAGAAAGATCCGAGTCTGGTTTGGGTGAGCCCATCCGAGACGGCGACGAGGGCGGTCCAGGCAGATCCTCGGCAGAGCGGTGCCTGCCGCGTGGAGGAGAGCCCGACTGGCTGGAGGAGTCCCGGGACCCCCGGGCCGCCATGCTCAAGGATCTAGGTGTTGTCTGTGATTGGCGCCCCTTGCGAGATTGTGTTCGGCGCCGGCGTCCCGGCAACCCCGGCCCCCGGGGGCGGGGGCACTCCCTTGTCGGAGAGGGTGTTCCTCCGTCAGCCATGTCCATGCTGCCTGAGGTGAGTCAAAGAACTGAGTCTGGCCTTGGAAAATAACTCGTAGGCGTGCAGGAAATTGGAGTTGATGTTGTAGGCCAAGGGCCCGCAGCTTTTGTTTAACATTTGCGTATGAGCGCCGGAGTTCTTGCACCTCCCTAGTGTAGTCTGGGAATACCATAATGGTATGATTTTGGAACTGGAGTGGCCCCTTCTCTCGTGCCGCTCGCAGGATAGCGTCCCGGTCTTTAAAGTTAAGAACTTTTAGGATGATGGGGCGAGGTGGAGCCCCTGGAGGAGGCCCGGGCGCCAGGGACCTGTGGGCTCTTTCCACCACGAACCAGGACGAGAGGGCGTCCTTGGGCATCTAGGATGTGAACCAATCTTCGACGAAGGTGGCCACCTGTCCCTTCTCGACCCCTTCGGGAAACCCCACCAGGCGGAGGTTATTACGGCGGGCACGATTTTCAGCGTCCTCGGCCCGCCGGTGGAGCTCCTTAGTGTGAGTGCTGAGGTGGGCCACTTGTTCCTTCAGCTGTGAGATGTCGTCTTCCGTGGTGGATATACGGGATTCAGCCTCCGTCAGCCTCGCAGTAGCATTACGGAGATCCTGCCGGAGGAGGGACACGTCCACCTTGACCTCCCCAATCTTCCCCTCAACGGACGCCTGTGAGGTACTGATGGCCTGAAGGATGGTGGCGAGATCCCTCTCCTGGGGAGGGGGGAGGCCCTCTTCAGCCCTTCCAGGGGGATCCTGTTCCGAGGTAGTGAACCGGTCCATTTTGGTCTGCGTAGGAGCCGGCGCGGATTTGGCGGCCCTGTCTCTCCCCATGGCTGGCGGCAATTCCAGTCGCCGGTTGAATAACCAGGGTTAGGTGTAGGGAGGGAACCCACCTCAGGCTCGGAATTCTTGCCAGGGGGCCGGGACCCCGCCGACGCACGAGAAAACCAGGCAGTCAATCGGGGATCACGCGGGGGGGCCCCAGAATGCCACCCGAAGAGATGGCCGTATACGTTGGCCCGACCCCAAAGGCACAGAACACGACCGGCCTTGCCCCGTTAACCGTCCAGGCCGTGCTCCCGGTTCCGCAGACCCCACACCACACGTCCGAAGAAGGGACACACCAAGGGACCGGAGCAGTAGATGATAGTGGGGGGGGGGGGGCCCCTATGCCATCCCACTCGCCTCGCTGCCCGATACGACAGCCGGTCACCCGCTCCACATACCGGAGGATGGAGATACCTTCAGGCGCAGTAGGAGGGTGTCTCGAGAGCACAGGCCGCAGGCGTCGGGGGAGGAAGGGCCCAGCTCCGCCCGCCCAGCAGGCCGCACCGCAGGCCTTAGAGTCCTCCACACGGCCCTCCAGCGCCCCCCAATCCGGCCTCACAGCCCCGAGAGCGGCGGGATGGACCTAACTGCCCGGGGCATACAGTGTCACCCGGCCCCGCTGCCCGGTCCGACAGCCGAACCCCGGCCCCCACCTACCGGATGACTCCGCCGCCTCCACTAGCGCTGCTCAGCGGGTCCGGTCACAGGCGCGGCAGACAGGCAGGCCCAGGCCGCCAGCGCAGACACAGGACAGGCCCCAGTTCACCACCTCACATCGGGACGGACGGGAGGGGGGGACACGATCCCGGCCCCCTCACCGTGAAGGTCCGCAGCAGGGTAGACTCGGCGAAGGGATTCGTTGGCGCCCCTCACCTCTGCCAGCACATCGCGCCGCCCGCCAGCCGAGCCGCCGGCCGATCACCGGATGACACAGGGCGCGGACCTCAAGGCCGCCACCAGCAGCTCCCCGAGCGGCCGGGCCGCCGGACCTCCAAGAGCCGTCCTCGCCCGTCAATCCCCAGCACGCGGCCCAGTGTCAGGGCACCAGGGATCGTCCGGTCGCCGCCGTCCCAGGGCTCCTGCCCGCTCCGATTCCCACAGGGCGCCCCCGGCGCCGTCAGCAGGGTGCCACCACCTCGGGAAGAACAGACCGCACCAGCCGCGTTGGCCGTGCACCGGGGTTCCGGAGGATGAAGTCCCCACATCAGGGGTCCCCTACATATCGGTAGGACTTGCGGATGACTGCCGATACGGGCTGGATACGAGGCGGATGACGGAGGGGTCCGGAGCACTCTTAGAGTGCGACCGCCATCTTGACGCCTCAGGCCACGCCCTCGATTGAGGTACTTGTAAGGCCGAAGCCTACCAGACACTAAACGCATCTTGGGTACATTCAAAAAGCTTCCCTGGGAATGCATTCTGCCTGTTGTTTACCATTGGCTTTGTGGTTTGTTTCTCACATTTCCTGGCTTTCTGTTTGCTGGCTTTATTTGTTTTTGGCTGTCCAGGGTGAGTTTGTCCCTCCCAAGGAGCAAAGCCTTTTCACACCAACTCTGTGTATTCTTCTGTTGGTGCCCTTTTTTAAACAGGCCTCTAAATCTTATTCTTATCTTGTCACATTTGCTGTGCATTCAAATATATAAGGTAACAAAAATGCTTATAACACTTTTTTATTAGAACTTTTCAACATGCTGCACATCAGCCACAATGCTCTACAACATGGCTTTAAAACATTGCCAGAGCCAATAACTCTGGCTAAATGCTTATAAGATCCCAAAGGCAAGACCTATTGGCTTTGCCAATGCTTGTGTTGAGCCTGTGATGAGTCGAGCAGCTGCGTTGAATGTTGCCTTAAGAGGTGCCAGTTTGACTTTTTCTAGGCCCACGAGAATGGCGTTGCTGTAATCTAGTTTGGAGATCACTAGTGCTGGAACTGCTGTCTTGAGATCTGCAGTGTGAATGAAAGATTTTAATTTCCTTAGAGCATGCAATTGGTGGTTGGCGCCCCTCGTGGCGTTGCTGATATGATCCTGCACAGAAAGGTGATTGTCCAAGATTATTCCAAGAGATTGTGATGAGGTTATGATGTGAGGGGTACAGTGCTAGATGTGAGAGCCATTCTTTGATGTTAGGAGTGTGGTTGGGTGGAGATATTGGGAGGAATTCAGTTTTGAGGGCATTCAGTTTGAGGTGGGTGCAAGCTGGCTAATGGCCAATGTTGAGTTTTTGTCAGTGTGTTGTTGAGGATGCTGATGTCTTCTGGAGATGCGGTTTTCATGTGAAGCCGAGTATCGTCCGCAAACGTGGTATGAGATGTTAGAGCAACAAGGGTGTGCGCGTGTCCACTAGAGCTGCAGGAGAGCCCTGCATTCACGTGCTGCGCCCCCCGCTACACCGGGGTCCCAAGCTGAGGCTGTGAGCAGGACCTTCTCCTCGGATCGGGAGAAGGAGGGCCACAGCAGAGCCCCCTCCCTCCCGCTGCCGAGAGCCGTGTGGTGCGGTTGCTCGAGGACCCGTTCCGCCCTGCAGCATTGCTTCTTGCCACCACATCGCTGGAGCATTTTAAAGATCGATAACGGACAACCGACATCAGTTTGCAATCATTGTCGGTGAACCGAGTTTGGAATAAGTGTTCAGATGCCGATCGAACGTTCCGACAATTTTCAGTTTTAATCGGCGGCGACCATAGAGGATGTAGGGGGCGCGCCTCACCTTCTCCTGCGGGGCTGCGCGGCTGAATCCTATAACCTGGGCAAGTATTGCTGATGCGGTGCCTGACATCTTATTAGGAATGAGCTATTGCAAAGCCAAGCTCATCTACCCAGTGATCCCCATGAGCTCAGAGCCTGACCTTAAGATGGCGCCCATGTTTGTTAGATCTTGGCCTCTAATGAAAGATTTGTTCGACTGTAACCTGACCTTAAGATGGCGACTTGTTTGCCAGACGTCCCTGCCAGTAAATATGCTAAGATGGCGCCGGGGAGCTGAACGAAGGTGCCTGGGCTCGTTGCGGGACCGCTGTTCCTGGCCGGTGGTTGCGGGGGACTCTGAGGCATCATTCGGTGGCATTCCGCTGTCGGAGGTGAGGTAATTTCCCCACCCCCCCCCCCCCCCTCCCCCCCGGGTGCGGCCGGCGCTGAAAGCAGGCACTGGACATTTTCCTCTCGGCAGCGCTGCCTGGGGGGGTGCACGCTTGCCTTACAGGCTGGAACTTTTGAGGTGGCACTGACACTGCACGGGGGACCGTTAGGGCAGCTCCTGAGTGTGGCTGCACACAACTGTTCTGTGCTGGTTAGGAGTGGCCCGGAAACACCAAACCTGTAACAAATTAGGTGCCGAGATGACCCTGCATGGTGTTTGTTATTGGCAATGGACCGAGTATCTATGTGGCCCCACCTGGGTTTGGTCCCGCTTGCTCTAACTTTTGGGCCCCCATGAGACACTTTTCCTCCATTGCCGGTCAACCAGAACTGATCTGCTTCCCTGACCCCTGTTTTTCTTCTCCCCTCCCTTATTCCCTCCTTCCTCTACTGGGGTCTTGCTCTCCTATGTTTGATTATGCAACTGTTAACTAACGTAACCATGCAAATCTGTTATCCTTGTTATACCATGGGCGAAAAACCGAATCTGTTTGTAATTACAGCTGAACCCAAGTACCATTGGCCGTTGCCCAGTGGAGCTGTCCTATGCAGCTATAGAGGAGTCTGGCCATGGTTCACCCCTTCGGCCGTCACCTACCCAGCCGGACATCGGTCATTGTTTTTAACAGTGCTTCACGGTCTTGTCTATCTTTCAATTTGACTGCTTGTTTCCCCTGAAGTCCCTTCCCCTCTCTGGTCTGCCTGACGCTATCCGCATTCCTTTCTCCCCTGTTTACCTTTCCCCCTCTACCTTCCATTCCACATAAGACGTTTTGTCTTTGCTACGTAACGCGAAAATAACTTATGTTATCGTGTAATAGCATGTTTTTCAACTGCCTGTTTTCACCGCAGAGTCCGAGCAACCTTGGCCGATGCCTGGTGGAGCTGTCCTATGCAGCTATAGAGGAGTTTGGCCCTGGTTCACCCCCTCAGCCGTCACCTACCCAGCTGGACATATGACATTGTTTTTCCTCGCCTCCCTGTTATGTTTCCTTCCCTCTATCTTTCTCTGATGTCTATTCTTGGAATCTGTAACTGAAGTAATTATGTAATCTTTAACTTGCTGATCCTCATGTAAAGCGCTCTGATACCTACGGGTCTAGCCAGCACTATATAAAACTTTGCAAATAAATAAATAGAGCGTTTTGAGGATTACAGTTAAGGGTTCCATGAACAAGTTGAACGGGGTGGGGAGAGAAAGGAGCTTTGAGGGACGCTAGGTGTTTCTGGAGTCAGAGTGGATAGGGCAGGGTTGAACATAACTCTTTGAGCTCTGTTGTTTAAGACTGAGAATCATCTTAACACAGGACCAGAGAGACCCATCCTGCATTCTAAGAGGTTCATAAGGTTCTTGTGTTTAACTGTGTTAAAAGCAGCTGGCATCAAGTAAGATTAACAGGCAGGAGTTTTTCTGGTCGAGAAATCTAAGGGCATCATCTACAATATGGACCATTCAGTTTTGGTGCTGTGTCCTGGCCTAAAACCCGGTTGACATTGGTCGAGGAGTTGGAATTGTTCAATGTGATTGCATAGTTGTCGCTGTATGCATATTTCTGGGACCTTGGCCAGAGTTCGGATGTTGGAGAGGGGGCGATAGTTGTTGGGGTCTGACTGGTTGGAGTTAGGTCTTTTTAAAATCGGGGTAACCTGGCCACTTTTAAAACAATCTGGTATGTAGCCTTGTGTTAGGGAGGCATTGATATTCCTGGTCCTAAAGGGAAGCAGGGAGTGTTTGGAGTGTAAGGGGTCATTGAAATGGTTAGAGTAGTTCAGGGATGATAGTAGTTTTAAGATGTTAGATTCGTCATTAGTCTTAAAGAAGGAACAGAAGGCATTATTTTTTGGTTCAGGTGAAGAGCTTTCAGGGCGCTCTCCCTAAAAGTATGGGGGAGTGAGGTGGACGGTTGCTGGGAATAAGAGCTCTATAGCGTTTTGGAGGTCAGTGTCAATTAGCTTTATTTCTTAATAAAGAAGGAGGCAAAAACCTCACAGCTGGGAGGCGTTCAATTTTCAGAAGAAAGGGGAATACATTTCCTATTAGTCTGGTTTTTGATGATTGTAATCAATTTTTTGGGATGGTTTGTGGCCTTGTCTAGTTGTTGTTTGAAAAAAGATACTTTGGAGCTTTGATATGCCTTATGTAGACTTTTCTTCTTTGTCTCAGATTGAGGTTGGTAGGTGATGGAGAGAGTCTGCATGTTCTTTCTGCTGATCTTGGTGAGTGACGTTCTTCATTAAGGCTGGTATCAAACCATGGATACGATTTTTTTGATCTGGGCTTTTTAGTTGTATGGGAGCAATGACGTCCATGATATCGCACATTGAGTTGATATAGCGGTCCGGGAGGGCTTGTGTGTCCGATTATTTTAGTGGGTGGATGTAGTATGTTGTTACTGGGAGCAGATCGAGTGAGTGGGTTGATACTTTTGGTGTCACTGGTTGGCTTTTGGAGGTTACTGCCTTTTGTGCTTTGAAGAATGTGATGCAATGGGGGTTAGTCCAGTCACATGGAAGGGTGGAATAAATTTGGACAATGCGCTCCTTTGCTATTTTTAGGTCTATTGTGGCCCCTTTATTTTGCTTCTGTCTGTTGCAGGCTTGAACCAAGTTGAGGTCATGAAGGAAAGTTTTGAAGCTATTCACCAAAAGGTCATTTATGTCGTCCCAATGGGTATTGAAATCACCAAGGAGAATCTGATTGTTGTGCGAACCTTTGTTAGTAGAGATGACCTCCATCATTTGTTCAATGAATATATGGTTATCACCAGTAGGGTGGTAGATCGCGTGCAGCATAATGGGTTGTCTTTTGTAGAGATATTGATCCCCAGGTATTCGCATGAGGACAGAGATTGAGTGTGAGTCTGTTTTAATGAGAGATTGTTCAGATAAATACATGCAATGCCCCCACCCAGACAGCCTAAGTGGTCCAAACGGATGATGTCGTGGCTTAGAGGGACTAAATGCTCCAGAATGGAGGATGGGGATTCATTTAGCCATGTTTCGGTGAGTAGTAGGAGGTCCAGGTCAAAGGTAAGGATAAGGTTGGCAATGTCGGACGCATGTTTCACTGCAGATCTGCAGTTGAGTAATGTGCATTTACATTTTTTTTTTTTTTTTTATTGAATAAGAAAAACAAACTTATGACAGCGTATAATAAAGTGACATCGTGCATCAGTACCTTAACCATTACCAATTCGTCAGAAGATATCAACATTACCATTACATTGCATATCGTCAAGTTACATTATGACCAATAATTTCACTGAGTTATATGTTCCTGTATGGAGGGATCAAGAAACGGTGCACCCAGCATTCCCCTCGCATTTGTTCCAGGTCCCCCAGATCTTGGTCCATTTTTGGGGGCAACCCCTCCCTTCATAGATCCCCCTCTCCGTCTGCATACACCAGTCCATGTCTGCTTCCCAATCCCAAAGTTTAAGTGTCGTGTCTCCCTTCCAGGCTGTAGCTATGTTACGTTTTGCAACTACATTACCAAGGGAAACCCAGATCCGTTCTTTAGCCGTCAAGTCTGTTGAATCCCATATATTAAGAAGGCAGAGTCGGGGGTGACTTCCATACTTTTCCCGCAGACCTCCCACATTTTGGAGGTAGTTTTCTTCCAATACATCTGTATCGTCGGGCATTCCCACCACTGATGCAGATACGTACCCACTTGGCCACAACCCCTGGGACATTGTGGGGAGCTTAAAATTCCCATCTTGGCCAATGCGACACCAGTATAATAAACTCTATGGAGGAGCTTAAGTTGGATTAATTTAAATCTAGAACGCATTGCGACCTCCCGTGGGGAGGCGAGTACTTCCTGCCACTCCTCGTCATCTAAGTCTCCCACGTCTTCCACCCACTTAGCACGAACCTTCACCAAGGCGTCTGGGGAATTATTTAAAATCTTCTTATAGGTCAGGGATATGACTTTATCTTTCAGATAATCATCAAGGAGTCTGTCCTCCAGTGGTGAGGCTGCTGGGAGATCCGTGCCCTTGGGCACTGCTTTATACAGTGCATTGTGAACTTGAAGGTATCGGAAGGTTTCCCCCGGGTTTAGATCATAGTCTCTTTGAAGGTCACTAAAGGGGATCACTTTACCTCTCGCCCATAAGTCGCCTACTATTGAGAGCCCAATGAGGTCCCACTTGCGAAATCCCGGGCTGTGCGCCAAGAGCCCCAATCGGTCAGACTCAAAGAGGGGGGGTTGCTAGGGTAATCTTGTTCTTCCAACCCAAGGCGGAGGTGGCCGCACACCACAAAGCAACCATGGTTGAGGTCGGAGTATACACCGGGGCACATCTCCGCCCTCCATATAGTGCCCGCTGGTAGGAGCCTGCAATCATGTTGTAGCTATCCATTCTATAGGCAGGCTCAGTTACTGGCCAATGTACCCAGTGGTTGGTGACCGCTAATTGGGAAGCCCAGTAGTAGCTCTTGAGTGCCGGGAGAGCAATGCCACCATCGTACCAGCTCTTCGTGAGCTTCGTCAGGGAGATACGGGGAATTCCGTTGTTCCAAAGAAGGGTCTTGACCTCTGAATCTACCGACGGAAAATATTTGGGTGGGACGGGGAAGGGCGTATTTTGCAATGCGTAAACAAATCGAGACAAAGCCATCATCTTATATAAGGCTGCTCTGCCCAATATTGTGAGCGGCAGTGTCTTCCAGTGTTGTACGTCGGTCTGTAGACGGCGCAGCAGCGGGGCCAAATTATGATCATAAAAGGCCACTGGGTCTGTCGTAACATAAATCCCCAAATAGCGAAAGCCTTCTATGACAATTCTAGCACTGCAGTGTGCGGGTAGCCTAAGATCCTCCCCAGAGAGAATGTATATGAGGGATTTATCCCAGTTTATTGTATAACCGGAATATTTCTGAAACCGGGTGAAGATACGGAGTATTCTGTGTATGGAAGAATAGGGCCGGGCCAGATACAGTAAAATATCATCTGCATAGAGGGAGATTCTGTCCTCCCATTCCCTTGTCCAGTTTAAGCCTCTAATGAGAGGGTCCCCCCTGATCCAAATTGCCAACGGTTCGAGAACCAAAGCAAATATCAGCGGGGAGAGTGGACATCCCTGCCCTGTCCCCCTATGCAAGGCGAAGGTTGCCGAACGGCCCCCATTCACCGTCACTCTCGCCAGGGGCTCCGAATACAGGAGCCGCACCCATGACAGGAACTTCAGGCCGAATCCATATCGTTCTATCAGATCAAACGCCATTTTGGCATCTAGGAACATGATTACTGCATCTTCTTGTATAGTCCTAGCCCTGCCCAATACCCCATGAAGCCTTCGCAGATTGAGCGCCGTGTTTATGCCCTCTATTTTGCTCTGGGGCCCCCTCCTTATGAGTGGATATGCCCGGCATAAAGCCAGACTGATCGGGATGGATCAGTTTAGAAAGCAGGGGCGACAGTCGCGTGGCCAAGATTTTCACCAATATCTTCACCTCCGGATTCAATAACGATATCGGCCGGTAGGAACCACACCGTTCCGGAGGTTTGCCCTGTTTGTGGATCACAACCACATTCGCCAGCCTCTGTGTTTCAGGGAGGATACCCTCGACCACACTTTCCTCGAACATATCTACCAAATATGGGGCTACGGTAGACGCATTTATTTTAAATAGCTCAATTGGAAGACCACACGGTCCCATCGCCTTTCCCAATTGCAAGGCACCAATTGCCTTGGTGACCTAGTCTTTGGTCAGGTCGAGCTCAAGTTCCTCCCTCTCCGTGTCATCCAACACAGGGAGTCTAAGGGTAGATAACAGCTCCCTAGCCTCTTCCCCTGTAGATACACATGCAGATTTGTATATCACTTTGAAGTGTTCTGCACAGGCCCCTGCAATACTGTTTCTGTCCGTAAGTCGGTCCCCATCCTCCGTCTCAATCTCAAATACCCACCGAGAGGCAAGTTCCCGCCGGTCCAGCCACGCTAGAAGCTTGCTCGCTTTATCCCCTATCTCATAAATCCGACACTGCGTGGCCCGGTAGTGAGCCTTGGCCGCCTCTTCGGCGATATCTCTATATTCCTTCTGCTTAAGTAGTAATTTATGTTTGAGTTCGAGGGATACTGAGATCACTTGTTCGTCCTCCAATTGGGCCATCTCGCCTTCAAGGGTGAGCAGCTGTGTTTGCTTTTCTTTCTTAAATCCAGCAACCATGGATACTCCCTGACCCCTAATCACTGTTTTATACGCTTCCCACAACGTGGAGGCTGAGTCCACTGATCCCACGTTTTCTTTAAAATAATTTTCTGTCGCCTCAATTAACCCTTCCCGAATCTTAGGGAGTCGCAAATACCAGGGATTAAGTGCCATCTCATGTCTATTGTCCGGGGAGAATCTCCATATATAACTACAACCGGAGAATGATCAGAGATACCCCATGGGAACTGATCCACCCTACAAAATACATAATCTATACGAGATAAACTCCCGTGCACACCTGAATGAAAGGTGTATTGGAGGGAGGACGGGTTGTATGCTCTCCAAACATCCAGCAACCCCATGGCTGTTAGAAAATCTCCTAGCGCTCTCCCCGCCGGTTCCTCCGGCTTTGATGGCCGCTCTAACAACGTCCCCATTTAATGCAGCATTACAATCACCCCCGAGTAGCGACTCCCCTTCCGGCAAATTGATCAGATGTGCGCCAAGATCGGTCATGCTAGGGAGGTGAAGCCGGGGTAGGATATACAGTGAAGTAATATTAAGTACTCCGCCCTCCCATGTGCCAGTCGGCGTCACGAATCTGCCCACCTGATCGCGTCTCATGGATTGGACCTGAAAGGGGAAGGAGTTACGTAGAAGAATCCCCACCCCTCTAGAACTTTTAGTGTACCCCGCATGCGCCACCAACTTATATCCCCATCTATTTAGAGCGCAGTACGAGGAACCTTGGATATGGGTCTCCTGCAATAACACCACGTCAGGGGCCTGTCTCTTTAAGTATTGCAGGACAATTCCCCTCTTTATTCTAGCCCATTGACATTCCACAAAAGCAGTTTAAGTCGGCCGAGTCGGGAAGGCTGTTCCTGGTGTCTGGTCATTCAGAAAACATACTATAAGGCTCCGGCCCCGGAGCACACTCGCATACAAAATCATCATGTCCCTCATTACGCGTAGAAAGAGCAACAATATGGTCAAGCATATTGCTCGGCCTAATGGTAGACGGCGTACTGTTAGGTACCTCTTTTGCACTGTCAGGTAACATCATTGTACACCATAATAAACATAGAACAACATAACAACAAACCCTTGGGGAATCGCCCAAACCCACCCCCCTCCCTGCAACGTGGACTCCAAACTGCCCACCCCCCAACTATGCAGAGCGCCTGTGTGCCCAACCCCATCAAACCTTGTATAGGGGAACGTGGCCCCGCCAAACCAAGCCCAAGATCTTATAACACCCCACCTCAAGTCTTGAACGCCCATGTAGCGATATCTGTGCCCATATCGGCAATAACAGGCAAATTTCACGTGGTGAGCTAAGATAAACAAAAGCACAACGATCATAAAGGTCCTACCATTCCAGCAATCATTAATAATATACCCCCTCCCCAGAACCACGTTACTTGGCAAAGAACAGCTTCTCTGCTGAGTCCCCGATGGTCTCTCGCAGCACCAAGCTACAACTTCGGGGAACAGTGGTCGTCCGAGAATCCACTACTCAGTCATGTGACTTAAGTCGGCACGTGTCCTACCGCGGACCTTCTCTAAGTTCGAGGGCATCGAGACGGCCGTCCGGCCCCTGTGTTCGTCGCCGTGAGTCATTTTTCTGGGGACTATGAGTTTGCCATCCTTCGAACCAGTCCCACGCATCCTCTGGAGACGAAAAGAACCAAACTTTTCCATCCGACTCGCTCGCAGCTCCACAGGAAAAATCATTGCATACTTGATGTTCTTTTCACGAAGTGCCTTTTTATTTCCAAGAAGGATCTCCTCATTTTCTGGACCTTAACTGTAAAGTCTGGAAAGAATGCGATTGTAGAGTTTTCAAATTTCGTGGGGGGAGGAGCGCGCAGTTTGAAGAATTATGTCCCTGTCTCTGTAGTTAAATATTCTAGCTAGAATAGGGCGCGGAGGTGCGCCAGGCTTTGGAGGTGCGCCAGGCTTTGGAGGACCCCTGGCACTCTGTGGGCCCGCTCCACAGAGCAGTATTGGGAGAGAGAGCGGGGCTGTAGGTGATTTTGTATAAGATCTTCAACAAATGGGTCCTTTGCTGGACCTTCCGCCCGTTCCGGCACTCCCAAAATGCGGACGTTATTCCTGCGCGTCCTTCCTTCCTGGTCTTCAAGCCTGGCTTCCATATCCCTGGTCGCAACTTGAAGTTTCTTCACTTCCTGCTCTAGTAGTTTAGTGGAGGATTGGAGCTCAGAGACCAGAGTGTTCAGCAGTTTTCATCCTTTCCCCCAGTGTGCCTAAGTCTGCATGCATTAGGGTCACTTCCGACGTAACCGAGTCTATTTTTTGTTCCAGAGCTGTGCGGACCCCATGTATGGCTTCCATAATATCTTGGAGAGTAGGGGCACCCTCATCCGCCTGTTTCTTCGCTCCCTGAATTTCATTCCTTTCTTCCATGCTCTCTGCTTTACAGAGTGCAAACTTATCTAGTTTGGTCTGGTGCATTTGTCTGGACCCCTTCGCCATATCACTGTCGTTCCGACGGGCCCCTCTCCCTTCCTCGCCAGACCGTGCCTCACTAAACTGCAGCGACTCTGGTGGTTGCGACTTTATCTTTCGTGTGAGGAGGACGTCTGCCCTAATTTAGACCGTGGCGCGGAAAAGACCAATGGAGCCTTGGTCACCCGAGCATGGGACCATCAGAATGAGCGAGCTCCACAGTTGAGCACTTGTGAATGTCGAGCTACCTTCAAGTCCTGCAGCGGGACCTCTACAGTACGCGGGAGCCAGTCTGGCACACTTTATCAGTCTCGGCCTGAGCTCTAGTATAAGTTGTGGAGAGTGAAGGGGACCAATCAGATAAAGGGTGGAGGGAAAATGACACAGTTTTCAGCTAGATCCTCAGGGAAGTTTTCCTGCAACTTGGGTACAGTCTCTCCACTTTAATATTGAGCCCTGAAGGATAAATCCATCCGACTGTGGTATCCGATTCGCTGTAGCAGCCCCAGTGCCTCTATCCGAGCACTCACACCCTCTGCCAGCAGTTCCAAAATGGCCACCGCTCATCACGCTGCTCAGCCCCTAGACGTCCGGAAAGGAGTGGAGACTCTCACCAGCACGGGAGGTACAGTGTCCGGCATATCCAGCGGGCCTGGGGGGGCGATTTGCGAGGAGGGGGGAGGAAGGAAGATGTTATCTGGGACCTGGCTGCTCCGGTCGTCACCCGCACTAGGCCGGCACTCGTGGTCCGATTGCCAGGCCCCCACAGCCGTTCCGTCACGGCTCTTCTCCCGCTCCGCACCGCAGCTGTTCCTGCCCCGATGCTCGAGGGGCCCTTTGGAGTGCAAACGATCGCTGCCGGGTCCGGTCGCACAAACAGCGCCACAGCCGCTGCCAAACCAAGCCAGTGCCCGCACCACCTCCAGGGATCCTCGCAGTGTTGGATTACGCGAGTCCCCGGCGCAGCAGGCAGTTTTTCGCCAGCGCCACTCCCTCGTCTCAGCAGTTCGGCGGATCGCAGTCACACCGCCACCCGCTCGAGGCAGCCCGGCGTCACAGAGAACACAAGGACGCAGTGAATTTGGGCTTTAAGCGGATATGTGTGCGGATGTTAGGGGTTTTAGGCTGGTGGGATGCAGAACTCTACTCAAACGTGTCCATCACGGTTGCCAGCCGGCTTCGCCCCCCTCGAGTAATGTGCATTTTAGGTTGGTTTTGAATACATTTGTTGATGGATGAGATATGGAGATTAATTTGAGGTTCGATTTAGTTATGGGCCTGAAAATTGGATGAGGATTCGTATGTAAGTGAGTGATGATTGTCTGGATTTTCCCCGCAGGCATAGTGTGTTTAAAAGGTGCGTGATTGTAGGAGGCGAGAAGGAAGAGGATATCATTGTTGATTAATTGGCTAGCCAGCCTATTGGGTCTGGAGGAGAGATCAAGATTCAGTTTTCAGCTCCATTTAGATAGAGGGTATCTGCTGTCAGCAGGGCTGTTGGCAGTAGGGAGATTGAAGGTGGGAGTGTTCTGGTTTCAGTAACGTTTCTTTTTCATTCATACCTTTATGTTTCAGATTAGAGCAGACCTCAAAGTCCACTCGCTCACTTGCAGTTGCAAGTGAGATTTTATCAGGTCGAGCTATTTTAAGCATTTACTCGTCCCTGCTGGAGAGTTAATTTAAGCCGAAAGGAACAGGTGTTCTGCTCGTTCAGAAAGTTAGTGAGCAATAAAGACTCCTTTAAATCTTGTTTTTGTTTTGACACATTTGTTGTCTGTTCAAGGACAGAGGTCAAATGTCAGTTTGTCTTTTTTACTAATTGTGCTTATTTGTTTCTGGAAAATGGTGTTTAAGTTTCTTCCTATTATTGTAGTTAGTGCTTTTTGTCAAGTGAGTTATCTGACAATAATTGTGAAACGAAAGGCTGTAAAATGTCAGTTTTTGTTTTCTGACAACGTTTAAACAGTTTGTAAATGAATAGAACAAGTATTTCAAAATATATCAGGAATTATGAAAGAACTTTTTTTTGTAATTCAGAAGTGTGATTCAAACAAAGATTTACATAGGAGCAAAACAAATCAGAACAATTTACTTGGTGATGTGCAAATGACAAATATTTGCAGAAACTCGATTTCCAGACATTGTACACTATATAGTTTCAAAACCACGTTAGTGGGAAATTCTGTGGCCATTTCAATGTAAAATCTGCTGATTGCAAATGACAGTGTGCTGCTACTTTGTGCTTTAGTTATGTATTTATTAAAAGGGACAGTTTTTAAACCTGATTTGAGAAACATTCCTGCCCCCGCACTGATGACGATGCAGTTAATGAACTGAGGCAAGTCAGCGGTCATGTGTATCCTATATGTGGCTAGATTTGTATTATATATGGACAAACGTTTAATCTATTAAATCAAACAGAGTTTTCTGTACAGCAGACATGCTGAACTCACTTATTTGAATGTGCTCTCATATGTGATGAAGAAAATGGCGTCTCAGTGAATTAAAATACTTGCCCAGGTTTATGGGTCAAGAGTATTATAATTAGGTCGAGTAGATTATTTAAGTCACTAGACCTGCAGGTCTAGTAACACTTTTAGGATTTTTTGAGGCCTGTAGAGGCAATGTGTATTAAGTTCTGGATGTTAGCTCTCATCAAATGTTGTTCTGTTTTTAGGTGTAAAAGTGTGGACCAGAGAGTGGAAGTACAATCGGATTGAATTGAAGGAGATGTGCAATGAGTTTTGTGAGTGAGGATGTTGACAGATTGGAGGTGTGGGGATGGGTTGCTGGACAATGACTGTGTGATTGTATGTGGTTTAAGGGTTGGGAGGAAGGAGGATTCGGGAATAGGCGGAAGAGTGGTGAGTCCGGTTTAGATCAAGTTTGGGGAAAACATTGTCATGGAGAGATCTTGCATTATCTAAATAAGTAGGGAT